>CM052901.1:81352709-81452824 GCA_028534135.1 Potos flavus | reverse complement strand
ATAATATTCCATCGTATATATGGACCATATCTTTTTTATCCATTCATCTGTTGAAGGGCATCTTGGCTCTTTCCACAGTTTGGCGATTGTGGCCATTGCTGCTATGAACATTGGGGTACATGTGGCCCTTCTTTGAAAAGAAAGGCCTTTATGGAGATAATCTCTCCTTGGTCAAATCCTGCAGGTCACCATGGTAAAGTGTCAATTCTTTCTGAGAAGTAAAGAGTAAGCAGTTCTACATAGACCTCCCAGCTATTTCTGGGCACATGCGGTTGTTTCTCTTTAAAAACAAACTTAGTCTGAAAGTTTAAATTTGTTTAGTTCATATAGTGGCTTACATAAAACTATGCAAATGATTAAAAGAAAGAATTAACAACAAGATTTGTATATCTGCATAGTAATGTTTAATTTTTTTTAAATGGCCCTAAGCTAACACAAGACCTGTCTGCTGTTTTTAATGTGTGTATGTGTGTGTCTATTGTATATTACCTAAAACTGAAATTGGTGTAATAAAATGAAATTAGTGTCTGTAAATATCTGGAATAAATTTAAAAATATTCTGCACATACTCCAGAAAATTTCAAAATAAGAAATGCAAATGAAAGGGTTTATTTATTTATTTGTTTGTTTGTTTTCAAAATAAAAGGATTTCGAAACTCCCCCCCCGCCCCCGCAATGATCAGTTCTGGAGCCAGTGGAACAGGATGCACATCTGACTCCTCACATCTCATGAATCACCAGGTTCTCTTGACCACATCTCCTCAATATATCACAGACCTGCTCACTCCTCTCCTTCGCAGCCGACATGAGCACATCAGCCCGTCAGCATCTCATTAGGAGTATTCCAGTTGCTTTTTAATTGTTCTTCCACATCTACTCTTAGCCCCTTCAAATTTGGCCCAAAGCAACCACAATGACCTTTGTAAAATGTAAAATGGATCATGGCATCATACTTCTTAAATCCCTTCTATGACTTTCCATTGAACTTGGGACAAAATTCTAAATTCGTTTCTTTAAAATATTTATTTATTTATTTGAGGGGGGATGGAGAGGGGCAGAGAGAGAATCCCAAGCAGACTCCTCGCTGGGTAGGGACCTCATGCTAGGCTCAATCCCACCACCCTGAGGTCATGACCTGAGCCGAAATCAAGAGTCAGATGCTTAACCAACTGAGCCACCTAGGCATCCCAAAAAATTTCAAATTCTTAACAAAGAACATAAGGTCTGCCATAACCTTCTTCTCCCCAATCTCTTGTTTGGCTACTATTTTTTCCCTCCTCACTAATCTCCATGCACACCCCACCATGCATCAGATTGCTCCCAACTAGAGCCTTCATACTTGCTGTTTCCTATTTCTGGAATGTTCTTTTCCCATGCTTTAATTTGGCCAATTTTGACTCATTATTCAGGTCCAAGCTTAAATATCACATCCTTTAGGAATTTTCCCTGATTCTCCTAGATTCTCCCAGAATCCTGTGTATTCACTCTCTTAGTACCTTGTTCCTTTTTATTGAAACAAGTGTCATGTAACTCTGGAATTATTTGTTAAGTGTCTGTCCCTCCCAGTAGACTCTAAACTTCAAGATGGCAAAGTTCTAAGTCTGTTTTGCCCACAGTGCACTAGTAGCTAGCACAGTGCTCAGCATATAGTTGGCATGCCATAAGAGATTGTTGGATGGATCCAGAAAAAAAGGGAGAAGGAAGGAGGAAAAGGGAGGAAGGAAGGGAAGAAGGAGGGGAGGAAGAAAAGAAGGGGGAGGAAGGAGGGGAGAAGGGGGGAGGAAGGAAGGAAGGAATAAGGAAGGAGAAAGGAGGGGAGGAAGGGAAGGAAGGAAAGAAGGAAGGGAGAGAATTTACAAGTGAGAAGTTCCTCCCTTTAGTAGTCTAACTCTAAACTTCTTTCTTTAATTTTTATTACTTTCTCCATGCAGACAGCAGTCCTGTATACAATGAACATTCCTAACTTGTAACTGAAATAGCTTTTAGAAATAGGCCAACAGCTTTAATTTTTTAATATAGAGTTAAAGCAAATATTATAGGTACACGTAGAAACTATAAAAATAGTCAAATTTATTATTAAGGATAGAATTTGTTTTTATTTTAGTTTTCGTAATTTAATTCATCTTTTTGAATAGGTAAGTCCTTTGACGGAATGTAATTCAAAAGTTATGGAAGGATATTATATAATGAAAAGTTGATGTCCCAACCCCAGCTACTCAGCTCTCCCCACAGGCAGCCAGGGTTTCCAGTTGCATGCTATAATTCGATTTTGATTTAATGGTTTCCAAATTGGTTTACAGTTTGGTTTCCTTTTGTTTTGCTTTGTTATTCTAAGCCTTGGCTTTTGTCAGCATTGAAATAGTTGCCTTAATGGTAATTACTATTACATAACTCATGTGAATATAACATGTGTGGATATAAATATCTTCTAGTACGCTGGATTCTATTATACAGTGATTTCGTTTTCAAATATTTTTCTTTCTTGTAAAACAGTCATTTATCAAATGACCTTGCTTTTACTATCACACAGAGAGATAGTTATTGGACTTCAAAAACATTATTAAAATGATTGCTGAAGTTCTTTGCAGAAAATTTTTCAAGGTTTTATTCAAAAGACTGTCTTCTTTAGAAACCCGAGCCAGAAATTCTACTTCATAAGTCTTGTCACAGCAAATTAGGTCTTAACTTTCTGTTCCCTGTAAAAAGTGACTAACTCCCTAATCAAGACATTTTTCTCGTGTTTTGATTGGTCTGACCTTTTCAAGTTGACTAAATGTTAGTGATTTTTAAAATAGCTTTCAACAGATTCCTTGTGATTGGCCACATCTAGACTGGCCCAAAAAGAAAGGATGACTTCACCCCTTATGAAAGCAGACTACTGACAGCCTTTTTCTTTGTAAGGTGAATTTTTAAAATAGAAAGATGGTGGCACAACTTGCTGCATTGTTTCTTTCTACTGGGGGCTGTGGGTGAGGTAAAGAGTGTTCAAATGGAAGAATCAGGAAACAAGCTTCTTGTCCCTACTTGATTTCTCTCTCTGTTATCCAGTTGACCAGCTGATAAACTCTGTTTTCTCTTCTTTTAAAAGGAAATGGGTGGACTAGATTATCTCTAAGAAATTCCCAAAGGGAATGAAAAAGGAAATGAATGAAATAAAGCCAAAAAATTTAGTAACTTTGATGCCAAAGATTGGTTTGCTTTTTTGTTATTTGATAAAATGTACATCACACAATTTGTACTTTGATGTCACTAGGGTCTATTAGAAATCACAGCATCACATCATGTAAAACATAAAGTCTTGGTTTGACACTAAATCAGAAATTATAGAACATTTTGTATATTTGTACATGTGTGTGACACACTGAGTATGTATTTTATATTAGAGGTCATTTTTTTACCCAAATGGGGTTCAAATTATAGATTTACTTTTCATTCCAAAAGCTTCTCACATTATAATCTCTTTGCTTCACTACTTTTTGCAAATGCTAAATACATTTCCTTGATGTTATTTATCTCTTGGGGTTTTATTCCCTGTCTTATTATATGATCAATTGATGTGAAAAATGAAAGTATTTTCATTTTTCATTTCATTACTCCAATCATGGAGTATTGCAATCTTTGAATAATCTTTAAAATTGTTAACCATTATTTAATTGAAGAAGTTTTTCGCAGGTATTTTACTAAAATTGTATTTATTTTTTTAGTCTCATCGGTGTAATAGTATTACAGCTTTGCAAGAAGTTTATGTTGAAAAAAAATGACGTAAATTCTCACATAGTATATTTGTAAAGGAAGAATATGTTGACAGTTTTTCTTTTTGTGACACATCACGAGTTCCAAGGGATTGAGCCATCTGCAATTATTGTTTGACTACATAAAATTACCATTTGAAAAGTGTTCACTTAAAAATATCAGAGAAAATTAGTTTGTAGATTCATATCAGAAGACATTGTACTTTAGTCTAAAAAACAGCTGAACTTTTAGCAAAATGGAAAGTTTCATGATTTGCCTAAATGTAAATTTATCTCTACAGAGTATGACATTTTGATATAATCAAAAACTCTGTGGAGTGTGTTGAATCAAAAAACCTTTCAGGAATATTGATTATGAAGAAAACCAAAGAAAGGGGAACTGTAATATCATGTGATAAAATTATTCTACCAACATATTCAATCCTTTGTTAGAATAAGTCATTTTTATATCTTCCACTTAAAATAGCCATTCATCAGTCCATTTAGAAACAAATTATCAGGGTGGCGAAGAAGACGGGCTCTGAGCCAGACTACCTGGTTTCAAAAACTGGCAATGTGCCTGAACACCTTGCTGAGGTTCAACTCATCCATCTTGAAAATGTTGGTAACATTTCGTGTTTAATTCATGGGATTGCTGAAAGGATAAAATAGGCTAATATAAATAAAGATGGAAGAACCATGACAGGAACAAGGTAACATTTCAAGAAATGTTAGTGGTGTTGTTACTGTTGTTGCCATTATTAATATTATTTAATAAGATGTGAAAATTGAAGTTTTGCCTGAAATGCCAATATATGGTAATTATCAGATCCCCGGTTGAGTGTGAGACAGAATACCCAGGAGAAATGTTCAAAGTGATAAATCAAAAGACTTTGCATGACTCTTGAAATCTTCACCCACTTTGAGAATATAAAAAAAGACCTAGAATAGAGAGGCAGAGAGGGGCTGGCAAGATTTTTTTTTTAATTTTTATTTATTTTTTTCAATTCCAGTATAATTAACATACCATGGTATATTAGTTTCAGGTGTACGTACAATATAGTGATTCAACAATTCTATACATTACTCAGTGCTCATCATGATAAGTGTACTATTAATCCCCTTCACCCATCCCCCCCCACCTCCCTTCTGGCAACCATCAATTTGTTCTCTACTTTTAAGAGTGGGTTTTTTTGTTGTTGTTTGTCTCTTTTTTTCTTTGTTTATTTGCTTTGTTTCTTATGAATGAAGTCGTATGGGATTTTTCTTTCTCTGAATGACTTATTTCACTCAGCACTATACCCTCTATTCATCCATATTGCTGCAAATGGCAAGATTTCATTCTTTTTTATGGCTGAGTAATATTCCTCTGTGTGTGTGTGTGTGTGTGTGTGTGTGTGTGTGTGTGCGTTTATACACACACATCTTCTTTATGCATTCATCTATGGATGGACACTTGGGTTTCTTCCCTATCTTTTTTTTTTTGTTCAGGTCAAGATTTCTTTAGAGAGCTGCTGGGGTGTCTCATCTCCCTTCGGTGGAGTGCATAGGCTGCCTTCTTAACCACAAATCTAAAAAGTGGAAGCTTTATTGAGACTACTCAAAGAGGTTAATGTGAGTTTCCTTAAGTAGAGAGAAGCAGGGTACTTATGCCTCATTCATACCTGTGAAAGTTAAAGCATGTATGCTGGTGGGAGTGGGGGATTAGAGAGAGAGGGAGAGTGGGGGAGAGAGCAGAGAGGTAGAAAATGATAACCTCTGTGAGGCAGGATGGTGGGGTGGGTAAGAAGGCATGAGCATTTTCCATGAAGCAGATTTGATCCACATGGAAGAGAAAGCATATTTGGAGAGATTTTAAGCCCTGCCTAGGAAGAGATGAGTTGGTCTGAGGGAACAGTGGCCAACGAAAGAGATGCTTTGTCTAAGGGAAGGTGACCAACCAAAGAGAAGACCTCTCACCATCTCAAAAGCTTAGTGCAAGCTGGGGACCAATGATAAATGCACAGACATACCCTGAAGTCAAAGATTCATCTTTACATATTTGCCAGTCACCAGCCAAATAAGAATAGTTCTGTCCTTGATGTCTCTTTATTCCTCCTGCCTCTTTGTCTCTGGGTGTGGATATGATCAGAAAGGCAGGTAAGCTGGTCACATAGGTCACCCACTATAAGTCATGTCCGGAAGGATGGGAGGAGAGCTCTTAGCTTTGACTGAAGATTGAATGATTGATGACTGTGATATCAGACTATACAGTGAGGCCACACTTGTAACTGAAAGTGACCGTATGACCACCCATTTTCTAAGAGCATGGAATCATGGGAACTTCTGACTTTTTAATCAGTAGGAGGAGAAATTATCCTACTATAAATAGTCCTTAAAAGGAAAGAAATCAAAAGTTACCCTAAGTTTGAAACACTTATGCTGTTCTGGTGGTTTGTTACAACAAAAAAGAAAGCAGTCATAAGCTATATTTACAGAGCACATGAATAAATAGCAAGAGTCATGCTGTAATACAGCATTGATAAACTAAATACTTAGATGATTCAGTGCGGAGGCTACCACATGAATTAAAAATGACCACATGTAATGAATTAAAGAAGGAAGAAGGGGGAAAACCTTAACATCTTCCTACTTTAAATGAATACAAAAGAGGTCAATAACACGTGACATGGTTTATTGATTATTAGAATGTGTTGAAAATATATTGTATAAATTACAAGTGTAATTTGTAAATTTCTCCTGGATTTTTCATATGTACACCGCATTAAATAGATTTTTAAAGATATTATTTATTTGTTTGAGAGAGAGAGTAGAGAGAGAAAGTGAGAGGGAGAAGCTAACTCCCCACTGAGCAGAGAGCCCGATGTGGGGCTCAATCCCAGGGCCTTGAAATCATGACCTGAGCTAAAGACAGATGCTTAACTGACTGAGCCACCCAGGCACCCCTGTATTAAACATTTTAATTACTTTTTTTCCTCCACTTTTTGAAAGTTAGATCCCAGAATGGGGTAATGATTTAGATAAGATCTAGTGAAAAATATGTAATGATTGATGATGTTTAGCAAAGAGTCGTGCACATGGAAGATATATTTTAATATTAAATTTTTATTTATTTTAGCTCGATTTTAAGTGAGGTATGAAATATGTAATTCATATATTTGTTTATGGATAAAGGATTTTTCACTTCAGAAACACAAAACAAAATTTACTATACTTTCCTCTGGGATATTTCAAATGTTGAACCTAGAAGCCTAAATCCTGAAGGAGTCATGAATATTTGTCATAAAAAATATCTCCAGAAATAATTCTAAATATCATACTTTCTTAAAAAAAATCTTACTAGTTTTTGTGATATCAAGTTTTGTCTTTTTAATTTTAGTTGTAGTTATCTTAAAAGTTTCTTCTTAGTTTCTCTTTTTTTTAGAGAGAGAAAGTATGCACATGCGCATGCGTAGAGGCCAGCAAGTGTGGGGTGCAAGGGCAGAGGGACAGGGAGAGAAGGAATCTTAAGCAGGCTCCACACCCAGGGCAGAGCCCAATGGGGGACTCCATCTCATGACCCTAAGATCATGACCTGATCCAAGATCAAGTGTCCGACACCTAACCGACTCAGCCATTCAGGCACCCCTCTTCTTACATTTTAATAAAATGTATTATATATTAATTAGTGCTTGATGGATAAGCTATTGATATTATCTATTGGAAAATCCACTAACATGTTAAAGATATAAATAGAAAACCTACTTTAGAAGAAGAGAAATTTCAACCAGGTTGAACTAAGTCAGGCTTACTTTTCCTCAGTGTACTGTAAGAGAGATTAGATGTCAGAAGTTTTATTCAAAAATATTAAATTCTGTTGTAGTATATATTGTATTGTCTAAAACTAATGTTTTACTCCAAATCTTCTTATAACTATAATTGCAATTTAACATTATTACAACTCCATGAGCAAAGTATTCTACCCTTCAAATATTGAATGATACAATTTTAATAAATATACTATGAGTTTGTAAATCATTATTAGAAGCACCAATCTATGGGTGCCTGGGTGGCTCAGTGGGTTAAAGCCTCCGCCTTCAGCTCAGGTCATGATCTCAGGGTCCTGGGATGGAGCCCCGCATCAGGCTCTCTGCTCAGCAGGGAGCCTGCTTCCCCCTCTCTCTCTGCCTGCCTCTCTGCCTACTTGATCTCTCTCTCTGTCAAATAAATAAATAAAATCTTTAAATAAAAAAAAAAGCACCAATCTTAAAAGATGCAGGAATAAAGAATGATAAGATTGGCGAGTGATAATAATGAGCACCTTTGCTTTAATATCCTGGACAAACCTTTGTTGATTATATGAATTGCATATATTATTATTCCCCCTTGGATTTGTTTTTCACTTAGATTCTGATGGCTTTTGCTGCATTAATGTAAATGTAATCAAATATATATTTTTTGTTTATGTTTTTTCTTTAAGAAATACTTTCATTTCTTAGAATCATAAATATACTCACATCCATTTTAAAACTTTAAAAACTTGGGGCGCCTGGGTGGCTCAGTGGGTTAAGCCTCTGCCTTCGGCTCAGGTAATGATCTCAGGGTCCTGGGATCAAGCCCCGCATCAGGCTCTCTGCTCAGCGGGGAGCCTGCTTCCCTCTGTGTCTCTGCCTACTTGTGATCTCTCTCTCTCTCTCAAATAAATAAATAAAATCTTAAAAAAAAAAAAAAAACTTAAAAAACTTTTCTTTCACTCTGAGCCTTTTCAATGTTAGATTTATTTTTATATTTAGTATGAAGTTAGAACTATACTTTCGTATTTTTTATGTAGATAGTTAATTGTCCCAGAGCCTTTTGTTGAGTAGTTTTTGTGTTCTTATTCTTTGTAACACCCTTATCCCTTAATAAGTTTCCATATAATTGTGGATCCAATCCTGGTTTATCTATTTTGTATTATTGGTCCATTTGTCTGTTCTTATGTGCATACCTTACTACCTTAACTACCATAGTTTCCTGTAAAAAGTTTATAGTAAATCTTGATATCTGGTAGATATCGAAAGAGTTGCTCTTTGCTTATCATCTTAATTTCTTGACATTTGTCATTAAATGTGAGTTTTAAGACCAGTTTATCAAATTCTTGAAAAATTCCTGTCAAAAATTGTTTTTAAATTGAATCCATTTATAGAATAATTTGGAAAATGGGGTTCCTTGGTGGCTCACTTGGTTAGGCATCTGAGTCTTGATTTTGGCTCAGGTCATGATCTCAGGGTTGTGAGATCGAGCCCCGTGTCAGGCTTGGTGGCTGGGCATGGAGCCTGCTTAAAATTCTCTCCCTCTGCCCCAATACCCCCTCTCTGAAAAAAAGAATAAAAAAGAATGATTTGGAGAATCATCATCTTTACAATTTCGAGTCTGCCCACCTGTTACCCTTTATATATATATAATATATATTATTACATATTATTTATTTTATGTATACTTATATATGTTATATAATATAAATATATATTTAAATTTCAGCCTTAGGTATATCTTTTAATAATATTGTTTGCTTGGAAACATTTAGACATTTTTTGCTCGGTTCATCAGATCCAAGTTTCCTTATTTGTGAATTTGAAATGATTATTTTTCTTGCCTGCATTTCAGGGTTCTTTTGAAGATAAAATGAAATGATGCTTATGAAACAAATAGATAAATGATAAGGTTTGGGGTTTTTATTATATTTAGCCAAAAGTATGGGTATATTATATGCTTAGTGATGCCATGCCATGATTTTCTGAGATTCTATTTAATTATTCTCTTTTCTTGCTAGGGTAAAAGTTTAGATCTTATAATTATTTAAAGTAGTTGCTATTCTTCAACACTAAAGTCATCATTCTGTTTACTGATTTCTGCAATGCTCAGTGAACTGTGACTTTTTATTAATTCTATGCGTCTTTGATTAATGAGGAATATAGAAGTTCATTTCATCAAGTATTATATCACATATATTGCTAGCACTGAATCAGTTTTGAGATAATTATTTTTGATTTTAGGAAAAAACAAAATGCAATAAGTTTTGGAGGCCTGGTAGCGATCAGTATTTGGGGGATCAATCTAGAATTTCTAGTAAACATGGAAATTTTAAGCACTATTTTTATTATTGCTTCTTTTAGGAGAAAAATGATCCCAAATTTTCTTTTAAGTTTTTTTGAGGGGAGGAGGATAATAAGTAAAGTAAAATGTAAAGTTTATATTTCTTTTGTCTCATTTTAATTAATCATTTCCATAGCATGTAATACCTAGACTTGCCAAATCAACTATGTAATCATTTCTTCTTTCTATTTTTATCAATATATTATCCAAAAACTAAGATAATATCAGAAAATACTAACTTGAATGAATGAACATTTCTTACAAGTATATATATATTGAAACATACATATATATTTCAATAAAGAATTTATAAAGAAAAGACAAGATTCCAAGGAATGAAGCCATATAAAGTTAGCATATTAATTATTTTATATTTTTTCATTCTAATGTAATTAACATACAGTGTTGTATTAGTTTCAGGTGTACAGTATAATGATTCAACAGTTCTATACATTTCTCAGTGCTCATCATGACAAGTGTACTGTTAATCCCCTTCACCTATTTCACCTATCTCCTCATCCACCTCCCCTTTAGTAACCATCAGTTTGTTCTCTATAGTTTAGTGTCAGTTTTTTGGTTTATATCTTTTTTCCCTTGTTCATTTGTATTTTCTTAAATTCCATATATGTGTGAAATCATACAGTATTTGTCTTTGTTTGACTGAATTACTTCACTTAGCATAAAACCTTCTAGATCCATCCATATTGTGGCAAACAGCAAGATTTCAGTTTTTATGGCTGTGTAATATTTCATTATATATAATAAGATATGATTATATTTATAATTATAATATATATTTATATGTATAAAATATACATACCATATCTTCTTTTATTTTAAGATTTTATTTATTTATTTGACAGAGAGAGAGAGAGAGAGAGAGAGAGAGAGATCACAAGTAGGCAGAGAGGCAGAGGGGGGAAGCAGGCTCCCTGCTGAGCAGAGAGCCCGATGTGGGGCTCCATCCCAGGACCCTGAGATCATGACCTGAGCCAAAGGCAGAGGCTTTAACCCACTGAGCCACCCAGGTGCCCCACATACCATATCTTCTTTATCCATTCATCTACGAATGGACACTTGGGTTGCTTCCATAATTTGTCTATTGTAAATAATGCTACAGAAAACATAGGGGTGCATCTATCTTTTCAAATTAATGTTTTCATATTCATTGAATAAATACCCACTGTTGGAATTACTGGATCCTCTGGTAATTCTGTTTTTAACTTTTTGAGGACCCTTCATACTGTTTTCCACAGTTTGCATTTCTACCAACAATGCCTGAGCATTCCTTTTTCTCCACGTCCTTGTCAACACTTGTTGTTGCTTGTGATTTTGATTTTAGCCATTCTGACAGGTGTGAGGTGATATCTCATTGTGGTTTTAATTTTAATTTCCCTGATGATGAGGGATGTCGAGCATCTTTTCATGTATCTTTTGGCCATTTGGATATCTTCTTTGGAGAAATACGTGTTCATGTCTTCTGGCCATTTTTAAATTGGTTTATTTGGTTTTGGGGGTATTGGTTGTATAAGTTCCTTATACATTTTGGATACTGACCCTTTATCAAATATACCATTTGCAAATATCTTCTCCCATTTTGTAGGTTGCTGTTTAGGTTTGTTGATTGTTTGTGTCACTATGCAGAAGCTTTTTATTTTATGTAGTCCAATGATTTATTTTTGCTTTTATTTCCCTTGCCTCAGGAGACAGATCTAGAAAAATACTGCTACGGCCAATGTCAGAGAGATTACTGCCTATGCTCTCTTCTAGGATTTCTATACTTTCAGGTCTCTCATTTAGATCCTTAATCTATTTTGAGTTGATTCTTGTGTATGGTGTAGGAAAGTGGTCCAGTTTCATTCTATTACATGTAGCTGTCCAGTTTTACCAACACCATTTGTTGAAGAGACTGTCTGTCCTTTTCCCATTGGATATTCTTTCCTGCTTTGTCAAAGATTAATTGACCATATAATCATGGGTTTATTCCCAGAAAAAAAAAAAAGAAAAGAAAAGAAAATCATGGATTTATTTCTGGACTGTCTATTCTATTCTATTGATCTAGATGCCTGTGTTTGTGCCATTATCATACAGTTTCGATTACTACAGCTCTGTAGCATATCTTGAAATCTGGGATTGTGATTCCTCCACTCCTGTTCTCTTTTTTCTTTCAAGGTAGGTTTGGCTATTTGGGTACTTTAGTGGTTCCATACAAATTTTAGGATTTTTATTAATAATAAATACTTTTAAAATAGGACAAGAAACCTTATACATTGGAGAATAGTATGAAGATAAAAAATATTTTAATAGATTAAAATATGGAGTTAAAAAATAAAATTTGCCTTGTGACAAGTTTTCTCAAAAAAAATAAAATAAGGAGTTAAATCTAATAAAGGAGGCATTTATCAGGTCTAAATAGGAAATTGTGCACTCAGCTTCAATAACTCTGTTATATAAATGCAGCGTGAAATGTATTAAAATCTTTAGGAGCTAATTGATGGAGAGAGACAATATATAAGTGAGCTTTGTGAACTTGAACATTTCATGAATATTTAGTCTGTATGGATAGAAGACATTTCCAGTCAACAGAGAAAGTATTCTTTGTGGATTCTGCACTGACATGCTATGTTAAAATATGAGAACCATTTCTTTATTTTTATTTTTTTATTATTTCAGTCAGCCACCATATAGTACATCATTAGTTTTTGACATAGTGTTCAATGATTCATTAGTTGCATGTAACATCCAATGCTCATCACAACACGTGCCCTCCTTTAATACCCATCACCTGCCTACCCCATTCCCTGACCTCCCCTTCTCAAACCCTCAGTTTGTTTCCCGGGGTCCATAGTCTCTCATGGTTTGTCTCCCTCTCTGATTAACCATTTTTTTAAGAGTTTATTCTTTTATTTGAGAGAAAGAGAGAGAGAGCACGAGCAAGGGGAGGGGCAGAGGGAAAGGGAGAGAGAGAATCTCAAGCAGACTCCCTGCTGAGCAGGGAGCCCAACACAGGGCTGGATCCCACGACCCTAAGATCATGACCTGAGCCAAAATCATGAGTTGGACATTTAACCAGCTGAGCCCCTCAGGCGCCCCATCACCTGGGAACTTTTTCAAAATGCACATTCCCGTATCCCATTCCAGACCTACTAAATCAAAAACTCTAGGGGTGGGGTCCGGCAAGCTGTGGTTTAACAAGCCCTCCAGGTGACTATAACTCATGCTCAATTTGAGAACCGCTCATGTAGACTGCTGGTGTGAAGTAGAGTTAAAATATGATTTGGAAAGCGGGATGCCTGGGTGGCTCAGTTGGTTAGGCGGCTGCCTTCGGCTCAGGTCATGATCCCTGGGTTCCGGGATTGGGTCCCACATCGCGCTCTCTGCTCAGCGGGGACCCTGCTTCCCCCTCTCTCTCTGCCTGCCTCTCTGCCTACTTGTGATCTCTCTCTGACAAATAAATAAAATCTTTAAAAAAAAAATGTTTAAAAAAAAATATGATTTGGAAAGCAATTCATGGTCACTGCACATCAGTAGAAATAAAAGCTACAGAGATCCCATGGCTTGTGGTGGCAGTGTGATTTATTGTCTAACTTATGTAATGTGTAACCCAGAGAGCACTTAAAATAGCCAGTGTTGAAATTCTTGCTTTGGAAAAAAATTATTGATAGTTTTTTCTTTTAACTTTGCATCTACCATTTCAAATGTTAGAGCTGGGTGTAGTTGTCTGCCAGCAACAAGGCCTATATATTTTGTTTCACAGGTAATGAATTCCTTCTTCCTCTTAAAGAGTATTGGGTAATGTTCCAAAAAAGTAATTACAGGCCAGTTAGTAAATATATGCTGAGACAGTAGAGTGCCAGATAGCAACAGCTATATGTCTGCCACCGCTGATTAATCAGCTAGAGAACAGGCTTATTTTCTGACTTAATATGGGATAGGGATTCCATTAAGGACAAAATCTACATCTCAGTTACTAAACGTATTCTCCCAGCGTTTCCATTTTCTTAGGTGTGTATTTTCTTTTCTTTTGTTATCTAATAGAATAACAGGGCTGCACACTTTTAACAAATTGCTCCTTCACCTCCTATCTTCCTCTTCTATTCAGTAGGCTTGGCAAGTTATGAGATGATGAAAGTTTGGGTAAGTAAAAATCACAGCCAATTCAGTCTCATCTTCATATGAACCAAACAGCAAATGATTATATTGTAACAGCTTATCACTTTGAACCTAAATTACAGCAAAGTAGTTTGTACATCCCATAACAAAGAATAATCCATTTATGTAGGCATGTTTCTTAGAGTGTGCTGTGACTGTCAGCTCTAGCACATTTTAGATATTTTTGTATACTGGTTTAGAAGAATACAGTAATGATCTGGGCTTTGTGATTTTTTTTTTCTGTAATCTTAATTGCTGAAGCTAGTTAGACACCCATTTTGAGTTCAGATGCTTCATATTCAAGGATTATTTCTGTTTGAGGTCCAGGGAAATAGAAGCACTATCTCTTGAAATGGAAGAGTTGCCATTGAATCAACCTTGTTGCTTGTCCTCTTCTTACAGTGTACTTTAGACTCTTGCCATGCCACTTGTGATCAGAACTGTTCTTCATTCATTAATGGTCTAGATCTCTGATTTGACTCTCAGTCTTGCCCTCTGTTTCCTTAAAAAATTATAGGAAATTTTTTCCATAATCTCCAATCTCACTATCTCCCTAGACATTGACTACCTGTCCACCCAAACAGGTATTAGATCATTTTAAGTACCACAATTTGATTCACACACATGTTGAGCCATTCTGCTTTGTGATCTAAAGGATTTATGTGAATATATTTTTGTTGTTGTCATTGGCTGTTATGTTAGAAAATTCCTTGATCGTCAATGGTACTGGATGCTGTTGGTACTCCACTTAGATGCTCTTAACCTGCAGGAGCACCTGTTCTCCATCTGCTGGAAGCATCGAATTATAACTCATAGCTATTAACGCCACCACCCTTCTCTGGAGAATTGCCTTAGGCCAGTCGTTCTCAAATGTAACTTGCTAATGAATCACATAGAAAACTTATTAACACAGGTGACTGAGCTCATCTCCCCAGTTTCCGATTGAGTAGCTCTGTGATGGGGCCTGAGAATTTGTATTTCTAACAAGTTCCCAATGATGCTGATGCTGTTGATCTGGATAACAAACTTTGAGGATAACTGATCTAGTCCAAATAGGAGCTTCTTTGGAGGCTATTTGTCTCATCCCCCCCTTCTCAGGGCAGACCATCCCCCTTCTCAGGGCAGGTGGAGATTTTTAGGTAGAAGATTTATTGGGGCATATTCTTGGACACACCAATGAGGAAGTGAGGGAAGCATAATTGTGCACATGGAGAGGTTCAGTGAGGCGTCAGGCTAACCTATAGGAGTTCTGGAGATGTCCAGAATTCGCCAGATGCAGACTGCCCACTGAGGGGGCGTAACTTTGGGAGAAGCAACTCTCTTTGGCTGAGGGATGCTCAAAGAGGGACCCAGCTGTACGGTATCCTTAGCCAGTTCTCTCAGCTGCTGGGGAAGTAGATTCCTCAGACCTATAGTAGAGACCAGGGTGGTGAGCCACAGCATCCAGTACAGGGGACAGATGGATTCAAGGAAAGACAGTCCTCAGCCATTTCAACCCAGGGCCATAGAAAGTAGGTTGGACCTCATGAGAAAAAGTTTGGGGATCCAGCATGAAGAGTACACACACGCACACACACCTTGGTCCTGGAGACGCGTGCTTGGGATCATCTCAGTAATATATACTGGCTTCCCACCGGACAACCATCTCTCCTATTCTACCCAATGGGAATTTTAATTGAGTTTATTCTTAAGCACCAAATTTCTCAAATATCACAAGTGCTAAATGTAAGGTAAATCTGAGATTTCCTGATAATATATCCTGTAGACAGACCTGAAAGTGTTCCAAACCTTGTTGAAATGACTCTGAGGAGCAGTGCAGCAGGTAGCAAATCTGCCGACAAGCAGCAATCTTTAGAATAAACATATGTGGGACCAGAGTTCAGAGGCTAAAGTCAATTTAATGAGAAAGCTGTCGCTATTATTTTTTATGTGAATTAAATGTATTCCAAGTAGCCAAAGTCACAGCCTCATGGTAAATAGTCTGGCTGCAGAGTTGAGCATTTGTTTTACGCTGCTCTCAGAGTCACCTAAAGATGAATATGAGTTACCGGGATTGAACAGAATTCTACCCAGTGTGTCCTTACGTGTGGTGATACAATTCAAAAACCTAATTAAAGAGAACTGATTCTAATGTAAAATTGTTTATTTTGCAGTACATCTATGCCAGACGTTGAAATTTTCCATTGAGATAATAACAGCATATGATTTGTAAGGAGGAATATTAAGTCTTCATTAATAAAGGGCAGCCTATTAATAAGTCTTCATAAAGTTAATTACACAACGTTAAGACAACACCAGGAAGACTCAAGTAACCTCATACCTATCCAGAGTAAGTGTTACAGAAATTCACAAGTTTCGTTTTCCATATTTAGTGCTAGAGATGCAGGCCAGGCACACACACACACACAAAAGAATGAAATAGGTCTGCATCTCTCCTTGCATTAGCTGAAATCTGTCCTGATGGAATGGCCTCTGGCAGTATTATGAATCAGCATGAAAGAATAGCAGACCTGGCCTCTAGAAACTATCTCCCCTCTGAAATGTGTGTTTAAATTACCTCATGGCAAGGCCAGTGACATTCAAGGACTGAGAATGAGGTTAGAAAAGTGGAAATGTTTCTCCACTTCACAGACTGTTGCCTGATGAACATTATGTAAACAATTTTCCAAAGAAAGAATAACACCAAACTTTAGCAGCCAGATCATTGGAGAGCAACAAACTACTTTTATGCCCCCTATGCTCTAGTTTAAGGGTCGGCACACTAACCCTTGAGCCACATCCGGCCTACCACTCATTTTTGCAAATACAGTTTCATTGGAACACAGCTGTGCTCATTTCTTATGTGCTGTCTATGACTGTTTTTGCACCACAGTGGCAGAGTTGAATAGTGCAAAAGAGACTGGATGGTCCACAAAGCCTAAAATATTTACTGTCTAGCCCTTTGTGGGAAGAGGTTGCTGACCCCTGCTCTAGTCTGTTATAGTTCAGTGTTTTCCAGATTTACTGGTGATAAGAATAACCTGGAGTACTTCTTAAACCTCCAGCTTCTCAGGGCCACCCCCCTTGGAGATTCTGATCCAGTGAGTCTGAACGAGACACAGGAATTTGTATCTTTAGCAAGTACCGGAACTTTTGAGAAACATGGGTTTAGTTATTTTACTCTCCCATTTTCTTGCATACCATTTTTTATGTTCATCAAGTCCATATTCTTTTCTTCTGATTCTTCCTCATCTCCTTACACGAATGCAAGGTACAGACTAGTGTACTGTGTGACATTGTCATGGGTGGGCTTTGCCAGAAGCAGAGCGTCTGACATGGATTTGGGTGCATGTTGTTTATTGAGGGAGCATCTCAGGAGCAAAGTTATGGAAGCAAGATAGGGTAGGAGAGAAAAGCCAAACAAGGATGTGGTCTCAGCTGAAGATGTACTTCAGTCTGATCCCACAGGGACCTCTGCAGCACGAATTGCACCACAGAGTTAATCCTACCTTGAGGCAAAGGTGGCTGGCCCTTTCTACACTTTCCCCCAGTTCCATTAGTCAGTCCTTTGCATGTAGGGGGTTCTTTAACAGGGGACAGCTGAGAGCCATTAACAGCAGTAACTGGGGCAAAGGAGGATGCAAGGAAATGTATAGCATCTAGTACGGGAGTTAAACCCCCAAATGAAATTTAGATAGATTTGGAACATGCCTTCCAGAAACTCATATCTATGATAGTCTTTAAAAGATAATTTGCAATACATTTTTAAATTAGTAAATCTTTGGAAGGAATAAGTACATTTGCTAGAAGTGAGATCTCCAGCCTTCTATTGTCTTTGAAAATGAAAAGGAAAACATGTCAGAAAGAAGTGACTTTTCCAGTAAATAATCAGTTTTGTTGACCATTGTCTTCGATCAGATACTTGGTAAGATCTTTTGGTTATGATTATCTCTGTTAGGATGGCATGGAGTTCCTTGAAATTTGAATGCGTGCTAACATTGCAGAGGCCCACTTGGAATAGGACTGTCATCAGAGAACATATTTTTCCTAGTCCCCACCATTTCATAGTAGATCCACTAGCATCTTAGAAGAAACCTTTGATAGAAGGTACATTACAGGAATGTAAAATGAAGTTCCACCTTCCGTAATTATGATTTACTTTCCTAGGAATCATAATAAGCAGGCCTACTTGCTAATCCTCCCAAACAGCAAGGAGTCATCTTTTCTCCTGTCCTTACCCAGAGTAACATAACCAGTCAGTGATAGAGCTCAAAGTTCTAAAGAAAGGATTCCATAGACCTTATTAAAAAGTTGTCTCTCTTCTTTAACCCAAATTGTTTGAATAAACCTAGAATTTACAAGCCTGCAAGGAAGACTCTTGCAGACATTCTCAAATTCCTTCTTGAGTTTTGCAGCATAGCCTTTAAACTCTCAGAAGAAGCTGGTGGAGGGAGGAAAAGGGAAACATAAAATGGTAAGAGTTGTTCTCTTACTATGCTCAGACCAGTTCTGCCTCTCTCTCTGAAAGATGAACGGAGAAAAGATTTGTGACCCCAGGGGAGGTTGTGTGACCTGCGCACCTCCCAGGATCCTTTGTGCAGCTCTCCCCCTGTGAAGACAGTGAAGGCAGCTCAGGCAAAGAAGGCGGATAGAATTAGACCATTTTATAGACCTAGCAGAATCAAGTTAAAAAGCACCTAGAGTCTTATCTCACTTTATTCTGTTTTCTGTCTCCTTGAGGCAAAGTTGGCTTAACCTTTTCTTGAAGTAAACACTGTGTGAAAGAAGAATATTTTCCCAGACAACTTAAGGACACTTTCAACAGCTTGTAAACAGAAAAACAGCTAACAGGGTGTAGCTACTCAGAGTAAGTCTGTGTTTTTGTAAGTTGGTAACACAAATAGAATTTTGATTTTACCTAATGTATTTTGGGGAAAGAAAGCAAAAATGTGATGGTCAGTGAAGAAAAGAGAGAACTGGCAGGGTCTAGGGTTTGTCCAAGCTTCTTCTGTGAACTTGAGCTTCTAAACCAAACCCCAAATGATTTTAAAGTCAGTTTCCAATTTGCCATGCCTATTTCTTACAGCCCTTCTGAGGCTAGGGCCAGGTGAGGCATCCCTGAAATTGACCCTCACTGAGGGCTAGATATGGGGACCAGTGAACCCCAGCAGGGGATGAAAACAGAACACAAGGCCCAGGGTCAGCCTCTGGGTCACCTCCTCCATGAAGCCTTTCCTTTTCTTTCTAGGTAGACTTAGGTGAGTCTTCTCTTTCCATATAACTGTAGTGCTTGTGCATACCTCTATTTTAGAACTTGGCACACGGCTAAACTTCCTTTTCAAATGCACTAGATTAGGAGCCCACCAAAAGCAGGTTTCATGTCACGTTCATTTCTGTATGTTGTGCTCCATGAGTTCATTCGTTCACTCTAAAGCTGTTTATTGACTGCCTACTATGTGACAGGTATTATTTTAGGTGTTGCAGATAGGATAGTGAATAAGACAGACCAAAATTATTTCCTTTAAGGAGCTTCCAATTTAGTGATGGAGATTATATATTATAGATTCTATACAGAGAAGTACTGAGGTCTAAAACAAGCTAGAAAAGGAGACTTGAGTGTTTGGGGGCAGAGTTGACATTTTAGATAGGGTGAGGAAAAGCTCCTAGAGAAGATAACATTTGATTAACCACTGAAGGAAATGAGAGAAGTAGTCTGCAGATATTTGGAAGAAGAGAAGTCCAAGAAGGAGGATAAAGATAAAACCCTAGAAGTAGGAGCATGTGCTCTGTGATCAAGGAACAGCAGGGAGGGTTTTTAGGTCTGGAGTAGCATACACAGGGGGGAAAATAATAGGAAATGAGGTCTGAAAGAAAGAACATGGTAGGAGCAGAGATAATGTGTGGCCCTGGAAAGCTCAATAATAAGTTTCGCTTGGTCTTTAAATAAGATTAGAAGCCATTAGAGGATTTGAGCAAAAGAGTTATATGAACTTTCAGTTTTAATGGGACCACGAATGTTTAATAAATTAATAAATTAACTATTTAACTTGTCCATCCAAGAAGTGCCCAAAGAAGCCAGATATTGGATTGGAGTAATGGATCAGGTGAAGCCTAAGTCGCCATTCCTAGAAACTGAGAGTTCAAGATCAAGACATGAGTCTCATCAAGTGGACAAGGAGAAGGCAGCCACAATTGATGAACATGAGATAAGACCCAATTTCCCTGAAAGTCTTGCATAATTCCTGCTGCCATTATCATGTCAAATAATTGATTTCTTGGGGCACCAGGTTTGGAATTTAGGCAATTCCTACATAGCAACAAGCTCAGTGAGGAAAATTAGGACAAGAATATGCCATCCCTCTTATCTCTCCAGCTCCCAAGACTGGGCACCTATATCCTGACAAACTATAGTATAGACTAGAGGGCTCTGCACAGTTTGGGATCTTTAAATATACTTGTTGATGTTACGCTGAGTCCTCTTTTCTTTAAATTGTCATTGAGTGTTTTCTTGGCCAACTCAGAGCACAAAAACATTTAGTACACATTAAAAAAAAAATTAAGTACACATTAAAAAAAAAGTACACATTAAAAAAAAAAACAGAAATGGTTACAGGTCAGAAAGAATTAAAGGAAGCCGAATGGCAGTAATGGATACCCTCACCCCCACTACCATCACTACCACCACAAGAGAACTTCATGTTAAAGGAGTTTCAGTGAATCAAAAAATGAAGCCAGTTCAACCCCTAATCTATGTCTAATTTCACTCTTAAGTCACAAGGCTACTATCTTTAGTAGAAATTGTTGATTACAAAAGAAATCACAATCTACAGTACAATTACAGATAATCAGGAGCAATTTTACCATAAGAATATTGAGATGTGAAGAATGTCAAAACAAAGTTTACTTAAAAACAGGTCAAAGTATGGAATTAAAAAATACCTTTGGAATAATAATACTTTAAAGGAGTCTGTAATTAGAATTCTTGGAATATTTACCAAGATTTTTAAAAATCAATCTCTGTTTTAAACCCAACTTTTCTTTTTTCAGGATGAGTGTTAATTTTTTTCATCTTTTTGCATTTTTAAAGCCCATGTGGTCTTTTCCATTTTATATATATATATTTTTAAATTGAATCATCTTCACCCATTTCATCTACCCACCCCAACTCTCCTTCTCTGGCAACCATCGGTCTGTTCTTTTTTATCTATGAGTTCAATTTTTTTTTCAGATTCCACATATAAGTAAGATCATACGGTATTTGTCTTTCTCTGACTTTTTTCACTTAGCATAATACTTTAAGGGTTCATCCATGTTGTAGCAAATGGCAGGAGTTCCTTCCTTTTATAACTGAATTATATATATATCAATCACATTTTCTTTATCTGTTCTTCTGTCAGTGGACACTTAGGTTGTATCCATGTCTTGGCTATTGTAAATAATGCTGCAGTGAACATGCGGGTGCAAGTATCTTTTTAAGATAGTGATTTCATTTCCTTCTGATAAAAGTTTTAATTTTTATACATTATAGTGATTAACTTATATATATATTTTTAAAGATTTATTTATTTATTTTACAGAGAGAGAATGTGTATGTGCATGAGCTGAGGGTGGGGTGGAGAGAGAGGGAGAGAGAGAATCCACAAGCAGACTCCCCGCTGATTGCTTGCTCATTCTTTTCTTATTGATTTGTATGAATGTTTTATATGTCAATGATATCAGCAACCCATTACAAACATTTTTCGTCTTTTGCCTTAAAAGATTACTTTAAAAATTAATTAAAATCTCTATTTTTAGGTAAATTCTACCTCTGAATATCTGTTTAGAAAGTTTGTTTTTACTATTTTCTTCCAGTGCTTTTAAAGTGAACTTTCATATATTTCAATTTTTTGTGACCAGACTTTTTCTTTATTTCTTCCAAATGAGTGACACATGTTTTTCAACCCAATATTTGAGTGATAAATCCTTCCCTCCATTGATTTGAGATGCTACCTATAGTGTATAAAAAGTTCTTAACATAAGCTTGGCCTGTTTCTAGATTTTTCTCTCATGCTTGACATCTCTGTTCTTGCATTGACAGCACATCAGTATCACTCGTTTAATTATTATAGCCTTAATTTACATGTTAAAGTCTGCTGCTTCAAGCCTGTCAAACTTTCTTGGCTATACTTGCACATCTAATTCATCCAGAATTTTTTTGCAAGTGTTTTAAAATGCCGCTGGGATTTTTGTTGAGATTGCATTCAATATTTTGATTAATTTAGGAACAATCAGCAGTTTTATCATATTAAGTTTCCATCCATAACATATGCTTTCTCTAGTTTTTTCAAGTCTTACTTTTTTTTTTCTAAAGTAAACTCTACTCCCAACGTGGGGCTCAAACTCACAACCTCAAGATCAAGGGTCACATGCTCTACCGACTGAACCAGCCAGCTGCCCTTATTCTTCTAAGTCTTTTAAAAAAATTTCTCACTGTAAATTGTTATACTTTTCTTAATGTAGATCTTGCACATTTCTTATTAAGTTTATTCCTACTCATAACTTCATTACTATTAAAAATGAAATTTTTCTGATCGTGTTTCTAACTTTGATTCCTAGGTATTTAAGTGAACTATAGCTTTATATACATATTTATTTTAAAATGTTTCATCAGATTGGATGGAATGAGGATCTTGCCAATTTCAACGTAGCTATCTATTTCTATCTTCTCAAGGATTTTTTTTTTAAAGATTTTATTTATTTGACAGAGAGATAGAAATCACAAGTAGGCAGAGAAAGAGGAGGAAGCAGGCTCCCTGCCGAGCAGAGAGCCCGATGCGGGGCTGGATCCCAGGACCCCTAGATCATGACCTGAGCCGAAGGCAGAGGCTTTAACCCACTGAGCCACCCAGGCACCCCTCTTCTCAAGGATTTTTAAACAAAATTCCTTTGATAATGAGTTATTCCTGAGAGTTTTACGTATAACTTTTCATTTCTTTTTGTAAATATTTTACTTTACCTCCCATCTGTGGCTGATAGAACAAAGCAAAAATGAAAAGCAATGTGATTCGTGCTGGTATTGGCCATCAGTTTTTAGAAAGCCATAGTGGTTTGAAATGAGATAATTCATGTTTTCTAGATAAGTTAGTTACAAGTAGGAAATAATGAAGTAAATAAGGTTCATTTTCATTATGTTGATGTTTCAGGTTTTCTGAGTCACATAGCAATGTAATATGTCTTTACTATTAATTAATATGAAAATATTGATGCGCTTGAATGACACTCTCCCTGGGATTGATAGGAGTTACAAATCAAACATGACTCCTTGTGCTCCCCGATTCTTTTCACTGTACCCTTGTTCAAATTTTCCTCTGACAGATATCTGAGGGCCACTGACCACTTCCTCAGGAAATCTGACGCTACATGTGCCCCAGATATCAATAGAAATGAATTGTAAGCTATTCTCCCAGCTCTCTAATTAGACTTTCCAGTCTAATTGCAGGAGATTAAATCAAGGGAGATCAAATTTACCCAGTTTCCCAGACTTTTAGAATCATTACAAAGCAATATACTGACAAGTACAAAGCCAGCACGCTCCTGGGAGTAAAACTGAAACTTCCTCTGCCTCATCAGTGTATCAGATGGGGAAAAGAATATCTTGTCTACCTGCTTCACATGCTTGTCCACCCGTTTTACAGAAGATGTAGATAAACGTGCTGTAAGGCAGTCCATGTAATATTTAATTATTCAGACTTTAGAGTCTGACCTCAGTTCAAATCCTGGCTCTATCACTTCTTAACACTTCACCATTAAACCAATTTCTTTAATTCCTTAAGCCTCCACTTCTTGTCAGAAAAATTAGAGATCCTATTGAATATGGGTTTTTTGATGATAAATGAGATTACAAATGTATACAGGTTTGGTCCTAATACCTGATACATAAGAAAATGCCATAATGTTACATATTGCTATTTTTATCTCTGCTAATAGCCAACTTGTTTTAAAGCATAAGAATATTATTTATTTTTAAAGAATACAGACTTATTCAGAGTGAAGTGAAATTTGCTCAAAATTAATTTTGAAAAAAAATTTTGATGAAAGTATTACATTTAAAGTGAGATAGAGGTGCCTGGGTGCCTCAGTGGGTTAAAGCCTCTGCCTTCGGCTCAGGTCATGATCTCAGGGTCCTGGGATCGTGCCCCGCATTGGACTCTCTGCTCAGCAGGGAGCCTGATTCCCCCTCTCTCTCTGCCTGACTCTCTGCCTACTTGTGATCTCTCTCTCTCTGTCAAATAAATAAATAAAATCTTTAAAAAAAAAATAAAGTGAGGTAGTCAATTGTAAATACATACACACACACACACACACACACACACACACACACACACAAGCATACCATAACTATGTAGTATGTACTGGAGACACAGTTCGTTCCTATGGTATAAGAAGTGCTGAAAAAAATGTTGCTCCTTCATTTTATCATAAGCTGATTTGGTCTCCTTTATGAGCCCTCATCCATTATATGCTAGAGGCAAATTAAATTCTCATTCTGGTTTAAGCTTATTATTTAGGGCACAATTTCTCATAGGTAAGAAGACTCATTTAGCCTTTCTCTACCTTTGCCTGTTGCAAATAGGATGTTGCTCTGGTATATGGGGTAAAGGAGAGGCTTTCCAAGCCTGCATGGTTGCAAGGATGATTTGGGCATTGTGTCCCGTAATTTCTAAGACCATAGCCCTTGTATTCTAGCCATTGGTGAACTTATTAGCTGGCAGAACACAGTGTCATTCTACTAACTGGATGAATTGGAGTCCAGCATTGCTTTCTGGTTCACCTGGGTTCCCCTTAGATTGCAATGTCTCCAGCCCCCTGTGCTTCTGCTGTAGCTTCTGTGCAACCTTCTGGCAAGCACCAGCCTTCTCCACTGGGCCAACAAGTTCCGCCACCGTAGGCGCACAGCAAGCCCTCTGACAGCATCCCGCAAGAAGTCATTGTTCCCATTGATGTGCGTGTGTGTGTGCGTGTGCGTGTGTGTATGCACAAGTGTGTACATCCATCTTTATCCATATCTGTATCTATACACATTAGACTATGTCACAAAATTTATATGGCGAAGCTTGTTCCACTCCAGCTAGGGTAGGTTGTGAAATATTACAAAGTAGAGATTATGTCTCATTCATTTTTGACGCTCTAGCACCTCACCAGATACCTGGAACAAATAGAAATAATCAGTATGTACTCTCTTTATGTTTGGGAAATTTTCTCCATTCTCCCTGATGGCAGGTTTGTGACCACTAAGCATGCACATGGTATTGGTGTAAATGCACAAAATACTGAAGCCACGGCACAAATGGAAAAAAACTCATTGAGGGGTGTGTTTGGGTAATAATCCATTTCGGAAGGATTCTTTAAATAACTTTTGATCTAGCTTCTGAATTTATAATGTAAAATTGGCATTTGTCCTTAATCAATTCCTCGGTCTCTGAAATTCTCCTAGTGATTCTCGACCAAACCTCAAAGAACATAGTAAGACTAGCACAGTCTCTTCTTTTTTTTCTCTAGCCATTTTTGCATAGCGCTGAAGATAGAAGTGGTGCTTTACACAGTACAACAAAGGGATCAAGACACTGATCTCAGATACTTATCAGGAAAAGCTTTTAAATATTTTTTTTAGATCCTTAAAATAAGAAAGAAAGAAAGAAAGAAAAACCTCCGTTGAGAAGGGAGTGCGCCGGGGGGCGGGGAGAAAGGAAAGAACAAGAAGGACTTCAGAGGTGGGTTGACGTTTCCAGGTTAAAGTGAGCCAATGCCCTGGCTGCAATGAGCACTCACGCTGGCTGTGGAAGGAGACACAGTGTCGCTGACAGTGACTGCGCTCTCGGCGGCTTTGGGTTCACAGTGCTTGCAGTGCTCTGTTATTCAGAACTGAATAACTGTTGTCACTGCTCTGTAATTTGGCCATGAGATATCTGGTTACTTTCAGACAAAAGAACATGTCTCATAATAATGGGGTTTTGTTTGAGTCTGCTCTTTCTTCAAGAAAAAAAAAAATGTATTTAAGGATTTAGCTCTGCTCACATTGGGAAAGAAAATAAGCTTTAAAAAGTTTGACTCCTTTCTCCCTATAGCAATTCCTGTCGGGCTTTCCATCAGGGGGAAATTTTACCTTCAGCATATTCTGCAGATGAAATAGACAGTACCAGATGCTTCAAATGGTCATAATTCTGAAGAATATGGAAAAGGAGGCATCTTCCTACTGTGTTTCATTTAAATGTAGAGGGAGAAAGCCCTTTGGGTAAATTAGCACTTGGAGGATTTAGCAAAAATGAATTAGCTATGACAGAGTCCCCTAACACATCTATTTGATGATCTTGCAAGCCTTATTCCTGGTTACCTGGGATACTTACCCTGCTTTGGGATGCCATAGGGTCATTAAAATGTGAGACAGATTCTCTAGAAGAGAAAAACCAGATGAATCTTGACTTGCAGACAGTATGTCTTGCTTAATAGCATTTCCTTTGACCAGCCCTACCTTTCCCTAGGTGCTAAATTTCTCTCTCACATACTCATCTGAAAAAACAAAGAGCTGGCTGTGAATTTTGCCTGCCAAAGCTAAAAGACTGTTGCGAAGGATCTTTACAAGCAATTAGCAAGATTGTGCTCTCAAAAACTGAATATATTGGTGATATTTTTATTTTATAAATTGATATTAAAAGCTAGTCTCTATAATTGTTACAGGAATAAAAAGATAAATGAAGGCAGAAGCATGTGGTGAGTGCATTTAGAAAAAAAAAATGAGCCTACTATCCCACATACACAATCAAAAAATAACTAGACTTTTGGTGGTGATGATTTTGTAGCACATACAGACTTCAAATTATAAAGAACCTGAAACTTATATAATTGCAAATATGAATTTTACCTAAAAAAAAAAAAAAAGACTGAAAAGTCAGATGTGTTTGTGGTAACCCATTCAACCTTCCTTGCGTGGTTTTAGTGGCTGAATCTTGGCTGACCTACTGCAAATTATCTGTCTTTAACTCTCTTGATGTAACTATTCAAATGCTTCATGGCAGGAATGTCAGTGTATTTGTCCACAGGGCTATTGCAGACACTACTTAGGGCTTTATATAATATGCATAGTGTTACTTTTCAAAAATATGAACACTTCTTCATTTTGGAACAGAAAGTTCTGAATATTGAAGCAGGTAATATGTATATGTTTTTCTGCCTGCTATGTAAGATCTTGTGCTGACTGGTCTTAACACACTTGGTTTCATTGAAGCCTCACACCTTCCCTCAAAGCTGGACATTGCTCTGATCTCCAGTTTCTAGATGAGGAAATAAAACTAGGAGAGGTGAAAAAAGCTGCTTAAGATCACTCTTCCAGTTATGTATTTTTGCATAATAAACATCCCTGAAATGTAGTGACTAAAATAATGCTGTACTATCACAACACATTTCTGTGGTTTGACTGGGCTCAGTGGAGTTGTCCCCACATGTGGCCGCTGTCAGGTAGGAGCGGGGGATGGAATCATCTGGAGGCATCTTCACTCACATTATCTGTACCTTGGCTAGAACACCTCAGGGCTGGTGAGGCATGTCGCTCCTCGCGGCCTCTCTGTGTGGCTGCATTGCTCCTACCAGCATGGTGGCCTCAGCGTAATCAGTTATGTGGTAACTGGCATTCCCTATACTAGAGGACATGTTCCAAAAGACAAGAAATAGAACTTGCCAGTGTATTAAATGCTGGGCTCAGAAACTGGCACAGTGTCATTTCTTTTTCTCTATGGGTGGAAACATAAAGATCACCCAAAGGGGACATAGACTCCCACTCTCTATGTAAGAATGGAGGCTGCTCGGCTCATCAGTGAATATCTGGGACTTGAATTTAGGTCTACCTAATGCTCACATTTATTCACAGTGCAGTAAAGCCCACCTCTCACCCATTCCTCACTCTGAATGCACCCACCTTATGTTCTGTTGCTTAATATTCCACTTTATTCCCTAGTCATTTTCCTATAATATACCTCTTCCAGACTATCCTTTGAGATGGATCCTCTGAGGATGTCCAAATAGAGACCTCTGGCATGCTTAAGGGAATGGGTAGGGAGAATTCTTTCTCCTCTCCTCCCCCTGCTCTTCCTTCACTGATCCTAACTTCATCCCATTTTTCAAGTCCCTGCCTCAATAGGAGGGAATTTACAAATAAACATGGAAGAGAGATTCAAAGAAGAGTTAATGTAAAGAAGGGACAGGAGAAAAAAGGGAAGCCATGTATTCTGGAGCATTCCAACTACACTGAGTACTTTACTCCTCTCTCTCCCTCCCCTCTGCCCCAAAACTCTAATGTATTCCTCCTACTAAAATGTAACACATTTCATGTTTATTTTTGTAAATATTTGCCCCAGCTCGTGGCACAGTGACTGGCTTGTATTAGTTCCCATTTCTGTGGCAGAAATGTATTCATGAAGCTCCATGGGTCAGCGGATATGCTTCCCAGACACCTCGCTTATGACCTATCTTAGATCTTCCCCCCCCCTGGGTGGAAACCCAGAAAGTCTGGAAACAATAGCTGGCTTCTGTCTCTTAGCTGACGGGGTTTTCGTTTGGGCCGTAATGAGACCTTGAGCTGCTTTTGCCTTTGTGAGTTAAGCTTCAGAGTCTGGTCAAATCGAATACAGATAGAAGGGGTCTTGAGAATCGAGGTTCCATAATCACAGTGCCGTTCAGATGGAGAGTTTATGCACTTGAGGTCTCTATAGGGAAAATCAAAGCTTCACTGGGATTTAGCTAACTAGCAGTCATAATTTTGAACTTTATCCACATTTGGCCAAGCCTGTCACATGTATCGAAATGACATGGTTCCTTCAGGGGGGCTTTTGGGAGTGAGACCCACAGGGGGCAGATATGCTGATAAAATCCAGCAGAACAGTAGCACCACGTTAGTCAGCCTTCCTCAGAGACATCTGGTGTTTGCTGTCTACTCCTTTCTCTCCCCAACCTTACCTCCTGGATGCTGAACACACAAGCAGCCTCCCTTGCCCTGTCTTCCGCTACTCTCCCAATAACTACAGGACTGACTGTTTCTTAAACGAACGCCTCGGTTTTGTGACTCCTCCCAGGTTTCCTTGTCAAATGAAAACTATCGATGGCTCTCTCTTGCAAAAACTCCTGTCACTGCCTGGAACATTCCTGAATTGCAAATCGTTAGCACAGGATGCCAACATCAAGTGTGGCTTTTTAGGGTTTACCCTTCTTCTTTGAGCAAAGATGCTGTAGTAGCTGAGAACATTTTCTAAAAGAGAATAATAGTCCTCAGGGCCAAGAAAATAGTTAAGTCCAGTGGTCATAGTTGCTCTGCTGTAAACACCAGGGGAGAATTCACTGCCTTCCCAGTGGTAGAATTGTTACATATCCACTTTGCAGAGTCTTTGGGATTTCCTCATCCGAATGCCTTGTCTTGCCTGGGGCCCAGGTAGATAAAGCCATCTTCTCAGGGATCTGCAATAGTACAGTGAGGCTGTAACCCAACCTTCCTGATTCCTCCTAGTTCAGTGACCATTCTACAATGCTCTATTTCCAGTCAGAATTCCTGCCTTTGTCTATCCATAGCCTGAAAACTTAACTCTGCCCCATACTTGCATCCCCTGTGAATTATTCTCCTTTCACTGCAAAGCTATTTTTAATTTTCTAGATCTCCTTAAAAGGGTGGTTGCATGTGGTCAGGAGAGCTTTCCTTGTCCTTGGTTCATTGGCTACCAACACGTACATTCCTGCCCTCTGTCTTTATTGAGAAGTTGAGCCCATGTTGCCAGGCCAACTGGCATGCCTTTTGGTTAAAAGATAAAAAGGAAGAGAATAAGATCAGATCTGCTGGCCATCATTTAACTCTCCCTTTAGTCTGACCAAGCATGGCTGATGGAGGAAATTTGCCCCCCTCAGCAAAGATTAGAACTTCAGCAAGTAGCGGATTATATTGCCCACTCTACTGGGTCGTGAGAAGACCCATCCAATGTGGAAGGGCCTCAGTACAGTGTAACCCTCTGAAGAATCCATGACAAAATCTTCTAGTTAGGACTTATGTCAAGGACATCTCATGTGGAGATCCACTCTTCACCTGCTCAGGGTCTGAGAGACAGTGGCTCTGGTCTTAGGGAGCTGCCAGGAAGGAAAATCGTGCAGAGTGAAAGGGAGATAACCCTGCCTTTGACCTTCCAGTTCAATCTAGTAAACTTAACTTTTCTCACGCAAAGAAGTTGGAGTTGGCATTTTGTTTTTTGGAAGCTAGGGTCTCAGGTAAGGGAGCCGGTCATGTTCTCTGGCAGCAGAAGTAGGATTTCATCTTACTTTTCTTGGTAGTCCCAGCTTCTGGCTCAGTTCCTGACTCAAGTAGCAGTTCAATATATGTTTATTGAGTGAGCAGTAGCTGAAAAGTAGCTCCAAAGATTTAATCCAATTACATAAATTGATTTAACTAATTGGAGTTCTGTTCAAGATTTAGACTCACTCTCTGAATCAGACTTCTGACCTTCAGAACTTTATATGTGACTAGTCAGTCATATTTTTCATTGTACTTGTCTCCAGCTGACTTTTAGCAAATAACCTGCAGCTTTATTTAATACAAATCAGATCATATTAAATATAATTAAAAATCTCTCCATGAAATAGGATAAGATCCCATTGGGACATCACAAAACACAATTATTCCTTCATGGCATATGCTCTTTTAAGCAAATCCATTTGCGAATATTAAAGTCTGACAATCTTTTTCTCAAAGTTGATACCATCCTATAAATAATGCCATACACCAAATGGGAATTAAGAAGCCATTGTATTATCTCTGTTCTAGATTATTTCTTTAACCAGAACCACCCACATTAATACATACCAGGGGTTTATTTGAATTTAATGTCAAAACAGTTACATCAGTATAACAGTTAATTATATTCATTCTCTTTAATAGATGATGAAATTCCACAATATGGATCTCCCAATCAGCACAGGGCAGGTACAAGCTTACTTTCTTTGCATGTTAAAACAGATTTGACCACAGAATGCTTATTCATTTAGGTCTTCCAGGCCACTGCTAGGGCAATTGCCTGAAATGTCGTTTGAAACATTAAAATAGAAATAAAATAGTCTGAAGAAATTATTATTGATTCTGTTACTCTCTCTGTTATTTGGAGAAGTTGTAGGCACAGGAAGAAAGAAGAGGGTATTGTTAACTGGAGAATGGAGAATCTTACACATTGTTTTTCAGGTTGGGAGAATAGGATTTGACAGTTTCTTCAGACAGTCATGGACATGTTGTCATTTAAATAAAGGGACAACCAAAAGTGAATTAGCCATTAACACAGATGTGTGTTATATATATATGCATTCACATGCATAAGCACATAAACTCGTGGGTCAGACCTTTCTCTGAGTAGGTTGTAATAGTGTCACAGTAGTTTCCAAAAGTGACCAGGCACCAGGAGAATGTTATACAAACCAACCTGCTCAGTTAGCTCCAGCTCCCCACCTTGCCGCCATGCCACCATGCTGAGTTTCAGTAAAAGAAGAGGAATATATCTGCAGTAGATGGTGTCTGGAAATTTACTTCCTAATCTAGTCAATAACTGTAGTTCTTTCAAAGACACATAGTTCTCTTGATAGGGTATCTCATCTGTGACTTAACCATTTAGAAACGTCTCCTTTGAGTTTTGTGTTCTGTGCACTCCAAATAACAGTGGTTTCAGCCAAATCAGGGCAAGCTACCACTCCTTTTTAGTTTCCTTCTTCCTTGGTCTCACACCATCAAAAATCAGAGGGTAGGGTAGAGAATATTGTAATGTAAAAAGGGGAAACCAAGGTTGTGTGATAAATATGACTTTCTTAGCACCCATCTTAAACCTTTCACTAGGAGCCTCCTTAAGATCGCATGTGATCACATTATTTTCTCTTGTTCCAAATTCCTTACAATTAAGTCGTTCCTCTCAGGTGAATATTTTCTTTCTACAGTTGGAGTTTTCTATTGCCACTATAACAATTACCACAAACTCAGTGATTTAAAACAATACCAATTTATTTTTTCATGGTTCTGAAGGTCAAAAGTCTGGAATGAATCTCGCTAAGCTAAAATCAAGGTATTGACATGGCTGTGTTCCTTTCTGTGGAGTCTAGGGGAGGACTGGTTCCCTTGCCTTTTTCAGCTCCTTGAGGCAGCCCACATTCCTTGACTCATGGCCCCTGTCTTCAAAGCCAGCAATGGCTACTTGAGTATTTCTCATGCTGCATCCCTCTGACACTGAGTCTCCTGCCTCCTTCCTCTTATAAAGACACTTGGTCTACTCAGACAATCCAGGATAATCTCTCTCCCTATTTTAAAGATTTGATCGAAACATTAACTTTGGAGCAGAAAATTTTTTTTGTATTTTCAACGAATACAACAAAAATGAAATGATTTTGCATGAATATTTATTTTCTCTTAGCTGTTTAATTTTCCAGTTAGTACATATTTTATGTTTGTATATCCTAGTACAATAGTCCATGTTTGTACTTTATAAATAAATACAGACACATATTCTGAGGGCATGTGTTCACATCTGTTTTATGGATAAGGGTGCGTCATCCAATTATACACTGCTGCGCTAGAGAGCAGAACTTTTGGAGTGAGGCAGCAAAGACCAAAGAAAAGGTTGGACATGGAAAAAGGTGTAACAGGTCATCAAAAAAGGGTGTAGGAGGAGCCCCAATGTAGGCCACAGGACAGTCGTGAGTTTGTCCAGATCCAAAGTCTTATACTGATTTTTGTGTAGTACTTCTGTCCTATAACATATTTGATATATTTGATAGAAGAAGCCATAAAGGTCTCAGCAAAGTCCTTAAAATTTTTTAATTCTACTATGTCTCCAATGCTTAGAAAATAAACTGCTGCAAAGGTTACGGCAAAATAACTCTTTTCCTATGACTGAGAGTTGTGAAGCATCTCAGAAACATATTCACCTCAACATTAAACTCTCGAATAATCAAAGTTTATACAAAATGGAATTAATTGGTAACTTCACTGCAGCTGGCCTCTAATGAGTCCATCTCCTGTCAGTGAGTCTCCCTTCTGGACACAGTGATCTTGCATTCAGCTATTCTTTTATTGACTTCTTTCACTAAAAGTAACAATATGCATTTTGTAGGAAATGACTAAAGGATTTCAGCTACAAAGTGCTCTGTCCTATGGTGGTTGATTATTTTATAGTTTAGGAGATTTCCATAACTTCTGTTCCAACATAATACAGAAGCATCCTTTAGAGTGTTATCTTGAAGATCACAGAAGCTAAGAGATTTCAATTTCAAAGTGAGTATGATCCACTTTCTGTTCATTTTTAGCACTTCCAGGCAAGCTCTCTAATAGGCCCACCCTTTGTTTAATGTTTTTCATTCTTCCAGTTGCTTTGGGAATTAATTTCAGATCCCAGAGGAGAGAAAACCTCTTTCCTTCCTCCCACCCCAAGCTCACCTTCCCAGACAAGATTTTTATCTGCATTAAATAGATGCACTGACCTAGGACTAGCAACCTACCCATTGCAGCAGCCTCTGTAGTGCTCAGTGGAGCATGGGAAAGGCTCTTAATGCCTGATTAAAGCCATCAAGAAAGCCTGAGCTCATTCTAAAGGATTCGGGGGCAGAGTGGCCCTACAAGTCGTTCTTGTGAGTCTGTGTCACTTTATTACCATGAATACTTTCCTTCAGCTGTGGCTCCCAATGCAGAGAATCATGGGGATTTGAACAGGGCTCACATGAAGAGTGGCACAGTCTCTGTGCTGGGACAGAAAGAGAAACACTTGGTGCCCCGTAAGATGCTCTGGCAGAAGTTTTTGCAGGTGTTTCTTCCAGGACATATCACAGTCGTACTTGGCTTTACGGATAATGTTTTGAATTGGACCACAGAGCAAAGGATTTGGTCAGATAATCTAACAAGAGCGAGGAGAGCCGACCTAAACATTGATAGGGTTCTTCCACGTTATCTCATTTCTTCCTCACAGATCAGAGAAGCTCAATTAGGTAGTATTTCCCCACTTCATAGACCAGGGAAGGAAATTTCTGAAAGGTTAATTGATGTGCTGAAGGGGCACGTAATAAAGTGCCAGGCTCAGCCCCACATCTGGATCATAATTCCTTTTTAGTTCTTCTACATTATGCTGTCCCTTCTGAATGGATTATTAGGTCGATAATGTTACTGTTATTAATTCTGCCCAAATAATGAATAACAGATCAGACATGTAGGATATTGGCATTTATCTCCATGTTATTATCATCCATAATGGAAAATGTTTAGAAGTTTTTGCTAATCATAATTTTTGGTAAAACAACTTTGCCTTATATATTGTCTCTTCAGTATTTTTTTCATTAAATATTTTTCCCCTTTGGCTATGACAATCCTTAAGATTGATTCTCTCTGCCGAAGTCCTAACTCTGTTTTTTCAAACCGGCAGTCACCATGGAAACGGTCACACAACATGTGGTACTTCTTTAGATGCAGTTACTCACGAGTTACAATAAATTGATACAGAGTGTATTTATTTATGTGAATATTTAATTGATAAAATAACACAGTTGTGCTGGCTTTTAAAATATCTCATAGCTCTGTGGTCATGGCTACAGAAAGTGCCAACCATCCCTACATCCTGGGATTAAGAAATGACATGTTGTGACATTGGGGAGGGTATGTGCTATGGTGAGTTCTGTGAAATGTGTAAGCCTGATGATTCACAGACCTGTACCCTGGGGCAAGTAATACATTATATGTTAATCAAAAAAAAAAAAAAAAAAAGAAATGACATGTTGTGAATTTAGAGCACCTTGCTCCAAGCCGGTTGTAAATATTTATTAATTCCACAGCAAAATATTTTTAGTCGGTTTACGCACACGATGCATCAAATCATACCCCCATCCCAGTTCACGTCACACATCAAATGCCCAATGCGATAGAGTAAATACTTGCTACTTTGCAGATCTGATATAATCTCAGAATTTAATGTTTCACTTGTGCAAAAGTTACTCTTAAATCAGATTCTATGACCCAGACAACTGTCCAGAACCCTGGTACCTCATCTCTAGTTTCCTGGTGGAAATGTCCAACTGGATGTCCCACTGGCCCTTCCATTTCCACATGACTAAAACCAAACTCATTTCTTTCCCCCTCAGTTAAAGTCCTTTCAGAATTTCCTTATTTCAATCTCCAATCTGATCATTCTCTTAGTTACGCAGGTTTGGACCTCCATCATGCTTTAGCCATGTTTTCCTTCTTCTCTCATGTCCTATGTCCTATAAATTATTCTGAGCTTATACTACTGTTTCCATTACCAGTGCTCCCCTCAGCACCTTGCTGGGACTACACTGTCGTGCCTCGATCGGTCTTCCTTGTCCTCTCTCTCCTCCTTCTCCCTGACTTCCTAACTACTCCAGCGTTGATCTCTCTCAATCAACATTTTGCATATACCCCCTCACCTCCTCAAAAATGTGCATTTTGTGTGAATTTAAACCTAGGTGGACCACCATGTAAAAGGTCTTACAGCTTACAACTCTCACTCCAGCATCTTCATTGCTCTTCAACATGATGGAAGCTGAACCAAAACTCCTTGCCCACATGCTATGCTCATTCACATTCCGATTCTTTACTTATGACTTGCACATTGAGAGCACTGAATTTTCTGTCGTTCATAATGAATAATGACAGATCAACTCTCTATCCCAAGGACTTCTATGGCTCTTTGGAAAGAAAAAAAATAATACACAGAAATAGTCTAAAGAAAGAAAAAGAAATATTGTAAACATTAGTCTTTTTATATCTGTGTTATATTGTTATTGGAGCAGCTTTTGCTTGAAATAAGAAAGTATAGATTTTTATAACAGTTTTAATTTGTAAAGCTTGACAATCTCAAACAACTCTTTTAAATCTCTTTGAGTATTCTCTTTGAGTCTATATAGATTTCCAAAATTAAAATTAAAATTCCATGTTTTTCCATAGGGGACCCTTTTTAGTTATGTTCAGGTCAACAGTCATTTTTAAAGTTTTGATTTGGAAATTAGAGAGAGATCCATCTAACATTGTCAATCCAACCAACAGACTGCATGAACATACAGCTGGCCTCATGTCCATCATTTTAAGCAATTATTGGCAGGTTTATTTCAGTAGGTTTTTTTTTTTTTTCCTTCAGCCATTATAAAAGTAAAACAGAGACCCAGAGTCTGGCATATGACTCTTTCAAGTGAAGGATTCTTAACTGAGAGTGACTCTGGGAGGTTCTCACATCTTCAGGACCGTCTGCTGTCAGAGGCCCAAGGAGAAAAGCTCCATATCTCTTTGCTGACCACATACCGTCTTTTAATTAGCACAGTGTTGTTGCATTTCAGCCATCTTACAAAACTGCATGTCAATTATTCTGAAATCATTTTGTCTTTCCCAGAGAGACTGAAAGATGAAACATATTCCTGTGTTCATACCCCGGTGCTTGTGTATTATTAGGAAGCTAGTAGGAAAATTAGCCTCCTATAAGGACTGTAAACTTTCTTTGGGGGAGAGGAAAAGCTTGTGTGTACTGAGACGAAATGGTGCCTCTGACAGTTCTATCTGATGTTTCTTAAACGTAAGATATAATGAAAACTCAGGTAAACGAATTTGTAATGATGAGAGAGAATGAAACAGAAATGTAGGTGAGTAAGTATTGAGTTTCTTTTCAAGTAATTTACCTTTAGACTCTCAAAGAACATATTAGCTAATAGACTTGGTGGCCAAACTGTGGTGTAGATGGAGCTAAGGTCAGAGTTAGATTCTATTTAGGTCTGAAAAAACACCTGGCTATGGCCATCGTTTGCACTCCCACAACCAATTCGCCAACTCTTTTGTGTTACAAGGTATATGATGAAGAAAAGACTGATTACTTACTCCAAAAAACCCCTTAAATACCAAAACACAAGCCTTACCATGGTTGTTTGTTGGAAAAGCTTTCTGTAAAACAAAGCAGAATAGAAAAAATATCAAAATCATGCATTGAACCAACAACACATACAGATTGTTTCAGTAGAGCAACCAGAAGCCATCTTACAAAATACCAACATTTTTACTATTTTTTTCAACATTTTTAGTATTTTGATGATTAGTGGTAGTCAACATTCAGTCATCACACTTCACATATGAATATCCAGTCTGGGTTACTAATATGTAAAATCAAGCTACATCTTTTAATTTTATTTGAGGAGGATTTGACAGGAAAAGCGGTCATGGCATAGAGGAAGAACAGAGGTCTTAGATAATCTCAGATTTAGATTTTAGTTCCAGTCCTGCCCTTTCCTAGCTGTGTGGCCTTGATCAAATCAACTAACCTCTCCAAGTCCTATCCCTTCACCTGAACGCGTAGAAAAAAAATGACACTTTAAAAATGATCATTTTACAAATATATATTTGACATATATAGATAATACATGTGTTATACAATATTTAAGATAATAAAAGTACTTATACGTTCTATGTTAATCTAATATAATGTATTATGTACTAACAAATACATGTATATTTAAAATTTATATAAAATATATATGTTTTGTAACATATATATAATTACAGTACTCTTCTATAACCCCATACACTTTGCAAACCATGTATGTATAAAAGAATACTACAGTTATTCTTTCTACTGAGAACTTTATGATTAAAAGGTTCTCAGTCTTAATAAAAAGTGATTATTAGACTAAAGGCAACTTTAATGCTGCTAGCTTCTTATGTAATTTACTTTAGAAAAAGCCGTTGATGAGATGATCTCTGTTTCTGTTCTGTTTTCAGTGTTGTTTACAATACCTGGCTTGACTTTCATGCTATTATATTAGGTAATCATTACTTTTCCACTGAAACAGATTGCCAACAAACATACACATACAAATAGTTCACTGAGGAGAATGGAGCCGGTGCTTTAGTTCTTTTTCTGGAAGGTAACAGAGCTCTTCTTATTACTACAAATGCATGAATGAATGAACAACATTGCAAGCACAGACGTTCCATACATCCTCTCATCAAACAGCCCCATCACTTCCTCAGTACTTCTTTCTGTTCAGCGTTATTGATTTTTCCAACAATTGAGTTTGTTTGCAATAAGCTGAACTGGAGCATACCCTTCCATTAATTAGAAAAAATGTATGGGTATTAGCTTGAGGAAGCAATAGCACTCCTTGTGCGTTTTCTAGTGCAAACTCAGGGTAATGTTTTGTTTGATTGCTATTGTTTCTTTTTTCCCTTGGAACAGCGTTCTTAAGTCTGATGCAAAAAAAAAAGTCTGAAAACCTTTTAAATAGCTTGTGCCCATTCCAGGAAAAAAAAAAAAAAAGACCTACCAGGATCAGCTGTGAATGAATATGAAACTAGCATCTTAGAATACAAATCTATGGCATTACTCTCTCTATACTTTCAAGCCTTTTTTACAGTTGTTTTTTTCACTCTAGTCCACATGGAAAGCAAACACCTTAATTATCGTCTTTGTTGTAACTACAGAATTTAGAAAATAGTCCTTGATTCATATTTATACTCCCTAGGTAATTATCACTATGAAATCATGTTGAACTAAGAAGCTAGAAAAAGCGTATGTGTGATTTGCTGTTTAGTTTTTCACTGTTTCTGGTCAGGCTGCTTGAATTAACCATTGCAGATTTTTTTTAACTCAGCAAAGCTTAATCATCTACGTAATTTCAGTTATATAATAATGAAAGCTGCTTTACCTCCACATATTCACAGGGCTCTATTTTTGCTGCAGAGTGATTAAAAATGACTTATTTTTCTCAAATTTTGAAATCTGACAGTATTCCTTGAATGAAATAATTTATGATGGAAATAAATTTGAAAATGACAACAGGGTGCAAACAGATGCAACAGAATAAACGTAAAATGCAAGTTGGAATTACCACCTGGAAACCAGCGTGCCTATAAAAATACAGATCAGAAGGTGTCAGAGAAATCTCTCGTAGGGAAAAGAAGCCATAAATCACCACATTAGCATTACCATGAGGTGTAATTCTATTTCTGTAATGTCAACATGGGAGCATCATGACTCCACCACTCACCTGAAGGACACTAAACAGATAATGGTCTTGAATCCATTTCTTTTGGAAAACCTTCACAGTAGAAAGTACATACTTGGCGTTGTATTCTTGGCTGAACAAGACTCGTCATGATAGAGAGGGTGCTATCACAAAACAACAAAAAGGCTACCTGCCGAGACTAAATTAATTTCTCCAAGTTGCGTTTCCTCAGAGTCATCTCATTCTCTCAAAATCATTGTTAGAAGGGGGATTCCACAGGTGACATCTGACAGCAATGTTATTAGTTGGATAATAGTGCCTCTGTAAGAATGAGTAGTAGGGACAGAAGTGAACTGTCTTTATCTTCTGGGATTTCTAAATGGCTTTGGTCTTCACTAGTGTTACTAAAGGGACATACCTAAAAGTTGACTGCTGATGGGAAGTACAAACCCTATCTAAAATGTATGCATGGGATGGAAAGGTCTCTGCTCTTTGCCATGCCAGTGTGGGTTTGGGTCACCATCAGATTACTTTAGTTCTCAGGGCATAAAGCTATCACATGCTCCATGGTTTCTTCCTATGAACCCACTATCATTATTAAGATACACATTATTTTTGGACATCAAAATTCCTAGTCTATTATTTTATATCACATTAGCTCAATATCAAAGGACAAATTTATCTTTCTTGATTTACTTTCCCTCTTTTTATAACATGAGTTTCCTAGGTAAAAAAAATAATGGTAGCATACTTTGGTACTTGTGGAACTAAGTAGCAGTATGTAAATTTCCAAATTGCATACTGTTAAAATTCTTCTATTCTTCAAATCCTAATAATTTTCTAAGAAATTATAATAATAACATATTTTAAGCAATTTTTGCTCAGTGCAAAGATAATTTTGAAATATTCATGCATTAGCAAAACATACCATTTAGAGAAATAATTTTTTATAATAATAAAAAAGAACTTAGAAATTTGATAATAAGCATAATTTGATGAACCTTCTGTGGTGAGTCATCATTTCTTTGCAGTAAAAAGAATATTTCTCTGCACACGTGGAGCAAGTTCTTGTAAAAGAATCCAAAACCTCTGAGGAAAAGAAGCTAATGGATTACTAAAACTGTTGCTAGCTTCTTTGAAGTTTTATAGGATTTTTGATAATACCTTGAATGTCTCTTCGTGAACATTTAATAGCAGAGAGTGCAGGAGAAAGCTTATTATTTATCAATCATGATACTCATTTTCAAGTAAATAGCAAGAGGTCATCAGGTTGTTTTTGTTCGTTGACATAGCCAAAGCACCTTAGCACTGCATGGAACATAGTAGGCCCTCAGTAAATAATTGTTGAAATAGCCATAGCATTAGACTCCATCCACAAAGGCTGACATGAATTGAGATGATTCAGGATGGAAGCTGCTGACTAATCAAACACATATCGTTGGCCTTAATTATGTGGCAGTTCCAGAGTTGAAAGGGGATGAAGGGACTAAAACAGCTTGATGCTCTGACCACTGGGCCACTCGGATGGCCATGGGCATTTTGCTCTTATTCTACTGTGGATTTTTGGAGCAGAGACAGTCTAATTAGACACGGAGCAGATATTATAAATATGTTGCTATGGTGAGTGCAAACACTTTATGTAGTAATAACGTTTCATACCAATTAAGTAGAAATTCCAAATACTGTGCCAATGAAATTTGAAGTACCATTATTCCATTGGCTTGTCCATGAAGGCATGAGTAATGCATATTTATTTATTTACCTAGAGGGTTCTTACTGAACACACTGAGCTGTTTATTATTTATCTCCCCTGTGCAGTGTACCAACTCATTAGGAAGATTCCACAAAGTAACAGTGGAGTCACTCTGAAATGACTTCATTTCAACATGAATTCTGTGTAAAAAGATTTTTCATAAGCCATCTTTCTCCCATGGAGTTTAGGTTATCTTTTAGGAAGTGGAAATGAATAGATAAAGGGGCACCTGTGTGGCTCAGTCGTTTAAGCATCTGCGTTCGGCTCAGGTCATGATCTCAGAGTCCTGGATCCAGCTCTGAATTGGGTTCCTTGCTCATCAGAGAGCCTGCTTCTCCCTCTGCCCCTCACCCCAACTCGGGCTTGCTCTCGCTCATGCTCTCAAATAAATAAATAAAATCTTTAACAAAAAAAGAAAAAAGAAATGAATAGATAAAAAATACAGGAACACTTTGGTTTTCCCAATAATGTCTTAAACACTTCTACAAAGTGATCACTTTTAGATCACTTTTTAAAAGTGGAAATAGTGGCTTTAAGAAAAAAATAGTAAATTAAATTAATTCTCAAGCCATTCTATATGATATACAAGACATTTAAAGAGTAAATGTGGTTATCTTATTATGAGCATTCCTCTCCATATTTGACTTCCTTGGCAAATGTGACACCTTACAAAAGAAATGAGGCCATTTCAGACTAGTACTACAGAGCTTTTTGAGTCGTTTTGGGGGGGGGTTGGTTTTTTTGTTTGTTTTGTTTTTGGCCAATCTTAAGAGACTCCATGAATATTTTACTGTCAGATTTTACAATTTAACATATCAAGACATGATTACTAAAGACTGATGATCCTCATCTCTGCTACCTTTCCAATTTGCTTACTGCTATGCACTTTTGGGAAGTGCAAGAAACAACAAAAAGTGTCCCTTATTTGTCATTTTCCTTTCAAAATTATCTCTTTTATCTTAGAGAAGTTGTTGCTACTTTCCATCCGAGGTGAAAAGCCTCTAATCCATGTTTCTATTTTAATAAAAGCTGGGGGGGGGGGGCGCCTGGGTGGCTCAGTGGGTTAAAGCCTCTGCCTTCGGCTCAGGTTACGGTCTCAGGGTCCTGGGATGGAGCCCCGCATCGGGCTCTCTGCTCAGCAGGGAGCCTGCTTCCCCTTCTCTCTCTGCATGCCTCTCTGCCTACTTGTGATCTCTCTCTCTCTCTCTCTCTGTCAAATAAATAAATAAAATCTTAAAAAAAAAAAGAAAGAAAGAAAAGCTGGGGGGGTGGCACTTGGGTGGCTCAGTTAGTTAAGTGTCTGACTTGATTTCAGCTCAGGTCACGATCTCAGGATCCTGGGATTGAGCCCCATATCCAGCCCCGCGCTCGGTGGGGAGTCTGCTTGGAGATTTTTCCTCTCTCCCTCTCCCTCTGCCCCTGCCTCACATGTGCTTTCTTTTAAAAAAAAAAAAAAAAAAAAAAAAAGCTGAATAACCTAAGAATATGACACATCGGAAAGCAGAAGCAGATTGTCAGTGTATTAGAGATAAGGTGTTTCGTATTTGCATCATATGTCCTCTTCCCCTTTTTGTTGCCAGAAAGCAAGGCTATGGCTTTATATCCAAATGTTTAGGAAACAAGTAACTGAGAATAAGTAGTAATAATAATAGATTGCATCTCAAAAGATATTTGAATTCTATGTATTAAAATATGGATGGCTAGAATATAATTTTGAGAAAAATTATTCACATCATCATTTCTCAGTTATTACAAATAATTATCAGTAGTCACACTAGGAGATAAAAGATTATGAGCCTCATAAAGGATACATTTTTTGCACTATATAAAGACTGTACCATATTTCACTAGGTCAATTGTCTTTCTCATTAGGTATTGATAACAGCTAAATTTGTAATGACATGTGACACTTATATTTTTGCTACAAATAATTGAAGTTCGTTTTTTGTGAACCATTGAATTTTTTTACCAAACAGAATCTATTTAAATTTATTCCTAGAATTACATCACCCTAAAACATTGGCAGCCTGATTATGTGTCATTTTTCATGAGGAAGAAGGATGGAATTAGGGCCACAGGCTAGCTTAAGTAGTTATGGCCTTGAAACCGAAGCATATGTGAATGTCATTTATCTCATGTGACTCGGAGAGAAAAAGCAAAAGAAAAGCTGTGCAGAATAGGTACTAGCATCACAGGTATGCTTAGATTCAGTTTTCAAACTAGGACTTTGAACCAGCAGAAAGTCTTGTGTTCATTGAGAGGTAAAATAATTGAACTACTCAACTCTAATCGCTGCTTATTGCTATATGCAAAGTCATACACTTAATTCATTCTAAAAATCATAGTTATCTATGTGTGTATATATATATTTTTTAAGAAATAGAAGATAAATATGTGGATTATGTCAGGGCACACAAGAATTTAAAACTAGATTCTAGTTAATATTTCAACAAATACTAATTAAAAACCTACTATGTGGTCAGAAACTGCTAAGACTATTATAATCAAATTAGACATAATCCCCTCTAAAGTATTTCAGTCTATTCAGGAGATAGGCATTAAATAAATTATCGTGCTCTCATCAAAATAAAATATATGGTTATCATTACTCAATTTCTCATGTTCTTGCAAAAAGAAATTAGAAAAACTATAAGGATAAATATGTTCCAGAATATGGTAGGGATTCACCCTCTGAAATGAAATTTACCATGATGACTGAGGATGAAAATATATTTCAAAATAATGTAAAAATAATACATATTTTGAAATAAAGATTAAACCTTCTAACAAGTGATATTATTTTTGATCATGTAACTTTAAAAATACAGAATGTAAGTCTAAATGTATGTGTGTAAGCTTGTTCCATAGATCTAAAATATTTTTATATGCTTTTATTATAAGTAAGCATTACTAGAATCGGATATCAAAAAATGTTATGATATTAAAACTTGCTAAATATTAGAAGGTTACCTGAAGGAAGTCATTAAATCTGCTTCTCTAGAATAAGATTCTCGTTCACTGGGGCTTATTCCTTTGGGAATATTTGAAGGAAAAAGAATGAATGTTTATGTTTCCTTTGAATGTTAAATCGACATTTCCCTGACTAACTTTGGCTTTATGGTCCATTCACACTTTAGAGATTGTTTTACGTCTCTAGATAGTTTACATTCATTGCAGTTGCTCCACCAATTGGTTTAGCAAAATACAGAGGACACTGAATAAAATTAGCCACTCTAAATATGAAACATTGATGCCATCTTTTATCTGTTCCTAGGTAAAGAAACTGAAAATCAAACAGTTAGCTTTACCTAGTGACCTCAAACGAATTAGTTAAGGTATACAATCAAATCTATCAACAGGTCCAATATATTTTCCCTTAGCAACACTGATCTAGATAGAGCCTGTAAGGTTGGGGGTTCATAAAATGAGACCCTCTAGAAAGAGGGGTATGTTGTCTAAAATTGAAATGTGTGTTTTGCGACATAGTTGAGTAGATGGACAGTTAACTGAAAATCAAGTAATTCTGGGTAAATTGACTTAGTCTGCCTAACACATTCGGACAATTAAAAATAGTAAATAAAATCATGGGGATCATGAAAGTTATTTTAATTCTCAGTCAACAACACATAGAATAATTTTGACACCATTAATACCTCATTCAAGCAGGTGTTTCTCAGAGGCACTCACTTCATTGTTTATTTGCCATCATTCCTAATAAACATGTAGTTGAGTTTATGTCATCTGAAAATAATTAGCGTGCCCTACAGAGACATGGGAAACTGATCTAGGCATGTGCCCGCCCAATGTTTAATGATTTTAATCCATCTCAATGACTTGCCTTTCTCTTCAAATAACCAGTTTGGGATATAATTTACTAAAATCAACTTTTGTAGTATTATTTCAAAAAAGGATAGCCGTTTGTGTGACAAGCTATAATATTTAGCTACTGAAAGGCCCACTACCATATTTCTCTCCCACTGAGAACTATTTGTTATCTAATGTCACTTATAGATTACATGTAAATCAAATTATTATTTCCGGCTCTGCATGGTGCAGTGCTGATTAAAAACTTGTCAAGCTATCAGAAGAATAAGGCCATTTCCCAGCATGGAATGATGCTATTTATTCTAGGCCCAATGATTGGTACCAGAACCAATGCCTAATAATAATATCCTTGACCAGGGGTGGAAAGAATCATTTAAAATGATCACTCTTATCACAATCCTAAGGCATGCACATTTCTGACACTGAAATAATTGTGCAACTTTAAGGAAATGTATAAGAAGGTAGCTAAACTCACTGAACTCACTGAAGTCAACAGACACTGCGCAGTTCTCATCACTTAATGGCTTCTTGAAAGCATTTAACAGTGTTGACCACTGTCCTCTTAAACCGTTCTGCTTCTTGCCTCTCATCCTCTCTTAGTTCTCCAACTTTTTCTTTATTCCTTCTTAGTCTCCTTCATGGTCCTCTGTAATCTGCTCATCTGGTAAAAGTTGTTGATTCCAATGATTTGTCTTACATTCTCTATCATTTTACTTACTACCCTGGAAAATTGTATGCCTTTATATGTGCTTACTGCTCCCCATTCTTCTCCAGGAAAGATCTCCTTCTCGACCTCCAGGCCCATACATCAACAGACCATGAGATATCTCCCACTGATAACTCACACTCAACCTGGATAAAGTAATCTCATTATTTCCCACCCAAACTGGCTTTTCCTAATATGTGGCTCCAAAATTCATGCAATCATGTGGCAAAATTCCCAGGAATCATCGTAGACCATCTTGTCCTCACTTACATTCTCATTCATTAAAATCTGGCAAGCCAACCTCTCAAATACTGCTCAATTATATTCTAGGTCTTTTTCCCCAGTGCTCAGGTTTGTGTTCCCATCAGCTGTCTATCATCACTATCCCAAAAAACTCCTTGCCTGCATTCTTTTACATCTCTAATCCTGGCTTCCACAGTATGTTTTCAAAAACACTTAACTGATTTTGTTATTTCTAGCTTTCAGTAATACTACCCTGCCTGAAGTCCAACCTCATTTGCATGGCATGAGTAGCTTTCCTGGATAGATCTTGGTCTCCCTTTCAAGGCTCACTTCTTAGCTTGAACACCTTTATGCTCTAAGATTGAACAACTATAGTTGAGTACCAAAGCATATAGCAAGATGGTTCATAGTTGTGTCTCACTGTGTGTTGTGTGTTTTGCACAGTTCTTTCTGCTTATAAAATTCACTGTATTAGTTATCTATCGCTACATAACAAGTCACCATGAACTTTGTGGTTTAAAACAACATACATTTATTTTCTCACAATTTCTGTAGATTAGAAATCCAGATGAGGCCTTCCTGGGTCCCCTGCTTCAGGGTATCTTGAAGCTACAATCAAGCTATCAGTCAGGAGTAGGGTCTCATCTGAATAGTCAAGTGGGGAAGGATCTACTTCCAAGCTCATTTCGTGGTTGTAGCAGAATTTAATTCCTTGAGGCTCACATTCTAACTGGCTGTTGCCTGGAGACCTCCCTCAGTTCCTTGCCTCATAGGTCTGCTTCTAAACCACTCCTTCAGAAATATGGCAGCTGCTTTATCCTAGCCAATAGGAAGGGGGTCCCAATCTTATGTAACCTAGTCACAGAAGTGACAACCTACCACCTTTGCCATATCCCATTGGGTAGAAACCAGTAACTGGGTTCAGCCCACACTGAAGGGAGGAGATTGCACAAAGATACAAAGACCAGGGCTTATTAGGAGCATTAGTGTCAGAAGCTGCCTACCACCTCCTCCAGCCCCAATTTCCTCCACTCCCATCCACCTAACAATACCTGACAATACCTATGCAAATTTGTGGAGACCCATCTCAGTTATCAAGACTTCAGTTCCTCGGTGAAGATTTCCTTGACCAACCTATCCCAAAGCTGATTACTGTCTTCTTTTTACTTCTTCTCCCACTGTACCACTAACATTATTCTTCAATTATTTGTTTACATAGCTTTCTCCTTCACCAGGACTTTGAGAAAAGAATGATAATTTATTTTTCCAGTGTTTGGTAGGTTGTTAGTCTAAAGAAAGTGCTCATTAAATGTGAAATAATAAATGTATAAAAAATAAATGAAACTACAAATATTAAGTACATGAAATTATCTCAAAACATAGTATCCCCAAAGATACTTAACATCAAATAATCTAACATCTGAGCATTGCATTCACTTTAGTTAGGGTACAAAAGGCAATCTTCTGTAAGTGGCATTGCAAAGTGACAGATTTGTCTGTCTCTATTATTTTTTAGCTCCTTCAAATGAGAGACAAGTATAAAATGAAATGCTATGTTGCTAATACAGTGTAGTGGTTAAGATCATAGGCTTTAGCATCAGACTGTGGGATGGAATTCTAACTCTGCTATTTGCTGTCTGCATGGCCTTGGGCAAGTTACTTAACCTCTCTGTACATTGACTTAGTAGTCTGTAAAATGGGGATAGTAATCATACCTAGATCATAGGGCTGCTACAAATATAAAATAAAATGATTCAGGGGAAGCACTTAAAAGAAATCTGTCATATATTGGACTCTAAGTTAATATCAGTCATTATCATTTCCTACCATCCTAACATGGAAAGATGTCCGTGGCACATAAGTAAGTGAAAAAAGCAAGTTGGAGAAAAGTATGTTGGGCCTTAATTACCTTTTGTTTGTTTGTTTGTTTTTTTAAGTATATATACTTAGTTCATGTATGTGTTGGTATGTAGGAAAAATTTGGAAGGATACCTATTAGATTTTTAACATGATTATTTTCAGCAGTTAGGGGGAGGGTGAGTGTGGTTACCTTTATTTGTTATTTTGTGGACTACTGTATCGTTTGGATTGTGTTAAATAAGCATATATTACTCTTATAACCTGTACTGGCTGAATTCTTTCTTCCAAAATTATATCTTGAAATCCTAGTTCTCAGTACCTCAGAGTATGACTTTATTTGGAAATAGGGTCGTTGCAGATGTAATTAGTTAAGGTGAGATTACACTGGAGTGGGATGAGCCCTTAACCCATTTTTACTATTGTCCTTAAAAGATGAGACACCCAGAGAAAATGCCATATGATGATGGAGGCAGAGATTGGAGTTATGCAGGGGCAAGGCAACTAATGCCAGGGATTGCTGGCAAGACACCAGAAGATAGGAGGAGGTGAGAAAGACTCTCCTAGAGGTTTCAGAGGGAGGATGGCTCTACCAAAGCCTTGATTTTGGATGTCTAGCCTCCAGAACTCGGAGACAATACTTTCTATTGTTTTAAACCACCCAGTTTGTGGTACTTTGTTACAAGCAGCCCTAGGAAACTAATACATAACTAATATAAAATAATTAATATTTTTTAGAGTATAAGCAAAACGCTAAAAGACTTGGGCACCTGGGTGGCTCAGTCGTTAAGCGTCTGCCTTGGGCTCAGGTCATGATCCCAGGCTCCTGGAATTGAGCCCCACATCGGGAGCCTATTTCTCCCTCTCCTACTCCCCCTGCTTGTGTTCCCTCTCTTGCTGTGTCTCCCTCTGTCAAATAAAAATCTTTTTTTTAAAAAAATGCTAAAAGACAAGCAGTGGCATAGCTAGTAAGGTTGTATTGTCTCGCTGAAGTTTAAGCTACAGGTTCATTTGACTCCAACCCTCTCCAGCCATGGCAATAGAATTATTCTTCTCAGAAATCTTAACCAAGTGTTTGTTAAGTGGTTCATATACTGGTGGGAAATACTAAGAGATCTGGGAGTTATTTCTTCCCATTTTGTTCCTTCATGAAACTTCTTCTATTCAGTTTCCTATATTGCAAGTCCTATCATGAGGGCAGATGGCCCAAAGGCTAAGCAACATTTCACTGGCTGCGGAGACAGTATAGACCAAATCCTAAAGAGAAATATCAAGTTATTTTCCTATATTTTGTAATTCAAATGATACATATTTTAGAAAGACAGTTTAAAAAAAAAAAGTCAATTTGTTTCTAGCCAGTCTTTCAACTGTTTAAAAAATTACAGCAATAAAATCAGTGAATAGATATTTTTTCCTGACTACACCAAAGTTATTAAATGGAGAGTCAATTAGAAATACACAAAAATATATGTTCATAATTTTTAAATATCATAACTCCCATCAAACGGCCAAATTTTTCAGTATCAATATTTGTGGGTAAAGCTAGAGCTTCTGAAGAAATGTTTCTTTAATGATGAACTTTTCCATTTTAAATTTGTTTTCTTATATTAGGAGGAAGAAGAGGGTCAGAAATAGTTTTTTTTCTTTTCTCAACATGAGTAACCATGGAAGATAGCAGAAAGGAATGAGAAAACAATGCAATCATTTAATTAATAAAATAAGTGGTGGAAGAAATGGAACTGAGAACCCCCAAGAGTGGATCATGTATTATCGGGTCTTTTCTTTGCCTATCACTTTCTCAAACATCTAGCTATTCATCACGTATGCTTTCCCACCAAGGATGAAGGAATTGCTGAAAATTTATTTTTTTAAGATTTTATTTATTTATTTGTGAGAGAGAGAGAGCGAGTACAAGCAGGGGGAGCAGCAGGCAGGGGGAGAAGCAGGCTCCCCACCAACCAAGGAGCCCGATGTGGGACTCAATCCCAGGACTCTGGGATCACAACCTGAGCCAAAGGCGGATACTTAACCGACTGAGCCACCCAGGTGTCCCAAGGAATTGCTGAAAATTTAAACTTCATCACTGTTTCTTTTTCTCTGGTAGGATTAATTGTGTTCTTAAGACATTTCCAAATGAATGCAAGTTGTTTAAGGTTAACACTGGCCAAAGACTTCCCTGTCCTCCAATTTAAAAGATTATAAGGAATATATGTAAATTCTATTACAAAATATGGCTAAAAAAAGGGAAGAGAAGGGAAGGAGAGGGAGGGAAGGAGAGAGTGAGGAAGGAAGAAACTGAAGATAAAAGTATAAATCTCTCATTCATTTGCACAAGTGTGAAATATTCCCTATTAGAGTACAGAAAAACAAACTGTCACACTGTTCTGAAGTAGTTGTTAGTTATTTTTTTATTGAAGTATAGTTGGCATACAATATATTAGTCTCCAGTTATATAACACAGTGATTTGACATTTATGTACTTTAGGAAATGCTCATCAAAGTGAGTCTAGTTATCATCTGTCACCATATAAAGTTGTTATAATTTTATTGACTGTAGTTACTATTACTTATTGAAAGAGCAAACCAGCAGTATTTTCCTCTGGGGCTAATGAAAAGGTTAAACTGCCTTAGAATTACCTATGCCTTGGAAATGTACTCTGGGGTAAATAGGCACAAAGTGTCCACCTTTGAGTTATTTTAACAACTAAACCCTAGAGACTAAAGATAAACCTAAAGGACAGTAAAGAAATATAGTTGCATTGGACACTAATGTCATGAAGAGTTAATTAGGCTTCAATGGGTCATAACTTATTTTGAGAATGTGGCATTTCAGAAAACCACCTAGCTCGCTTCACATTACTTTCAGACACTAAAGATGTAATTGTTGTCATTATCATTTTAATCAGTGCTGCAATTTACTGGTAATATATGTGGTTGTTGTAAGGTCTTTTAAGCTGTTGGGGATTTCAATAGATGACATATAACCTGAAAAAATAATTGTGACATTTTGTAGATTTAATATTGCCCTTCGCAGTTAATGATAATACTGCCTTTGGAAATGGTTATTATTGACAGAACATATGCTCAAATGACTCACATAGCTGCCTTGTACCACATCGTATTTGGGTTTTTTGGAGGTCACTAGGATTATCTAATTAGACCAACATTGCCACTATATTTATTTGGTATGTCATGTATGATTGGGATATTGCAAAATACTGAAAGGAAGCAGAAAAAACACCGACAGTAGTTCCTACTTGAAAAACAATATAGTTACTACAAATCATGGCAGGAATAGTATTTTATTAACTGTATGTCTTGATTTTCTTGATTGCAAGTGCTGGGTACCATATTAGGCACACAGCTTGAGATATATGTAGTGCAATGAATAGAAGAGCTTATTTCCCCAAAGTATAAAAGGAATGAGGAATACTTTTTTGATTATGACATTTAAATATTTTCAAAAAGGGTTATTTTCCACCCAGCAGTAGAATTCTTGATATGTAATTACAAAAGAGGCTATGCCAAAATTATAGCTAGACTGTTTATATTGAGCACAATAGTCTTTATATAGTGTTTGGTGGGAAATCTATCATTTCCCGAGGGGTAATGGTCAGTTCTTTTACCACTGGAACAGCTTAAATGCCTCTGTTTCTAGATTTCCAGTTAGCCACACTTGCTACATCTTGACAATGGGCAAAGCATTAATTTCCCTGACAAAGACTTACTGGGCTGCCTTCACTCTTAGCACTTGGGGTGACTTGTAGCTTGTAGGCCTGGCATCTCCTCTGAAACTAGGAAGGGAGGTCCTGAGTGTCACGGTGCAGTAGTGGCTCTTACCTGGGCTGAACATTAGAATCACCGTGACTGGGGGTGCTCAGGCCTCACGCTTGGTTCTTCTGATTCAATTGGTCTGGATCTGGGATCGGGACTTTTTTTTTAAGATTTTATTTATTTATTTGATAGAGAGAGACACATCGAGAGGGGGAACACAAGCAGGGGGAGTGGGAGAGGGAGAAGCAGGCTCCCCGTTGAGCAGGGAACCCGATGCGGGGCTGGATCCCAGGACCCTGGGATCATGACCTGAGCCAAAGGCAGACGCTTAACGACTGAGCCACCCAGGAGCCCCATGGGACATTTTTTTTTTTAAATAAAACTTTCCAGGTGATTTTAACGTGCGATTGGGTCATTAGTGATTATCAGATCACTTGTCAAAATTCAGTCTGCTTCAGATTGGTGAATTGTGCCACTGTCAGGATCCCGGTTAGGTTCTCGCAGTATGGTTTTGCAAGAAGTTACCATTGAGGGAAACTAGGTAAAGGGAACATGGAATGGAATCCCTCTGTATTATTTCTTACAACTGCTTGTGAATCTACAAGTAAGTCAAAGTGAAAAGTCTAACTCTATAAAAGGCTACCAAGGAACTCCATTAAACTCACCTGTGACTTAAAAATGCAGAAACGGGGCCCTAGCTGCACAGAGCATCTGTCGTCGGATCCTAGAATCTCTGTATTTCACAAGCTCTCCAAGCGATTTCACTGGAATTGAGAAAACACTAATTTAGGTCCCCCATGGTTAGAATTTGAGGCATACTGGGCACCTGGCCAGTCCTAGGTAGGGGCAGTTAGAGAAACGCATTCCAAGTGCCCTTCCTTGTTCAGTATTCTCCTGCTATTCCTCCTTCACTTGTCCAGAAAAGGGGGGGACTTTGTATGCCAAGGTGTGATGATCATACTAAAATCAACTAATATATAAAAATAATACATAGTGAATGATTCATTCATTCCACAAAAGCACTTATTATGTGCCAAATAGGGCTCGAGGCACACTGCGTTTAAGACCAAGAGTGAATTGAGGCCTGCGCAGGTCCTAACCTGTCTGTGGTTTGGGGTTGCTATCTGCCTCATAAAGCAAAGTAGAGGGTTTGTCTTCCGGGAAGACAAGGTTGTCTTCTCTGAGAAAGCCTCTGACACTGTTGGTTTTGGCATCTTCCAAGAATAGGGAGGTAGGAAGTGAGGCCTCCTGAGTCTGGGTTTCCAGCTGAGGTAGATAGAGAAGACAGTGCTTAGTGCTTATGACTGGAGTCGGGAGTCCAGAGTCGGGTGTAGTTACCTACCAGACTAAGTACTATTAACCCAGCCTGGGCTTCATGATAGTCAAGAAGTGGAATCCTTAACAATAAAATGATAATAATGCAGTGTAAAAAAGTGAGAGTGAGAATAACGTTTGTAAACCAATGACTTCAGGCGTGATGATGAACTATACATGTGTTTCTTTTTTTTTTTTAAGGAGTATTTTTTTAAGACTTTATTTATTTGACAGAGACAGACACAGCGAGAGAGGGAACACAAGCAGGAGGAGAGGGAGAGGAAGAAACAGGCTTCCCGCTGAGCAGGGAGCCTGACACAAGACTCGATCCCAGGACCCTGGAATCATGACCCGCGCTGAAGGCAGACGTTTAATGTCTGAGCCACCCAGGCACCCCATATACATGTGTTTCTTATACAATCCTTATAATAACCCTGGTGTGTAGGTTCCTTCATTCAGCGCACTCTACAAAAAACACTGAGACAAAGCTGCCTATATATATAGGCATTGCTAGTGCTCGTTTAGGCAGCACATATACTATATGCATTGCTAATGAGTAATGGGTCTCAAATTAAAACTCACAGTCTGAAATCAGAGGCTGTTCTATGTGGTAAAATATGTGTAACATTGGCCATTTTAACCATTTGAAGGTATAAAGTTTGGTGTCATTAAATGCAACTTCCCAAACTGAAACTCTGTGCCCGTTAAACAAATCAGAGGCTGTTGGTGTTAGGCAACTTCCTCCCTAAAAGTCTCTCTAAAGGTAGAATTTCAGATGAAAGGTAAAGAAAATTTATGTGATGGGCCCCTTGCGAGCCTTTCCCAAATCAGGCCACGTAAACAAATCTCTGTGTGTCAGGCCAGCCTGGATTTGGCTTCATTCTTTTTGACTCTAAAAGAAGTAATTATCAACACTATTGTGTATTGATCAAAAACCCAGCTGTAGGGCCAGGCTGCCCGGTTTGAAAGCCAAGGCAGCCACTTGTTAGCTGAGCAATTCTGGGTAAATCATTTAACCTATCTGTGCTCCAGTTATGTCCCATTTGTGAAATAGGCATACTGATGGTGCCAAATGAAAATTTTATTTTGGGGCTAAAATGATTAATGCATGTGAAACCCTTAGAACATGGCCTGGTACCACGTAAGTCTCACTGCCCATCCCATTCACTCCCAGCCAAAAGTTAGTTATTATTTCCCCAGCTGTCAATTTTATGTATTTAATTTCATGTACATAATTTTCTCGTATCTGTTTCACTGATTGCTAATCTTCTAGTTCAGTAGTAAACACAATATCTAACAACCTGAATTTATTTTTATTATAACTGTTCCCCCCCAAATTACAGTAATACATCCTCAGATGTGGGTATCAAGCAGTTTCACTTAGGAAGTTTGTCGGGCACTAAATGTAATCTACAGAAAAAGAGTAGCAGTCCCCTGTCTATAATATTTGAGCACAAAAGAAATTGCTTTCACGAAGACTTGTTTCTGTTTTTCTTCCACTTGATTAGCAAATACACTGCTGATGGCAAATCAATGAGCAATCTAAATATATAATTAATAAGAGGTTTAGCAAATTGAAATTGACCAAATCTGCTCCAATCTCTCCGAGCTTTGAAAACAACGACTTTTCAAATGGTCAAAAACAATTACTTAGAATTTAGGCATGTATTTAAATGCAAGTCAGCGTGCATTGGAGATACAAAAGGGAAACCAGGCTCCCATGATATTATAAATGCTAACCCTGCTCCTTCAAGCAAACTAAAGTCTCTTTCTATTGTCACGAGCTGTCTTCGAGGACAAATAGTTTGGTATTTTATATTTATTCATTTGACAGAGAGAGAGAGAGACCACAAGTAGGCAGAGAGGCAGGCAGAGAGAGAGGGGGGAAGCAGGCTCCCTGCTGAGCAGAGAGCCCAATGCGGGGCTCAATCCCAGGACCCTGAGATCATGACCTGAGCTGAAGGCAGAGGCTTTAACCCACTGAGCCACCCAGGCGCCCCTAGTTTGGTATTTTATAAAAGGAAAGAAAAACTTAACAAAAACATTTCCATGAAATGTATCTCTTTTGAAAAATTACTCCTTGAATTTGAGTAAAAGAATTCTTCAGAAGCCAAACTATTGAGATGATTCATCTGCACAAAAGAAAAATACTATTCATAAGCATATTTGAAGATATGTCATTGAAAATCAAAGATGATTTTAAAAATAAGCCTCAAATGGCCAAAAAAAGAGGAGAGAAAAAATCTATAATTAAAGTTGGAGATGATTTAAGTTTGGAAATTAGTATCCATTTGTTATTATATTGTAATGTAGTGATAAACAAAACAAAAGAAGAGTTTTGTATGGTTTTCTCACTGTCTAGGAAATTGAAGCATGTATGAAGCTTAGTAACTGATATGAATTTTACTTTGATGGTAATTATGAAACAGAGAGAGCAGGGGTTTCACTTTCAGATAAAGATGGACAATGAAGGTCAATTTCTGACCTGCCTTTTTGGGTATTCAGTGCCAGCACAATTTAATTGAGATCAGGTAATTGCTCAGAAGGCTCCACAGAACACATTATCATCCTTCAGTGTCACTCCTGCACACCTAGTTATCCTGATGTTGCTTGTCAAAAACTGTCACAGGGGAGTGCATCTCACTGAGAAAAATAACCTGTATGTCATTGCTCAGCTTCAAGACCAAACCCCAAAGTGATGAGAAAAAGATTCTTTGAAAAGCAAAACCCTCTTTTCTCTGAACTGCCTTAATTGGTCCATCATGGTAATATAAAAGAACATTTTAATAAAATAAATTATATACCGGAGGTTGATGATCTTTGTCCTTTCAGCTTTCCTGTGGTGGTTTCAAATGTCCCTCTTACCCTCTCTTGGCATTGAAGATTATATTAGTCTTGAATATCTCTTGCACCATATTACAAATTATGCAAATGAAAAATGTAAATATTGTTTTAAGGACTACAGTACTGTGAATTTTATTTTTATTGCACAAATCCATCTTTTCTGTGATTTTCTCATTGAAATAGAGAAGCAGAAAATTGGAAATTAATTGTGATAGTTTTTATATTTTTTGAAATAAATGATGACTGAGCTTAGAATAGTCTAATGTAATCAAAATAAAAGCACTCATAATAACAGTGATCTATATATATGAAATTCATGTGATTTATAATTATAACATTAAATGTTGCTTGAGTTGACACTGTTAAATTTTAATTGCCACTGTTAAAAAACAAAATCCAAACCAAGTAAATTTGAAGATTTAATTGGCTTTATTAAATTATTCATGAATCAGGCAGCATCCCATCTAGCGAGTACAGGGAAAGGTTTTTTTAGGAAGGAGGGTGGGACAGAAAAGGTTTGTTCCAGGCAAGGTCACATTTCCTTAGGATGAAGAGCAGGGGGTTTTATCATGCAGATTACCTCATCTTCCTTTGTGGGAGGGAGAGAGTCCACGTGACAGATTAGTGATGGGAAAATTTCTGAGTCACCTGTTAAGACATTACTGGGGGAGGTTCAAACTGTAACAGTATTCAGTGTTAAACCCAGGTTTGGGGCCTCGGCGTAAGTAGACACCATTTTGGTTTTCTTTTTAACACCACCTATGATTTCTGACCTCTATTGACATGAGGACTAAAAGGACGATAATAAGTGTAAGTTTCTAGTCTATTCAGCCCAGACGGAATTAAACAAAGAATTAACGTGTGCTACACTGAAATCTGTCTCAGTACATGGTATCAAGATAATTCCTCATTTTGTAAAATGAAAGCAGTGTCAAAGAAGCCACCAGTTTCATTTCTTCAGAATAGTAGTAGATAATACTATATACTATAAACTTGACACAAACATTGGAATGAAAATGGAGAAATAAGTTTTATATTACTATATATATATCATTAATTCTCAATGGAAATACATAAATTTATTTTTTCAAGTTTTTATTTAAATTCCAGTTAGTTAACATAGTGTAAGATTAGTTTCAGGTGTACAATTAAATGATTCAGCGCTTCCATCCATCACCCGGTGCTCATCACAAATGCAGTCCTTAATCCCCATCTCCTCTTTCAGGCATCCCCTCACCCCCTCCCCTCTGGTAGCCATCAGTTGGGAAATGCAGAAATTTCTTAATATGTGTCCTTAGTCAGTACATGAGAAAAGGGAATAGAAAACTTAAATTAGTCTACTGTTAGCAGCGAGTCCTATTCCCTGGCCTCAGCTCTTCAGTTCCACCAAGAAAGAATTTAGAGCTAAACTCTTAAGCAACCATTTAATAGTGGCCAAAGCGAAAGTACACTCTCAAGGCAGGAGAGCAGGTAGGCCAAGAGGTGGCAACTGCGCTGGGGGTTAGGGTTCCCTTGTTTTTTAGACTTGCATGGCTTCTGGGTCATAGCTAGGGTGATCTGTGACTGAGGTTGCCTCCAATCATCTAAGGGTCTCCTCCTACTGTCAGGAGGGGGAGTTCTCGGCCCTACATGGTTGAAACTGTCAGGGAAGCCATCCCCACAAGGGAGTGGTGGTCAAAACCACCAGGTAAATATATTATAATGAAGCTACTCATTACTTTAAGGCAGGGGTTATAGGGAGGGGCGCATGTGTGTTTCCTGTGGAAAATCCCGGGCTGTTTGCATTCCAGAGGTGGTTGGCAGTTTCCTCTTTTTTAACAGTAAGATAGTCTCTTTGTCTGCTCACATCTAGCTAACTTCCCACTCCATCATTGTAATTAACATGATTGAATTATGTAAATTATAGTTTTAAAATATAGAGGCCCTCAATGCCTGTTATGAATGAGGTAAAAAAACAAATTAAAATGTAAACCTTGGTAGTATCAAAACATTCTTTGTATGATTTTTTTCACATTTGAAGTTTCAGGGGTTTTCACTGACATTCCCAAATTTTAGAGAGAAACTTGTGCCTGCATGTATTGTGCCACAGACATAAAACACCAAGGTTACTTTGAAAAGGGCTTAACATCTTCAAGTGGTGCTTGCGTTTTTATATTTGGTGAAAGATAAGACTTGGAGGTAGCTAGAGCAGAGAATTGGATATGCAGAGAATAGCTTCATCTTGGTCTCAGAGTAATGGGCATCCAAGCGGTTGTAAGGAAGAAGGGCCCTCATGGGCCATTGTCTGCCTGTCTTTTAGGAAAGAGAATTTCCAGCTTGCAGTAAGGTGGAAGTTGTAAGATTCAATGACTCTGGTGATGTGCCACTTTTCCTAATATGAATTGTTGATATCAAGAGACCTTTTTGTGGATCCCTCTAAAGGAAGAGCAGCAGTAACATAGAGGGTCTCCCAGTCTTCAGCATGAGCTACAGCTGGAGGACCCAAAAAAGGGAGGTTGGAAGCACCGGAGCCACATTTTTGGGTTTTGTTTTTTTCTTAATAATTTTGACTAGATTTTTTTTTAAAAAAATGCATTTTCTTTGTCCAAGTCACATGGTATTCCATAGGGGGGAAAAAAACCCGCAAGTATGTGTTGGCAGGTGGGCTCCTGCTCTGGGCTGGACCTGGTGGTAAGGGCACACATTTATTTAGCACTCAGAGGCCCACACCATGAGGGAGTCTGTTTCATGGTCTTTCTGCCATCAGTAAGTGGATTTGCTTTCCCTGCCCATCAGCTCACGCCTGTAAACAGAGCTCACCAGCCTGCTGGAGACTGAGATACTAAAGTAGGACAAGAGCTTCTGCTGAAAAGCTCACTGCACGTATCAGTTGGTACCTAATGAAAATTACCGTTGCCATAAATGAGGCCTCCACTTGTTCGAGTGACAGCAAAGAGGAAAAAAAAATCATCCTTTGTGTTTCCTTTGTTTCATGCAGTGGGTTCTGTGCTACATTCATTATATTCTTTGTTCTCAAGTGGGATAAAACAGGCAAGCGAAAAAAGAGTTTTCTTCCTTGGCTTCATAGTGATTTTCCTTTTTAAACAGGTACAACAGCTTTCAATTGCTTTTCAGAGTGAAGTCCCTAACTGCAGTTCTGTGCTTGTTTATCAATAGCTCCTTAATTGTCATCCGCAGTTATTTACATGTGAATGTAGAGGCTGTATTCTCCCAGCTACTAGGCCACTAGGGCATTGCCACTGGTATAATTTATAACAGGACTAATTAAAATGAATTTGCTCACCATATTATCCCATGTGCTATTTGTGGGGAAGAAGTTATTAAAATATTCAATACAGCAACAGTAAACTTGAATGCAAAGTAACAATAATCATACATTTTTAATTACATGCTTAATAGCCATTTGGCTAATATAGAAGTATTCTGAAAATCGCTTAAGCTCAGCATATTGGGTGGTTTTTTTTTTGTGTTTAGTAATATCCAGGGGCATCCTTCCTCATGGGCTTAGAGTATGCACTGTCCCTGAGGTATAGCTGTTTAATGGCAGACACACAGTGTGTTCCTGTGATACTTCACGTAGGAGCAGCTAGGATCAATACGAGTTTATTTTGCTTATTGCGGGCATATTCATATGTGATTTTTTTAAAAACCAATTTGGAATCAATTGAATGTTACATTTTGTCTGTTATGCCTCATATGTCCCTTTTCACTTTTCACTGCCTTCTGCCATTGATTTCTCTAGCTAGAATGTCCCTTGTGAAAAAATTAACGCGAGCTTTGAAAGATTCCCATGTTTCCGCCAATATTTTGGTCGCAAGACCAGTACAATGAACATCCATATGCCCTTCACCCAGAATCAGTTGCTAACTTTTGCACTTTCTCTTTCTCTCTCTGTCTCTGTCTGTCTCATTCTCCCCCTCACATGCCCTCTCTCTCTCTCTTTTAACCATAATTCCATAGGACATTTCTCCCTACTCATTTGGAAGGTGTTTCAATTTCTGTGTGGCAAGCTACTCTCTTAGCTCTTAATAATGCTGTTAATTAAAGTATCCTAGTATGCAGAGAAGTATGAAATGTTATTAGTATTCCACAGGAAATTATGATCTAAACGGTGGAAGGAAATGGAAACATGGGGAAAATCAATATAACAATAGAATAAAGGTTGAAGTAAAGAGGCAGCATACGTTACAAAACAGTTTAGTATTAATTGCTAACTAAATGATATAGGAAATCAGTCATTATCTGAAATTTATATGTCTTGGTTTTTATGAGGATAATGCACTACCACTTGTCCAAAATGGATAGGACTTAATGTCGACTGTAGTAATAATCATTTACATAAGTATATGTGTAATTTCAAGGACAATAAGGTAATGATGTCTCATAAATATGCATATTTGTCATTGATCAAAACTATGCCCATAAACTTTCGGTGTCTGATCTTTAAAACTATGGTGCAACATTGAAATAATTAAGAAGGGAATTGAGGGAAATAACACTGCTTTCGAAACATATCTTTGCTTGGTGCTTCAGCTTGAATTAGATCATTACAAATGTGACAAATCTCTCTGCTCAGTTTATTCTGTTTAATAGTTCTAAATTTTAAAAGCCTCCATTATATTTATCAAGCCTTCCATGCTTCCATTCACCATTTTTAAAAATTCTATTTTTCTACTTCGTGACCCCAGCCAAATAGTATACAATGTTTAACTATAACTCTACAAATTATACTTATTTCTTTATATTATTATGACAAGTTTTATGATAGATCTTTTAGAATTCAATAACCTAGGAATGAAAAATTACTTTCGATACGGTGATTGTAACTTCATGAATCTTCTGTTTAATAAGCTTTTCCTAATGCATTTTAAGCTGAAAGAAAATTGCTGCATATAAACTAAAAGTGCTCACAGAAATACTTTTTATTTTGCCTCTTCAAACAAAACTGAACATACAATGTTCAGTTCTGTTCTCTTTGTAGTGCACAGTGCACAGCTCCAGGCTGCAGTGTTGGCCCAGTGCCCTCCCCTTTTTAGCTACGCCATTAGTATTGACTGACTAAGAGATCGCACACTTGACGTTGGTGATCAGTGAGATGCATAAACCTGTGTGGAAGGCCTGCCGGGGCCAGTATGCATGCCTACTACCCTACCGGAGAAATGGTGATTTTTAAATCAACTATATGTAGAATATAAAATGTTCTCTGTCTTCCTATGTCTGCTTCTGCTTCATGATCGTGTTTTCCTCGTGACGCATGTTAATTTTATGTTTCCTCCTAGACACAAGAGAAAAGTTATATTGTATTTCATTCACTCTCTTTTTTACCCTTTCTTTCTAGAGTATACTTCTTATTTGTGTTATTTAATTGGCACCTACATAGAGCGCTTAGTATGGTGAAGGCACTGCTTTAAGTGCTTTATGAACACTGGTTACTCTGAAGGACAACATGAGCAAGATCTCATACATACTTCTGTTGTGAATTCAGTAGTTAGTTTGAATTTTAGTAGGTGTTTCTGTTTATAGACCACGTCACAGGACCATGGCTGCTCATACCCACACCATCTATTGTAGTACGGTTTTTAATATGGCCTCCTGCTGATCTATCTGCCAGCTCAGTGAAAAGAAACCTACTGTACTTTAGCAGTCACTCGCTATTCCCCCATTCCTGCAGTTACTAATCTGCTTTCTGTCTCTATGGACATTTCATCTAAATGGAATCATACAATATTTGGCCTTTGGTGTTTGGCTTCCTTCATTCAAGATAATATTTTCAGGGTTCATCCATCCATATGGTAATATGTGTCAGTACTTTATCACTTCTTATTGCTGAATAATATTTCATTGTATGGCTATCCCACATTTTCTTTATCTAATTGATAGACACTCAGTTTTTTCTTCTTTTTGGCTGCCCTGAAAAATGCTGCTATGAACATTCATGTACACCTTTTGGTGTGGACACATGTTTTCAATTTTCTTGGTTATATACTGTGAGTGGAATTACTGGGTCATATTTTTGAGGAACTGCAAAACTATTTTTCAAAGTGGTTACACATTTTACTTTCCCAATCAATGTACTTTCCTATTTCAAATGACCAATAAAATGTAAACATATAAAGCACATAAAGAGATTTTCACTTCAAGTTACAACTATAACATTTGGCTATGTTTAGAAGTGGATATTTAGTATTTAACAGTAAAATTCAAGAACATGCCTCTTTGTATGACTGAAATTATTATGCTGCATGACAACCCTATAATCACTGGTGAAGGACAATTTGAAGGATTCCAGAAATAAAAATGATGGAGGCCTATGGCCATTCAGCCTTCCAAAGCCCAATATGAAACGTAATAGCAGATTTAGGTCCAATATTGAGGTTGAAACTGAAATTTGGTGCATTTCCCTTTCTTCCTGCCTTTCTCCATTCCCGTATCGAAATAAAACAAAATACTTCCTTCCAATTTGTTTTTCAGTGTAAGGAACAAATGATATCATGAGAAAGCTAAAGTACATACCAGGTAAGGAAACCTGAAAGGAGACAGCTTTTGTCAAGTATAAAACTGTATAATAGATTACATATTGAATGCTCACTATATGTTGGACACTGTTGTAAGTTCTTTACCTGATTAACCTAAGCCTGTGAGATAGGTACTGTTGTTCTCTGCATAGTGCAGATGAGGAAGTGAAGGCATATAAGTGTCAGAGTTGATAAGTGACAGAGCTAAAAATAAAAACCTTAAGAAACAACAAGTGTGGCTGAGGATATGGAGAAAAAGGAAAACTTGTACTCTGTTGGCAGGAATGCAAACTGGTGCAACCACTGTGGAAGACAGTATGGAGGTTCCTCAAAAAATTAAAAATAGAACTACCCTATGATCCAATAATTACAGTACTGGGTGTTTATCCAAAGAATATGAAAACACTAATTGGAAGGGATACATGCACCCCTATGTTTATCACCTCATTATTTGTAATAGCCAAACTATGGAAGCAGCCTAAGTGTCCACTGAGAGATGAATTGAAAAAGCAGTTGTGTTGTGTATATACAATGGAATATAATATTAAGCCATCAGAAAGAATGAAATCAAATACCGTATGATTTCACTCATATGTGGAATTTAAGAAACAAAGCAATTGAGCAAAGGGGAAAAAAAAGGCAAACCAAGAGAGAGACTTTTAACTCTAGACAACAAATTGATGGTTAGCAGAGGAGAGGTGGGTGGGTGATGGATGAAAGAGGTGAAGGGGATTGAGTATACTTATTTTGATGAGCACTGAATAATATATGGAATTGTCATTAGTATATTGTATACCTGAAACTAATATAACACTATATGTTGACTACACTGGAATTAAAATAAAATAAAAAAATAGGTGACAGAGCTAGAATTCAAATCTAGGCAGGTTGGCCTCAGAGTCTATACTTTACTACTCTGTCCTACTAACTGGTGTCTATTACCACCATCATCTTACTAGGGACTTTATTTTTTTTTTAATAATTCTATTTATTTATTTATTTGAGAGAGAAAGAGAGACCGAAGAGGAAGAAAGATAAGCAGACTTCCTGCTGAGCAGGGAGCCCAACCAGGGGCTAGGTCCCAGGACCCTGGGATGGTGACCTGAGCTGAAGTCAGATGCTTAACCAACTAAACCACCCAGGCGTCTCATCTTAAGCTTTTATGTAACAAATGGCAGCTTCACACACTATAACTTTTATATGCACAATGAACTAAATAAATGTCTCTAATATTATTTCGAACTTTTGGATTCAGATTTGTAGATCAACTCTTAACACCTGAAGGGCATTTGATCCACTAACAAACTATTGATCCACATCTTGTTTTATGAGAAAGTAGCATTCAGTGAGAATTTCCACAGGATGGAATCAGGATCGAGTGCCCTATGGAAGTGAGAATTCCATTTCAACATCCACAGTTCAAGCAAATAATTGTTTGCTGAGAATATTATTCAGGCTGTTACTATATATGGCTGCAATGTCTTTTCCCTGAAAAAAATGATGACCTTGCAGTTTCTAAGGTTTTATGCTACCATAAGTGTCACCTCCAAGATCGAAATATTTGAAGCAAGAGAGTGTGTGAGTTCTCAGAGATAAAACTGTATCAAAAAAAAAAAAATATGCCCACCTTTATTGGACGTGGGTGAGCATGACTGTGTATCATAGATTATAGTTTTCTGTCCTTCCAACAACAATGCCCTGTGTTTTCCAGAGGAAAATGTTGCTATATCATTTCAAATTAAAAAGGTTGCGCTGGGGAACCTGGGTGGCTCAGATGGTTAAGCATCTGTCTTCGGCTCAGGTCATGATCTCGGGGTCCTGGGATCGAGTCCCACATCAGGCTCCCTACTCCTTGGGGAGCCTGCTTCTTCCTCTCTCTCTCTCTCTCTCTCATGAATAAATAAATAAAATCTTTAAAAAAAAAAAAAAAAAGGTTGCACTGGATGATATTTTCTTAAATAACAAGGAGGAAAAAGTAATTCTTCATGTTTGTAGATCTAAACCCCGTCATTGACAACATATCTGCACATGAAATCAGTCAAGGCTTTGCAGTAGATAAGATATTTGGTAGAGCTTCTCTGTTGTTTGAATTCCCATTATAGGAGGGAAAGTGTAAGAAAAATAAAGCAAATGTCTCTTTTCACACCTGCTCTTCAGGAGTTTGGGTTCATGTTTGGAAAATCATAAGAAATTGCAATGACTTGAATAAATAGTAGAGAGCAAACCACTTTAACCTGTGCTATTTATCTGTTTGCTTCTACCATCAATTCTAACTCTATCTTTAACAGAAAAATGCAGCACACCACTTCTGACTCAGACCGTGTGGAAGTACTATTTTGCTCTGTCCTTGAGAAGAAATTTCAACGCTGCCTTTCAAAATGCAAAATTAATTCATTGTCAATTTGATTATGTAATTATGATGAGATAGTTACAGTGTGACAGAATCTGATGAGACAGTATCTGTTCATTTATAAAGGGATATGTATTCATATTATGCATTAATGGTCGTATCACCCTTACAAACTACTTACGACTTTTCTTTGTGTTTCTGTATGTGCCAAACTTTCTTTCTTCTCACCTTTTTATTTGAAGTTCTGAGGTCTATGATGAGAGTCAATGTGCAGGAAAGCCCTTAACTTCATTACTGTGGTTTATACTAAATTCAAACAGTATCGCTTTATTTGTTTTATTTGAAGTTCAGATTTTAAATGTTTTTTTGTACAAGACAATGGGTAGAAGTTAATTTCTATTGTTCATTGGAGCAAAGGGTAGAAAGAAGGAGGTTGGTAGTAAAAGCAAGTGCTAATTAGTTTCCTCTCCTCTTGCTTTCGCCCCTGGTAAGTAGGCACCTTCCACTTTTCATTTCCAGCACTGTCAGAGAGAAGGCAGCACTCTTCTCCATTTGTTGGGAATCCCTGTGGGTCATTGTTATTATCATTTCCTCATCAATTCCTTTAAAGGATCCTGCAGTGGGGTGCCTGGGTGGTGCAGTTGGTTGGGTATCTGACTCTTGATTTCGGCTCAGGTCGTAATCTCAGGGCCATGGGATCAAGTCCTGCATGGGCTTGTGCTGAGCATGGAGTCTACTTGAGTTTCTCTCTCCCTGTCCCTCCACCCATCCCTCTGCCTGTGCTCTCTCTCTCTAAAAAATATAAATAAATAAATCTTTAAAAAGTATCTAGCTCAGGGAGTCTGCTTAAAGATTCTCTCCCTCTGCCCCTTCCCCCACCCTGCACTCTCTGAAAAAAAAATCAATAAATCTTTTTTGAAAAGTAAATAATGGAGCCTGCTACAAAAAATATAAATGCAGAGTAGCTTTACCCCCTCACTACCTATTTAATGCCATTTCTAGATTTTAAACAATTGTGTGGAAAAGACAGTAGATAATGTTACAGGGGAAAACTTTTTTTTTCCAGCTTAGAATGTTGGAATTCGAAGTAATCCTAGTGGAGGAAAATGCCAGTAAATATACAATTAACTCTTAACCTGCAACTTCAATGAAATTCTGATGACATATTCCAAGGCTACTTAACGTGATGAGTTTCATCCCAAATGTTTGTCCCTAAGTAACTGTTTTCTTTCTCAGTTGGCTGTCTACATGCAACCAGAGATGGCACTATGGATAAAGACGCTTCAACCTTGTTTTCACTGCTTTGTTTCTCTTTATTCCCAGCAGTACCATGGGCTTTCATTACTTATTCAAGAACTGGATTGCTGAACCACCATTGCTTCTCTCTCTCTGCACCCACATATTTCTGTAGTTCAGAGATTTGCCTTTGAGTTTATGTAGTGAGGATCTTTTATCTATCACTGTGTGGTAGATTTAGCATAATTGCATTTAGACTTAGAGGTTAAAGTTTATAACTTAATTAGGAAACCAACTACATAAGAAAAGTTTAAATTTAATATTTTGATTCAGCATAGCTCGACTCATATGTGTTCTTGTTAAATTGTCTCTCATTGAATTCATCCTTGTCATTACCTTGGGTATCAGTGATTTTCAGAGGTGCAGGCTGTAGCAAAATAACAATGCAGACCCGACTTCTGTCAGAGCTAATCTTCATAAAGTGTTAAAGGCTACTGATGACATAGACATCTTTGCACTTCATCTGGGTTAATAAATGCACGTGTGTGTGCCTGTGCGTGCGTAAGCACATGTGTGCACATATGTGTCTTCCTGTGCTAGGGCCTGGACAAATAACCTAATTAAAAATAAACCCATAAGGCCTGAGCTAAAATGACAAAGTAGATGAGGTAGAAAAGGATATATTTGTGATCTCCTCATTTTATAACCCACGAACACACAATACTGTATACACATATAGAACACAATACACACACACATATATATACACATATGGTACTGCTAACAGTATAGTAATATGTGTTCATATATGAGAACCCCCTGTTAATGGGAGTTCTTCTGTAGTACCTGTCTTCCTTTCATCCCTTCTGCTTTCTTCTTGCCCTCCATTTCTGCTTCTTTGCCTCTCCCTCTCTCTCCTTTCCTCCCTTTCTTTCTGTCTCTTTAAATAAAAACAAAAGAATGGCTTAGGCAAATAATTGCTAAACTATTCTTTTTAGGAAAAGTGGGCTTTATAAAGGTGATTTGATCTGAGAAAGAACTGTGCTTGCAGGGCTGCTGGGGACTGATCTGTGCATATAAAATAACTCTTTATTAGCAAAGAACAGTTTAGGGAGCTTGGTGAACTTTGTATATAATTAGACAAAGAAGTGATTAAAACTTACTGCGACAAAAGTATATCACATCAACATGTTATACAACTTAAACTCACATAACGTTGTATCAGTTAGATCTCAATAAAGCTGGGAAAAAAGAAGTGATTGACACTTGAAAGACTTAAATAAGTCTCTTTCATAAACAATGTTAAATAATAATGAACAGTTAAAAGTATACACAAGCATCATGGTAAGGTATCAAATGCTTGTTCTTCTCATTCTAGATACAATTTTAATTTATAAAGTTTTAGCGAATGTAATTCTTTATATCTAAAACTTTCCCATTATTTAAAGAATGGTTCATTATAAATTTCGGTGTCAGTAATTTTGAACTAGAAATGCACTCCTACAGAAATAATGTGGTTGAAACTTCCCCACTAAGTACTAGAGAGGTATCTGTGTTGGGAAGACATGGAGACTATGCTAGGAGTCAAAGCCTGACTTCACACTTTGATGTGTTTTTAAATTGGATCTTCATTAATATTTGCCTTTGAAATAACCTGTTGCCATTATTTTAAGATGTTTGAAAATCAATATTGTAATTCATGGTTAAATTTCCAGCTAAGCATACTTTTGTTGCACTATAACAATGTGCCTTTGCAATGAAAATAATAGCCAGTCACAGAAAGACAAAGAAATACTACATAATTCTACTCATGCGGGATACCTATAGTCAACTTCATACAATCACAGAATAGAATGGATCCCCAATGTGACTGCATTTAGAGATAGGGCCTTTAAGGAAGTCAAGTTAAATAAGGTCATAAGTGCGGGGCCCTCATCGGATAGAACTGGTATCCTTTAAGAAGAGGAAGAGACACCAGAGATCTCTTCCCATGTATACACACAGAGGAAAGGCCGTGTGAGGACACAGAGAGAAGGTAGCTGTCTGCAAGCCAGGAGAGGGCTCCTCATCAGAAACTAACCCTGACCCGCACCTTGATATTGGACTTCCAGCCCCCAGAACTGTAAGAAAACAAATTTCTGCTGTTTAAGCAGTGGAATGCTATTTGCCAAGGGACTGGGGAGATGGGGCAGTGGGGAGTCACTAATCAAAGGGCATAAAGTTTCAGCTATGCAAGATGATTAAGTTCTGGAGATCTATTGTACAGCATGGAACCAGTAGTCAACAATACTGTATTATATGCAAGAATTTAACAAGGTAGATCTCAAATTAAGTGTTTTACCACAATAAAATAAAATTTTTAAAAATGAAGTAGGGGTGCCCGGGTGGCTCAGTTGGTTAAGTATCTGACTCTTGATTTTGGCTCAGGTCATGATCTCAGGGTTGTGAGATCGAGCCCCGTGTTAGGCTCTGTGCTGGCCGTGGAGCCTGCCTGAGATTCTCTCACTCCTCTGTCCCTCTCCCCCTCTAAAAAGATAAAATGAATGAAGTAAGAAAAAGAAAATAATAGAGTGCCATAAAATAAAGGTAATTGAAACCAAAACAAAATCACTGAGTAGGATTTTTATTTTATTTCTTGAACCTGATGCTTAAGGAAAGCAGATCTAATTAGGGAAAGACAGGAGGCAGATGAAGACTTTGGTGGGAAATGTAAAGAGAGAATTAGGGCATTTTCAAGGGCTTTGAGCTTGAGAGAGTCATTACATCCTAATTCGCTTTCCATTTCTTAGTTGTTACTTTCATGATACCTACATTTTTTCATCATGGGGGTTGCTTGGGAGTTTACAAGGCAGTTAAAGAACTGGGGGAGAAAAATCTCCTATTATGATTAGACAAGCAAAGAGGGGAAGGAAGATGGAAGGATGGTGTGCTTTTGTGTGCTGATGTGCTTGAGGTGGAAATCGCTACCTGTAAGAAGCAAAAGGGAAACATACCCAGGGTCATATGTCATTGCTCACCCCTTTCACAAAGACACTTACCAGTTATTCATTCTCTTGCTGAATATTTAATGAACAAGTTTGTATGAATACAGTGTCCTAGGCATAGGACATTCATGATGAACAAGACCTGTCTGTAGCTTTCAGTCTACTGGGATAACAGGCATAGAATAAAGAAGCAAATACTGTTAAGTGCTAAAAAGTAGAGCATAAAATGAGAACCTTTGATAAGGGTACCTATTACCGTCTCAGTGCTGAGAGAATACTTCTCTGAGGACATAATGTTTAAGTTGAGATCTGAGTGATGAGTGGGAGTTAACTTATATGCTGAGGGAAGGGAACAATGTTCCCGATAGAGGGAATTGCGAGTAATAAGAAGAGGAGTGGATGTTGTACTTTATATATACAAATTAAGAGCTACTCTTTCTTTTCTCTTCACTAACTCATGGGATGAAATCAGCAGCCTCCCACTTACAAAGCCAAAAACTCTAACAGTAACTTTGGACTCTACCATCTCTACCTCCCCTATCCCTTTCCCCCTCACTCTAATCACCATATTCGTTTAATCAACAGTTCTTTCTCTTCCTATCTTCAGATGTCATTTCCACCAGAATTGACTTTCAGTGTGACTTAAGGACACTCTCAGCATGAACCTATTTAAAAACATAGCCTTGCCTACAGAATAAAGAGCATCATCTCTGTACGTTCTCTCCGTGTAATCCAGATCCTTCCTCATCTCCTGCTACTGGCTTCACATTCTGGCCACATGTTATCTCCTTGGTATTTCCAGCCTATAACCAATCACAGTTCTGTCCAGATCCTTTGCTTTCTGCTCAGCACACTTGGAGTCCATTTTGCCTTCCTCCTCACAATCCTATTACTTTTAGCTACCCTGCCACTCTTCAGCATTTCTTCACTCTGCCTTACGTTGTAATATGTCCTTTAGTTGCTCTCCAACTACCTAGATTTGAAATTCCATGAGGTCAGGGGATTTGTCTTTCTCATTTTTATGTTCCTTTTACACCTTGTTTTTGTAATTTTCCACAGTTGGAAACAAAAGTTTATATTCCAGACTTTTAGCGACTTCCTGAAACTGAGGAAAGAGGGCTGGAAAAGAGAAGATAGTTAAAGGGTACTTGGAGAAAGTAACTGAGACTGTTTTATGGTTTATAATCTCTTCTTGATCAGCTGTGGGTATCCTCAGCATATTGGCTGTTGATAATGATCTAACAGATGTCATCAGATAAGGAGACTCAAACTTCATATGAGGCCGAACACCCACATTTTTAAAAAATGAACATTTTTAGCAGCCACACTTAAGTTCCTTGATGGCTGGATCTCTGGCGTTACAGCAAATGTCTTTAAATGCTTGCTCTTTAAAGATTTACTTTAGAAAAACTGAGCATTTATGACTTCAGACATGGTGTTATTGAATATAATTCATTCATTTAACAAATACTGACTAATTACTGGGGATCAGGTACAATGAAACCCAAAATTTGCTCTTGGCTTTGGTCATGATTGTTTACTCCACTGATAAATGAGTCTTAAGACTTATACCAGGCGTATAAATTGCCTGACCTCTGTTGTTGGCTCCCTCTCTAACCCTGACACTAATCACACACATGAATCCAAGGATTGAGAACTACCAAGTTTTCACCTGTCACATTCAAGCTCTTATTTTTTTCCTAAACTAATCCTTTGTGAAAATCAAAAGACATGCAGGCAGAATAACAAATCAAAATCCTTTTGGGCTTTTCATCCAGCAATAAAATATTTCTATAAAAATGGAAGTGTACAAGATGGTGGCCATCTGTTGTTTAAAAACAACAGAACTATATTTAAACCTAACTATTGTGTAAGGTCTGTGCCTTGAAAGCAAGGGCAAAATTGTTTATGTTCATCTAAATGGGGGAAGCTTTTGTGTTCTAGTTTGTCTTCGTTCGTATATGCTGGTATGAGATTGTGTAACTTTTGCCGACTGAATATAGATACTCATACTTATTAATAGACAAGATTAGTTTTATTTCTGAAACACGTGGATATCAAATTAGACAATACTGATTTTTTCCCCTTTATTTTCAGTGGCTTTAAATCCAGACATACTTGCATAGTAAATCCATAAGAAATCAGTGATAATGGAAATCACTAGCACAGCCTGAACTTTTTCTCATTTTTCCTCCAAAGGTTTGAAACATGATAGAAATAGCAACTAGAATAATTATAAAAAGTTTTCATTAAAGTATATACTAATGCAAGTTAGGCTTTTACTAAAAAGTATTCTTCCAGGGGCGCCTGGGTGGCTCAGTGGGTTAAAGCCTCTGCCTTCGGCTCAGGTCGTGATCTCGGGGTCCTGGGATCGAGCCCCGCATCGGGCTCTCTGCTCGGCGGGGAGCCTGCTTCCCCCTCTCTCTCTGCCTGCCTTTCCGCCTGCTTGTGATCTCTCTCTCTGTCAAATAAATAAATAAAATCTTTTAAAAAAAAAAAAAAAGTATTCTTCCAGATATTCAATAAAATTGATACCACCAAATTGTATTATTAATATTAATCTTTTTACTTTAAAGATGACTTCTATGAAAATCCTGTGCACTATTCCAATTCTTGGAATAATCCTGTACATTATTCCAATTCAATGTTTATGAGAGGAATTATATAAGGTGATCTTATAGAAGGTTTTCATTTGTACCATTACGCTTTATGTGAATGAAATATAGTGAGATATGTATTTTTTTTAAAAAGATGTTAGTATCACATCGCAGATTTTTTTTACAGAGGCTAATAAGCTATGTCCAGTAAGCACACGTTGCCCAGATATATATTTTACTTAATCTGCATTGTAGTTTGAAAATATGCAAACATGAAGTTAGTTGCCAATGTTTTGCCAACATAAAAAATCCAGATTTTTGTCTTCCTTCATAAAGTAAGAGAAGCAAACATTGCACATCCAGACTAAGATGTAGACCACGGTCTCAGAATACCTGAATAGGGAATGTCAGGGGAAAAAAAAAAAAAAAAGAATTGTTCTTTTAAGATGACTGTGCTCTCTGAGATCATGATTTAAAAATGTCAAGTGTTCGACCTGAATGAGAGCACTTCTGAGGTAATGTTTCAGATTTGGAGTCTCCCCCCACTAGAATGCAAACTCCATGAGGACAGGGATCAGGCACAGCTGTGTCCTCCAGTCTCCCCGAGTCCCCAGCATGTGTATGTGCTCAACAAATATTTCGTTGAGTGAATGAACACCCTTCTTCTCTTTTTTTCTCCCTGATCCTGCTATTTGTCTCTCCTACAGTCCTCTGCCACCCAGAGTCACCATTCTCTTATTTAATGCCAGAAAACCTGCCAATGGGAATATTCCATGCTGTTCACTTGTATTTTTTTTTTTTAAGCCTCTTCACTTTCATACCTTTAGTGCTAATAGCAAATTAATCAGAAATCCACACACTGAGATGTGGTTCAGCCAGAAATATTTAAATTGTAAAAGTAAGTATAGTAGGCTAAACGTAGCTACCATAGTAAGATACAGACTATAGGATGATGTTAAAAATTTCAAATTGAATAGGAGGAATAATTTGGGGGCAGGAGTCTAGTATTAAGCCTTGCTTTCCAAACTTGAATGTTTATATGAAACACGTGGGACTCTTGTTCAAATACAAATTCTTATTGGGTAGATGGAGTGGATCCTGAGACTCTGCATCTATAATAAGCCCCCAGGTGATGTTGATGCTGCTGGTCCATGGACCACACTTTGAGTAAGAAGATATTAAGCAAGTGCTTATTCTTTTGAAAACAGTCATGGTTTGAAGCTATACATGATAAAATTGATGGGCTTACTTGCTGGAAGAACTTAGATTGCTGAAAATATCCAAATGAGGTACATACTTGGAGTAAGAACTTTATAGTGATACCTTCAATGGAACCTCAGATATAATCTGTTGCCTCATTTTTCACACAATGAAACTCTGAAACCCAAAGATATTCAGTGATTCAGATATTCTATGTGACTTACATAGATCACACAACCACTTTGATGCTGCACCCAGCTGGGACCCAGATTTTTTTATTTCCAGATCCATGCTCTTTAAAATAGATCATGTATTGAAATTATAGTAGCATTCCTTGTATAAAACACTAAAAACTTACTGAACTTCAAAATATATTTAATTTCACTTAATGAAATTTCACTTAGTGTTTCATTAAAGTCAGTCAAAATGAAAGGAAATAGTGCATCTGTTTCATAGTGATCTTTATTTCCTGTGGGCAAATTTATTAAATTTACAAGTATTAAATTTTGAAAATAATACTGAAAACATTGAGAATGTCTTTTACTGAGCATCACTGAATATCGGATGATGAACAACTTTGGTGAACTAGTGGTGTTTCTTCCCTGTGTTTAATTTTATAACTAAAAATATAAAGATTTAGAAAAAGAAAGCAAGAAAAATACCAAAAATCAATATTACTACTTTTAATAATAAGGGATATATTTTTAGCTAAGTTGAATTTTTTAAATTTTTAAACATCTGCACACATCCCCTCAACTCCACTGTCAAAGAGCTTTCTTATCTGTTTTATTCTATAGTTTTTCACATCTAATCAGAAACCATCTTCCTTTTACTGTGTGCGTGTGTGTGTGCGCGTGCACACGTGTAAGTTGCACAAATTCTTAAAAGTAGAAGAGAATGATTTTTCCCCAGTGTGGTATAAAATAGTATGAAAAAAGGAAATTATCTAATCTGCATAAATTAGACACTTAATATCCATTGGAGGTTTTATCCTACTACTTAACATTCACTGGAAGTTTTATCATACTTGAAACATTTAGTTGGTCTAAAGATTTAATTAGATTATGTCGTCAAATCAGAGGTCACATGTATCTGTGGGGATTTACTGGAACTTCTTGGGTTTTCGTGGGAAGAAGAAAATATTTTCATGAGGAGTAGAACTCCTCACTGGCCCTTCTCCTCCCTTCTATTCTCAAGCTTTTGCTTCCCTGACACATATTAGCATTATGAGAGCAACAAATGGAAGGTTTTCTTGACACAGGTTATAAGAGCATGTTACTATGATATGGAGAGCATAAAGGGAAAATCAGGTAACATAATTGCTGTCCTAATTAGGCTCAGACCATTAAAGATTCTACAACATCCATATTATTGTTGTTGTTCTTAATATCACCTGAATATTGTCTCACAGATTACAGAGTACTTTCTCATCTATTAGTTTCATATCACAGATTATGAAGTGTTAGCATTATAAATCATAATATTAAAGAATATTATTTTACTATTACATGAATCCTTGATTTTCTGTGGTGCCATCTTGTTTCCATAGTGACTGTGAGGAACTAATTGCTGTAGATTCTCAAACAGCATTTCCTTTTGAGAGTTGACAACAGGTGCTGGCATTTTAACAAAGGGTAAATTAAATAATCTATGGCGTGCTCAAAAAATTGAAATGGTTAACTAGGAATTTTTTAAAAGAATCATAATGAAGCTCTGGTGATGCCTAGAATTTTCTGGTACCTGTAAGTTTTGAAAAGGGCCAAATAGACCTCTTTTCTAGTTCTTTACCTGGCAATCATACTGATAACTTCCAGCTATTAGGTACTTATGCCTGTGACCAAACAGCACTCTTTTAAAAAAAGCATAAAGGTTCTAACAGGCAAGAAAATAACAATTCATTGAGACATTTTCTTTATAATTCTCATTTTGTTGTCACTGGTTTAATTTTGCTTTGGCCCAAAGCATGAGCCAAAATTAGTCCATGGAAAATAGGCATCTTCTTAATTGGAAAAGAGGATGGTGGCTACAGAAAAGTGATGAGTGCCTGGGTACAAAAAGAGGAACATCAAGATGTGTCAAGAAATGGAAGGGTAAAAAGAAAAAAGGAAAAGGAAGGGTAGCCTCCAAACCAGATTGTGTGGGCCTCCTCTTCCTTTATGCTTGAATAAAACCCATAATTCTTGATAAAGTATAGTATTACAGTTGAACAGTAGTAACATTTTCGTGTGTAGAATCTTGAACTTCTGAAGGTATTATGCCCCTTGTCAAAAGTACTTTAAAATGAAATAGTTGGAGGCACCTGGATGGCTCAGTCAGTTAAGTGGCTGCCTTCGGCTAAGGTCATGATCTCGGGGTTCTGGGATCGAGCCCCATGTTGCCTCTCCCCTCTTGTTAGGGCCCTGTGCTCAGTGGGGTCTGTTTCTCTCTCTCCCCCTGCTCCTCCCCACCCCCGCTCATGCATGCTCACCCTCTCTCTCTCAAATAAATAAATAAAAGCTTTTTAAAAAATTAAGTTTCATGTCTTATAGGTAGGAGAGTAGAAAGAAAAGAAGACAGGCATAGCTCTCGGATCTCCTAGTGATTTTAAATGTGTACATATTACAAATTTAAATGAAGAGTCATTTGAGAATCTACTCTGTGTCAGAAGTACAGAGCTCCTCTTTTCTAATTCATGCTGGGGATATAAACAGGACATGTTCCCTAGTCCTCTATCCATTGCAGAGTCTGGTGGATACAGAATAAAAATGTAGCAATAATTAAAATCGAATGTGATTAGGGCTATAGTACAGGCAGGTACACACTACATGGAAGAATTGGGCAGAAGTAATTCTGCCTGAGATGATCTGTGAAGATTCCACAGAAGCAGTCATTGAGTTGATTCTTAGAAAATAAGTATGGTTTCATCTGGCAGTGGAAATAGGAAAGGACATTCTAAGGAGGGAAGATGCAAAAGCAGAGACCTGGACATGTGAAAGTTGATTTTATATCTATAAAGCTTCTGACTGTTGGAAATGGGAGATAGTGAAGAAAGATATGGAAGATAGATGGGTTGATAGTGACATTTGAAAAGGTTGTTTTTGTTTTTGTTTTTGTTTTAAGAGGGAGAAGGAGAGAGCACGTGCTTGCAAGCAGTGGCCAAGGGGCAGAGGAAAAGAGAACCTTAAGCAGGCTCCACACCAGGACAGAGCCCAATGTAGGGCTCAATCTCACGACCCTGAGATCATGACATGAGCCAAAATCAGATGCTTAACTGACCGAGCTACCCAGGGGTCCCCTGAAAAGGCTTTTTATTCCTTCTCGAAGAGCAGGAGCTTTTTATGATAGACAACAGGAAGTAGTAATGTTTTTAGAGGAGGGTCTGTGTGATTAGAAAGGCAACTCCAAAGGCAGTGTGGAGTTGAGATTAGCCATGGGAACAAAGCAGTGGGAACAGACGGGTAAGGAGTTCCTTAGGAAGCTTTAGGGATTGGCCAAGGAGAGGGACTGTGAGCAAGAACTGAAGCAACTGGCAGTAGGGAGGCATCTGAGGAGAAATAACTGAAAGCTATCTTTGAAGAAATCTTTCCAATTGGCAAGATGAGTTGGAGGTATGTAGCTTGAGCAAGAGTAAAGAATTCATACCAAAAGCAAAATCATGGTCACTAGGAAGGGACACTACAAAAGGAAGTATTTTCCCCAGCACGAATAACAGTTCCTGAGAAATGTAGAAACTCTGTCATAAGATTCTGTTCCCCACAAATATTAATTGGGTATTTAAACCAAATATTATTTGGTGTTCAGTGTTGTTGTCATTGTTAGAAGTGATATTTTGAAAGTGTGAGTGACCTTATGCTGCCATGCACACTAGGAATAACGCTGAAGTAAAAACACCAACCTTGATTTAATGCAAGAAAAATGCACATTTATTTAGGCCTGCTCTTTCTGAGTTATTCTAAGGAATCGTGAACCAGGGACGCCTGGGTGGCTCAGTTGGTTAAGCGGCCAACTCTTGATTTCGGCTCAGGTCATGATGTCAAGGCCCTGGAATCAAGCGGCGATATGCTTCAGGATTCTCTCTCTCTCTGCCCCTCCCCCATACTTGCTCACATTCTCTCTCACTAAAATAAATCAATAAATCTTAAAAAAAAAAAAAAAAAGAATCATGAACCAGTATTTGTTTTAAGATTCTAAACTGTTGCCATCCCGGTGCACATATTAAGTCTACAGTTACCCTGTGCAGAATAGAGTTGAAGTCTGTAGGGGCTCGGGACTGTAACAGCCTATTTCTTTTAAGTGCTGCCTGAGGCCCTTCCAAAGTGTATATATCACATGTGTTGTATTTTAAGTCATACCATCCCAAATGTACCATCCAAATTTTGTTAAAATCTATGTAGCCATTTCATATAACATAGAAACTGGATTTTATTTATATAGGTTCTTTTTCTCTTACTACACTGTTACCAGTTGTCTTCCTGGTTCGTGATTTTAGTTTTTCTGTTATTCTACTTTTAGGTAGATAAATACTCCAAGTGTCTAATCTCACAAGATATCCCATCCTTGAAATGGAAGCATACCTTGGGCTCTTTTAGTTCTTCGGTTCCCCACTACACTTCCCATTATGTAAGTCCCTAAGCAGTATACTGAGTATAGTATAGTCTGATGCATACCCACCTTGCATTGGCTGCTTAGACACAGGCATATATCTTGTATTCAAAGTGCGATAGCATTTTTTTGGGTGTTAAAAACCTGTAGATCTAGGTGTCTTTTCATTGTAGGATGAGCAAAAAATCAGATTGTACTTTTGAAGACTATCTGTGGGTATGAAGTATTATGAGTAGCTGTTCTACTTTATCAAATTCAGAATTAAAATAGGATTTCAGTGATTAAAAATAGAGGCATTTTCAGTTTATGGACTTTCTTATTATCTTAAAAAAAAAAGTGATAGTGGGGTTTCCAGCTGAGAGGAATGGTTGTGAAAAACATTTTGTTCCAGTTAGTTAATTTTTCCCTACATGTGCTATATTCATCGTATCCATTTTAAAAGCAAATGAGCCATCTCTATCTCCTCTCGCATTTGTGGCAAACTCTTGCTGTGCCAATTTCAAATTACATGTATCTTAGGGAGAATAAAATGTTCTAATCTTGATTATAATTTTAAATTAAAAGAATGAAAATAGTTCAATATGAGGATATTGATAGGTTGTGCTAGTCAGACTGCCTTTGTTCCTTTCAAAAAAAACTGAAAAAAAGCCTATAAACAGGATAAAATGTGCAATAGAATGCATTATACTATGAATGCTACTAGATTTCAATTCAATCAAGTAATCAGTTCATCAAAGCTAAAATTTGTTGATAAATATGCTGTATACTTGAGAGTTCAGCCATTTTGCAGATAATTGCAGCAAAGTTTCAATGAAATTATTTTCATTATAAAAACATATATTTCCCAAATGAAGATACAAGAATGGATAATAAGCACATGAAAAGATAGTCAGTATCATTAGTTATCAGGGAATTGTAAATTAAAACCACAATGAGATACCCGTACACACCCATTAGAATGGCTAAAATCTAAAAGACTGTTATACAAAATGTTGTAAGGAGGTGGAGCAAAAGGAATACTTAAACAGTGCTGTTGGAAATGAAAAATATAGAAAACTTAGAAAATTTTGATAGTTTCTTATAAAGCTAAACCTACATCTACATGCCCATGACCGCACATTTTTCGAAGTATTTACCCAAGAGAAATGAAAAAGTGTATCGACACAAAAGACTTATTCACAAATTTTCATTCATAGTGTCCCCAAACTGGACATAAACCTAATGCCTATCAACAAGTAAATGAACAAACACACAGTGATACAACCATGCAGTGGAAAGCAGCTCAGCAATAAAGAACAAACTACTGATACACATGAGAATGTGGATGAATCTCAAACCATTATGCTGAGCAAAGAGGCCAGACACCAAAGAGTGCATGGGCCTTTATATGAAAACTAAGCTGTGGTGATAGAAATTAGCCCAATGATTGCCTGATCATGGGGGAATCAGCTGAGGTAATGAGGATATTCTATACTTTGTGTCCTAGAACAAATGTCATCAACCCCAACTGAGCATGGTGAAGATCTTTGATTTTTAATTGGTTTAAGATGATCTAAGTATTCAGGCCACAGAGCTAGAGAAGAAAGGCACAGTTGGAATATTGTATACTTAGAACTAGAAGTCCCTTGTGGAAATGGAAGCAGAATTGAATGACGAGGCATTCATTCATTCAGTCAAGAACCAAATGGTTATTGATGTGTGAATGATGAGCCAGACCATTCTAGGCACTGGGGATAGAGATGAAGTCTCTGGCTTCATCTAATTTACACTTCACCAGGCTGAGACATACCGTAAATATGCAACAAATAAGAAGAATGATCACAGATTAGTGCTATAAGGGAAATAAGAGCACCCCAGACAGGAAGCCGGCACAGATCTGTTTCTGGAGAATCCCAGGAGAAGAGTGTATCAGGTAGGAGCAAAGTCCCCAAGGTGAGAAAGAGCTCAGTTTGTTTGAGGGGCAAGAAGGAGGACAGTGTGTCTAAAAGGTGGACAGACTTGGGTGACGTATGTGGAGAGCCAGGCAGAGGGCTGTTTCTGTTGGGCCTTGCAGGCCACAGTAAGGCGTTTGCATTTTAACCAAAGTAAAATGGGAAGCCATTGTGGAGTTTTGAGTTAGAGTTACATTACCTATTTGTGTTTCTAAAAGATGGTTTTGTTTAATATTAATATGTGGATTGAAGTAGGAGGAAAGCAAGAAGTAGGGAATAAGCTCATAAAGGGCTACTGCCATAAAAAGAAAGCAGGGAGACCAGTTAGGAGCTTATTGCAATACCCCAGAGAGGAAATGAGAGGAGTCTGAATTGAGGGGGTTGGCAACAGAGATAACAAGGAGAGGACAATTTCATAATATATTTTAGAGGTTGACCTGACAGGACTCACTAAGGAATAGGAGGTGGAAGAATGAGTGAATTGGAGAAACCAAGGTGATTCGTCAGTCTTTGCTTGAGCTCCATGCCATTTACAGAGTCTAGGTGTATGAGGCAGGGTGTCAGTGGGAGAAAGTGTGAGAGAGATATGTGTATCTAATCAGAGGTTCAGCAGGAAAGAGATGGTACTCCCAAACCAGTTAAGAGAAAGAGAGAGAGACGAGTTACAAAGTTGTGGAAAGTGTTAAGAACAGTAAGGATGGTATTGGACCCTAGGGCCAGTACCGTTAGGGAATCATTACTATCCCTAGAGTACAAGGGACAAGGGGAACAAGCAGTTAGGATGGCTTTATGGGGAGCCTCCCAACAGGAGATAGGGTCCTCAGTAGAGGAATCCAGCAAACCCACAGAAAGCTGGCAGGAGGACCCTTTGTTATTCTGGTGGCTAGAGAACATTCTCACCCACCAAACCCAACCTGGACCTGAAGGAGTGGGAAGGTGGGAGGTGGGGAGTTGGGGTAGCAATCACCTAGTACTCAGCATGGAGAGTGAATCTGGAAGGGCACAGTAAGATACCTAGCATAACACCCATATACTGAATTCTATATAATTTAAAAGTACACTAAACTTTCCCACAGTTAATTAGATTTCCCAAATCTAAACTACAGCTAACATATTTTGCAGCAACATGGAAATTTTTGTCACTAAGAATGTTAACTGGGAAGGCTTTTTTAGTTCTGTATTAGCCATCTATTATTGTTTTAATACCGATTAGAGGAAGCTATTCCCTTACTCATTTTAGAAGTAGTTATTACTTAGTTAGGAAAGAACAAAATGTATTAGGAATTATGGGATGCTCAAACCTGAAGACAACTTTAGCATGATACAGGATCTTGAGTGTACTAGACAGATGGAAGTGAAGAATGCATCCGTTTCTTTACCATTAAGACCTTGCATAGGTGTTTGTGACATTTGGAGCTAGGATAAGAAAATCAGGTTTTATTCCATATGCTCAAAGTCTTTATTATGTTTGTCAGTATAAGTTAATCTTTTTAGTTATCACATGTAATTCTGTTTCTGCATTTTGCTGGAATTGTCTACAAAGACAGCATCTTTATGTTTTATAATACAAATTATACAAGGGTCACATTGACTACTATAAACTGTTTTTTTTGAAAGTCTATTTAGTCAGAAGGCATGATTGTCAAAGCATTGATATCAATTTTTAATGAAGCCTTCATTTAAAACAGATAAGTAAAGCTTTCCCAATATTTGTTGCTCTGTGATATTTTATTAAGTGTATCATCATGCACTGATTGATCACCAAGAGGCAATAAAGGCTTTGGAAATAAAGAGGATTTAAATTTTATATGTGCGTATGCATATGCGTATACAAATTATTCAGTGAGGCAATGGTTTTGGATTTATTCAGAACTGAAGAACTTTATTTATTCCACAAATATTTATTGAGTGCCTACTATATGCCAGGCACTCTTCTAAGCACTTGGGCTACATCAGTTAACAAAATAGATGCAGATTCCTATTTCTGTAGATGTGATATACTAGTGAGGGAACACAGAAACAAAACAATACATATAATAAAAAATCAACTACATAGTATGTTAGAAGGGGATACATTCTAGAGGAAAAATAGAGCATGTACAAAATAAAGCAACATTTAGCCAAACCAAATGAGAGTTCATCTGCCTAATGAGCAGCAAGCTGATAAAAACTAACGCTGAGCTTTTGCTGTGAAGAAAGAAAGGCTGTTTACTGGTGTGGCACCACCTAGGAGAAAGGGGAGCTAATGCTCAAAAGTCCCGAACTCCCTAGTGGTTTCCAAGTAAGGATTTTAAAGGCAAAATTTGGGGCAGACCTCTCCTGAGAAGATGGACACCACTGATTGGACACCCATGAGGTCATGTTAGCAGGTACTCTGGTGCTGCTTTGTCTGGTCCTCTGGAGGCCTTTTCCATCTCAAGAGACTTAGAATCTGGAAAAAAAAATCTTTATTAGTAAGCTTGTAAGCTAGTGGGGTTGCATTTCTACCGGTTGCTTGGCCTGTCCAGCCATGCCTGGGGTTGATAAAGCCTCTAGTATTCATTCTTTCATCTGGACTGACAAGATGAATGCCTGCATGCTAGCTTCAGTATTCATTAGGGTCATAAAACAACCTAAGCCCTACTCTAATCCAATCTCCTGATCTCCTTAAATTCAGAATTGAAGCTTTTGTAGATGTCAATTCTTAAATGCCAAAAATCTTTATCAGAAGTCCCCGATACATTCATGCTTAGTATGTTATCATTTTGAATCCCTAAATTAACTTAAAATAATGCACCAGTCTTTAAATTTTCATTCATCAACTTGCTATAACTGACTATATTTATGGTGTTGGGGAGGAGGAATTTTCTCTGCCCTTCAAGATCCTTCTGGCTGGACTAAGAATCAAATTGACATAAGTCAGACTCACAGGAGAAAATCAGATTTGGTTTTAAGCTTATGGGGAATCCACACAGACAGGAAATTCCAAAAACAGGCAGGCAACATGAGGTTTATTGACCTCCTGAGCTAAGGGTAGGTGGAGGGGTCTGAGGATACAAAGGGGAGGAAGACCATTAGCAGGAAGGTGAGAGATGTTTAGAAAATAAAGGTTGCCCTGTTAAGGAAAGAAATTTCTTAGGTAAAGAGGAATCTCTCTTAATAGCTCTCTTTGGTACAGGCAGGCTGTTAAGGGGGAGATAAAGACCTTCTCCTGAATCTACTGTGTTTGGATTGCTTTTAACTCAAAATAATGTTCTTGCCAAAGTGGCCTATCTGGGGCGGCTTGCCTTTGGCTCCTACAATGACAAAGAAAACAAAACAGGAAATAATTTAGATAATTTCATTTTGTAATCAGTCAATTCAGGATATGTTTATTGTAGCTTTTTATTGGTATATCATTTGTCTTTTTATGCATGTGCTTAGAGCAGTGAATCTGGAACATAAAGGTGTTACGCTTTGTTTTTAAAGGGATTCTATTCACAAGAGTTTTGATCTAATTGATGTCTCTTTCTAGTATTGAATGCAAAGAAGAAATTATCTTGTGTGTATCTGTGGGTGCTGGTTTTAAAGAAATTATATTCCCATGAGGTTTAATCCACCTTAAACTTTCCTTTTTATTAAAGCTTATGGGAAATTGCTGAAGTAAAGTTTCATAAAGCTAAGTCACTTAGCAAAATTCCCCAAAACAACAAGAGTTAGAAAGTGAGCTGAGGGCAATCTTCCCTTTAGGCAATGGGCAAACTGCCCAGTTACGAACCCTGAACTCCTTCAAGTAAGAAATCTATATATGATACTAGTGTCTATTAGACTTGACTGCCTTTTAATCAGCTTTATCTTATGTTTAGACTCCCTCTTTTTATTTCAAGCTATACTGGAAAATAGAAGAAAACGATAATCTCATTTTGGGTGATTGGTAACTTTGGAATAATTCCATTTCTTTGGTACCTTTCTGGCAATAGTTTGAGGTGAAATAAACTTCTTTTTCAACAACTTGAAACAACTGATTTCCTCCAGAGTAATAGAGTTTGCATTTGACATCAGATAAGTGATTCTTCTAATTTGTCTAGGCTTTCAGCAAACTATTGAAAAATATTCCCTTTCATTTATTTTCCGTCTCCCTTCATGAGATTTTTTTTAATATCTCAAGGTGTTCTTAGAGATTGGGGGTTGGCTATCTAGCTCCTAGTAAGAATCAGAAAGAAAACATACCATTAAGCATTTGAGCTTCTCAGATCAAAATCAGTATTGAAGACCAAAATAACATTATGCAAGGTTTTCTGATCATAAAAAGACAGATAGTTAGTGCCTTGGGGAGAGTGATTGTATCTGTCAGCCATTGAATTAACATTTTTAAGTCTAATACTCCTGATGAATTTCCCTCTGTCTGGTATTTTTCTATCTGGTATATAGCTCATGAGGCTAAAGCAGTATCCAATCAGCATAAACATTTTATTACTGCCATATATTTGGTGCCTTTCTGTTTCTTTAAAGGAAATAAAGTTGTTCTTTAATGTTTTGGTGAATTTATATGACTTCTTTGGAAAAGCTACCACTAGGATTCACCATAAATTACAGCAGTATACTTAGTGCTATTCAGAAAACATTTCATCCCTTTCCCTGTTTGTTTGTTGTTGTTGTCGTTGTTGTTTTGAAGGTTTATTTCCTTTTAATGTCTCTTTGATTCTCCTTATTTAAAGCCCAGGCCTCAAACATCCATGGTTCTTATTACAAACTATAAAATATGTGCTTAATGCCATTTTCCTTTCTAAAAATTGTCTGGAATCTTTATAGTTTAATCACACATCTTGCTGTAACTAAATTTAACAATACATGTAAATTGTCAGAACTCTGGTAAAACAAAATGACTAAAAATATAATGTAATGATATAGCTTTTTAGCAATGGCTACATCAGTTGTTTTATAAAATTACTTTATGTAGCTTTTTAAGTTCTATTTGTCCATTATGTGTATCTAATAACATCAAACCAGAATTTAGATAGTGAATATGTTTAAAACCAACAATCTTGGTGCCATCCTTCATTTTCCCTTTTCTCTCACCTGTGACATCTAATCCATCAAGTTCTGAGATACTGGTTATATCTCAGAATTAGTGCTGTACCTGTCCATAGTCTTTTGTAATCCTCCAATTTCAACCTTCTTCCCTGGCCTCTCAATAATCTATTCTCCACACAGCAGTGAAAGCCACTTCTTAAAGGTAAAACAGATTGAACCACTCTTATACTTAGAAGTGCTTACTGACTTCCTGGAATCAAATGCTAACTCCTTATCATGGCCACCTAGTTCCTACACCAACTGGCTCCTGCCTCCTTCTCTGATCTTGTCTCCTGTCATGTCCCTTTCTAGTCACATACTGAGCCCATTTCGACCTTAGAGCCTTGGCTCTTGCTATTTCTTCAATTGCCCCAAAACACCTTTGCCTCATGGTTTCTCCCTTCTCGTCCCTCAGGTCTAAGTTCAGATATCACCTCTCCAAAGAAGCCTCTAGTCATCCTGCCCAAAGTAGCTCCAAGGTGTTCTCTATCATATCTCCCTGTGTGATTATTTCATTGCAGTTAGCACCATCCAAATTTACTTATTAATTTATTTCGTTGCTTCTTTGTCGTCTAAATCTCAATCTTCCCCAACCCCCTTGTAAGTTTAAAGAGAGGAAGACCCTTATCTTACTCAGTGTAATAACCTAGATCCTAGGTCAGAATCTGGCATTATAGTTCATGCTCCCTAGAGATGCGCTGAATGTATTGTGTATCAGTGTGTCAAAATCCAGGGCATGTATTGAACAATCGTTTTTTGGAAGCATTGATTCTCATACATTGTCATCTAGTATAACTGCTAAGTTACCTCACTCTACGTGAATTGCCTCCCCTAAAACTGACTCTGTATTCTCAGGTTTCTCTGCTTGTTAGAAGCACTTGTCCTACCAATAGAATTTAATTTTGGTAAAATGTTCAGCAGGTCTTGAGTTACATAGATCATGCTGGGACTGCCTTTCAAATAAGGAGACCAGCCAACTGAGTGATCATGTACTATGATATCAAAGGTTTTGGAAAATACTGAATCACTTCCTTCTACCTCCATCTTCCTTATGCCTGAAATCTTATGTGTAGAGTTTTATTTCTTTAGTTTACATTTGACCCATGTTAAGACAGAAATGCTCCTGGAGAGATTAATATTAAATTCATTCAGCCGCTTAAGTTCTAAGGATATAAAAGGATTTTTGAGAAGGAAAAAGGGCAAATATTAAAATACCAGGAAGCTAAGATAGAGTCGGAAAGAAGCACCTAGAGGGCGAGAACTATTCAGAATCTTGATCTGCTTATAAGGCAGGTAGGAGTGTAATGGAGTGTTATAGTCCTTTTCCTGGGTCTGCTACTAACTAAATTTGGACACATTCTTCAATCTTTATGTAAATAATTAAGAGATTGAGCTGGGTGATCTCTGAACAATTCCAGATTTGGTGACTCTATACTCAATAATTTTATCCATACTTAACCCTCTCCACTTCTCATGGTAATGGAAAATGTGAGAGAGTTGATTTAATTAAAAGGTAATATGGTTTCTATAAATACAATAACACGGGATAAAACAGTACCTTGAATTCAATTTTTATTATATGTATTTCATTCCACTTATATTTACAGTGTTTCATTACACATGTATTCACAGACATGAAAGTGTGTACATATGCACACTCACATGCACATTGCCTCCTTCACTGAGAAATTACACACCATTGTCCATTCAGAGGCACTGACTCAAAGAAGTGAAACAGAAGGTACTTCTCTCTTATACAGTGTCCAATAAGCCATTCCATGTTCTGATTTTCTTCATTATATTGCAGTTTATTTATCAATATTAGGTTGAGCCAGAATGCACAAAGCCATAGCAGGTTGAGAAGGTTAGCAGGAGAACATCTATTTCTTTCTTCAACTCAGCCTCTTTTCAGAGAATTCGTTCTTGCTGGTTCTCTTTTTGATTTAATTTCTTTCCTTTCACCTACTCCCCTGATTAATTTGTTAATATGGGGCCAATTGTAGGGATCCTGGCAACACAATAACAATTAACAATTGCTGTGGCACTAACAAAAGACTTAGTATTTTGTTAATATTTTTAAATTCTCAGTCAGGGTCACAATTATACTTATTACATTATTACACTTAATATACTTATCGTTTATTATATTTATTACAATAGTCATGACCAAAAGAATGATCCACACATTCTGACTCTCGGGAGGCACTCAATAAATATTTGGTGAGTGAATGAATAAATGCAATGTTGGAATTAAAATACACCCTCAACATTTCAACAAAACACTTCATTAAAAAGCAGAGGGGGGTGGAGCAGGGGGGTCAGAGCCTGTGCCCTGGACCGGTTATATATTTTCCCATAGCATGAGATCCTGTCCTCCTTAAAATGCATATAATGTGAAACTACTGCTCCAGGAGGACCTGCTGTGTCCTATTGAAATTCTCTTCACCAATCCATGGCTTAGCTAGCAGTAGGGGAGGATAGGGCTGATGTTTGTCTGTGCCTGTGTATTTAAATGACTGAAGAAAAGAAGTAATAGGGATTAACATTCTGCTTTTACAAATGTAATTATAAGTTTAGCACCAGGACTGTATTTTTAGTGCATTCATCTGTGCATTATGAATGATATCTTCAGGTCATATCATTTTTGAACAGCATTTTTGAATGCTTTTTCATATTCGTTTTCCTTTTTTGTGGAATTGGAGTAACTTCATCCAATTTATACATGAAATTCAACACGTTACATGAAACTAAAAGAAGATATTATTTTTTCAAGGTGAGTATATAAATAAATCATCAAAACTTTAATATGAAGTGTTCAAAAATAGTTTAAAAGCATACTGTTATTTCTCCCAGTAAATGCTTTAAATGTTTTAAACTTCTCATGTAAAAACTAACCTAGGCCAATTTGGCCATTTAGAGTTTTCAGATTCTTAGAGCAAACTTAGAATCCTACGGTTAGAGACAGGTAGAATGATCCATGGCAACCTACCAGGTGGTATGCTAAAATTAAAACAAGTCTTAGACCAAATAGACCAAATTCTGTCAAATGTACCAAATTTAGTAGCATATAGGCACAAAAAACAGTCATCAAGCTTAGGCATTTAAATTCTCACTCTCAATCCATAGGAACTTCCACTAAGTCTCCTTGCAAGATAGGTTCATTCTGAGGAACATTAGCCAGACTTCTGGTCAGATCAGAGGACAGAATCTTCCATGGAATAGAATAGAGGACAGATCAAAGGGAGTTTAGACCTAGATCTAAAGCACTTATCTCCTGGCTTTGCTCAGCGCATATGCTTCATTCATGGTAAGGCCCATAAAATCTATCTGGCCAACTGAATATCTTGAACCCCACTCATCTCATCAATGAATGATTATTTTGAGCCTTCTTTTTTTGAATTCATAAAACCTCTACTATAGATTTTGGTAATGATACTTGAAATTATTACATCACCATTTTTGAATTGTGGATTTTTAATTTGGGAACTTAAAATGCTAACCACCTTAGGTATGAATCAAAGTAAATTTACAGATAAATAAGTCCCAGTGAAGTACTTTAAGGTATTTCACCACACCTATAACATAATAGCTTTTTAAATAGATTTTTAAATATTATAACATAATAACTTTTTAGATTTATACTGTAATGTTACATCTACCGTAAGAAGATGCTGATTGAAATATGTAACATTTTATAGACTTCCTACACATATTATTTCATATATGTTTCTACTCATATCTATCATTGTAGGAGTAGTAATCACAGAAAATGAGGTCATTTGAGCCAATGCCCTTGTTTGTCTCATTTAAATGATATTAACTTCAACCATGTAAATTCTTTGATACTCAAGTAATGTAAATTCTATAGGTATCTGGAATGATCTCTTCCAAATATTAACTCTATTGACTGAACATAATTTTCTCATATTTAAGAAAAGTCTTGGCTGGTGAAGGAGACCAAGTCTGAACTTAACTGAGTTCTTAAAAAGCTTTGAAAGTTAAATGTCTGCCTTTTCCTACAGAGAAACTCCCTGGATGAGGCAGAAAGCTCTCAGATTTCTTTCCCAAAGAAAAGTTCAAAGAGAACAGTGCCGTAGGGAAAGTTCTGGCACTTGCCTAAAAGCTAGGTCTAGAAGGAGACTAAGAAGTAAAGTTTTAGGGAACCTTCTCTATCCTGTTGAAGAGATACCTTAATGATAATAGTTTCCTTTCCATCTTTCAGTTAACCCTTTGTTGAATGAGTCAAGTGGTTTGCTTTTCATAGGTATATCAGCTCCTTTACAACCTTGAGAAGAGGATTTCCATTCATATTCCTGTATCTCCTGTTTTCCTATAATCAGTTTTATACAAGAGCTTTAGAAATCAACAGAACTTTCCATTATACCTCTTTACAGGTAGAAGGTTCAGAATAAATCTTGGATTGAGTGCTTCTCAGGTGGAATCACCGAATCTCCTACTACCTACACACCTATGACTAAAATTTTTATTTCTTAGACTCTGCTAAACAAAGACTCATGAAAGTGAGACTCATATGAGCAAAGACTCATATGAAACAGACTACTAGAAAACTCCTCCTGAAAATCTGGCAGGCAGCTCAACCATAATATTCAAAGCAAAAATAATGGTTTCTTGCTCAGCACCCCGAATGGCTTCCCATTCATTTCTCCCTATCACAATTAATGTTTACAACACATCCACCGTTATTCAGTGTAAACACCTGTGAGGTATTCTCCATTCTCTTTATCCTTTACCCCCCACAGCTGATGCATCAGTCAGCATTTTCTGTGAGCTGCAACTCACCATCTCTGCTGCTATTCTTCCAGTCTAAGCCTCCATCAGTTCTCACCCAAAATGCAGTATCTTCCACCTATTCGCTCACCTTTCTTCTACTCTAACACTGCTTCTCCGGTCAACATAGCAACTGAACGATAATGAAAAGGGATGGGGGAGATCATATCACTCCCTTTATTAAAACCCTCTTATGACTTATCTGTACTCATGGAATGAATCCAGACCCCTAACAACGGCCTACATATCCCCCACACAGTATCTGGCCTCTCAGATCTTCCCAGTTTCCTCCTCATTCTGGCCACATAGACGTTTCTTCTGTTCCAAACAGGAAGCCAGCATAGCCCAACCTCACAGCCTTTGCACTCACTGCCCCCTCTGCCTAGAAAGCTCTGACCCCTGATATTCACATGTCTGATTTTTTGATATCCAAATCTCAAGTCAGATGTCACACCATTGCAAGGACATCCCTACCACCTTATCTCAGGGAGCTCAGCAACACCCCTGGTCAGGCAGTCTCTACATCCTGACCTGCCTTCTATTCTTTAGAGCATTTTTCATGAGCTAAAAGTTTCTTATTTGGTTAGTTAGTTGCTTATCGTCCCTCTCTTCTGAATATAAGGTAAATTCCATAAAATTGAGCATCTCCTCTCTCTTCAGGTCTACCCTATATGCCTTGGCATAGAGAGGAAGTGCAATTTGTTGCACCAGAATCATCAGCACCACCTGGGAACCTGTTTGAAATGCAAATTCTCAGGGCTCACTGCTGACTTGTAGAATCAGAAACTGACTCTGTTTGATCAAGCTTTGTGCTAGAACATAAGTAGTACTGTGTCAATGCAATAGTGCCCAACCTTGATTGCGCTTGAAAATCACAGGCTGAGCTCTTAAAATTTCTCATGCCTGAACCCCCGTCTGCTAGAGTTTCTGATGTAGTTGGTATGTCATGGACCAGGGCTCTAAGTTCTCGTAGGTGATGCTGATGAATCTCCCAAGTTTAGAACCAATGCCCTAGCATGAGAGCAGGGTAATTGCAGGTATATCTAGGTACTTGGCAGAGATTCCTCCTGAAAAGGAAATAAAACGTGGAATTCAAGAATTGTTCACTTCACAATTTTACAGTAGGGGAGAGGGGAAATGACTTGGCCTAAAACACAGCATATGGTTATAAATGCTAGTGTTGTAGAGCCTCCTCCAAAGCATCGATTCATAGGGAAGCACATTAAAGCAGTATAATGTTCAAAACCAAGTTCCGTGGTAAGCATCTACTATAATAGAATGACTTATTCCAGAAGGGAAGTTTCATTTCAGGGGAGCTTATCATGATATCAAATATGTTTTGAGTTAATGAAAATGCAGGAAGCACCAAGTTAATAGGGCAATTTTAAACCATAAAACCTAATTTACCCGCACTAAGAATGGCAATGCTCTGCACAAAAGGAAGTCTCACAACCTGATTGATCAAATAGAGAATAACTAGGATGCTGTGTGGCATCTCCTTTGAAAAAGCTAAGTGGACTGGGAGAGGCAGGCTTCTTTAGAATATGATTATTTACTTCTTAATTAAACTCAGAATGATTAAAAAGAGATTTCCCTTTATAAGACCACAGAAATTGTTTGATAAAATTGTTGTAAGCCTCCAGACTCCCATTTCCATTGTTGTGTTGATTCCTTATAGTTGTTTTCAGAAAGATTTACATAGTGGTTCTTCTGGTCATTTATATATTTGCTTTTTTAGATGTTGTTAGAAGGAAGATCAAGTTTCAGTGACAGTAGAAAAGGTGTTTATTTTCACAATAAAAACTCAATCTGGGGCGTGCCTGGGTGGCTCAGTCAGTTAAGCATCTGCCTTCAGCTCAGGTCATGATCTCCAAGTCCTAGGATGGAGCCCCACATTGGGCTCCTGCTCAGCAGGGAGCCTGCTTCTCTCTCTCCCTCTGCCTCTCGCTCCCCCTGCTTGTGCACTCTCTCTCTGTCAAATAAATAAGTAAAGTCTTTAAAAAAACTTAATTGGGGTAATATTGAAACCATCCATTTTGATATTGATTTTGATATATTTTGATATAGGTAACCCTCTGTTTTAGCTGCTTAATTTGGAATCATTTAGATGAAAAATAATGAAACAGAGCTACTATTTGTTTTTCTCATTTTGTAGATGTTTTATAAAATATAAAACCAGCCATTTCATTATAATTTTCTGAATTGAATCTCCATAAGAGCTTTACTGAAAAGCATATTTGATTAATAGCTCTTTTCAAACTTCTCTTATAAAATTTAGTTCTTAGTAGTATTTTCTTTACATATAAAAATTGATTGCTACTGTCGTATGCGAAGAAATTTTGTTAGGTCCCCTTAATTCATTAGGATGCCGTATTATGATTAGCTAAACCGAGATTGTGGGAAACATGCTACATACAGAGCATTGTGTTGCAAGCGGTTCAACTTTCCGATTTTGGAATTGGACTGGGAGAGTAATACATTTAGAAAAGGTGGCTAGTTAAATTTACACTTTAGAGAACCAAAATTAAATAATATTAGTTCCTCAGTCACACTAGCTACATTTCCAATGCTCGATAGCCATATGTGGCTAGTAGCTACTATATTGAACATTGAAGATATAGAACATTTCCATCATCACTGAAGCTTCTCTTGGGCAATGTGTATAGGCTAGTTTGTGAGGAAACATTTTTTAGAACACATTGTTTTCTGGGATATTAGAGGAACACTTTAAGAATTCTTAAAAAGAATTAAGTTAAATATTAAATAAGGAAATATAAGGCCTCACATGGGATATTTCTTAAAATAATTGACCTTCTAGAAGAGGAACCTAAGTACACAATACATACCTTTTCCATCAGAGTTGGTTGCCTAGAGCTGTTGTACATCTCAACTTCATAACCAGGTCATAAGAGTTTTAAAGGTCATATCCTAAGTTCCATCCAGTATCCTCGAAGAACCAAGAAGGACTGATATGCAGAAAGAGGGCACTTACTGAATTTTTATCAAAAGCACCAAAGCAATCTGAAGCTAGGAGAAACTCCATAAATATCGGCTTTGAACTTGAACAATAGTTTGTGATTCCTGGCCCAATCAGCACTTCAATATGGCATCATTCTGAACAGCAGTAGGTCATGTCCTCCACCTAGGTCAAATACTTCATGGTAGAATCACAAGACCAAGTGTCCTCTCAACTAGTCCCTAAACTAGATGCTACCTGCACTAACACAGAGCTTCTATTCCTCATCAGACCCTCTTTATACCTGATCCAGGACCAGCCAGCATGAACATAGACTGCCTCTCCAGGATTTTCATAATTTAATTATTCAGCTTGAATTATTATATGACTTCTTCCATTGAAGTTTACCCATCTTTGATTTTGTTTCTTTCCTTATTATAGGAGATTGATACTCCAAATACATGTACACACACACACAAACACACATAAAAGTCACACACATATGCAAAAGCAGCAGTGAAATTCCTCCTTCCAAATCAGTGATATAGTTTTGTTTCTAAATATTTGCGATGCTTAAGTGTCATAAGATACTCTAACCTTTAATTTAAAATTTAATTCAAAAAAGATTATTTGGAAAAAAAATCTCTGAATATTAGTTTAAAACTTAGAGAAGCACACATAAACAGCTTCATTCCTAGATTCAAGCAAGGCAAATATTTCCAAGAATTTTCTAATCTCTCCATGATTCTTTAACACAAAATCCTGTATCTCCTTTCCCACTAGACTGTATGTATCTAAAAGGTACAGATTATTGAAAAAGAAGGCAGGATAGGAAATATTGACACAACTTTGGTCTGAAAATCTTCCCTTAATACATTGCATGTGTTTTTGAGACAGATGTTTGGAGGACATGTTTTTCAGGGCAGAACCAGCACAAGTGTAAAGCTATGCCTGGACACCTGTTAAGCCCTTCTGTGCCATCTGCTTACAGGAATGTACACATGACCTTAAAATAGTTGCTGCTTTTGGAGGTCATTTCACCAGGGTTGAGCCTACAACTCCCACAACCATAAGACTTAAAAAGAGATTTATCTCAGAAGGCAGTGTTGTCTCCAAGCATGAGCTTCATTTTTATAAACTAAGCTTGAAGTCCCTGACATTTAGAAATGACAGTGTGTCAATGTGAGGTTCTTTCGAATAATCCTTCTAAGTTTTATCAGCTTTGCAAAATGTTACTAAGTGCCAGTATTCCATTTATGAAATGTTTTAACTGTAGAGAGTGTGATGTTGGCCGCAAATGGTAGAGTCCTTAGCTAAGGTTGATCAAAGATAGTTCAGTGACTGACTATTATTATAAGTAGAATAGTGGTGATGTTGTTCACTGGCTTGGAAGAAAAGTCAAAGGATTTCCTTGTTATTGTTTTAAGATGTATGATCGGTTTGGTATCTTTTAAGTTTTTACATCATAACATTTAAATTACTATTTGGAATTAAAATGCATCAAGGAGATATTTACAAAAGTATTCATAGTTTAAGAATATAATTTAACTATTGAAAAGGGAATTTAATGACTTTTAATACATCTTAATATTAAACATTTATATAATCATAAATAGTACTTGGAAATTTTATGAATGAATATCCCAAGAATGTGCATGTTCTTTTGTATATGGATATATATGTCTATGTTTGATTTAATGAGGACCATTGGCCAAATTTATGTGTCATTCCTTTGAACAGCTTGCTTAATATATGCTTCATTGAAAGAAAATAGGCACAGAAATGTCTAGTAATGAGCTTCTAATAAACTCATCAGAGAAAAACTGTGATAGAGAAACAGCCTTAAGAAACCAAGCTTGATGATGTCCCAGCTTGATTTTCAGATAAGAACGAAAAAATATTTTAATTTACCTTTTAAAATTATAATATCATTAATAGCAATAAAATACATTAATGCTTCTGAAACCACCTGAGTTTAAGTACCAGGTATTTTATTCTGTTTTGCTTTAATTTCCAGTCCCTCACGGACTAAAACTTTGGTAAAATATCATAAAAATGAATAACTGCAAATAATAATGTTTTTAAAAACAAAAGCATACAAAAATATAGGCCAGGTTTTTTATTGTTTCCTTCAAATAACATTATCAAATTGATGTAAAAGTTATTAAATATTTACCCTCACTTTATGTACTTGTTATATTGAACAACAATAAAAACAATTTGAAGACTGGCTCTGCTCTTTGGGCCACATTTTTTTTAAAGATTTAGTTATTTATTTTGGAAATTGAGAGTGAGCAAGGGAGGGGCAGAGGGAGAGGGAGAGAGAGAATCTCAAGCAGACTCCCCACTGAGTGCAGAGCCTGACACAGGGCTTGATCCCAGGACCCTGAGATCATGACCTGAGCCAAAACCAAGAGTAGATAGCTAAACCAACTGAGCCACCCAGGTGCCCCAGCACCACATTTTAAATAGATTTGCTCTACGTAAGTTCCCATGTCTGTGTTTATGTTTACAATCAAGTCAGCTATAAGTATTGCTCTAAATGTCAAGATCTGATGAATAAAGGCAAGAGGAAGCTAAAGAATTTAATACTTTGAACAGTCACCTCTATTAAATGGGAAAGCTTGGCCTTGAATCCAAGTCTTTTAATTCCTACTTTAATGTGCTTTATTTTAGTTTTAGGACAAATGCACACCAGAAATGAATTGGTTTATATAAATCTTTCATTTGAAGTATATTTTATTACTTAAAATATATGAGAGAATAATAAAACCTGACTTTCATTTTCACTGTTTTTTCAGTCACAACTTATATAACATTTTCCCCATAGTATACTACTTTTATTTGTATAATTACACATTTTAATGCAAAATTAGAAACCAATACCAGAAGGTTTGCGAATATACCTTGGACTCACTATTTGTTTTGTTTTGTCTTGAATTCACTGGTTTTTAGAACCCTAAGATGAGCCTTCAGGGGAATACATTATTTAATGCATTTAAATGCATTAAAGGCCTGATTTATATTCTTAAGGTTTTAAATATGCATTCTAGGTTTTTTTTGTGTGGGGGAGGAGAAGAGTTACAAGCATATAAAATGCAGAATAAGATCATATAAGTCAATGGGCCAACTTGTGTGTCATAATTAAATGTATTAGGGGTGGGGCACCTGGGTGGCTCAGTCATTAAGCATCTGCCTTCTGCTCAGGTCATGATCTCAGCGTCCTGGGATCGAACCCCATAACGGGCTCCCTGCTCAGCCGGGAGCCTACTTCTCCCTCTCCAGCTCCCCTATGCTTGTGTTCCCTCTCTCACTATCTCTCTCTGTCATAAATAAATTTAAAAAGCTTTAAAAATAAAAAATAAATAAACATATTAGGGGTTCACCAAAGAGGAAGCTCAAGCTCAGCATGAACTGCCTTCATCAATGGTAACTTCACCAAAGAGCTTGACCAAACTTCAGTGTGAATTGTGTCTTTCTTTTCTCAAAAAAAAATTAATATATAGTATTATTGTTTTAATAACTCTCTTATGCTGACTTGCTAAACATTAATTGTGATGTAAAAGATTAAATAGAAATTTTTTATGTCTCACTAACTTAGTAAGATTCTGGCAATTATTTTCCTTCACCATTGTAGTAAACTGAATATTGGTTAAATAGCTGATCTTTTATTTGGAGATTTGAGTTTTGAATATTCCTACTTTTATATATTGTCATTCTCCAAATGAAAAAATATTACTTAGTGAAGGATTTGAGAACAGATTAAATTATTTAACATTCATTGCATTATTACACAGTGAAACATGCACTTCCATTTGTGCAATATGTCAATCACCATTCTGCTTTGACAAAGGGAATATATTAAAACATTTTATCAGTGGAGAATTCCCAAGGTCATATTTTAGCAGGTGAGTTGGGACTGGTATAAATCTTACAGGCTTCCCATTAAAATAGTTACACACAAATATATGCATGGGCACACACATACACATACACATACATACATGCACACACTAGCTTGGAAATTGTCAAGCCAAGAGTGCAGTGCATGATGCTAAAAAACACTCCACTAACTTTGGGCACATGTCAAGCCTGCATAAGTCTCTTCCCATTTGAAAGAGAGTCTATATATAAATTTTTAAATGGTATCTCTTTAATAAGAATCATATGATCCTCTCGATCTATGCAGAAAAAGCATTTGACAAAATACAGCATCCTTTCGTAATAAAAACCCTCAAGAAAGTAGGCATAGAAGGAACATACTTCAACATCAAAAAGGCCATATATGAAAGACCCACAGCTAATATCATCCTCAATGGGGAAAAACTGAGAGTTTTCCCCATAAGATCAGGAACACAACAAGGATGTCCACTTTCACCACTGTTATTCAACATAGTACTGGAAGACCTCCCCTCAGCGATTAGAAAACAAAAAGAAAGAAAGGCATCTAAATTGGCAAGGAAAAAGTCAAACTTTAGTTCTTCACAGATGACATGATACTCTATGTAGAAAATCTGAAAGGCTCCCCCCAAAAATTGCTAGAACTGATCCATGAACTCAGCAAAGTCATAGGATATAAAATCAATGTACAGAAGTCTGTTGCATTTCTCTATACCAATAATGAAGCAGCAAAAAGAGAAATCAAGGAATCAATCCCATTTACATTTGCACCAAAACCCACAAGATACCCAGGAATAAACCTAACCAAAGAGGTAAACGATCTGTACACTGAAGACTATAGAACACTTATAAAAGAAATTGAAGAAGACACAAAGAAATGGAAAAACATTCCATGCTTATGAATTAGGAGAACAAATATTGTTAAAACGTGTATATCATCTAAAGCAATCAATCCATTCCCTATCAAAATGACGCCAACATTATTCACAGAACTAGAACAAACAATCCTAAAGGTTGTATGGAACCAGAAAAGACCCCAAATAGCCAAAGTAATGTTGAAAAAGAAAAGCATCACAATCCCAGACTTCAAGCATATTACAAATCTGTAATCATCAAGACAGTATGTTACTGGCACAAAAACAGACACATAGATCAGTGGAACAGAATAGAGAACCCAGAAATAGACCCACAGCTATAGGGTCAACTAATCTTTAACAAAGGCAAGAATGTCCAATAGAAAAAAGACATTTTCTTCAACAATTGGTGTTGGGAAAGCTGGACGGTGACACACAGAAGAATGAAACTGGACCACTTTCTTATACCATACAGAAAAATAAATTCAAAATGGATGAAAGACCTAAATGTGAGACAGGAAACCATCAAAATCCCAGAGGAGAACACAGGCAGCAACCTCTTTGACCTCAGCCCCAGCAACTTCTTCCTAGATATGTCTCCAGAGGCAAGGGAAACAAAAGCAAAATTGAACTATTGGGACTTCATCAAGATAAAAAGCTTTTACACAGCAAAGGAAACAGTTGACAAAACCAAAAAACAGCTAACAGAATGGGAGAAGATATTTGCAAATGACATATTGGATAAAGGGCTAATATCCAGAATCTATAAAGAACACATCAAACTCAACAACCGAAAAATAAATAATCCAGTTAAGAAATGTGCAGAAGACATGAATAGACACTTTTCCAAAGAAGACATACAAATGGCTAACAGACATGAAAAACTGCTCAACATGACCCATCATCAGGGAAATACAAATCTAAACCATGATGAGATGCCACCTCACACCTGTGAGAATGACTAAAATTAACAACGCAGGAAACAACAAATGCTGCCAAAGATGCAGAGAAAGGGAACCTTTGTGCACTGTTGGTAGGAATGCAAACTGTGTAGCCACTCTGGAAAATAGTATGGAGGTTCCTCAAAAGTTAAAAATAGAGCTACCCTACAACCCTGCAATTGCACTACCAGGTATTTATCCAAAGGATACAAACATACTGATTTGAAGGGACATATGCATCGCAATGTTTATAGCAGTTATTATCAACAATAGCCAAACTACAGAAAGAACCCAAATGTCCATTGACTGATAAATGGATAAAGATGCAGTGTGTGTGTACACACACACACATACATACACACACACACACACACACACACACACACACACACACACACACACACACAATCGAATAGTACTCCGCCATCAAAAAGAATGAAATCTTGCCATTTGCAGCAACATGGATAGAACTAGAGTGTATTATGCTAAGCGAAATAAATCAGTCAGTGAAAGGCAAATACCATATGATTTCATTCATGTGGAACTTTTTTAAAAGATTTTATTTATTTGACAGAGAGAGAGAGCACAAGCACGGGGAGTGGCAGGCAGAGGGAGAGAAAGAAGCAGGCAGATGCTTAACCAACTGAGCCACCCAGGTGCCCCACTCATGTGGAATTTAAGAAACAAAACAGAAGAACATAGAGGAAGAGAAGGAAAAATAAAATAAGATAATAACAGAGAGGGAGGCAAACCATAAGAGACTTTTAACTATAGAGAACAAACTGAGGTTTGCTAGAGAGGAAGAGGGTGGGGGGATACGCTAAATGTGTGATGAGCATTAAGGAGGGCTCCTGTTGGGATGAGAACTGGGTGTTATATGTAAGTGGTGGATCACTAAATTCTACTCCAGAAACCCTATGACACCATATGTGAACTAACTTTAATTTAAATAAATAAATAAACAAAAAATAAATGGTATCTATTAAAATTATTCTGCATTGTGAGAGAAAAGGAAGCTTTTTTTTTTTGAAGGTTCAAAGTAGCAACGTATTTCTGAAAGTATGTTTCCACTAAAAGAGGTGAAAAGTTTAGAAGACATTTTGGTGTTCTCAAAAAGAAGCAAGAATACATGATCGCTGTGAATTAAAAAGCTCAGAATCCTAGAGAGAAACATTATAGAAGGGCAGAGATAAAAAGAACTTGTCAAAATGAAAAAGGAATGCAAAGAAAACTAAATGCAACCAAGAATCTAAAAGCTGCATTTAAAGGTATTATAATATGCAACAAGTGAAAGCTGGCCAAATTGTATAGGAGTAAATGAAAAAATGTGTCTCCAGAATGCAAAATAAAAGAGAACTCTATAGAAGTAGAAGAGTTATGGGGGTAGAGTTCTAACCTTGTAAATACCTCTAGTTCAAATGAAGGAACAAGAAAATGGAAAGGGGGTCAATGTATCTGCAACAAACAGTCACAAAGCTGGGGTAATAGTAGTAATGTCCTCATTCTCATTCTTGCTCTACACATACACAAACACGTGGACACACACACACAAACACACACACACACAAAGACACTTGAATAGGAAAGTTGAAAGCGTATGAAGGAAATTACAACCTTGACACAGGGTGATAGGTATACTTTAATAAATGGAGATGTGTATGTATTCTTCAAAGGGAGAACAAGTAAAAATATAAGAAAGGCATGAAATTCCTCTAAAGGTTTCCAACCAAACCCAATTCTAATTAAATACAGTTTTTTTCCTTAAACTTGACAAAGTTATTCTAAAGTGCATTTGAAAGACATAGTTAAGAATATATTTAAGAAGATTTGCTATTTCTTGGGTTCAAGATTCATGATTCAAACATGGTGACTTGTGTGTTTTTAGGAGTTATCTGAGTTTTTTTCTAAATTATCTGATTTGTTAGCATATAATTGTTTATAGAAATCTCTTGTCACACTATGTATTTCTGTGGTTATCTATTGTATTGTTTACTCTTCCATTCCTCATTTTGGTTTTTGAGTCTTCTTTTTTTCTCGGTTAATGTAGTTAAAGTATTGCCAATTTCATTTATTTTTTTTGGAAACACAGGTCATTACTTTCAGTGTTACGTTATTGTTTTTTCTGGTCTCTATTTATTTCTTATTTTTCCTTGTTATTCCTTCCTCTACTAAATTTCAGCTAAGGTTCTTTTTCTAATTACTTTTGGTATAATGTTATGTCATTTATTTGAATTTTTTCTTAATGCAAGCATTTATAGCATAAATTTCACTCTAACATCTGCTTTTGCTGCCTCCCATAGACTTTGGAACATTGTGTTTTCTTTTTCTTTTGTTTTGAGACATATATTGATTTTTCATTGATTTCTCTGGCCCATTGCTTATACAGTAGTGTGTTGTTTAATATTCACATAGTAAATATTTAATATTTTTTAAAAAGAATAGAGATATAGTCAAATATTCATATCAAAAACTGTATTCTCTATACCATCATTTTATTTTATTTTATTTTTCCCAAATACTTTTATTTTATTTTTTCAGTGTTACAAGATTCATTGTTTATGTACCATACCCAGTGCTCCGTGCAATACGTGCCCTCCTCAATACCCACCACCAGGCTCACCCATCCCCCCCACCCCCGTGCCCTCCAAAACCCTCAGTCTGTTGCTCTGAGTTCACAGTCTCTCATGGTTCTTCGCCCCTCCAATTTCCTCCAATTCACCCCTCCCTTCCCTCTCACAATGTCCTCCATGGTTTTCCTTATGCTCCACACGTAAGTGAAACCATATGATAATTGACTCTCTCTGCTTGACTTATTTCACTCAACATAATCTCTTCCAGTCCAGTCCATGTTAAAACAAAAGTTGGGTATTCATCCTTTCTGATGGAGGCATAATATTCCATTGTATATATGGACCATATCTTCTTGATCCATTCGTCTG
>CM052901.1:81335609-81352209 GCA_028534135.1 Potos flavus | reverse complement strand
GCATAATATTCCATTGTATATATGGACCATATCTTCTTGATCCATTCGTCTGTTGAAAGACATCTTGGCTCTTTCCACAGTTTGGCGATTGTGGCCATTGCTGCTATGAACATTGGGGTACATGTGGCCCTTCTTTGTATTGCATCTGCATCTTTGGGGTAAATACCCAGTAGTGCAGTTGCAGGGTCATAGTATACCGTCATTTTAAATAGTAGTATGGTTTCCCATTAAAAAAAGGATATGTTTAAAATTTTAAAGTACTACAGGAGGACTTGCCATACTAAATGACAGTGTCATAGATTATAATCATTAAAACAATATGGTAGAGTGGTAAGAGCAAGATGAAGGTATACGAGATCCATAGCCAACATCTCCCACAGAAAAAAATATCTGGCAGCCATTTATGGACAAAAATGCCTTTGTGGAAGTTTTGGTATCCAGGTAGGAGGTTGCAAATCCTCAGTGGAGCACAGGATCAAGAAGGACCACTTTAAGAAAACTAAGAAGGCAGGCCTGTGTTCTATCCTCCTGTAGACTGGCCTCCAGCTTCACTTATCTGTGGTCTTGCCACTAGCTCCTTCCACCAAGGGACCTGAGAGGAGTCACAGCTATCCATGCTACCGGTAAAGGCCTGCTAACCTTGGGTCCTACTGTAATCCCTGAAACATTCTCATGACTCAGCTCCAGCACTGCTCTACCACTGGTCCAAGACAGTCTTGCCCAGCTGGGGATCCATCCCAGGGATGCGGCAAAAACAGTGCCTATGGGTGCCCCTCGTAACAGGCCCACCAACCTCAAACCTGACTGCAGTCCTTGAAGCAGTCTTATGACCCAGTTTCAGCCCCACTCTACCATAGTCTAAGGCAGTCTTGACCATCCAGGGACTCATCAAAGGGATTAGGCAGAAGCTATGTCCATAGATACCCCCAGTAATAGGCCTAATGACCTCGGACACAATTGTGGTCACTGAAGCAGTCCCATGACCCAGCTTCACTTGCTCTCTACTGCAGTTCAGAGGCAGTCCTGTGTGCCAGGGACCAGCCCATTGACCTGACAAAAGCATGCCCATGAACCTACCAGAAGCCACACCCAAGTATGCCCCTGGTAACAGGCCTACCACCATAAATCCAACTGCAGACCCAGTAACAGCCATGAAACCTGGCTCCAGCCCCACTTGGCTACAATCCCAGAAGCAGTCCCATCAGCCCAGGTATTTGGCAGGAAAAGCTTTTTGCTTTCCAAAGCCAGTCTATAAAGATGGAAAGAAGTGTCTCCTCCTGCAAATGCACAGACAGCAATGCAAGAAAACACAGATCACAAAGTATCATGCAAACATGACACCACCATGGGAAACTAACAAAGCTCCAGTAACCAACACCAAAGAAATTCAGATCCATGAACTTGTGTGACAAAAAATTCAAAATAATTATCTTAAAGGAGTTCAAGGAGCTACAAGAGAACACAGACAACCAGGCAAAATCAAGAAAACAATACATGAACCAAATGAAAAGTTTAATAAAGAAAAAGAAACGATAAAAAAGAATCAAACAGAAATCTTGGTGCTGAAGAATACAATGACTGAATTGAAAAATTTAATAGAGAACTTCAACAACAGATTTGAACATGCAGAAGAAAAATCAATGTACTTAAAGACAAGTCATTTGAAATTATCCAGTGGGTGGAACAAAAAGAAAAAAGCATGAGAAGTGAAAAAAGCCTATGTGACTATGGGATATCATCAAAGGAACCAATATATGCATTAAGGGAGTACCAGAAGGAACAGAGAATGAGAAAGATGCAGAAAGCTTATTTAAAGAAATAATAAGGAAACATCTCCCTAATCTGGAGGAGAAAATGAACATCCAGATATATAATGCCCAAAGTACCTCCAGTAGGCTGAACTCGAGACAACTTCACTGAGACTCTGAGACACATTATGTTGTCAGAAATCAGAGGCAGACTTCCAGTTTCCAGTTCCACATGTAAGGAGCTTGGAAGCTGCCACTCCATCCTAAGAACAAATAAAAAGCTGAACAGACTGAAAAATCAACAACGCTTTAAATACCCATAAGAGAGGTGAAGAAAGAAGACAAAGCACTGCTCCTCAAGATTCAAGACACTGAAAGGCTATTCAAGACACAGAAAGGCAAATACCAGGACTCATGGTTTATCAAAGGAGACACTCATGAGCAGAAACTGCTATAAAAACCAGTGCTAGGTAGGAAAACCTGAACTCTAATTGACGAATCACTAGAGGTTTAGTCTGAGAATTAAAAAGTCCAGGGGACTCAGAAATGAGTGGGACCACACAATTTTGTGAGACGTACCTCCAGTAGTTCAACAAGGTTCCCAAGTAAACATTGGAGAAAAATCTCTTTGTGCTTCTGGCTGGGGAGAGCAAAAGAAATAATTTGAAATAAGCCAGAGTACTCTGTTCTTTTTAATAAGGGCTAACCATACGAAAAATGATTTCACCAAATTCTAACCTACTGGGTTATCATCAGAGCCTAACTACCTGGAGAAGGAAAGAAAATAACTCCAGTCAGCTTCAGCCTTCCACATGGCAGAAGGGAAATACCCAATTCCAGCCTACTCTAGTCATGCTCTGTCACCTAAGGGGGGATAAAAAACTAAGAAACACTTGTAAGTTCCCAAGAGGTATAGGCTCACTGAAGGACTGAAACCCAATTATAAGACTATAGAATGCTTCCCTGCTCCCCCTATACCTTACACCATATTACTAAAGGCTTATTTACAGCAATTCCTTTTACCTGGTACCTCATATCTGGCTATTAAGGAAAAAATTACAAGGCATAGTGAAAGGCAAAACATAAAATTTGAAGAGACAGAACAGCGTTAAAACCAAACATGGTAGAGATGTTAGAATTATCAGACCAGGAATTTAAAACAACTATGATTAATAGGATAAGGACTCTAATGAATAAAGGAGACAATATGCAGGAACAGGTGTGCAGCAATGATACAGGGGAAGAGAAAGAGGAATAAGGATTATTTTGCTATTATAAGATACTCATGCTACCCGTAAAGTGGTATACTACCATTATTAGGAAGTGAACTTGGGTTAGTTGTAAATGTATATTGGACATTCTAAGGCAAGCACTAGAAAAAGTAAAAAGTGTAATAAGTCAGACAGAGATGGACAAATACGGTATGATCTCACTTATATGTGGAATTATAAAAAACATATAAGTTCATAGATACAGGGAACAGATTGATGGTTACCAGAGGCGGGGGTAGAAGGTAGGTGAAATGGGTGAAGGGAATCAAAAGATACAAACTTCCACTTGTAAAATAAATAAGTTTTGGGAATATAATGTACAGCATGGTAACTATAATTAATAATACTGTATTGAATATTGAAAATTTACTAGGAGTAAATCTTAAAAGTTCTCATATAACAAAAATAAATTTTATAACTATGTATGGTGACAGATGTTAACTAGACTTAGTGTGGTGATCATTTTGCAATATATACAAATATCAAATCATCATGTTCTTTGCCAGAAGGTAGTATAATGTTATATGTCAAATGTATTTCAATAAAAATAAAGTAAAAAAAAGTATAACTGATATGCTAAAAAGGAGAGAAAATGGAATCATATAAAATGCTCATTTGAAACCACTCAGAGTAGAAAATATAAAAGATAAAAGTGGCAGCAAAGAGAAAACAGTAACAAATATGGTAGTTATCAGTCCAGCTATATCAATAATCACTTTGAATGTCAACAGTATAAATGCACTAATTAAAAAGAAGACACTTTCAGGGGCGCCTGGGTGGCTCAGTCGGTTAAGCGTCTGCCTTCAGCTCAGGTCCTGATCCCAGGGTCCTGGGATCAAGCCCCACATCGAACTCCCTGCTCAGCAGGGAATCTGCTTCTCCCTCTCCCTCTGCCCTTCTTCCCCACTCATGCTTGCTCTCTCTCTCTCTCTCTTTCTCTCTCACTCTCTCCCAAATAAATGAATAAAATCTTTAAAAAAAAAAAAAAAAAGGAAGAGACTTTCAGAGTAGATCAAAAAACAAAAATCCCAACTATATCTTCTCTACAAGAAAGTCACTTTAACTATAAAGACACATACAGGTAAAAAGTAAATGGATGGACCACTACACAGCTATTGGTCAAAATCTGGAACACTGACAACAACAAATGCTGATGAGGATGTGGAAAAACCAGAACTCTCATACATTGCTGGTGGGCATGCAAAATAGTACAGCTATTTTTTGTGACAGTTTGGTATTACTCATATGATCCACTGGTGCATTCCTAGGAAATTTAACCAAAAGAGTTGAAAACTAATGTCCACACAAAAACCTGTACATGGATGCTTATAGCAACTTTATTCATAATTGCTAAAACTTGAAAGCAACCAAAATTTTCTTCAGTAGGTGAGTGGATAAACTGTGATACATCCAGACAATGGACTGTTATGCAGCCCTGAAAAGAAATTGGCAATTAAAACACGAAAAGACATGAAGAACCTTAAATATATATTACTAAGTGAAAGAAGTCAAGATGGAAAGGTTACATACCGTTTGATTCCAACTATATGACATTCTGGAAAGGCAAAGAAAGGTCTGTGGTTGCCAAGGGTTGAGTATGGGGACAGAATGAATAGTCAGAGTGAAAAGGATTTTTAGGGCAGTGAAAATACTCTGTATGATACTGTAATTATGGATATATGTCATTATTCAATTGTCCAAACCCATTGAATGTACAACACCAAGAGTCAACCCTAAGTTAACCTATGGACTGTCAGTGATTATGATGTGTTATTATAGGTTCATCAATTATAAACAATATATCACTGTACTTTCTACCCAACTCTGCTGTGAATCTAAAACTTTTAAAAAATAAGGTTTTATAGATATAGATATGTCCATATATAGAGATATATATAGAGAATCTATATATACATGGACTCTATATATTTTATATAAATATTTTTATATATATAAATTTTTAAAAATATTTTATTTATTTTATATATTATATATTATATAAAGTATTATATGATATAATCATATATCATATAATACTTTATATAATATATATTTTTTAAAAATAAGGTTTTATAGATATAGATATGTCCATATATAGAGATATAGAGAGAGTCTATATATATGGACTCTCTATATATAGACTCTCTCTCTATATATATATATAACTTTAGAAATCTTGTCATTTACAAGAAATCAAAAGTGAAATTAGAAAATATCGTGAGATAAGCAATTATAGATTGAAGAGATATCTAGAGTTCATTGCAGCATTATTCATAATAACCAAGATATGGAAACAACCAGTGTCTATCAGTGCATGAATGGATAAAGAAAATTATATATAATGGAATATTATTTGGGTTTAATAAAGAAAGAAATCTGCCATTTACAACAATATGGAAAAATCTGGAAGACATTATGCTAAGTGAGATAATCCAGACAAAAAAATACAAATGCTGCATGATCTCACTATGTAGAATCAATAAAAGTCAAATTCATAGAAGCAGGTAGTAGATAGACGTTGCCATTGGCTTGGAGGTGGGTGGAGGGATGAGAAGGGAGTTCAGAGTTCAGAGTACAAAGTTTCAGTTATGCAGGATGAATACATTTTGAAGATACAGTGTACTGCATGGTAACGATAGTTAATAATACTGTATTATAAACTTGAAATTCGCTAAGAGAGTAGACCTTTAATATTCTCACAAGAAAAGAGTAACTATGTGACGTAATGCATATGTTAATTAGGTTGATTGTGGTAATTATTTCACAATGTATATCAAAACATTGTATTGTACACCTTAAATTTATATAAATCTTTTATGATTTGTTTTTTTTGAGAGAGACAAAGGGAGAGAGAGAGAGCACGTGTGAGCATGGTAGGGGGGGCAGAGAGAGGGAGAGAGAAACCCAAGCAGACTCTGTATATCATTGACTGGGGCACCTGGGTGGCTCAGTGGGTTAAAGCCTCTGCCTTCGGCTCAGGTCATGATCTCAGGGTCCTGGGATTGAGTCCGCATCGGGCTCTCTGCTCAGCGGGGAGCCTGCTTCCCCCTCTCTCTCTGCCTGCCTCTCTGCCTACTTGTGATCTCTCTCTCTCTCAAATAAATAAATAAAATATTTAAAATATATATATATATCATTGACCAATTGGGAAATGGTTAGATAGATAGATAGATAGAATAGATAGATGTATATATATGTATTATATAATGATTTAGAGAATTCATATTTAAAAATGAAACCAAAAGACACATGGAAAAATTACTGTTTAATAAAGCTCTAGATAGAGAACAATTTTCCAAGGATTTTTATTGAAAAAGAGTGAATCTTAACAAAAGAAAAGATGATTTTGACTACATTAAAAAAGACAACATTTTTTAACAAAAATTATCAGAAGATAATAAAGTTAATAACTAACTGGGTTAAATCCCTTCACAGGTACAAAGAGATCTAATTTCTAATACAAAAGTTGTTTTTCAAATCCATTTTTTAAAAGCAGTAAAAGCACGTGATTGAATGATTAAAGAAATAATAACTAAAATGGCTAAGATATGGAAACGTATTCAACATCACAAATAATTGGTAATCAAAGAAATGCCGATTAAAATGGTGAGATTATAATTTTTCTCCTGATAGTTTTGTCAAAAATGTAAAATAGACACCTTCATACCCTGCTGGTCAGAATAAAATTAGTAAAACTTTTTTACAGGACAGGTTAGCTATAGCTATGAGACATTTTAGGTCTAATAATGCATAAGATGGGAATATATCCTCAAGAAAATAATTAGGCTCTTAACAAAGACTCATGTGATAGCTTAAAACAGTGATATTTATAGTAGCAAAAAAATGTAAATTACCCAAATCATAAACAATAGTTATGCCATGACCATTGAATGAGAAATTCAGACACCTTAACAATATACAGCGTAGCAATTTACTCTTTTCCAGTGAGCGAGCTATCCGTTTTTTGGATTAGGATTTAAAAAAAAATGATATCTCACATACAATATTAATATAACACATAAAGGCAACATTATATTAGGATAAAAAGATACTAACCTTTCCATATTTATGGAGTTGAAATAAGGCCCAGTATGTTATTAATTTCCATTAACTTTAATTTTTAAAAATTAAATACTAATCTTTTATATAGTAATGTCAATTTCAAGGTCATGTGCTCCATCCATTGACTTGGCTATTCATTGTAACTGTAGTATAATTGACAAATAAAAATTGTATAAGGGTGCCTAGGTGGTGCAGTTGGTTAAACACCCGATTCTTGGTTTTGGCTCAGGTCTAATCTCAGGGTGGTGAGATTAACTCCTGCGTGGGGCTCTGAATTTGTATTTTGCTTTCACTCATTAATGGTACTTTGATGGTTATTTAGTTCTGAATTCTTTTCAACACAGTGAAATGTTATTCCACAGGCTTTTGACTTTTGCTGCCTCTAAAAATTTGGTTGTCATTTAGGGCACCTAGGTGGCTCAGTCAGTTAAATGTCCTACTCTTGATTTCAGCTCAGGTCACGATCTCAGGGTAAGACGGAGCCCTGCATCTGGCTCCGTGTTCAGCGGGAAGTCTGCTGGAGATTCTCTCCCTCTCCCTCTACCCCTGCCCTTCCTTGAGTGTGCTGGTGTGCTCTCTTTCTCTCTCTAAGATAAATAAATAAATCTTTAAAAATAAATTTTTTTTAAAAAATCTCTTTCTGTAAGATAAATAAATCTTTAAAAAAGATAAAAAATCTTAAAAAAGAAATATTTATGCTGGTTATCAGTATAATTGTTATTCTCCTGAAGGTACTCTTTTATTTTAAAAGTTTTCTCTTTGTGTTTAATATATATTTTCATTATACATGCCCCACAGTGGATTTCCTTTTGTTTATCCTTTTTGAGAGTCATTAGTGTTCATAAATGTGGGAATTGGTGTCTTTCACCAATTATGGAAAATTCTCAGATATTATTACTTTCAAGATACATCAGCCCCATTCTTTCATTCTTCTTCCCCTTTGAAACCCATTCACTTAGAATAAGATATACCGGGGTGCCTGGGTGGCTCAGTGGGTTAAAGCCTCTGCCTTCAGCTCAGGTCATGATCTCGGGGTCCTAGGATCGAGCCCCGCATCTGGCTCTCTGCTCAGTGGGGAGCCTGCTTCCCCCTCTCTCTCTGCCTGCCTCTCTGCCTACTTGTGATCTCTCTCTCTCTGTGTCAAATAAATAAATAAAATCTTTAAAAAAAGAATAAGATATACCTTTTTACTCTATTCTCCCTATCTCAAACCCTATTTTATACTTTCCATCTCTTTGGTTTTCTCCTGCATTGTGGATAAGATCTTCAGATCTAATTTCAAATCAGTAATTATTTTTAGGTGTATCTAATTAGCCATCAATCTAAATGTTTAATTATAACCATTATTATGTTCACTTATTATATTTTATTTCTAAAAGTTATAGTTTTTAAAGTTTTGAGTCTACTTAGTCATTTTCTATAGTCTCTTGTTTCTTATTCATATATTACCCCTTCCTTTTCTTTTTATAACATATTAAATATACTTTATGTTTAATTTTTAATGATCAAAATATCCGAAGAGTTTTTAGAATCTGCTGTCTATATTTTCTGCTGATTCTCACTTATGGTATCTACTGCCTGTCTTTTTCTACGTGAGTGTGCTGTGCTTCTCGGAAATGTAGTGTAACATACAATGAGTGACAAGAGATCCGTCACTGATTTTCTCAGTATATGGGATATGGGAATGCGAGGAAAGAAGAATGGTAGGAGGGCGACATTACTGAGGGACACAAGAAAACTTTTGGAAGTGACATATATGTTCCTTATCTTGACTGTGGTGCTGGTTACAGAGGTGTATACGTATATTAAAACTTGTCAGAATTGTTTGCTTTATGTAGTTTCTTGTATGTTAATTATACCTCACTAAAGTGGTTTTTAAAAAGTTACATACATAGATACCAGAATCTTAATGGCCAGTTCTCTATATGGTAAATTCACTGATCATTTTAGTTGTATTTTCCTCACTTTTTTATGTTGAAAAAAATACACTTTGACATAAGGATTTCATGTTTCTGAATCCGTTCTAAGCAAATCCCCAGATAAACAAAAGATTACATACGGTCTTGTGAATTACAATGTCATTGATAAGAAGAAAAGTTTAGAAGCAGCTTAAATACTGAACAGTAGAAGTTAGGTAAATAGATTGTGAAATAGACGTGATGGAATATAATAAAGACACATTCATTTGGGGAGGGCTCCATGATATAATGTTGAGTAAACAAAATAGCATGAAATCAAACTGTTTACACTATGATAATTTTATAAAGATTCCAAGAGAGAAGATAAACCAAAAGATTAACAATTGTTATGTTGGGGAATGGAATTGTGGGTAATTTCTCTTTTTCTTTTCATGCTTTTCTTCATATTCTGAATTCTCTACCATGAATATGCATCACTTCTCTCAGAAAAAAATATTTTAGAAAATGAATAAAAGGAACTTTCCCAAATAATTATTCTTTTATCTTTCAACGAGAAGGCTTTTAAAAGAATCCTCTCATAGAGGATTTCAAGCACGTCAAGAAAATTGTTCAGAACCGCTGAGAGTCTTATGGTGAATGTGACAAGGTTATATTCCAACTTTTGACATGTTCATCATTAATGTTTTGCTGGTCCCTAGTCTGTCTGAACAGAGAGATGAATACATTAGAGATAGGTAAATAAAAAAGTGATTTTCTTTCTAAATTAATGTAATGACACACTTTCATTATAAATTTTCTAAATCATTCTAGGTTATACCTTCCTCTTTGTGAGTTCAATTATCTTTGTCATAAAAAGCTTTTTTTCTATAGACAACCTTTACCCATTTTTCATTGCCTAATTTAACTATAAAGCTGTTAACATCCCATTTTAAAGCTGATGATAAATTGCCTTTTAACCTATTAGAAATTTTTGAAATTAGGTGATATAATATTTACAGATATAACCTTACCAATTATAAGGAGAAAAAAAAACCAAAAACATAAATATGGCTTTAACCTTGAAACCTGACAGGCATTTTGAATAAGAAAGAGATGAACCATTTCATGTATTTAAATTCCTCTAGACTCCTAGCTGTCTGTGTGTCATTGTTATGATTAGTCCTTAACACTTACCTTCTACTGAATGTGTGAAAAACATGTTCCCTATTGTTAATGACTCAATAATGTTTTACTCAAGAACTGCATAATCAGAGAAAGTTTCAATAAAAAAGGAAATTCACAGTAGCATTAATTGGTTATTTATAGGTATATGTGTTTCACACCTTCTCTTTGTAGGTAATCGAAATAGTGTGAAAATCCAGACTGAGGCTTGGAATGACAATATCTTTTACTCTAAATCTCTTAGAAAAGGTCCCTCAAATTAATTATAAGTGGACAATATACCTTACATTTTAAACAAATACCTACTAACACCTTTTTTGTTTTGCCCTGCCACTTACTAACCAAATGCCAAGATTCTGACATAGGATGGTAAATAATTCCTAAAACCAAAATAAGAAAACCTTTAAAAATCAATTTGTTTTGAAAAAAATCAATTTCTTTGGAACTCTATTTACGTGAGCTATTATTTTGTAGCATTTTGCCAACTCATCTGTATTCCAGTTATTAATGATGCATTTTCTTAAACTGACCGTTTTTAAATGGCATTTAATTTGCCCCCTTTTCCTCTTTCTGACATTTGCTTCTTCTCCGTGATTTTTGCTGTATCTAACACTAAGCAGGTGTCTTAGGAAACAATCAAATATCATTTTGTAAAAGTTCTGCAGTAGCCTTATGTTAATATCATTTATTCTTCTTGTTACCATGGTAATGTGAAGTTTAACTCTCAAAGTTATATTCTCTCAATTTAGATATCTAGCGACACTACATATATATAGAGATAATATATATAGAGATATCTATCTATATCTATCTATATATCTATATCTATCTGTCTGTGTCTCTATGTATCTATCTATCTATATACAGAGATAGAGAATATGTAAAGAGGAGAATCTCAGAAGAGGCAAATTTTAGTTGGAGAAAATTAAAGCCCTGATCAAGCATTTCAATTCCTACATGCTACCTCAAGTATAGTTTGGGAAGTGTGGGAGTGTAATAACGTGTTGTCTATTTCTTCCTCTTTGCCTTTGCACAATAGCTTTTGACTTGAAGGGAGGTTTTTTTGTTTTGTTTTGTTTTCTTTTCTTTTCTTTTCTTTTCTTTTCTTTTCTTTTCTTTTCTTTTTGCGCTTGCTGCACAATTAGCCTGACATCCAGTTCAGTTACAAGGGTCACTTTGGCTGCTCTGGTGGTATGTTTTGACAGCCTGTTGGCCTTGGAGATTCCAGTGCATTTTACATTACTTATCTCTCAGTTGTCCCACTATAATGTGGCTGGTGAATTTCCGCTTGTTCACTAGTTTTGTAGAAATGTTTCCCAATTGATCTACATTGCACCTGTGGCTTATTTCCCCATGTCGGCAAAACCCAGAACTGGAAGGAGCGTGAAGTACAATGCGATTTCTTAGCTTACTCTTGGTAGTAAGTTGGCACTAAATGCACTGATGCATGTAGTGTTTTTCTGCAATGATACGTCTCTGGGAAATCCCATTTAACTTGAATTACAAGCAGCAAAGATAACAGCAATAACATAAGCCCAAACTTCTCAGAACATTTGAGGACTAACAACTCAAACAATTCATAAAAATTAAGATGTTTTTCACTACAAGTAACAGAAGTCCAGACTCCAGCTGATTAAAACAGCAAAGAATGAATGGTCTCACTTGACTGGAAATTCAAAGGTGGGGTGCGCTTCATGGCAGGTGAATTCAGCAATATTATCAAGGGCCCAGGTGTTTTCTCTCTGTGTCCTATAATCCTAAGTGTGACTTCCTCCTCAGCATAGTAGCAAGAGAGCCACAGCAGTCCCATGCATCATATCTATACCCAGTACTGCCCAGGGGACAAAGAGAATCTATCTCTTCCTATGGCTGTCTCATAGGAGCAAGGAAGGAAATGTTCCCTTAGACTCTGGCAGAGTTCTTATTATGCTTTAGGTCAAAATGGGATCATTTGCCGGTTCCATAACCAATCCTAAACAAGATTACTCTTGAAGCAGTTTCTTCCTGAAATTGGGATTACTTCAGTTTCCCCTGAGACCTATGGCTACTTGGATTTGGGGAGATATCTGATCACAATTTGGGTTTGAATAGTATAAAAAAGTGGAGAAATGTTATGTTGAGTGAAATAAGTCAAGCAGAGAGAGTCAATTATCATATGGTTTCACTTACTTGTGGAGCATAAGGAAAAATATGGAGGACATTGGGAGAAGGAAAGGAAGGGTGAATTGGGAGAAATCGGAGGGGGAGATAAAACATGAGAGACTGTGGACTCTGAGAAACAAACTGAGGGTTTTGGAGGGGATGGGGTGGGGAGTTGGGTGAGCCTGGTGGTGGATATTGAGGAGGGCACGTATTGCATGGATCACTGGGTGTGGTGCATGAATAATGAATCCTGGAACACTGAAAAAATAAAATTAAATTTTAAAAAATTCATATTATAAATATTAAAGGCTAAAATGTTATTTTAAAAAGTGGAGAAATGAATCCTGCGTAGGTAACAAATAATGTCTACTACCTGGTTGTATCATCAAAATTGGACCCTGAAAAAATTCAGAGGGAAGTGAGAACCCCCCTGGCCAACACACTGTGACCAACGTGTGTTTCTTTTCTTTTTTTAGATTTTATTTATTTATTTGCCAGGGGCGGGGGCAGAGAAAGAGAGAGAGAGAGAGTGCACAAGCAGGGGGAGTGGAAGGCGGAGGGAGAAGCAGGCTCCCCACCAAGCAAGGAGCCCGAAGTGGGACTTGATCCCAGGACCCTGGGATCATGATATGAGCCGAAGGCAGCCTCTTAACCAACTGAGCCACCCAAGCATTCCCCAACGTGTGTTTCTAAAGCATAGCTTGAGGAAAAAAGAAGAAAACAATGAAATTGCCCATCTTTTGGCCTGAGGCTAAAATAATTAATATAATTCCTTAGTGAGCAGATAGTATAGTTTGGTTCACTAAACATCCTTTCCAACCCTTTTTTCCTATTCTATAGAGATTGGAAAGTAAAGTCCTTGATTTCACAGTCCCTGTAGCAGCTTGGATTGGCCATGAGAAGAGTTCTGGCCAAAGAAACTTGGGAAGCAGTCACTGGAGCAGGCTTCCTTTCCTGAATAAATGTCAAATTTGGATATGATGTTTGGAAGCTGTGTATCTGCCTTGAAACCAGGAAAATAAAAGTCTCCTGTCAAGGATGGTGGAGCAAGGAGGCTAGGCTCTCAGTGGCATCATTCGAGCTCTGAACTATCTACCCCCAAAACTTCGATTATGTGAAAAAAACGTAAGCCACAGTAGTAGCCGAAGTCAGCACAATAAAATATATAGAATATCGAAATTCATTATATAAATTTACTCATATTTCATCCACTTAGCCTTTGGTTGTTTCCCAAAGACCAAATTAGAGAAATCCTCAAATTGTATGGATCACACATATTTGAACTAATATCAACCCTGGAAACCAACGAGTCACACTTCGGGTGTTTAAGCAGAGACAGCTGTGGCTGTATCTGCTCAGCATCATTTATGGAAATCAAATGTTGGATACACAACTAGCACCCGAACCACTCCAAGTTTCACAGATCAGCAGTCCATTTTGAGCCCACCTGTCAGTCTCATTAAAACATTGAGTGCAACTTAACGGAACGAAGAACAGTTAATTATGTCTTATGTAAACTGATCCTGAAATCTGTCTGAAAATATTAACATGCATGAATAGGGTTGTATTACAGCAAAGAAGTGAAAATTTAAATTAAGGATACTTTGTTTAGCAATAATATTTGAACTGCTAACGGTCAAATAGTAAGCAGACAGTACTTTCTTCTTTTATTTGATTTTTTTAAAGAAAACACAGATTGCTTAGAAAACATAACTTCTGACTACATGCAACCAGATGACAAAAGAAGTTAGCTGGAGGGAAATTTGTTCTCTCCCAATAAAGAAAAAATGCCTTTAAGATACACCATTATGTGGATAAACTATTTTTAGTTTAGAATTACTCCACAACTCCTTTAATACCACAACTTTATTTCATTTGCCTCTCATCTACTCCTGCTGGGGTTTCTGCTGCAGTCTACTGACATATATAAGGGTTTCCATTACTTTTTTTTTTTTAAGATTTTATTTATTTATTTGACAGAGAGAGAGATCACAGGTAGGCAGAGAGGCAGGCAGAGAGAGGGGAGAAACAGGCTCCCTGCCGAGCAGAGAGCCTGATGTGGGGCTGGATCCCAGGACCCTGAGATCATGACCTGAGCCGAAGGCAGAGGCTTTAACGCACTGAGCCACCCAGGCGCCCCTCCATTACTTTTAAAAAACAAAACCAGCAATCATTTTTCAAAAGATACTTATGTTGTCTGTATGTAATTATTGCTAATATTAAACATCCAATAACATCGTACATCAACTATACTTCAATAAAAAAAGGTACTAAGGGGGGCACCTGGGTGACTCAGTCGGTTAAGCATCTGATTTCAGCTCAGGTCATGATCCCAGAGTCCTGGGATGGAGCTCCAAGTCCGGCTCCCTGCTCAGTGGGGAGTCTGCTTCTCCCCTCTCCCTCTGCCCCTCCTCCCACTCATGTGCTGGCTTGCTCTTAAATAAATAAATAAATAAACAACCAAACAAATAAATAAAATTTAAAAAGGTATTAAGGGACGCCTGGGTAGCTCAGCTCAGTTGGTTAAACCAACGACTCTTTTTTTCTTTTCATTTATTTATTTTTTTATTATGTTATGTTAGTCACCATACAGTACATCATTAGCTTTTTTTTTTGTTATGTTAGTCACCATACAGTACATCATTAGTTTTTGCTGTAGGGTTCCATGATTCATTGTTTGTGTTTAACACCCAGTTCTCCATGCAATATATGCCCTCCTTAATACCCATCACCGGACTCACCCATCCCCCTACCCCTCTCCCCTCTAAAACCCTCGGTTTGTTTCTCGGAGTCCACAGTCTCTCATGCTTCATCTCCCCCTCCGATTCCCCCCCCTTCATTTTTCCATTCCTTCTCCTAATATCCTCCATGCTATTCCTTATGTTCCACAAATAAGTGAAACCATTTGATAATTGACATTCTCTGCTTGATTTATTTCACTTAGCATAATCTCCTCCAGTCCCATCCATATTGATGCAAAAGCTGGGTTCATCCTTTCTGATGGCTGAGTAATATCCGTTGTATATATGGACCACATCTTCTTTATTCATTCGTCTGTTGAAGGTCATCTCAGGTCTTTCCACAGTTTGGCTATTGTAAGCAAACGACTTGATTTCAGCTCTAGTCATGATCTCAGGGTCGTGACATTGAGCCCCACATTGGGCTCTGCACTCAGAAGGGAGATTCTTTCCCTCTCCCTTTCCCTCTGCCCCTCCCCTGCTTGTTTACTTGCACCTAATCTCTCTCTCTCTCTCAAATAAATAAATAAAATCTTTTAAAAAATTAAAAAGGTATTAAAATTAAAACTTTAAAAAATGTTCTCCAGCACACATGTGATCTTTTTTTTGGTTAATATTTTTTTTACAAATGTGATCTTAATCAAAATTGGGCCAGAGATCCCTGTAAAATACTTTACCAAAATATTTATGTTAAAGATATGATTCTGTTATATTTTGGGTATGGTTTCTATCAAATGCCTCATCATCATTTAATAGCCTTCAGGTAAAACAGGAAAATGAGAACTATCTAGACAAATATGAAGGGACTTTTACACATATCCATTCATACAGTTAAAAGTATTAATACAAGCTGCTACATGGCATGTGGATAGTTTATTCTTTTAAGTAACACTAACTGTTAATTTTGTGTGTCATAAGAAAGAGGTGAAATGTTTAGGATTTGGTAATATACTGGAACATTTGCCTCTAATAGATGCATGCAAAACCAGAGATGGCGACTTTGAAAATTTTTTTTTGTTACTATTTTTAACAGTGTAATCCTTTCTTTAAACCAGAGCTTACAAGGAAGCCCCGTGCAGAGTCACAGATAAATACAGAGCTCTTGAATGAAGCAAAGCTGACATGTTTAAAAACTGGTCTTTTTTTATTTATTTAATTTTATTTTTCAGTGTTACAACATTCATTGTTTATGCACCACACCCAGTGATCCATGCAATACGTGCCCTCCTTAATACCCACCACCAGGCTCACCCATCCCCCCACCCTTCTCCCCTCCAAAACCCTCAGTTTGTTTCTCAGAGTCCACAGTCTCTCATGCTTCATCTCCCCCTCTGATTTCCCCCCAATTCACTTTTCCTTTCCTTCTAATGTCCTCCGTGTTATTCCTTATGCTCCACAAGTAAGTGAAACCATATGATAATTGACTTTCTCTGCTTGACTTATGTCACTCAGCATAATCTCCTTCAGTCCCGTCCATGTTGATACAAAAGTTGGGTATTCATCCTTTCTGATGGAGGCATAATATTCCATTGTATATATGGACCACATCTTCTTTATCC
>CM052901.1:81210319-81335509 GCA_028534135.1 Potos flavus | reverse complement strand
ACTACATCTGTATCTTTGGGGTAAATACCCAGTAGTGCAATTGCAAGGTCATAGGGTAGTTCTATTTTTAATTTTTTGAGGAATGTCCACACTGTTTTCCAAAGTGGCTGTACCAACTTGCATTCCCACCAACAGTGTAAGAGGATTCCCCTTTCTCCACATCCTCTCCAACATTTGTTGTTTCTTGGCTTGTCAATTTTTGCCATTCTAACTGGCAACCTTTTCCTTTAAACTATAACTTTGAACCTATTGAGCTCCATACTGTCACTTAATTGTGACAACATTGATGAGAAAACCACAAAGCTTTTATTTGTCTTTGGTGGGAAGAGATATAATATATAGAAGTTTTGGGAGAGGACTAAAAAAGTCTAGTAATACCTGCAGATCTAAGCATTTAGCAGTTAAAATGATGAATGAGTGACCTCCCAGAAACTGAAAAAAATCTTAATTCTTATTTATGCGGGCAAATAATGTGACCAAACTGATATTGCCCTATTAGTAACCAATCATTTCTCTGACTCGGGTACCGTAGAAAATGGATTTTGAAGTTACATCCTTACTTTGAACATTAGTTTATTTTCCCCAGGTCACTTGCAAAACACCATTTATTTATGACAAATTTCTATCATGACATGACCCATGTCATTAGGCTCACATTTAAGAGTTTTGATTCAGGCTTTTCCTATTCAAATGGCCAGGACTAGTCCTATTTAGAAAATTAATAGTACTTTTAAACGTTTGTAACTGTTTTCACACAGCTATGAAGACTTTCTATTTCAAAAGGGAAAGTTTTGTTATCTGAAGATACTCATTTTTCCACACTAGAACAGACATAATCCTATACCTTAAGCATTTTATTCTTAGTGCTCCAGCTTTCTTTTGAATTATAATGAAAGATAGGATGGGTCTGGACAGGACTTCAGTTTCTGGAGAGAGTATATTGACATTGATCTGAAATATTTTGTGGGCTTAGTGAATATGCCATCCAATCTTCCAGCAATGTGTGTGTGCAACATATAAGTATCCAAGTGAAACAAAGTTATCCTAGTTACCTCCTAACTCCTGCCTTATAATCACTCACCTGGAAGCCAGAAAATACAGTCTAGCATTTCAATTTTCTTGTATTGATTGGTCTTATATTTGGCATCATTTAGAATAACAATCTGGATACTCAATCTAGTGTTCTACTTCTCAGTGAATTTATTTGAAATCATGTGCACATGATTGTCAAAAATTACATTTAATTATAAATGCCTCTAAAAAATTCAAATTAAAACATGTGATAAATATTAGTGGAAAAGTATTGCATGTAGCAAGCATGTGAATATTTTAATGTCAAAGAACTAATAGAACTGACACTGGAGGTTTACCAGATGTGAATCACAGAAGGAGACCATGAAATTATTAACATTAAAACAATATATATCTGCAATTTATATACAGTAGACTAAAAGTTTTCAAATTTCTTTTGTCTTTGGGTTTAAAATATTTTGTTTTCATTTTTATAATTGCTTATGTAACATTTAGATATTCTAAAGTTAATTTGGTAAAGTTTCTTTATGAATAGAATTTCCTATTAATTTAATTTATCATGTTGCAAACCAGAATTTATGTTATCATAAGTGAGATGGGGTACTCACTTATGTATTCCACATATATTTTTTCAGTACCGACAACATACTTGTCATTGTATCAGACAGTGGAAAGGCAAAGATTGGATTTTATTCAACTTGGCAGCTTCTATAATGTCTAAAACATTGCTTTAATAGCTTTTGGTGTTCTGTAAATATTTGTTGAAAGAATGAAGACAAGGTCCTTGACTTTAGGGAATTACACATGCAGATAATGACAATGTTCTACTACAGGAGGAGAATAGTTCTCATATCTATAAAGCTCAGAACTTCGGGTGGAAGGAACCAGAAGTTCCATGGCAGGGCAGATATTACGACTTGATGACTCACTTTAAAAGGTGGGTAAGAATTTGATAGGTGGATATGGTAATAGGAGGTGGTGTGGCCAAAGGCACAGCCTCAGAAAAGAATAAAGTATCCATATCTGAAGAATGAACTATAGACCAATTTGACTGGACATAGTCTCTGTGTAAAGGAAACAAACTCAGGAAGGTTGTGCGTGTTCTCGAATGCAGGCTGAAAAATTTGAACTTTATTTGGGAGTCACTGGAGGCTTCTGAGCATAAGCATGGTGAGACCGAAGCATCCTTCATGAAGATTAATCTAGCTGCAATGTACAGGATGGGTTATCCCAATGGAAGATGAAAATGGGGAAATCCCCTGAGAGATTAATGTTCACATGGAAGGTAATAATAGCCTGAATAGCCAAATGGCGTCCCTATGTCTGAGACTATTGCTCCAAAATGCTTCAAACTGTTATATGAGATTTCAAGAAGTTTCAAGTTTGCAGCAACCATTCTTACTCTAAAATAGCAACTTTTATGTGAAGCTACCTCACTCCCTCACTTCTTGAGGATATTAGGCTTCCAAAAATATGCAAAACACTGGAATACAGTTGTAAATCTGAACTTCTGCTAATCTCCAGTGGAGACCATCTTAGGCCCTCACTGAGAGTCTATTTAAACTTTTAAACACAATTTAATGAAACATACTGTATTGATTTCTGTACCATATAGGATTAGAGAAAGCTCCTCAGAAGGTGACAATGAGCTCAAAATGTATAGGCCATTCTTGTAGGCACAGCAACACCTGAATAAATTTTGACACTTGTAGTGTACTTTGGCAAATAATATTCAAAATGATGGTAGTTATCGCAAAAAGTTGAAGCTGTCTCTCTCAATTTCTGTTAAAGGAAGCTAGAATATTCACTTTGGGGAAACAGAAACCGTATACCTTATTTTCACTTCATAGCCTGCACCAGTGCCTGAAAGAGTGAAAATTGGAATGGGAGAGACAAATAAGACTTTCTCTGAAATCATCACTTTTCTAAAGGTCCACATCTTAAAAGTACATTCCAGCTTCCTAGGAAACGTATTTCCACAGTTGAATTTAATATCAACGATAAAAACGTTGTGTCTCCAAAGCCTTAACATAAAATTTGAGATTTAAAAATTAAGGGACTTGATTTCATTCATTGTCATTTAAGCTCCCTGTGTGTGTTTGCATTTTTCTCCGAAGAGCACTTGCTCTGAAGTACAGCCAATATTTCTTCCATTGTGATAGCTAGTTCCACTCGCACTTTTCATGTCAGCAAAATTCGTTGTGTATGTGTGTGCCCAGCCTTCCTTCTCTTCCTCACTTCCCCAGGTGCCTGTTGTCCTTATTCCTCCCACTGGTTCTTAAACTTTAAAGTGCCTAAGTATCACCAGACAGGATTCTTTCAAGTATGTGTTCCTGCTCCTACACTCCCTGGAGATTCTGATTCCATAGTGTGGGAAGCCTGAGACTCTGCATTTTGATGAGCCCCACTAAGTGCTTCTGAGGCAAGGGCTCCAGGATCCTACTCTGAGTGGCCAGAATTTAAGTCCTCACTCTTTACTTGTGTTAGAGGTCGGGGTCCTGACTTTAAACAGGTGCTATTAATTGTTTCATTCTATTGATGAGTAAAGCCAAGCAGTATGGATGGCCAGGAAATGTTTCCCAAAAGTCAGAGAAACAGCATGCCCAACTAGAGACTTAGTAGCCTCATCCCACATTGAGAAGTGCAGTTTTACACTGTCAGTCTTGAGCTGTTGTATTGTAAGTTAAATGACCTAATTTATACTGTGTGCTGAGATATTTCCGAAGACAAATCACTTCCAAGGGTAGTACCTTTTATGCACTTAATTACACGTGGGTTCCCATCCAATTCAAAACCATGTCTACAAAGGTTGGCATTCAGTCAGGTAAACATTTGAATACTTCTTTGTTCCAATAGAGGAAAGCACAAGACTAATTTCTGTGCAAGTAATTGCAGGTGCAGGTTATGTTTGCAATCTTAAAAAAGGAAGTGTCTCAGTGAATGGGGAAATTAAATGAGAGGGTTAAGTGCATAACCTGGAAAGGATATTTGAATCATCTGTGATTTTCCATTCTGTTTTAGAATTCATCTTTCTTACAAGGTGGGGCCCTATTACCAGCTGTATTCTTCTTAATAGGAGGAAGTGAGGGAATGGAGGGGGGGGAGAAAAATAGATAGAAAAATGAGCCAAACACAATCACCAGGACATAGAAAGTCTTTTTAAAGAGCAGGAAGTAGATGCAGCTCTATACAATAAAGGGGTGAATAAAAACATATTGGGAAAAAAGAACTGGAGTCCTTTCCCATCCACGAAAGACAATCACATTTTGTCTTTAGATGTCTTTGCTCAGTTCACTTGGGAAAGAGCTTTCTCAGCTAAAATTACAGCTGTCAGTTTTGTTGGCAGAAAATATTTCCAAGTTCTACAATGTGATAAAGAAGTGTGTTTCTGAGGACTATCAATATTAGAAAGACAGGTAACTTGAGGCCCTTTTTCCTCCAGTGCGGATTCCTTGGCCACCTTTGTCCGTCTAACAAGCTCTAAGGAGATGCTGATGCTGCCTGTCTGTGGCCACACTTTGAGACCACTGATCTAAAATGTACTGCTTACTCCTAGTAAATGTTGTCTGCTGTGCGTAATTCATTTTTTATACTCATAGTCATTGAGCTGTACTTTAGACACCAAATACAAAGGAAGAATTTATTCCACAAAATTTTATTGAGAACCTGCTGAGTGTCGGCACTGTTCTAGACATTGTCAAATCTGTCTCTTAACAACAGAGACAAAGTAGAGTTTACATTCAAATGGGAGAAGATAGACAGAAAATAAATAAGCATCTGACATATCAGGTGGTGATATATGCTATGAACAAAAACAAGAGAGGGTACATCGCTTAGAGAGGGGACAGTAGGGAAGGATAAAGTGGCCAGAGAAGGCCTCTCTGAAGAGGTGATGTTCCATCAGGGCTTTGGAGGCAATGAGATAGCAGGAAATGCAGATTTAAACGCTCTTTGTGGTAAAAAGCATGGAGTCAGGCCAGAATTCAAAACTTAACCACTGGCACTCTTCTACTTATTTGATATGGGACAAATTACTTAACCATTCTGTGCCTCAGATTCCCAGTCTATAAAATGGGGATAATAACATCTCCCCCAAAGTATTATTATGACAAAATAGGTAGTATATTAGGGGTACCTGGGTGGCTCAGTCAGGTAAGCATCTGCCTTCGGCTCAGGTCATGATCTCAGGGTCCTGGGATCGAGCCCCACATCAGGTTCTCTGCTCAGTGGGGAGTCTGCTTCTCTCTCTCCCCCTCTGTGCTCTCTCTCTCTCTCTCTCTCTCTTTCTCTCTCTCAAATAAATAAATGAAATCTTTAAAAAAATAAATTAGGTAGTATATTAGAGCATTTAGAGCAGTGCATAGCATATAGTGTCATATAAGAAGTGGATTTATTATGAGGATGATGAAGCTAAAAGTTCAGTCCCTCATATATATGGACCTTTCTGGGGCCCTCTACTGAATTTTGTATACAAAGTTCCATTTTTTTTTTTAAATAGATCGCCAAAATTGTATAAGTCTCCGGCCATATATACCCTGGATTTGGACCTGCCCCTGATCTTAGCTACCATTCATTAGTCTCTGGGATAAATGATGCCAGACAAAGGCAATAAGAAATGCAAAGGCCCAAAGGCTGGGAGAACATCATGGAGGATACTGTGACCAGAGGAAAGTGAATGAGAGACAAAGAGACTAAGGAGCAGGGGTGAGAGCAGAGGGAACTAAGGGGAAGATCCTAGGCCTAGAGCAGGCCTTGGTCAAGTACTTTGTTTTTCTGAGTGAGATAGGGAGACACTGATGGATTTGAGAAGAAGAGAGACATGAGGTGATTCACATATTGATAGAGTCACTCTGATATTTAGAGAATAGACAGTTGGGGAGGAAATATTAGAAGCTGGAAGACCCTTGAAGAAGCAACAAACCAGGGAGGAGATAATGGTGCCCAGGACTAAAGTAGAGGTGGTAGATGTGATAGTTTCTGAACATACTTCGGTGATAGGACAAACACGATTTGCTGACAGATGGGATGCGTGAGGGAGAGAGCTGTTCCAGATGATTGGAAGGTTCAGGTCTGAGTAACTGACTAATGAGGATCAGGATTGGATGTGCGTGTGAAGTGGAAATCAAGAATTTCATTTTGAACATGTTAGTTTGGAGGTATCTGTTTGACATACAGGATTCTTTGGTTTTTGGTGTTTGTTTAAGTCCCAGGATATATAGCCTCAATGGACACTTTCCAGGTTTTCTACAATTAAATTGCTTTATAGTCATATGCCTATTATCAAATTCTATACAGAATGTACCATATAGACTCTTTGGAGTTATAACACAGGTGACTTTTATGGCAAATTTGTTTTTGAAATCGGATGGAAGTAGCTTTCCCCTGATAAAGCCTTTACTATGTTTATCATTATCCCTTGCCCACCTAACACAATATTCCAAGTCTATTATCTTGTGAGCTTCGACACATCCTATTTCATTTGGATATAGTTTTCCGACCTTTCACAGGCTTTAAGGTTTACCATGGGAATGGGACCTTTAAGGATGCTGTGATACTTGAAGGTTTGCTACATCTGAAAAAGCTCTGTTTATCATTAGTATTTATGAAAACTTTTATTAAATGGTACCATCATTAATCCCAGAGTTTCAACCGTTAGCTATTCTGTTCTCAGAGAAATATCCGTTGAGTTTCTTTTATTTGTTCTTTAATTTAAAAAATATTAAATATGTCAAATTTGTAAAAGATGAAAAGAATGGTTTAAAGAATATGCCTGTGTTTTCTCATTTCTCTGGCCTTTATCAGTTTACCCTCCATGCCACTATCATGAGTCTGTCCCTTTTATGTCACATAATGTACAAGGTTTCAATTTAAACTCTCTTGTCTAACTAGATAACACGTTCCATATTATTAAAAATATTTTGTTGTCTTAGACTATAAAGGCCTGGGGAGAAGGGCCATGTTTATCTGTCTCCATAACCTACTGCCTACCCCTATGCTTGACCACAGGAGGTGCTAAACATTCTACCTGAATAAGAGTTACACTGATGTACAGGACGATGAAGTCTTTTGTGTATTTTCTTTTTGCCTAGAAAAGACATAATATCCATAAGGCACCATTGATAACAGCTTAAGAATGGATAGTGTGGTAAAGGCATGTGACTTCAAATTCCAAGTCCATCAATTTGGGGCTTCATTAATTTGGCAAGTCACTAATTTATGTGAGTATATTTATAAAATGGAATTAGTAGTATTTGTCCTATTTCATAGGGTCATAGTTAGAACTGAATAAAACAACAATGGGTATGTCAAAATTAAGTGCCCCTGGATGAAATCCAGAGGCATTGACAGTAGGGTACACAGAAGAGTCAAGAGCCAGGTTTTGATGTCCAGCATTGGCTATGGGAGCAACAAGAAAACAAAGCACATACTGCCCAGTGGCTTCCAGAAGTTCCTCATCCACACCATCAAGGAGCTTGAAGTGCCGCTGATGTGCAGCAAACCTTACTGTGCAAAGATTGCTCATAATGGCTCCTCCAAGAACCGCAAAGCCATTGTGGAATGAGCAGCCCAGCTGGCTGTCAGAATCATCAAACACAATGCCAGGCTGCACAGTCAAGAAAATGAATAGACCACTTATGTGCCCATTATATTTGTGTTAATAAAACCATAAAACTACCAAAAATATAAATGGAAAAACATGATCTGGAAAGTACCAAAAATTGTATTTGGATCTATCTAATCTGGAAGAATTTTTATTGACTGTGTCTCATCCTTATTCTGAAAATAATGTACTTTGCTACACTTTCCAATCACGTTGCATAGAATTAGTGAAATGGACTTTCAAAAACTTTATTTCCCTCGATATAAATTACAAAGGTTTAGTCATTTAACTTCAACTCCCATTAAAAGGTGAAGTTCTTTTTAAGCTAAATTGGCTCTCTTTTGAGATTCATGCGTGGAAAATAATCTGGTACAGGAAGGCTTACTGCAGAAGTCCTCTGACATTTCATTTTGAATTTGACATTTCAATTCAATTATTCTGAATTTAAAGTTTGTTAAATCAGTGAATAAATTTTGGGGATTAAATGTCCCTGTACCTTTGCATATCTTTCATAACCTCTTACACATTAGCCAGAATTAGAAAAAGAAATAATCATCTTTCCTGCTTTAAGCTAAAATAGAATAGTTGGCACATTTAAACAATAAATGAGAATAAATAACAATGATAAAGTTTCACTAAGTCATTATGAAGCCCGTCATAGCTCCATTAGATGATCATCTGCAAATTTCCATAAAATTCAACACTTTATCCTAATTGTACTAATATTTCAAATAATATTTTTTCTTTGAATATATTTCTGTATTTTCCCATCATTCAATAAACATTGACTCACCATGTACCATGTTGCAGACCCTTTGAAGGGATAGCGGAATGGGGTTGACCCAATCAACACAGGTCTCAAAGGGCAGGAGTTGGGAGTACGTTTTGCCCATATATCTAGTCCTATGGTGGCAGAAAGAAAAAAATCATGTTTAAAAGAGTTTTAGGCCACAAGGCTAGAAGAGCTGGCTTTACCCAAATGGATCCTCAAAGCAAGGACAATGTGAAGCAGGACTTACGAGATGTGTCTTGGAAATGGGCCTGATAGCCATGGAAGAATAAAATATAATGGTTCTAAATTAGAAATCAAGAGGACAATTAGAGACAATAGCCCTAGAGACCAATGACCCTGTTTGTCCTCTTCACTACTGTATTCTACATGCATAATGCTTGGAACACAAATATCTGTTGGCTGGAAAAATGCTATTCATCATTTGTGTGTGGTCTTTGCCTTCCAACACTAGGCAATTACGTCTCCCATGGAACTCTGCTTACAGGAAGCAATACTTCTATTATTCGGGAGAGAAGAGTCTCAAAGGATGATTAGAAACTGACGAGCAAAAAAAAAGGAAAGAAAAGAGGAAGGAAGGGAGTGAGAAAGGAAGGAAAGAAAGAAAGAGAGAAGGAAGGAGAGAAAGAAAGAGAGAAAGATTCTGGGTACATTTGGTGTGAATGATTTCATGAATTGGTGCCATTGAGAAGGATAGGATCAACAGGGGATGAAATGAAAGCCAGGCTCTATCTGGCATGGCCTGTATTACACATGCCTATATTATCTCTTCCAAAATACCTGGCATCTTTATATAAAGAAAAACAATTCCCACATAATTATTTTTTTTCCTACCCATCACATCCAAACCATCAAATACAAGCTCTGTTTTCAGTTTGAAGAAAGAAGGAATAGTCACCAGCAAAATTTGGGGTGTCTATAGGAAATCAGAGGCAGAAAGAGCAAGAGATGGAAAGAGAAATCTTTATGAACATCCCTGACTTTGTAGTACAAAGGAAATTGAACATTTCATGCATAAAACAAAATATCACTTGTTAGGCAGCATACGATCATATCAAAGGAGTAGCAAATATCACCTGCCACTTACTGACTGGTAAAAGAGAAATGTGCTCAAGTGGGCCAGGATTCACTTCTCAATGTCCCACAAGTTTTATCTTCCCTTATTTCTTCAGTAAAAACTCACTGTCATTTTTTTGGCATGCAAATGCACGTGCACACACACACACACATACACACATTGTTGTATAGAGGTTCCTCCTAGATCCATTCATTGTTTAAAGTCCTCCCTTGCTCCTCCTGTAATGAGTATCTGTTGGCTTTGATGTTCACCGTCAGGGATAAAGAAATCTCACAAATGTTTGCCACATGCTGCTCAAACCTGTGACATTGAACAAGATGTTACTCATTAATAAATGGCGGGGGAGAAACTCAAAGATTAATAAATGTTGTCATGGTTGCCGATGGAATAGGATACAAAAAGAAAAATACCCACAATTGCCCTTACTAGTTTAAAGTACAGATATTGAAAAATAATGTATATTTAAGGTATTTGGCCTATTAAAATTCTCCTCAGATATAAAATAACCATTATACTGTTATAGTTTAAAATACTTCAACCCCATAAATTCTTCCAGAATTACCTTTTATGATAAGATGAAATATAATCTTCAGATTATATAGATGTGTGGATATACACATATATATGTGGTGGATCTAAATCAGGAGTAGATGATGGGTGGATGGATGGACAGATGATAGAGAGGTATAGGTAGATATTCTCTCTTGCTGTGTTTAAAGAGGCAGGAAATGAAAGTTAATTCTATTTAAGTGGTTGTCATATTTTAATCATATTTACAACGGGTTCCGTTTTTTACTTTTATTTTTAGGTTCTGTATATTTTGGCCCACACTGGTGTTCTCAGCCATTGAGTTGCTAGCCGTCTAAGTGGCCTTACAGTTCCACACCTTCTTAACTGAATCTCTTCCTAGAGCACTTTCTCTGGGTGTCCTCAAATACTTCCCAGAGACTTTTAGGGAGAACATACTACTCTGAACACATTTAAAACTTAGAAATTTATTTATATGAGTCTAAAGTCTGCCTCTAAGACACTTGAGTTTATTCTACCTAGAACTCACCTCAGAAATTGTACATATTTCTGAGATGACAAATAGGTTTCATCTCTTGAGAAAATTCTGATTAGTATAGCTGGCTGGAGTGTTAGGAACGGTTCTAAGGTGTTTTCAGTCTCATCAGGAAAGAGCACAGTGATTTATTAGAGATGCCTGCCATGGACAGCGTATAGGACTGGCCAATTGGGATTGAGTCTAATTCTTCCTCATGAAATTCCCTCAACTATATGAATATAGCAGTTATGTCCCTTTTAAGGAATATCTTCTACCTAAATCTGAATTCATCCAGCTGTGGTATCCTCTCCAGCCTCCCTGCACAGGGAAAATCTTTCTTTCTTTCAGGGTCACGAATGAAGCTTGAACACTTCATAAAAGTTTCTCTGAATTCATATCTATATGCAATTCCGTGTGCCAAAAGCAAATCATCATCTTGTCATTTGACTACTAAGATTGTTTGCCATAACCATCAAAAATTTGCTTAAAATTGCATTTTTATTTCTTACTCTGCTTTTAAAGGGCATTGCTGATCAAGCACATATTGTCTCTACCTTGAAGATTTTGTGTTCTTACATGTCTGAACAGACATAGCTTAGGGCATCTTGATGACTCCAGTAGTGAATGCAACCGTGCAGTGGACACAAAAACTGCTTACATTTGTTAAATGGAAATCCACTTCTGGAAATATCACAGCACAGCCCCTCACCCCTACCCCTGCCAAGAGGCTGTGAAACAAGCATGACTTTGTTTCTTTGTATTTCTTTAGGTGATGTTCTTTTAAGAGCTAGTGAGACAAAATGGAATGTTATCACTTTTAGTTCTACTCAAGTCCAGATTCCATGTGCCCTCACATGATGGACTTCCAGAATAGCCCTGCACCAGTCAATAGAACATTATATAATATTCCTTGAGTTACAGACCTATCACTGTGAAATTATTTCAGTTGCGAATATCCACCCTTCAGGCTACATAACTGGTTAAGTAAAACTGTGTTGACGTTATGATGAACAATTTCACTCATATTTTATTTTTGATGTACCAGTATATTTAGCATTTTATCTTTCCATTTTATATGCTGGGTTATCTTGTGTCAACAATGTATATAAAGCTATTCACGTTTCCTATTATGACAGCTGCACAAAGTCCATGTCTCAGAGCTGTATATCAAAGTGGCAAACATAATAACACAACACAGATCTATTTTGACAGTAATATGGATTTCGTACTTATTTCACAGCCCCTTGGCCAAACATTCAAAAACATTGTAGTACCCGATAAATAACAGGCCAGAAGCAAAATCCAGAGGCTACATCTATTATTTCAGAGCAAAAATTATAAAATACAAGAATGCACAATCCTTTTCCACCTTTTGCATTTTATTTTATGTCCTGTGTTTTTAGGATTAAAGTAGTTCAGTCCCCAAACTATAACTGCAGGTGAAATAAGGGGCTTCTTGAGAAGTTTCTCTTACTTTTAAAATAAAAATATCACTGTTTTGCTATTGTCTTGATTTCTTTTCGACTTACTATGCCAGGCACCTAGCTCTGCATTTTTATAAGAATTAGGTTGTTGAGGGCTTAAAATGACCCTGGTTAGGCAGATTCTATTATTACTCCGTGTCACAGGTGAGGAAACTGAGGCTCAGAGTGATTAAGTGACATGCGCAAGATTCCAAAATGGTAGTAGTATGGTCAGGATTTGGACCCAGAAAGTCTGGCTCCAGAGTCCACGTTTTTATCAGCATATCTTGCCATCCAGTCTGTAAGAATTATAATGAAGGCGAAGGTTTGAGTAAAGTACTTAACGTTTGTTGAGCCCCTGCTGTATGTCAGGAATTACGACAGTCAGCATCGACAACTGTCCTTAATCCTCCTCACAACAGTCCTGTTAGTTAGCAACTGACATTACTCCATGTTGTAAGTACAACTGGAAAGGTTAAGCAAATGGGCAATAAAATCAGAGAAATTAAGCAGACCTTAGTTCACAGAGGGTAAGGGAGAAAAGCTGGATGTGAACTCGCATTTGCCAACATCTGGACTAGACATTCTTTCTACTTTTATATCATTTCTATCCTAAAACAAAATCTAACCTTAATACAGTAGTTGACTAAACTTTTTTTTTAAAGATTTTATTTATTTATTTATTTGACAGAGAAAAAGAGAGACAGATCACAAGTAGGCAGAGAGGCAAGCAGAGAGGGGGGGGGGAAGCAGGCTCCCTGCTGAGCAGAGAGCCCAATGTGGGGCTCAATCCCAGGACCCCGAGATCATGACCTGAGCCGAAGGAAGAGGCTTTAACCCACTGAGCAACCCAGGCACCCCACTAAACTTTTTTTTACCTATTTCTTACCTCATTTCCTTGATCCTTCTATATTGAAGTTCCAAGAAAGTGAAAGGCTTTGGGCGAAACAGAACGTACTACTGTGTTTCAACATCTTCAAGCCAATTGAAATCCTATTAGTGTCATCTTGTGTTAATTTTTTCTTGGAAATTGAGTGGCACTGTTAGTGTTCTGAAAGGCAGCAAATCTAACTGCATATTATATCATAAGAATAGACAATTATAAAAAGAGTATAAGATGAAGTACCTTTACACGGACTGTAATTGCAGCTGGTGATTAAACTGAAGTATTTCATTTTCCCAGTCAGCTCATCAGTGACACCAGAAAATAAACAACGTGAAAGTGAAATCCTTATGGGCAAACAATTGTAATTAATTGCATTTTCCAAGGGAAAAAGCATTCCTAAAGCCTGTTTGGGGTGACTTCTTGAGTAACATACACGGTGATTTACACTGTGAGCAGAAGTGTGAGGTTCAGAACCAGACCTGATTTAATTTGAATATTCATGAAGTCTCTAGGATGATTTATACTGCAAATCCATCTCCATTGTTAAATTTATTGTCTCTTAGGCAGAAAAAGAAAGCAGATTGATATTCTGAATAATTCACATTGCACAATGAGATGATCAGCATGGAAAAACTTCACCATGGTAGAAAGACATAAAGTGGGACTGCTGTTAATTTCTTCCAACTTGGATTCTCCTCAAGTATCAAGAGTATTTTTTTAGAGATGCTTGGGAGCCGAAATGAAAATATTTATGCATATAAATTTGGGTCCCTATTTCATAAGCCCATTGGATTGAAATCATAAAATTTTTGCCATTGTTCATTTGCACAGAGCTGCATTTGGGATTTGTGCACATCTTTTTGGCAATTCAGATCACATGGAACAGACAGCTGTGACTTTAACTCTGATTTGTGCCACTTGCTCTGGGACCTGACCTGAAGTGGGCTAACTTCACATAATTTAATCAAGAACTCTAATACTAATTTCTCTTCTCTTCTTTCTTTTTACTTAGGAAATGAACACAGCCTTTGAATTCAGATAGGCATGGCTACAGAGTCTGGCCCCACAGTTACTAATACCCTGTATCAGTTAGCTTTTACTGTGTCATAAAGAACCCCAGAACAGTGGCTTAAAATAGTAACTATTTATTTAGCTCATAATTATGCAGGAAGGCAATTTGGCCTGGGCTCACCTAGGTGGTTTTTCTGGTGTAGGCCAGGCTCGCCTGATCTAAGTTGGGGTTCACATATGCATCTGCAAGGAACTGCCAGGTTGGGTGGGGTAGGGTGGTCTAGGGAGGTTACAGCTGGCATGGCTTGTCTCTGCATCATGTGATCTTCCATTTTCTAGCAGGCTAACCTGAACTTTGTCAAATGATGGTGCTGAAGGGATTTCTAGATTGGTATGAGAGGGTGAATCCAAATATGCATCATTTTTCCAAGTCTCTGCTATTGTTCCACTGGTCTAATGAGCAGGCACAGACAGAGTGAAGGGTATTACCAAAAACTGAGGACACCAAGGGGCGTAAACAAATTGGGTGCCATTACTGTAGAAATTCAGCACGTGTACATATAAGAAACTATGGGCTAGCTTCTTAATCCCTCAGTTCCAGTTTCAGCATCATCTCATAGGGTTTGGGAGGGATTCACATTAACTGATATATGTAAATTAATGGGTAAACTACGTGCCATATGGAAGGCACTTAATAAATATGAGCTCCTTTTCTCTTTTAGATGTCTATGTAGACTCGTATATTGGTTGTACAAAACAGGTATTTTAAATAGGAAAGCAAACTGTTAGCGACACGTCATCCCACTGACTTCTAGAATGGTTCAGTATTTAGCTGCCAAGGCTAATGTCTCCTTCTTAACAAATTTATGTCAATCTCTGCTGAAGCTATGTGTTAACTTGGAGGATAAACTTCTGCAAAGAAGTATATTCCTAAAATTGTGTATGAATGAATGCATGTATGTAAATGTGCTTCCATAAAAATTAAACATTTATTGAGCCATTTATTCTGTTCTTCTTATTTCCTTACAGCCTTCTAGTCAGGGGCAAAACCAGGCCAGTGCAGTCAGTGCTTTGCATTGGGGGTCTTAGGCTAGAAGAGGTCATAAAGGTTCAGAGTTTTCAAAGTATTGATCATGGCCATTGAAGCAGTTAAAACATTATAAAGTCAGGCTGACATTATAAGCAAATAATCAAAAGAGCCCTTAAATTGAACAAAACTTGGGCCTGATTGTCTTTAAAATCTGGCTCCAATATTAATGCATGGATGTTCACATCTTTAATTTGGAATTAGGCCACCGATACAATAGAGTAGATGAGCTTCCGTAATTTTTAAGTGCACCCATGCTTTTTCCTATTGATCTGCGGATAATAGATCATTCTATTGGCTTCCTTGGAGCATTCAAATACAGTCTGCATAATTAAAAACTGATCAGTAAACATAGCACTAAAGTACCTTGACCTGAAGATCGTATAAATGAAAATCCATTAAAAAAATCACAATAGCTCACTGTACTCATCATATTTACTCTGTGAAATATGCAACTTGTTTATTTCACCAAAATATACTTATTATACACCTGTTGTTTTATATGTCATTAAAATAAGGCACAGCATATCAAGTTTATTATAATCTGCAAAGAGATCTTGTATGTACATCTCTTGGGTCTTTCAGTACTATTAGAAACTCTCTGATCTTGGATGACTTTTTAGCCAAAAAGATAAAGAACATTTATTTGTTCAGCATGTACTAAAACAAAGAACTATGGTTACACTTGACAGTCCTTTGATATTGATTGTTTTGAGGATGGGGGAGGAAAAGAATTCAAAGGCTTTATTGGAATCATATGTTAATAGGGGATAAAACTACTTTTTAAAGTGTAATAGTACATGTGTCAAAATATTCTCTTTTTTATTATTCCAATGATAATCTAACATTTTTTAAATTTTTGATCAATCTATTTTAGTAATTCAGTCTGTTGGAAACCAAAGTGATTGACTCTCTTAGAGCTTTCTGAGATGAAAAGATTATAATCTTATTTTTGTGTTAAATTAATCACAGATAAAGGATTCCAGATGTTAACCACCTTTGTTGACATATCTATATTTCTTACTCTAACCTGATTAACTCAAATGGATGAAAAGTCTGTGAAAAATGAGCATCAGTTGTAAAATCTTTTCAAGAGAACCAACAGAAACACTACCAGGGCAATTATTGATTTGTGAGCATTTATTAAGAAGCAGAGTCTTAGGGCACCTGGGTAGCTCAGTTGGTTAAGTGTCTGCCTTTGGCTCAGGTCATGATCCCAAGGTCCTGGGATTGAGCCCTACGATGGGCTCTCTGCTCAGCAGGGAGCCTGCTTCTCCCTCTCCCTCTATTGCTCCCTCTGCTTGTGCTCTCTCTCTCTCTATCAAATAAATAAAATCTCTAAAAAAAAAAAAAAGAAGAAGAAGAAGCATCTTAAAACATAAAACTGTCAACTTCCTAAGATCATATCTTAAAAAACTACATGACCACCATAAGACTTTTTGAAGTGTGTACTATATTAATTCTATTTTTGAAAAGTTTACTCACTTTCTCTATCCCAGGACAGTCTTTCTCCAAAAACTAATCAATTTAAGGGATGTAGAAGGATGATGCTTTACAATGTGCATACATTTCATCATAGAAGCTTAAGCATAGAGGAAATAAAATGGCAGTTATTCTTATTTGCTAATTATAAATCATGACCAAGACCATCTGGGAGTAAAATTCAAAATTTCAATCTACTTGTGTGGACAGAATATGATCTTTATTATATTGTCATGTTTTGCTTAATAGTCTAAAGTCTGCGTATATGCTAAATAACTGCTTAAGCAAAAATATTATCTTTAGTTATTAAAAAAGCTAAGAATGTGGGGCACCTGGGTGGCTCAGTAGGTTAAGTTTCCGACTCTTCGTTTCAGTTCAGGTCATGATCTCAGGGTCTGTTTGAGATTCTCTCTATCCCTTTCCCTCCTCCTCTGCTGCTACCAACCCCCTGCCCCACCTTGTGTACTTGCGATCTCTTTCTCTCAAATAAATAAATAAATAAATAAATAAATAAATAAGTCTTTTTTTTTTTTTAAAGTTTGCTTTAAGCCAAGAGCGTAAGGATGCCAAAATTCCAGCTTTTATCTATATTCGAATAGATTGTATTTGATTCTGGTTTCACAGGTTGCACCTCTGATGATGGTTCAACTGAACTAGTATTTAACTGAGCGATTATTTAGTTGATCATCACTGCTAGAATATAGTGCTACAAAGGTGAACAAAGCATGACCCCTATCCCTCGAGGAAATCAACATATACATAGAAACCGTAATACATCCTATTTGAGCTTACCAAGTGGTATCAATTGGATTGCTTAAAAGAATCGAGGGAGTGAGTCTTCTGGGGTGAGAGAAATGAAAGAGGCCTCACAGAGAAGGTGAGGTTGGAGCTGAGAATGCAGAGAGATGTATCTGGGGTCTCTGAGGCCACCCTCAGTTTCAATGATTTACCAGAACTCCTAGGACCCAGCATATAGTTGTACCCATGGCTATAATTTATTATAGTGAGGGGCTACAAAACAAAATCAGCAAAAAGAGAAGGAGCAGGAGGTGAATTCCAGATGAAACAAGGCACAGGGTTCCAAGAATCCCCTCCCAGACAAGTGACACAGGATGCACTTAATCCTTTCCACGAGGAGTTGTGATGGCACATGTGAAATGTCTACCAGAGAAGTTCTTTTGAGACTCTGTACCCAGGGATTTTACTGGGTGCTGGCCACATAAGTACCCTCTGCGTAGCACAAACCAAAATCCCAGACTTCCAGAAGGAAAGCAGATGTTCAGCATTACCATATTGCTTGCACAAGGCATTTAGGTGAGCACTCTTATCATAGGAAATCTAAGTTCCCAGAAGCCAGCTAAGAGCTAACCCTGTCATCAGACCTTTCTAAGGAGAGCAGTGTCAAGTTTGGTAGGTTAACTCTTCTCTGCACAGGTGAACAGGGTCTGTCCAGATAGAGTTGGCGGAGAAATGAATTCAGGGTGAGGAAATCTCAAGAAAGGGCTCAGAAGTATGAAAAATGACTCAAAACATTTCATTCCGTGAGATATGAAAGCCCAAATGTTACCGGAACTACTCAGGATGTCAAATCCACATTCCTGAGGCCCTGAGATGATTCCGGCATCCCTGAACAGGCATCATCTTCTAAAGAGGATTAAAGCAGTGATTGTGTTAATTCAAAACATTTTGCATCAATCGTCTACTTCATTTATGTTAAGATGTCGTTCTAGCTTGAAATATCTGGACATTTTTCTCAGTTCAGTGTTTATTTTCAGTTTCTGACCATGACACATTTGAAGTCGTATAGTTCAAAGTTCTCTGTTACAGTATAATGGAGAGTTTAATGTTGTCTTGGGGGGAGTATGTACCTTCAGAGACATTTCAGAATATAGTACATGTATAAAAGTGATTGACACAAGGCGTCATTTTTATCACTAGTACTTACTGCATTAACTATAAACTGTGGGATTATACTCTTTCTTTTTCCCAAACAGATTAAGACATGCTTCAGTGTCTATCAGATCTTATACCTGTATAATCTAAAGCAGAACTATCCCTCTATTTCACTAGGAAAGAAATGAAAACTGTTAAGCTTATAAATATTTCACTACAGATTGCTATGTATTAGCTGCTCACTGTTGAATTCAGCCGCTGTGAAATGCTGATAATTCTCTACTGAGGGCTTGAGGACAGCCTCTATTTCAATAAATATTATGGCTTGTACTGATTTATGAGTTCCATCCATTCACTGACAGACAAGATGGAATATGTTAGCCTTATTAATGCTATTGGTGCAATGTTCTCCAAGCACCAGGCCTCAATTTGAGAGATTTAGCTGCTCGAGTGTACTCCCTCTATAACCTGTGTGGGCCTCAGTGGTGTAGAAATCCACTTCTTATAAAATATTGTACAGATGATATTTCTGCTTTAGGTTAGAAATACATCAGAAGACAGGCACATTTTGCTGATCTTCTACTGTGTTGGTACTATTAGGACAGTATAAGTGAGTTTCAAAACTGAAAAAAAAAACAGAACTGAAATTAAAAAAACAAAAATACTGAAATAAAAAAACTGAAATAAAAACAGAGGATTATCTTTTTTATTATTTCCTTTATTGAAGATAGAGTAGGACTCTGAAAGGAAAAAAAAAACACATTACTCCCCTGTATTTGTGTTCTGCTGCTGGTGTAACAAATGACCACAAACTTAGTGGCTTAAAACAGCACAAATATATTATCTTAGACTTGTGCAGGTTGGAAGTCCAAATGGGCTTTACAAATTTAAAATCAAGGTGTGGGCAAGACTGCTCCTTTCTGGAGGTTCTAGGGGAGAATACGTTTCCTTGCCTTTTCCAGCTTCTGGAAGTTGCCTGCATTCCTTGGCTTGTGACCCCTTCCTCCATCCTCAGAGTCTGCAGCAAAGCACCTTCAAATCTCCTTGTACTCTCTCTCTCCCTCCCTCTAACCTCTGCTGCCATCATCACACCTCTTTCTTTGACACTGACCCTCCTGCCTCCCTCTTCTGACTCTGACCCTACTGCCTCCCATAAGAAAGATCCTTGTGGACCACATTGGGCCCACCCAGATAACCCAGGATTATCTTTCCACTTCAAGATCCCCAATTTAATCACATCTGCAAAATTGTTTTGCTGTATAAGGTAATGTAGTCATAGGTTCTGGAGATTCGGATGTGGCATCTCTGGAGGGCCATTATTCTGTCTACCACAACCCCGATATCTTTGTGTTATGCAATCATAAATACTATAAATTACTCAATACCAATCAGTAGTATTTAACAAAATTTTGGCCATTTGATTAATATTTGTTGAGCACCTACTATATAACTTATAATGTTCTAGATGCTGAGGAATAGCAGTTAGCCAAAGTCTTTGCTGTCATGGAGATTATGTTCTAGAAGGAGAGACAGATAAATTAATATTTGACACGTTCTGACTATTTGGTACTATGAAGAAAAAGAATGTAGGGTTAGATGGGAGAGTTGATAGTATATGTACTATGAGTATTACTATTTTATCACTGAATGTGGTCCGTGATGACCTCACTGAAGATGTAATATAATGGATTGAATGGTGGCCTGCAAAAAATCTGTCCAAATCCAAACTCCTTGTGCTTATGAATGTGACCTTGTAAGGAAATAGCTTCTTTTTTTTTAAGATTTTATTTATTTATTTGACAGAGAGACACAGCAAACAGCGAGAGAGGGAATACAAGCAGGGGGAGTGGGAGAGGGAGAAGCAGGCCTCCCACTGAGCAGGGAGCCCGATGTGGGGCTCAATCTCAGAACCCTGGGATCATGACCTGAGCTGAAGGCAGCCGCTTAACGGCTGAGCCACCCAGGCGCCCCTGGAAATAGCTTCTTTGCAGATGTAATTAGATCAAGGATCTTGAGACAGGATCATCCTGGATTTAGAGTGGGCCCAAAATGCAATGCTGAGTTTCCTTATAAATGCAGAACAGGAGAGGATACACCAAGGAGGACCATGTGAAGACAGGCAAAGACTGTCTACAGTGATGCATCTGTAGGCCGAGGAGGACCAACAATTGCCAACAGCAGCCAGGGGCCAGGAGTCAGACATAGATGGGATTCTTCCTGTGAGCCTCCAGAAGAAACTAACACTGCTGATACCTTGATTCTGGATTGCTGGCCTCTAGAACCATGAGAGAGTACAGTTTGGTTGCACCATCCAGTTTGTGATCATTTGTTATAGCAGCCTTAGGAAACTAATACAGGTGATGTTTGAGCAGAGACCTGTTTGAAATGAGAGAGCAAGCCATGCAGATACTGAAGGAAAAGCAATATAGGGAAAGTATACAGTAAATTGTGGCCACTGGTATCCAAGTAACAAAAAGGGGGGGGACAGTGTGACTGGAACCAGAAACCAAGGAGGAAGTGTGTTTGAATATGATTTCACAACTATCATATGGACCAGATGAGGTAGGGCCATACTAAAGATTTTGGATTTTATTTTGTTCTTTTAAGATTTTACTTATTTATTTGTCAGAGACACACAGAGAGCACAAGCAGGGGGAGTGGCAGGCAGAGCGAGAGGGAGAAGCAGACTTCCCATTGAGCAGGGAGCCCGATGTGGGGCTCGATCCCAGGACCTAGGGATCATGACCTGAGCCAAAGGCAGACGCTTCACCAACTGAGCCACCCAGGCATCCCGAGATTTTGGATTTTATTCTGTCTGTACATTAGTATAATTGTGACCTAATAAAATATAGAATTCTGTACTAAATACTTTATCTTTTTCTTGTGCATGACAGCTTTTAACTGCCAGAAGGAAGTAATTGTGACATGACTCACTATAGTCACAAAACAAGAGGGTTACATTCTAGTAGGCTCCAGCATATTCCAGTAACTTAACTATCAAATTTCTAAGTGATGTTGGCTGGGGCCTGAACTAAGAAGATATATTGGTCCCTCCACACCCACCACACAAGTATTTATTTCCTTCTTTATCTGCGTATATAAAACCTGTTGTGTTCAGCTTCTGGAGCAGCACTGTTCTGCGTATCAGTAGTATCGCTGCTATAGTCTGAGGCTCACAGGAGATAACCCTGCCCTGCCCTGCCCGGCAGTGAGAACAGAGGCCACAGACTGCAGAATGGGAATCCTGAGCCAAATCTAAAAGCCAGGTAAGATCTCCAAAAGTGTGAACTAGTAGTAAAATGAGTGAATTTAAGTTTCACCTCCCCTGCTGGCCCCTGCTATCTCTGACTCTAGATAGCTATAAAATATTATCATGGGGTGGCAGAAGAAATAGACTCAAAAAATAATGAATGGCTTATTAAAACTTGCAATTGGGGGGGGGTGCCTGGATGGTTCAGGTCAGAAGCGTCTGCCTTCAGCTCAGGTCATGATCCCAGGGTCCTGGAATCGAGCCCCGCATCGGGCTCCCTGCTCAGCGGGAAGCCTGCTTCTCCCTCTCCCACTCCCTCTACTTGTATTCCCTCTCTCACTGTGTCTCTCTCTGTCAAATAAATAAATAAAATCTTTAAAAAAAAAAAAACTTGCAATGGGGCACCCGGGTGGTGCAGTCAATTAAGCATCCAACTCTCAGTTTCGGCTCAGGTCAAGATCTCAGGGTCGTGAGATCGAGCCCTGCGTTGGGCTCTGGGCTCAGCACAGAGTCTGCTTAAGACTCTTTCTGCCCCTCCTGCCCCTAGTAAATAAAATCTTTAAAAAAAAAAAAAAAAGAAAAACTTGCAGTACATGTGCTGATAGTTGCTAGAACTATGCTAGAAGTAAGAAAATTGTAATGGGATAGAAAGTTATATTTCTAGGCAGATGTCTCTATGTTAAGAAATAAAGGTCAAGTCTTGGAAAAATGAAAGAAAATATTGTAATGGCTTTGAAACTATGTAGTGGTAGGATCCTATCAAGGAAATCAGTAATGCACAGAAACAACCAATGCAAATTTATTAGGAGATGCTTTATTTCTTTAATATTTATCTCTCCCTCTACTATGTGCAATTTAAATATTTGCATTGTATATCCATCAATGAAAGTAAAATTAACCATCCTCCTCCATGTATGTGTGTATATACTTTTTATAATTATATATATAGTGAATCTTAGCTTACATCCCTCTGGGCAGGAAAAAGAACAAAAGACGCATATAGATTTCCTCTCTGCTCATTCTCTCGTACTCCTTCGTTTGTTTTTCATCTCACATGCAAATTAAAATGTTTCTAAATGACAAAAGAAAATTTCAGTTGTGAGAAATTAAACAACAAATGTGAACTGAATCTTGATTTGGGAATTTCAACTGTTAAAATAGAACATTTCACACCTCTTTCAAGGAAGCACCTGCTAAATTCATTTGACTCCAGTGTAGAAATCTCTGTAATACTTTGAGTAGATCACAATAATCTAGAAATAGGAACATAAGCAGAGGAATGATCCAGGTTCCTTGGACTCAGTAAGTTTGAAGTATGCTTATAGAAAACATTGCTTTAATAAGGGCTATTGTAATCCAGAAGAAATATATCCATAGCCCACTAAATTATCCTCGAAGAGGTGGTCACCATAGCATGGTCGCAGTGACAAAGAATGCCAGGGCTAGCCTCAGAAGGCCAGGATTCTAGTTCTGCCTTTCTTACTACTGAGATGATTGACTTCACACAAGTCACTTAGCCTCCCTGTAATTCAGGGTCCTTAAATTTAAATGGAGCTGTGTGAACATAGGCAGTATAACCACATTGTCATTTTAGGCTGTATAAAATTTGGGAAATGTTTAATGTTAATTTTAAAATATCATTAATGTTATCCAAACCATATATCTAGATACCTACAGGTGATCTAAGCATAACTTATTCATATAGAAGTTCATACATAGACTACATAGACTATACTTATGTTCTTTATTTTGAATATGAGAGGATTAGTCACAGTTGTAAATTCCGTCACTGAAAAAAGTTAAATACCTTGCAAGAAAATATAAATCAGTCTTTCCACTTACAATTTGATATCCAAATCTGCTTTATCTTTGGTTTGACATAGTTAAGAGTTTTATCCCGTACATAGAAATAAAACCCTTATGATCTACCGACATTTTTTGGTTTCTTCCTCCCTGCTTTTTCATTTTATGGTCTACTATACAAATAAAGTGTTTTAGAAAAATTATTGCCGAATTCATATATTTTGAAGTTTTATGATGCAAACATGATCCATTCTGCACATTCTTTTCTTTTATTTAATTTAATTTTATTTTTCAGTGTTCCAAGATTCATTGTTCATGTACCACACCCAGTGCTCCATGCAGTGCGTGTCCTCAATACCCACCACCAGGCTCGCCCAATTCCCCACCCCCCTCCCCTCCAAAACCCTCAGTTTGTTTCTCAGAATCCACAGTCTCTCATATTTCATCTCCCCCTCCTATTTCTCCCAATTCACCCTTCCTTTCCTTCTCCCAATGTCCTCCATGTTTTTCCTTATTCTTTTCAAATACTATATATTTGTATTTAAAATAATCTAGGGGCACCTGGATGGCTCAGTCAGTTAAGCGTCTGCCTTCGGCTCAGGTCATGATCCCAGGGTCCTGGGATCCAGTCCCACCTTGGGTTCCTTGCTCAGCGGGGAGCCTGCTTCTCCCTCTCCCTCTGCCCCTCACCCCTGCTTGTGCTCTCTTGCTCGCTATCTCTCTCTCTCACTCTCTCTGTGTCAAATAAATAAATAAAATCTCTTAAATAAGTAAATAAGACTGATAAATCACAGACCTGTACCCCTGAAACAAATAATACATTATATGTTAATAATATAAGCAAACAAACAAAATAATCTAATATAATGGAAAAGAAGAGCAGATGCATGTTCTTACCCAGTAGAAACAATTCTTCAATGGAAGAATTCAGACTTTCATGGATGTTTCACTGAAAAAATGTGAAACTTAAAATGTCACAATAACAGCAACAGAGACTCTTATGGGAGAATGTATGGCTCTACGAGGTAGGTTATAGGAGAATGGGCACCTATTTTCACACTCATAAATGCAAACTGTGGACTCAGCCTGGTAATTTATAAGATCTATGTAGGCTATTTTTTTCTTCTCTTGGGTTACCTCCAGTTTAATTATTTTCTGTCATGAATTTTCATTGGGATTAATATATGCTACTGATTCCTTCCTAATCTTCTATGGCTAAACTTGCTATGCACTATGTGGAAAAATACATCAAGTCACCTCATCTGTGAGTTTGAGATTTGTTTTTTTCCTTTCCCAAAATAGAGCGTGAGTTTGAGATTTGTTTTTTTCCTTTCCCAAAATAGAGCGTGAGTTTGAGATTTGTTTTTTTCCTTTCCCAAAATAGAGCAAAAATGTATTTCATTATTTCAATCCAAAAGGAATAACCCTTTTGAGACATGTGCAGACCTACTTCTCTCAGGGGTTTCAAAGAGTGACACATAGGACGTAGGTGATAGACTTTACATAAAAGGCCAAAGCAACTAGGTCATTCTGTTTTTGTTTATACTTAATAATATTTCGTTTTTGATGCTTTAGCCCTATTTTTTCAAAGAGAAGCAATAAAGTTTGATAGCAGTTTGGACAGAATATAGACTGGGCCAATGTGAAGAGAGCTGTGCCCCGGTCTGTACTACATTACTGACTTATCATGTGCCTGTAGTTTTCCTATCTTAAAAATAAGAAACAATGAAACTTGTTTTTATCAACCTCATGGGGATAAGTGCAAGAAAAAAAAAATGAGGTAAGCTGCTGGGAAAAACTTTTATTTTTAGGAAAAAATGCAATTTGATATTCTCCCTCATGTTTTGACTTAAATTAAACCTTAAAAAATGTAAATGAATATTGCTAGTCTGCCTTGAGGCCTGTCTCTGATACCAGAAACTTGAAATATTGCCTTGATTATACAATCTCTATTTTCTGGGATGTCGTATGAGGCAGGAACTCTTTGAGATGCCGGGATGCCCAGTGACCAAGACAAACCAGTCCCCCTCAAAGTTTGTGTTCCATGGAGTAGATAGACTCTATACAGTTAAAGAAACATTTTCTCAGGTCTTGATAAATGTTACAAAGAAAAGGAAGCTGGATATTGATTACAAAGTGTGAGGTGAAAGGGACACTTCTATACAGAGTGATGAGAGAAGACCTTGCTGAAGTGTTGACAAGGGAGTTGAGGACAACCGAGCGATCTAAAGCTCTTAGAGATAATAAACGTTCCAGGCAGAGGGGAAAAAAGGGTAGGGGCCTCCTGAGGCCAGAAAGAGCTTGGCAAGATGGAGGAATTTGAGGGTTACTGGCCTGGACAGAAGTGAAGTGGGGAGAGAGCATGGGATCAGGTTGAAGAGGCAGCCAGGGGCCAGATCAGACAAGCCTTGCAAGCCAGGACAAGGAGTTAGCATTTTTATTCTCAGTAAAAGGGAAGCCACTGGGAAAGTAAGCAGATTGTTAAAAAACATTTCCTCAAAATGACAGAATTGAGGCGGGGAGTGTTTACTCAGCATATTACCCAGAAAACTTTGCCCCAATTCCTCTGTAGGTTTCTCTTCATCTCCCCAAAGTTTTCTACTCTTGAGTAGCTAATTTCTCTCTCTCTCCCAACAAGAGGAAAACTGTTCTATTACTTTCCCTTTTAACACCTTCCACTTTGGCATTCAGAGCACCTGCCCTCAGCCCCCCTTGCTGAGTATAGTACCTTGGGAATACAGTTTTTCTTCTCTGCTCCTCCTCTTCCAATGAGAACCCTCACATTCTTTAAAGAAATAAAAATTCGGGGGCACCTGGGTGGCTCAGTCAGTTAAGCGTCTGCCTTCCACTCCAGTCATGATCCCAGGGTCCCAGGATCGAGCCCTGCATCGGGCTCCCTGCTCAGCGGGAGCCTGCTTCTCCCTCTCCCTCTGCCTGCTGCTTCCCCTGCTTGTATTCTCTCTCTCTCTCTCTCTCTCTCTCTCTCTTATTCCCCTTCCCTGTCAAATAAATAGATAAATGAATATCTCTTAAAAAAAAATAAAAATTCAGGCGAGTAAAATTATTCTGCACACTCTCTACTTAAACATTTATAGTCATCTGCCCAGGGGGGCACGATATTTAACTGTACATCCAGGAGTACTTGTTATTCACAGCCATGTGGCCCTCCTCCTTTGGATTTTTCAAGGGCTTCTAGAGATGCTTCCCGATTAGGCATGGCCATGTACTTCAAAATTTGGTCCATCAGTTCTAGGACCTAGCACATACAAAACTATCTGTGCCTAATCTCATTCGGGTTTAATCAGGACCCCTCAAAGGCCTTTTCAAAGAGCAAGAAAATGTGATTAATGGATAGAATGATTCACGGTATAAGAGTGCCACAAATAAGGTGATGTGGACCATCTTCTTCCCTGCTGGAGTCTGTACAGTGGCCCGGAATGGATGGCCACTGAGGGGTCAGGGCGGGAATACACATACCTTCCTGGGAGAATGCACGTGATCACTGCTCACAGGGGCCATGCTGGTTTGGGGTCGTCGGGCTTCAAGCAGCTGATGCCCAGCTGCTTCCCTACAGAGTTGGCAATCAGATCTGCAGCCTCTTTCTCTTTTTCAGTCTTTGCGGGCAATGAGAATGCAGCACTCATTCCTTCATTCAATGAAGTCTAAGATTGTTTGGTAATACTTAGCTAGTCATTGCTCCCATAATAACTTAATCTGGAACTTCGGTGTACTGTGCCATCCTGGTTAGCCCTTCATGAGCATTTTCCAATTATTTACAACTAGAGCACAACTTTGCTCTTCTTTTCCTTCTCTCTGAGATGAGGTTGGGAATTTTATATCTGAGTCCCAATATCTGTCCACATCGCTACACTTTCCTGCTTTAAGTCAGTAAGAAAATGGGCCACCAAATCTGAATTTTTGGTTTCTTGTGGAAAATGTGGGGAGATTGCCTAAAGAAAAACCCTGAACACTCTCACCTAATCATTTCTCAATAGTTCTCCCCTTGAAATACTCTTGAACCATATTTCTGTATCTCTCTGGTTGTGTTTTCAAAGCCATCAGGACCCCTGTCTGATTTACTGTGCCCCTTTATATTTTAAGTCCATGAGTTAAGTCAGCCATGATGAAAATACACAAGTAGCTCAGTTGTTTATCCAAGTGGTGACTGGCTACCTTCACTACTCCATCCTGAACAAGTAGTCCTAAACATCACCTATTTATATAGTACCACCCCTAAAAAGTGTGTTCATGTACCCACAAAAACAAAAGGCCATAACTGCAATTCCAGAAAGCCAATGAAATATTGTAGACTCTTAAAAAGAGATTTCATGGAGCATTTTAATTAGTGTATCATACCAAAATTCTCTTAAGAATCCTTGTTTAGATCATTTATTACTCTCCTCATAGTTTCCTGTTTAAGGAAGTCATAAGATTCCTTGCTTTCTCTGTCATCCATACCCCTCCACGTTTCCCCCGCCTTGTCTCCACCCAGTCAAGCTCAGTCGTGCCTTGATCTGTACATAGGTCACCTCTGACACGCATCTACCCGTGGAAACTGTGGGTCCTTTTCTCTTCTCATTGCTTTTCTTGTGAGCTCAGTCTCCTTTTCTCTTGCCCCAACCTACCCCCACAATTTTGATAAAGAAAAAATAATAATAATAATATGAAGCCATTGTTGGCTGTGGCTTGTGGCTAGCAAAAGATTCCGTTTAATTCAACAAATATGTATAGACTGCCTACTGGGTATTATGGACTGCAATAATCAGAATTGCAAGTTATTCTTAAAACACAGCTAGGCTCTTGAAATATTTTAGCATGAGTAGTCTGCCTTGACTCATAAACACATAGGGGCCACTCTTGAAATTTTTCTCATAGGTTCAGGGGCCACTCCTCAGATTCATAGCAATGAAAACGTAAATGAATCTGCTCACTTAGGGGTGACCAAGCTGTGGAGAAGTGAAGAATGCCAAGCCAGCTTGCCAGAAACTGATTTATAAACCAGAATGCTGATTCATTAAATGAAACGGGAGATGAATCTAGTAAGATAACTGACATCAATCATTTGAAGAGGGCACTCCCTCTTAATGAATAAGTTCATCGAAGAGGACAAAATTGCAGATCAGAAGAATTCTTGGTACAAGGAATTAGAGAGAAGAAAGAGTGTTAAAGGGCATTCTTTCAAACTTGGGTTGCTCCAACAATTTGTTCCTCGCCACCCTGGGGGTCTTATAGTCAGAGAATCCAGCAGCTGACACTGCCAGTTCTTATCCTTCAGTGGGCTCTTTTCTCTTCTCCATTCACACTACCACCCTTGTCTTGGGGCAGCAGAGCCCCAACGTTGGGAAAAAGATTTAGGTCAGAGTTTATTTTGCATTCACACCATTTAACCTCCTGTGGTTTTAGGAGAGAAACTAGAGATAATTCCGTAAAGATATATGGGAAGCACCTTAAACTCATCAGCCAACTTTAAAAGTCATTTTTTATAATGAGTTACTTCAACAGATGAATAACCATGTCAGTTTCAGCCTAATGCTTATTAGCTGTAATTTTCAGGAGGTGATAGTTTTTCCCAATCAATTTTGCAACTACTTTCTGAGTTCTTCAAGAGCAAGAAAACTCTCCAGAGGAAACAGAAAAGAGCATGACAGTCCTCTACAGAAGCTTACAGAAAGGTTCAAGCAACAAGAACAAATGGTACAAGTATTGATGGTAGAGAATTAGGAAATCATATAAGAGAGTCAGTTCCAAAAAAGAGGCAATGACACGCCCAAGTGTAAGAATTAAGTGGCTTTTGGGCTGGACCCGGACCTTCTAGGGCACACGGGGTTTTGCCAAGAGAGATGGGAAAGTGTGTGCTCGGCACGGCACCGTTGAAGAGGTCTTGGGAAGCTTCAGTGAGAACAGCCCCAGGCGCATTCAGAAAAAAGGATCCCTGGACCCTACTTGAAGACTGCAAGCAGCACACATAAAAGACCTAACAACAAGCAAACAAATGAAACAAATGAAAAACACACACGAAAACCCTGTCCCTAATTGTAACCACAACTGATCAAGGTAGCTGCTGTATTTGGTTTATTTTTCTGGGTAACACTCGAATTTGAAAAGCCAGGACAATTAAAAGGCAGTAGGCGTCACATTTAATGATTAAATATGTTTGGAGCAACTGGATCATAATCGGTCATCAATTGCTGGCCCACAGTTAACCATATGTTCCTGACAGTGCGTTCTTAGTAAAAGGAACCATGCAGAAATAATATATAACCTTAAATTCCTGAACTTTTGGCAATCCAGTTTTAGCTCTGGAGTCCCTGGCTATATGTCCTTTTCTGTTATCTGATTTCATTCGGAAGTGCTATCATTTTTGGTATTTTAATTGCTGAGAAGTCAATAGTTAATAAGAAGATAGTTCAAACCAAATGACAAGATTGTTTTACTCTTCATCTGTCCCACGTAAATACTGGAAAGGAATCTCGCTATATCTAAAGTGACTTTTTTTTTAATCTTCTCTCATCCTCCTTCCAACTTTTTGAGGTATAAAAAATGAATTTCTGGCTTCACAGAAATTGCCCTGAAACGTTTCTATAGTTAGTGGCAGCAGTCTTCCACTTACTTCCAGGAGAAGGATTCTATTCACACACTCTTCCGTCTTTCAGTGGCTTGAGCAGCTTACAACAGGGAGAAGAATGTGGCATTATCAAAGACTTCCTTCTGGCTTTTACTTTATGCTGTCTTTGAATAGCACATACTAGTACCTAAGTGCTGAGGGGCATGGAGATGGAGTGAACAGATGTGAGTGAATTTAACCCTGGAGACAGGGCTTTCTGAGATGAAGTAGGAAAGGTATTGTTGAGTTAAGAACCACTTTAGGAATAACTGTTTCGGAGGATATATTTTTTTATTTTAATTCAGTCTTGGGTCAGCTCAAAGTACAGAAATATTGGAACAATATTATGCCACCTGGTCATTAGAATTGACAAGCCACCCAGGGGCAGGCTTGTGGGCTGGTTAAGTTCTGAAATCAGATGGCCTCCTTTGAGCCATCTTTTTACTAACCTTAGCTTTGGGCGAATGACTTACTTCTGTACCATTAGATTAATTTTCTCCCTTATCCAGTGGAAATATACTTTCCTGGTATTACAGTAATGATTAAATTAATGCTGTGTGTAAAATGCTAACACAGTCCCTGGCACAAAACAATCAAGCAATAAATGGCAACTATTAGTTAAAATAAGAGGCCCCATTTCTTTATAGCACCTTCTTATCTGGTGTGGATGTTCGTATGCATCTTTTAAAAAATCCATCTACATAGAAACATGGAAGACACTCATAGCTACTACTGAGACACAATTTAAGTATACCCTTCACCATGCCTGGTAAAGAAATAGAAGAATTTTGGGACTGGTATATCCAAACCAATGAATACTGAAGACAGTATTGGTATAGAGATTTCCATCCAGTGCATTTCTCTCTCTAAGAAGAGTGTCCTTCCATGTCAGTGTAGGAGGATATTCATTACCCAATAATTGTTTAATGAGACAAGCGGTAAGCATCTGCTGGAATTCACCTATGGAAATCCAGATAGTATGTTTGTGTATGTGCACACAAATACAGCACCTAAATGTACATTCATACACATGCAAGATAGAAGAGGGTTTAATTGACTAATTCTTATATCTTTAAATATACTCCTTTTTTCCTTAGGTCACACTTTTTCAGTGGGCATTTGAGAGTTATTTTAGGGGTGTTTAGAGTATCTATAGTTGGCTAAAGACTGTGTAATGATAAGGGGGCCACAAGCCAGCCCAACTTTCTGATACAAATTGGTTATTTATACCAAGATATTAGAGAGAAGGCAAAGTCCTAAGATTTAAGTTTTTAAAGCCCCTTTTCACAAGGGTAAGTAATGCTGGAACTGTATGGGGATGGAAGTAGGGTGGGAGATGAGCTCTTAAAGCAGTTACATCTCTTTAGCTCAGATTTCTGTTTTCAGCACACATTTGAATACCCAAATGTTAAAATATTGAATTATTTCCACAGCCACCATATTATTCATTAAGGCCCCTTGTGAATTGGAAGATCATAGCACATAGTACAACGTCTGCCCCATAGAGTTGCTCAGAAAGTGGTAGCTATTATCATTTTAACTGCCTTAGACAGGGTACCAGGGTCCCTCAGTTTCCAACCTCAGTGTTATTTTTTTCCTGTCACTATCTCATGAGGCAGTTTTCAATCATTTCTGGGTCACTTCTTAGGGAATTCGGTGCAAGCGATGGATCCATTCTTCAAGAAGAATGCATAGACCTACATGGGTAAAACAGGCAAGTTTCCATACATGTGTTAACATGCATGGAGAGTTTCAGAACACCAGATTAAGAACTCCGGTGCTGGTTTGGAAACAGCTATTTCCTTTTTTAAAAAATATATTCTGTTAGCAAAGCTGTGGAAAAAAGGGAACCCTTGGTGCTGTTGGTGGGCATGTAAACTGGAACGGCCAATGTGGAAAACAGTATGAAGTTTCCTCAAAAAACTAAAAATAGAACTACAAGATGATCCAGCAATCCTATTTCCAGGTATGTATCTGAAAGAAATGAAGTCACTATCTCAAAGAATTTTCTGCACCCCATGTTCATTGCAGCATTATTCACAATAGCCAAGACAGGAAAACAACCTAACTGTCCATCTGTGGATGAATGAATAAAGAAAATGTGATATATACACACAATGGAATATGGTCCAGCCACAGAAATTAAGGAGATCCTGCCTTTTGTGACAACATGATGGATCTTGAAGGCATCATGCTAAATAAAATAGAGAAAAACAAATACTGTATGTTCTCACTTATATGTGGAATCAAAAAGGCTGACCTCATATAAACCGATTTCTGCTGGATGGTACAAATAGGGAGATGTCGCTCTGAGGGTGCACATTTGTGGCTATTAGGCGAATACATTCTGGAAATCTAATGTCATAGTCTCTAAAATTAACAATACTATATAATATACTTCAAAGTTTTTAAGAGAGTAGAGCTTAAAAGTTATCACCACAAAGATGATAATTATGGGAGGGGATGGAGGTAGTGTTAACTACCCTTATTGTGGTAATCACCTCACAATATATATGTATATCCTATTACATGGTATACTTTACGTATGTTATATGTCAGTAATATCTCAATAAAGCTGGAAAAAAGATAACAACAACAATTATATATACTCTTTTTCACGTGCCCTCTATTTGATTTTAGAAAATACTGGTCAACACACTCCAATCTACTCCCTTGAATCCTTTCATTTGGCTCTCGAGATAAAGCCCAGAGTCCTTAATCCTCTAGTAACTGTTCAGATATCCTGAGAGCACTTCGCAGAGGGAAGGAGACAGGGTGAAGTCCATCAGCTCCTCCTGAGGGGCGGGGACATGATGTGTGGTTCTGACTTAAAAATTATTCAGAATGTGGTAATGTAATATGATATATCTATACCATGTATATTACCTACCATCTCAAGAGAGTTCAGGGGCAGTACCCCATAATCAGTAATATCTGCAGCAAAACATATGAATACTCACACTAAGCGATAAATAAAGGCTATAAACTGCCCGTTACCAGATTCAAGGAAAGTTTTGCCACCAAATGAGTTACATTACCAAAAAGCTTTCAGTTTTCAGAGCTTTTAGAAATTTCAAATTATAAATAAGGAATTGTGGATCCAAGGCTGAATTTGGGTATCCAGGAAATTGGTAAAAGATTCACATTCCTCTTTCTACACTGCACTTAAGGGATTGATTGTAAATTGGTCTTAGAAATAGCCCTAGATATCCTTTCATTTATCAAGATTCATAATTTGTGAATTTGTGAATTACATAATCACAAAGCACAAATAAATTCATACATATGTACATATATTACATCGCATTTATTATTCTATATAATTCTTCTTTTAGCAGCATTTAGCAGTGCATCCCAGTAGCTCCACTTGAACTAATATAAATTGCTTGCCTGGCCCAATACGAACATAGAAATTATCGAAAAAAGACTTGAAAACCACAGCTGGAAATTAGAAACCTATCTCTGCAATGAGATATTTTTATGCAAAGAGAAAATGAATTGAGTACTTGAATCTGGAGCCCCTCTCAGCTTCACTTGAAATAATTTTGCCCAAAAATTGCATGGCATGAGTTCACTGATAAGAAAAGCAATGAGTTTTAATAAAATAAGTATGTCTAAATTTAAACTACCTTTCAGATTTCAAATGGTGCAAGGGAAAAACTTCCTCAAAGGTTTAAAACCTACTGAAAACATGAAAGGAAATGCATAATAAAAATAGTGAAAGTAAGCCAAATCCCTGTGTCTGTATCCTCATATTTATCCATCCACCTATCTATTTATCTGTCTGGCTAGCTATCTGGCTATCATATTGTATTCAAGCCATTACTAAAATAAAGTATTACCAATGTAAAGATGCTATAGACTATTGCTCTCTTTCAAGGAAAATCTAGCTTTCATGAATGGAGAACATCTTTTTATACCTCCTTCATCTTCCATCTATCGAGAATCAATTGTATACCTCCTGGTGCTCCAAATGTGGCTTTTTAAAGCTTTGAATCTAGGAGTGCCAGAAATGCCCTTCTACTAGAAGAATTTACAGTCTAGTTAGAAAAAAAATGCTACTGAGGTCCTGTGGATAAAAATGGCACAAAACATGCCAGAAAGTGTTTTGCACATGATAAGGGTCGTTTGATTATCATACATTCACATTCACAGCTAGTACCTCCAAACCCTTATTTTTCAATTTGGACCCCATTCAGATCCCAGAACCGCATGAGTCTTGGTGGAAAAAAGAAATTATTACACTGAAACATATGAAATTACCATTCTGTAGATCTGAGATGGCCAAATGTCAGAAATTTCATGTGGTTCACTGTAATGTAAGATGACTTGATCTAGGATCTACTGCCTTAGGTCAGTGACTCATTTGCTCCCCAGCTAACCTTGACCTTGGACATTTTGTCCTAGAGCAGCAGCCACTCCCCACCATGAATTTGTCTCTAAAGTCTATGTGCCTCCAGACCTCCCTAGGGTAAACTGCCTGACCTGGAGCTTGGACATTTCCTGCACATTTGGCTAATGGGTTTATATCTGCCTCCTCTCTTCAGACTTGAAGGACCATAAGAATGAGGGCTTCCTTAAATTTTTTTTATTTATTTATTTATTTATTTATTTATTTATTTATTTATTTATTTGACAGAGAGGCAGTGAGAGAGGGAACACAAGCAGAGGGAGTAGGAGTGGGAGAAGCAGGCTTCCTGCTGAGCAGGGAGCCTGATGCGGGGCTCGATCCCAGGGCCCCAGGATCATGACCTGAGTCGAAGGCAGACACCCAACGACTGAGCCACCCAGGCGACCCTAGACTTAACTTTTTGATCAGTTTTAGATTTATGGCAAAATTGGGCAACAAATATAGAGAGTTCACATATGCTCCCAGCACCACCCACAGCCATAGCTTCCCCCCCCATTATTAAGATTACCCACTAGTATGATAGACTTGTAACAGTTGATGAGCTTATATTGACACGTAATTACCCAAGTCCATAGTTTACATCAGGGTTCATTTTTGGTGTTATACATTCTGTGGGTTTGGAGAAATGTATAATAACATCTATCAACGTTATATTACTATACAGAGTAGTTCCACTGCCCTAGAAATCCGCTATGATCTGCCAATTTATCCCTCCTCCCCCCAGTCCCTGACAACCACTAATCTTGTTACTGTCTACATAGTTTTGCCTTTTCCAGAATGTCATATAGTTAGAGTTGTACAATATATAGCCCTTACAAATTAGCTTCTTTCACTTAGTAGTATGCATTTAAGTTCCCTCCAAGTCTTTTTATGGCTTGATAGCACATTTCTTTTTAGTGCTGAACAATATTCCATTGTCTGGATGTACCACTATCTCTATATCTACTCACTTACTGAAGGACATCTTGGTGGCTTCCAAGTTTGAGCAATTGTGAATAAAGCTAAAATAAACATTCATGGGCAGTTTTTTGGGTGGGCATAAGTTTACAACTCCATTGTGTAAATGCCAAAGAAAATGACTGCTGGATCATATGGTAAGAGTATATTTAGTTTTGTAGGAAACTCCCAAACTGTTTTCCGAGGTGGCTGTACCATTTTGTATTTCCACCATGAGTGAATGAGAGTTCTTGTACCTCCACATCCTCAACAACATTTGGTGTTGTCACTGCTCTGGAATTTGACCATTCTCATAGACGTGTAGCGCATCTAATTTTTGTTCAATTTGCATTTCTCTGATGACATATGACGTGGAACATCTTTTCATATGCTTATTTGCCACATGTGTATCTTTGGTGCGGTGTCTGTTAAGGTCTTTGGCCCATTTTTTAGTTGAGTTTTTTGTTTTCTTATTATTGAGCTTTAGGAGTTCTTTATCAGATGTATCATCTGTAAATATGTTCTGCCTATCTTTGGCTTATCTTTTCATTGTCTTGACAGTATCTTTCACAAAACAGAAATTTTTAATTTTAATGAATTCTAGCTCATCAATTCTTTTTTTCGTGGATCGTGCCTCTAATATTGTATCTAAAAAGTCATTGACAGAGCACCTTGGTGGCTCAGTCAGATAGGCATTGGATTCTTGATTTCAGCTTGGGTCATGATCTCAGGGTCATGAAATTGAGCCCCATGTTGGGCTTGGTGCTCAACACAGAGTCTGCTTGAGATTCTGTCTCCCTCTGCCCCTTCCCCTGCTCATGCTCTAAATTAATTACATTAATTAATTAAAAAATAAAAAAAGTCATTGCCAAGTCCAAATCATCTAAATTTTTTTGTGTATTATCTTCTAGGAGTTTTATAGTTTTGTGTTTTACATTTAAGTCTATGATCTATTTTTAGTTAATTTTTGAGACGAGTTTAAGATCTATGTCTAGATTCCATTTTTTTGTATATGGATGTCCAGTTTTTACAGTGCCATTTGTTGCAAAGACTATATTAGCACCACTGTATTACCTTTTCTCCTTTGTTAAAGATCAGTTGACTATGCTTACATGGATCTCTTTCCAGGTCCTCTGTTCTACTATTTTGATCTATTTGTCTATTATTTTTCCAGTGCTATACTGTCTTGATTACTGTAGCTTTAGAGTAAATCTTGATATCAGGCAGTATTAATCCTCCAACTTTGTTCTTCTCCTTCCGTATTTTGTTGGCTAATCTGGGTCTTTTGCATCTACATGTATAAACATTATAAAAAATAAAAAATAAAAAAATAAACATTATAAACACTGTGTTGATAGCTACACAATAACTTGCTGGAATTCTCATTGAGATTACATTGAATCTATAGATTAAGCTGTGAAGAACTGACATGTTGACAATAGTGAGTCTTACAATCCATGAACATGGAATGGAATATCTATTTATTTAGTTCTTTCATTTCTTTCATCAAAGTTTTGTAATTTATTCCTATGGGCCTTATACATATGTTGTTAGATTTATACCTAAGCATTTCATTTGGGGGGTGCTGATATAAATGTTAAATTTCAGATTCCACATATTCACACTGATATATAGGAAAGAGATCGGCTTCTGTTTACTACCCTTGCATCCTGCAACCTTGCTATAATCCCTTACTAGTTCCAGGGGTTTGGGGTCAATTCTTTCAGATTTTCTACATAAATAATAATGTCATCTGTGAACAAGAACAGTTTTATTTCTTCCAGATATGTATATCTTTTCTTTCCTTTTCTTGACTTACTGCATTAGCCAGGACTTCAACTACTACGTTGAAAAGCAGTGGCAGCAGGAGACATACTTCTCCTGTTTCTGATCTTATTAGGATAGCTTTGAGTTTCATACCATCAAGTGTAATGTTAGCTGTAGGTTTTTGTAGCTGATCTTTATCAAACTGAGGAAGTTCCTTTTAATTCCTAGCTTACTGAGCGTTTTTATCACAAATGAGTGTTAAATTTTGTCAAGTGCTTTTTCTGCATCTATTGACATGATCATGTAGATTTTTTTAGCCTATCGAGGTGATGGATTACATCAGTTGATTTTCAGTATTGAACCAGCTTTGCATACCTGGTATAAATCCACTTGGTCATGCTGTATAATTCTTTTTATCTTTTAGTGCACTTTTAATAGCTTTAGGAGTGAAATAAAAGACCTTTTGTAAAAATGAACAAAACCTGGTATGCCTGGTTGACTTAGTTGCTTAAGCATCCAACTCTTGATTTTGGCTCAGGTCATGATCTCAAGATCATGAGATTGAGCCCTGTGTGGGGCTCCATGCTGGGTGGGGAGCCTGCTAAAGATTCTCTCTCTCCCTCTCCTTCTACTCCTCCCCCCTGCCCCGCACTCTCTTTCTCTCTCTCTCTCTAAAAAATTAAAAATAAAAATAAATGAAAAATAAAAATGGACAAAAATAAGAGTATGAGTATGTGAGGGATGAGGACTGAAAAATGGTACAAGGTAGGTGGAAATCTCAGTATTGGTGCCATTTTTTGAACCTACTAGAAAGAGTGCTATGTAAAGTAACCCAAGGCACAATGCATTGTTCTTATTCCAAAAGAGTTTATAATTTGCTAGTGTAAATAAAACATATAAATAACTATGATACTCTGGCTGCATATTTTATGGGTCGTACAAACCTGTCACATAGGGTTGAATGACATGACTTGCAGAAAATCAGAATCTCATTTTAGCACTTCTTTCTTTTACTTGCTTTTGGAAATCTCTTTTCAAAACTCTTTCTAAATTCCTGTCCAAAAAAAAAATATTGTAGTTAAAAGGAGTATAAAGAAGAGGACTAGGAAGAGGAGCAAGTAATGAACTGTGATTAAAGATTAAAGTTTTTTTGTGGGGATGAGAGGTACATGGGAAATCTCTGTACCTTCCTCTCAATTTTCCTGTGAATCTAAAACTGCTCTAAAAAAATAAAGTCAAAAAAAGATTAGAGCTTTTTCAGAACACTTTATTAAAGGTTTCTAGAGAGCTCAGGGGTTACTGTGGACCCAGTGCTGTATTTTTAAGGTGACAATGGATGGAAATGATCCCTGGAAAGTACTCTTTTTTTCTCTTAAGAATGGAAAAAAAAATTATTCCTCTAAGTGAATAAAAAAGAGTGTTATACTCATAAATTGAGGATATGAGGCAAAAACAAGGACAAGAAATCCTGTAGAATTAAGGGACTTTGTTCCCTTTTCCTTTGCTTTTTTTTTTTTTTATTCTAGGAAGAGGTACTAAATATTGAAATCATCTGTGGGAACTTTTTAAAAATCCCGATTCTTGACCTTCACCCAGAGAAATTAAATCTGAATCTCTGGAGGTAGAACTCACGCATCTGTCTTTTAATAAACTCCCCAGGCAGTTCTAATATGCCATCACAATGGTGAACCATGGCCCAACAGATCTGGAAATGAGGTGCCAATGAAGAGTTTAACAAAGAATTTGAGAGGAGGTATATATATAACCTTCAGCTAATATCACCTAACCAGCTGATCCTGGTAAGATTGGTAGGAATATAGCAGCCTAAATAAGCAAGGAGGACCTCATATCTTTACCATTAAAAATGAGAAGGTTATGAGACACCTGGGTGGCTCAGTCAGTTAAGCGCCTGCCTCCGGCTCGGGTCATGGTCTCGGGGTCCTGGAATCAAGGCCCGATTCGGACTTCCTGCTCAGTGGGGAGTCTGCTTCTCCTCTTCCTCTGCCCCTCCCTCCCCCCATTTGTGCTCTCGCTGTCTCTCTCTCAAACAAAATATTTTTAAAAATGAGAGAGTTGGATTTGATGATATTAAAAATTACCATTTGCCATAGCATCTTGAACTAACTAAAGCTAAAGAAGTATACTGAGGGAAGAAGAAAGGTTTCCCTAGCTATTACATCCCTGATAGGAGATTCCTTCTTCTGGCCTGTGTCTAAAATGTTCAGTCCACTAATAAGCATATACTCATGGAAATATACATTAAATGATCTAAGCATTTGGGAAGATGACAATATGGAAAGTCAGGTGCGAGGTTGGTATGTGCATGTATGATTTCAAAAGCTCTTAGCTCTTGATATCAGTAAATGTATTATATTTTCCTCCCTTATAAAATTCATGTATTGTTTATTGCTTGCATGGTACTTGTGGGTGTGTAAAGGCACCTCTCACTTATTCTCATTCTGAAAATGTGCCAATTCCTTGATGTATAAGAAGGAAAGCTACAGTTGGTTATAAAGACGTGATAGATGACTTAGGTGACTGTATTCAGCTGTAAGCAATAAGCGCTGAGCTTGGCAGAAAGTACTATAGGCAAAACACAAGTGATTTACTAGCTATCCAAACCACATGAGATTTGTAATGCATGAGACCCTCAGGCCCATCACTTCTCTTCAGCAATGGGAAACAATATTTTGGTGAACAATGACATGTTTAATTTCAGCTTTGTGTTGTAAAACAAAAAGGCAGCCTGATTTTCATTTTATTATGTTTTTTCTTTCATAAAGTGTCTTTGCATCTTATTGGAAGTACACATGGTTTCTTATAAAGCGGAAACAGTAGAGCATGTTAGAAACAATATCTATTGGTCAACATTTATTATTGGCTCTGTGTTTGCACATAGTTGGTGAGATCAAAATGAGAAACCCAGAGTGCTGGGACGGATGCATTGCATTCTGATAGCCTCTCCAGAGAGCTGATTCTAATAGCTGAGTACTTTTTAGGGCAGATGTGTAGCCAGGTGCTTGCCATGGTTACATATGGATACTAAAAACAGTCTTGGCATCCTCCAAAAAAAAAAGAGAGAGAAAGAGTAAGAGAAGAAATGTCATCCACAGAACTGAGGGTAAAAAAAGTTACCAAAGACCATGAACTCAAATCCCAACTCTGTTAATGATATATGGTGTGAATGCCATAAACTTTCTGCATCTCATTGTTTCAGCCTGTGAAATACTGACCTATTTTGCAATCTCAGTGTGAGAGATAAATAAAACCTCTTCCAAGACACTTTGAAAATAGATTGTGCATTTCAGAATAAATGTTAAGCAATAATAATGATGACGGAATAGCTGACACAGTGCAAATTTTAAATAGAGCAGAGTAACTTTCTAATTATGGGCTAAGTTTTATTCTTTGTAAGTGTAATTAGAAAGCGACAGTGTTCCTTTAATTAGAAAGTTAATTAGATTGTGACCTCTTTTCCTGTCTTATTGTATTGGACTGCAGGCCAAAAGTAAATTACAAATCCTACTACTAACGTGGCGTTAGCCCCCCAAAATAAGACTGGTGAATCATGAATGTCATTATAAGGACTAACAGTCGGATTACAAGTCAGATAGGACCTTCATAAGCTATGGACTGGATCTCCCATTAGAAAAAAGTTTAGCTGGATAAGTGAAGAAGTTACTCCTCTAGATAAAGCTTATATAGTAAAGTCCTAAATAGTATTCTTCAGAATGCTGGTACTCTTACTTTAGTATGCATGCATGAGAATCGCCTGAAGGACTTGTTAAGACACAGATTGGTGTGTTCTTCACACACACAGCTTCTAATTCGGCGAATTTGGGGCGGGACTTAAGAATTTACATTTCAAGGGCATCTGGGTGGCTCAGTCGGTTGGGCATCTGCCTTCGGCGCAGGTCATGATCCCAGAGTCCTGGAATCGAGTCCTGCATCGAGCTCCTTGCTTGGTGGGGAGTCTGCTTCTCACTCTGCTCTTCTGCCTCAAATCTATCTGCTATCTGTCTCAAATAAATAAAATAAAATCTTCTAAAAAACAAAGAATTTGTGTTTCTAATAGGTTTACAGTTGATGCCAATGCTCCTGGTTTAAGGATCACAATTTGAAAACCACTACCTTAAAATATGAATAGCACTAGACTTAGGAATTGTCTAGTATCAAAAAAGTTTGAGAGTTCTTAAAGTTGAACAAAATTAAGCTAGTTTCTTTACTGTGTGATATCTCAGAGGCTTTTATACATTAGGTGGCTTTGTGAATCTTCAAGAAGGATAAAGTATGCATTGCTACTCAGATGTATTTGCTCTGCCCACCTGTTGGAATGCCTATAATTTATTTTCAAGTACTTCAGCATTAACAAAATGACAGGCTTTGTGTACTAATTAGTGTAAGCTGTTCCCCTCATAGTTCTCATTTCCAAAGGTGGACCCTGTGAATAATTTTGCTCTCCTTCCTCAGAGCTACCCCAGAGGTTTTACTGTTTCACATACTGCTATTTGAATGGGTTGTTGGAATGGTTTGTTAATTAGAATTAACAGCAGAATGTGAGAGTTTTCACTGGTGTAATTAGTGATTTTCCCATGTGGGTACTGGTTAAAGGATTGTAGAGACAGCCCCTTGTCTGAACAGGGTTTACAAATCTAGTAAGGCTTCATCCTTTAATGTGAGAAATGGTGTACTAAATTTGATTCCTAATTCTGGAAACTTCTTGATTGCCTGGCTCCTACCAGCCTAATTAGCTGAATTCTTTCTCTAATATTATCATATTTGCCTTTGGGTGAAGTTTTCATGCAAAATGATGTTGGATCAGTTTAAAAGACGTTTGTGGCTTCATAGAGTTGACTGGCTGTTTTGTGCTTGCTTGTTAATAAATACCTAAAGAAGATTTTGCTCCTAGGTGGTTCAAATTACAATCAAGGAGCAAAACTCCTAAAGCAAGAGGCTCACCCTTCTCCACATCTAGCCAGTGGTGGCCATGGATAGCTGCAGAAAAGGACATAATAGCTGTGTGCGGTGAGATTGCCTTAGGTCAGATCACAACACTACCCCTGGTCCCCCTTCTAGTCTTGAGTCTTTGTGAAGCATTTCATACCACCAGTGCTGTTCAAAAACACGTGGGAGAAAGGCTGTGTGATTATTTTCAACCTTTTAGAACAAAGGAGCCCTATGTCACAGGAAACCAAACAGCATTAGTAAACTGGTCTGCAGAGCCTCTATTGTCTTCTACATGAAAATTCCATGCAGAGCGAAACAGAAGCACAAGAATCACAATGAAGCAAACAAACAGAAAAGAGGTAATGATTTCGTGTTTACATTCTTAGTGGCAGTTTCCTAGGGAAATAATAACTTAGGATAAATAGTCGATTTTCCTTACTTGGTGATATAAATTGTATTTTGTCTAGAAAAGGAGTGCTCTGGAGCAGGAGAGTTTTAGCTAAAAAATTGTATGTATGAACGATACTGGCAAATTCAAAGATATCCTTTGGTCTGTTCTTACTTTGCCTTACTGAAAACAAGATACTCATAAGGACATAATGTCAATATTGAGTGAAATTAAGAAATCTCCTGCTCAATATAATGTTTCATATAAAATAACTGTTCAGTAGATGTCTCTGTTTGCTTTGAGGTCACTTCTGTTCATGCACTGTTGTCGTTTCAATTTCAAGTAATTATACGGGCTTAGAATATATAGAAACAGCAGGTGTTTTTTAAAGATTTTTATTTAATTATTTGTCAGGGAGAGAGAAAGAGAGGCTGCACAGGGGGAACAGCAAGGGGAGAGGGAGAAGCAGGCTCCCCACTGAGCAGGGAGCTGATGTGGGGTTCAATCCCAGAACCCCTGGATCATGACCTGAGCTGATCTGAGCCAAAGGCAAACACCTAACCAACTGAGCCACCTAAGCGCCCCAAAATAGCAGTTATTTTGATGACACAGTGACCCTGATCTGCACTGGACCTTGTATGAGTGCCATTTTAGGCCAGAATTAATAGAGCGCACTCTACTTTGGAGTTAGATTTGAGTTCATTTGTTGGCCATTTATCACTTACCAGCTCATTTGGGGGGAAGATCCTCTGGAAAATTCTGATTTGTTCGAGTTGCAATTCAAAATTCCCAAAATGTGAATAATAAAACCTTACCTCATTGGATGACTCATTCATTCATTCCACAAACGTTTATTGACTGTCTCCATGTGAGGAGCACTGCTGCAAGACCAGGGGGACAGCACTCAACAAGCTTATTCATTACTGTCATGGAGCCCTCAGCTAGTCACAGAGGACAGCAAGGACCACCAGCAAGTATGCAGTATAATATCTGGGGATTATGAGCTATATGAAAAAAGTAAGTCAGGATAAGAGGGCAAGAGAGAATTACAAGAATGCTATTTTGGGGCACCTGGGTGGCTCAGTTGGTTAAGCATCCAACTCTTGATTTCTGTTCACATTATGATCTCAGGGTCGTGGGATTGAGCCCAGTGTCAGGCTCCACACTCAGCGGGGCATCTGCTTCTCTCCCTCTGTCCCTCCCCCTGATCTCTCTCTCTCAAAATAAATAAATAAATCTTAAAAAAAGAATGCTATTTTATTATGAATCAAACAACCTTTATGATAAATGGACATTTGAGCAGACTTGGAGGAAGTGAACGGATCTTCTGTGCTGCAAGATAAAGCAAGGCAGAGCATATGTAAAGTACGTTGTAAAATATCTGACACAGAGCAGGAATGTAGCAAATGGAATATTCTACTCTATTATGATTACCATTGACAACGTTATCACTGATGTTGATGCATTTTCGTAAACACTGAACTCACGCCCGTGTTTGGCAGACAAACTTGAGGAAATAATTCCTACTAATAGAAGGCTCTCACAGATGAACAATCACTTAAGGAAGGGACCATACTTCTTGATATCTCTGCAATAGAAGTCTGAACTCTGACCAGTGCTTTTGGCAAGAGCCTTATTATAATCATTGCAATGGTCTGTACTCTCAGGATCTTGATAAGGGAAAGTGTATGGGATAGTGGCTATTAAAAATAATGTCAGCCACCACTGTCAATTACTGATTATTTTTTATTCATCATGCAATGTGCTAAGTGTTTTACACTCACTATTGCTTTAAATTCAACAATCCTGTAAGGTTGTTCTAAGGTTACCTGACTGGTTTCCCACGATTGGAGCCTGGAATGGTGTGAAAAGAAGGCCGATGCCCTTATTCACCATATTCACAATGTAAAATATATTGGCAAAAAAAAGAAAATTATAACACTCCTGAAATTGTACCTATTTCAGTTAATAATGTGGAATATTCAACTGAACTTTTGCTCCTGACTTTGGAACCCAGACTTCTGTGTGCTTTTTGTTTTTAAATGGAAACTATATTTTTAATACCAAAAAACAAACATGAAAATAAGCTTTTGGAGAACATATTTATGCACGGAAAACTTTCTAGAAATAACAACTCTTGGAATTTTAAGCACTGAGGGAGCAAATGGTGCATTTTGACTTTTTAAAATAGTGCACCCTCCCCTCAATTCCACATGTATCCAGCATCTCTCTGCGGTGTTGTAGATCACAATCAAATGCCTGAATAGAATCATTCATGCAATTGTAAATCACTACTAAGGCCTATTTAAGACATGGGGTTTTTATAGTTTAGGTGTTATTTGAGAAACCAAATACCTGACTAAGACAGCTTATTAGGTTTTTGAACTTTATTTAGTAGAATGACCTCTGCTGCAACAAATGCTGTGAACTGGTTTTGAATTTTTATTCAGAGGAGCCTGTGGCTGGCCATGAATAGACAGACAATTAAAGAAGTGAGTTTACTACAAAGTAAATCCCTGGTGACCTACTGTTTTTCTTTTCTAGTGAAGTTCCTCAAAGTACAATCCTATCACTTTTGACTTGAATGAACTAGTCACTGTCTCCCAAGTTGAACTATAGCATCACATGGAAGTTTAATTTTCATCTTATTTAATTTGACCTTGAGGAAGCTGGATCATAAAAAGGCAGTATGATCTCCAGTTCTCCACACTTTAAGTATCTTGCAATTTCTCCACCCAGAATGATTCCCAAGAGACCTTGTAAAATTTAAAAAAGAAATTGGTCAAATTTGCCACCTCTAATTTGTTCTTCAAGATCTTTTGGCATCTCTTTCTTTTTATCAGTGCCTCTCACACTTCAGTGCTCGCAGGGGACAACCCTGTGCAGGGGGGCAGAAATAAGCAATAGTAAATCCCAAACATCATCCTCTCTGACTGGGCCTCCTGCTCTGGTGCTTGGCTCAATGCCTGACACATCGTTGGCACACATACAGTGTTAGTTGTTTGAACCACTAACTCCATGAATTGATGAATAGATCACCCAACCAATGAACAGACAACAGAAAGCTCACCTTCGACTTTCATTTGTTTGGAGTTCAATTCAGGGCCACGGAACCAACTGGAAAGAGTATTGTATATAGATATAATAGCAAATGACTAATGATTTACATTTCCTGGAAACATACTGATATCTTACTTTGACTTTCTGAAAACATCAAACTAAAGGAATGCTTAACTGGAAATTTTAAATTCTCATAGGAAAAAATCATGAGGGAGACACTGTAGGGATGTGGCTGCATACATTTTTGGTATCTTTCTCAATATCCGACATCCCAGGAGTGCAAAATATGGGCTAGATTTCTACTCAACCTGTTTGAAATTCAAATTACCCAAACCATGTCCCCTTTATTTCCTCTTTAGACTTTCATCTGCAGATACATAATTCATTTGGAAAGCATAAAATGAGCACCACTTTAAGTAAAGGATGGACAGGACAAGGGAAGTTTTTGAAAACCATCTTTTGAAATGATAATTCCTTAGTCTGTGCACCACCACCCAGGAGTTTATCTGACCTAAAATTTTAAAGCAGTAATTATAGTGTGACAAAACAATATTAAGTACTAAGATACATTTCAGAATTCTAAAGCACACTTCAAATACATCAAGGCACATTATTTGATAACTGTGACATGAATGTGCAACCATAAATGTCCCTGGCATTTCAGAGTTATGGAGTATCAAATACTTACTGCAGATTTGAACATAGACAGCCCCATATTCCCACCTCTTATTGTAGGGAGAGGTCGAGAAGAGAAGGCACTGCCCCTAAGCTTCTTGAAAGAAGGTTTGGTGATGGTTAATACTGTCCATAAACAGCAAAACAGAAGTCACCAGATGCAGCTTCAAAAGCTGGTGTGAGACAAGGAACCCTGGGCCAAGATTTGTGAGCTATGAGTCTCCAGCAGAAGCTGCGACTCTCATCACAGAGCTCTTATACAGAACTGGACTATCTCAAGCGAGAATCAGGGTAGTAATATGAGCTTCTTGTTAGAGTCCACTCCCTACTGTAAAATGTGTTTGATGTCAAGGAGGGGTACAATAGCAACTGCTATTCTCTGGATAACCAGGGTGAGAACTCTACCTTATCTGTCAATTACTATGAACTATTTGAGAATCGTTAAGTTAGTTGAAGTTGGGGGGAAAAAAATAGAACAGGAGGGTCTCCTGGGCATAGTCTCGAAGAAGCTGCATTGGCAGAAATGGGCTACCCTAAGTATAATTGAGAGTGCTAGCAAAAGAATTGGAGCATTATGAATAGGGTCATAGTAGATTAGTGTGACTTCTTTGGCTTGATTATGGAAATGTTATAGAAAACTAATGTGGGAATGAAAGACAGTAGTGACACAAAGAAGGAGTGAATGACAAGATGACAGCTACTCAGGGAATCTGCCTTAGAAGGTAGCTAGTCAGGAGCAATTCTGGAAAAGGACTAGTGGAAGATATCTGGCAGGTTGAATGGACACGGCATGGTGGTAGATTGGGTAATGAGAGCAAAAGATACGGAGATGTAAAACATCATTCAAAGTCAAGGAATCTGACTATTGCCAGTGACAGAGAGACAGATGAATAAGAGGGAAAGTATGAGAAGGAGGAAAAGAAGAATTTTTAAATGATTACTTTCAGTGTCTGCATTATTTTCTCTGCTTTGGAGTCTCCCAGCTCCCTTCAGCTGGGGAGCAGAGATGGTCCCACCTAAAGGATCCTGACTGAGGCCAAGGATACCTAGGCTGCTGTGGCTTCTCCCATTCAGTGGAAAGCTTAACGTTAGTTATGAGATAGAGGATGCAGATGCTAAACTGATAATCCTACTCTACCTCTCAAGGCCTCCCAAATCCCAGCTCCTGGGGGCTCCGTGTGTTCCACCTCACAGGAAACCTCGTCCAACTCCCTTCTGGTTTTCCTGACTTGCATTCTTCATAATGCTCTGCAGACATAATGCTCCTTGTGTTCTGATGGTAGTGCTACTTGCTGGATTGCTCTTCCAATGACAACCTTCTGCTTGCCTGGTTCTCCAGGAATCATAGCAAGGATTTTTCCAGCACTCTGTCTTACTCACCTGATCACTACCCGCTACCTCACTTTGGACTCTGCCCATTGATCAGTACCAAGCCTAGGACCAAGTTGTGGTTTTGTGTAAGTGTGCTTCTTAGAAACTGTGCCTCGCCTTCTGTCTATATGTCTACAATTCTGCCTCAGTCTCCAAGCCATTTTCCCCAGTGTCTGCCTCATCCTAGAGAGCTGCCATTGTTTCAAAATAGTTACAAACTATTATGTGTAAAACACATGTACAGGATTCCCTGCTATGTGCTTGGCATATGTTACCTCATTTAGTCTTTTTTTTTTTTTTAAGATTTTTATTTATTTATTTATTTGAGAGAGAAAGAGAGAGCTCGAGCCATTGAGGGGGGGCAGAGGGAGGGACAATCAGACTCCCTTCTGAGTATGGAGCCTGATGTGGGGTCTCAATCCCAGGACTCTGAGCCACGTAGGTGCCCCTTTCTCAGAGTCCTTAGTTATTCATTATGGTTAGAATTTAATCATAAATAAGACCCTAAAAAGAAGATATTACTGATTTTTGCAGATGACAAAACTGAGTTTCACAAATATCGTAACTCATATAACACAGGAGATATGTAACAGAGAGGACCGAAAGTGGGCTGTTCGAATTTAAAACTTGCCTTTTTCCGGTGTTCTACAGCAAAATATGGGTAGGGACACGTGTTAGAGGAGACAGCTTTCTGCCTGTCAGCACCTGTCCTGTTTACCGTGCTGAACCATGAGAACTCATAGCTCATACTCAGGATGGTTATATTATCCTTTTTAATTGAGAAGTTACTAAAAGATATCTATAGCTTGGTATTCTCTAATTAAGATGAAAGTGAGAAAAGAGCAAGTGCAACCAGAAAACTAGAAATCTGGACTGGAGATTTGTCATCACACGGATTGTATTAGATTCCTCTTGCTGCTGTAACAAATGACCACAAGCTTAGTGGCTTAAAACAATACCAATTTGTCATCTTACAGTTAAGTAGGTCAGAAAGGTGACACAGGATAAAATTGAAGTGTCAGCAGGGATGAATTCCCTTACAGAAATGCTAGGGGTTTCCTTGCCTTTTCCAGCTTCTGAAGGTTGCCCAAATTCATTGGCTGGTGGCCCACTTTCTCCATCTTCAAAGCCAGCAAAGTCTTATTTCTCTAACCCTTCGCCCATCATGGCCTCTCTCTCTGACCCCAGCAAAAAAGACTCCCTGCTTTTTAAGGACTCATGTGATTAGAAAGGGCACACTGAGATAATCTCCCATCGCAAGGCCCATTCACTATCTGCAAAGTGCACTATTCCCATCCCATTCACTACATCTGCAAAGTCCCCTTTCTCATGTGAGGTAACACAAGTATTGGGGGTTAGGAGGTAGGCATCTTTGGGGGGCCTTTATCTGCTTTCCTCAAAGATGTTTTCTGAACCAGTGAGAACAGATGAGGGTCTCATATTCAGTATCAACTAGAGCCATTTTGATACACAACAGAGCCACCCAAATGACAAGGAAATCCTCTGAAGCAGTGTAGACAGTGATACTCTAATTCTACAGAGCTATAGATTTTTCCTGTGTGGTGGGCAATGGTTTCTTGCCTTAAAGTGACAGTGACTCCCACACCTTGCTAGATAATGCCACATATTCCCACATATTCCAGTTCAGCCCACCTAATCACAGAAGGGAAACCTTTTTGCTTAACCAGAGCAAAGGGATTCCTGTCATTTTCTGTTGTCCTTTCCATGAGTATCTGATTTTGTGATAATTCGAAATCTAGACCTTTTTCTAAGTTATTCAAATTGACATTTTTTCTTCCTTACCAATTGCTTCCTATCTGGGCAATGAAAGGCTAGAAGAAGGATACATACCGTGCACTGAATCTTTTACTAGTTGGGTCTCTCAGCAAATGAGTGTCAGTAGTGTCATCTATCCCCTTCTCAGATCATGGGTTATCCGTTTGACCCAGTTATCTATGACATCAATTTACTCATCCTAGGTAGCTTTTTAGCACAAAACCTAGAGATACCCTGCATTATAACATTGTAACAAGTGTTGGTTTATCAGTCCTCAGCAAGTACCTAGCGTGTCTTGCCTGCAAATTATCTTTCACCATTTCTTTTTCTGAGTAACTAATTGTCAGATCCAGCTAACAATCTCACCTTTTTTCCTCAATGAACTGCTTTCCTAGGATTGACTCCTATGTGCCTACACAGAGTGCAGTCAAGCATTATTTCAGATCCTCAAACTAAGTCAGAATAGATTCAGGGCCTTAATCACAGAACACTCATCTCAGATGGATATCACTATCAAAATCAGAATTCTAATTCTATCTCGTATTGGCCAGAGAATAGAGTTTCTACTTTAAAATAAGTAGTGGGAGAAGGAATGGAAAAGTAACAACATGGAACATGAGCAGGATGTTTACTTATTTCTGCATCCTTTCTTTTTCTCACTAGTTTAGGTAACACCAGAACCCTTTGCTCAAAACCCGCACAATTGCACATGGTTACTTTTGATGATGCAGTTTCACTAGAAGGGATTTGAACAGTCATGGGCTGGGGGACTAGGAAGACAGAAGGAACCCAATCCATATGACTGAAACTTAGTAGCTCCCCTGATCTGTGCCACTAACTGACATAAAGTACCAAAGAGTGCCCTTCAGATAGGCTGTGTCTTTTTTTTTTTTTTTTTTTTTTTTTTTTTTTTTTTGCAGTATGTAGGTAAATACCAGGTAATTCTACTTCAGCATATGCGGTTACCAATGAGTATGTACTGTCTTTTCACTGGTATGGTTCAGTTTGGTCCTCAGGTGGTCAGCCTGAAAATCCATCGCTGGTAGGCTGTGGTGGTGATGTTTCTAGAGCCTGTGTTGTTTTCTTGTCAATTTAGCATTAATCGGGATAGCTGCCTTTCCTGTTATACAGATCTCCTTTTCACAAGTCAATATGGATACTGGTAGATGTAGATATTGAGAGCTTACCTAAGAGTCCCTGTCCAGTCTGCCCTTCACTTTAGGGTAGTCTTTTATGTTAAGGCCATCTTCCTGTGTACTATGACTCAAACGTCTCCTAAAAGTAAGGCACAAATTCCAGCCCTAAAAGGCCATTGCTCTGAACCACTATTTCCTTCTACCCATTAATTTGCTCCCAGTTGAGTGTGTTTGCTCTCATCTCCATGTTGGAGGTTCCTAACACTCATATTCCCCTTTGGATTTCCTCATTTGAGTGTATTCTTTAGAATTACCCCTTGGCTGGTAAACCCTTGGTAACTCCTGTCTTAGTCTTCTACTGCCTAGATGACAGTTCCCTATTCTAAATCCTTAGCCCGGTGGAATTCCACTGCCACCCATGCCACCTGCAGACCTTCCCTCTCTCTGCCCTTTTCAACAGGCAATGAACTGTTTTATCAATGTTTGGTTTTTTATGGAAAATGGTATGTTTTAAAATGGTTTAAATCTCTTCTTCAAAATAAGAAAAGCATTCTTTATGGTATATATAGTCTAAGACTTTCCCCATCCCACCCCTCTTCTCCAGCTGCCTAACATGAATAATGTGGAATTTCCAAATTTTCTTCCAAAGTTCATGCTTTATTTATTCCATTATCAAGAGCACATCAAACTACGTTATCATTCTTGGGATCCTTGAAGTAAGATCTTTGTAAAATCACAGTGCCAACAGAAGTTTTAAAATGAAGGTACTTAGGTAAAAGGAACGATCCCTTGCCAGGCATTTATAGATTCAGATCGAAAACTGATGATCACACATTTCACCTCTAGCTTCTATTAAACAGTAGGTTCTGTTGCTTCATTCACAATATGCTATTGATATGCTTTGGCAAAAGCATTTACAAAGACTCTTCCAGCAACATGAACAGCAAAAGAGATCCTGAGAGAGGTGCTATGAGTATCTTGTGGATACAAATTTTCACCCTCCAAAAAATCTCACTTTAGCATTTATCCTTGATGTAAGGTGGTGAATTTTTAATATAACAGGCTCTTCTGATAAAATGCATTCCTTTCAGTTTTTTCATTCTCTTAAAGAGAACACAAGTTTAAGGGTTTTTTGGTTTGTTTTCATCAGTCGATGTAATGGCTACAACACTCACGACCCCCTACTTCCCCAACACACACATACTCACAGTTCTTAAATTCCCGATTCTTAAAGAACTTACCTGGTCAAATGCTTGTTTGTATGGTATTAATGCCTTGGACATACTGCCTTCTGGTGGTATGAATCAGTTCTTTTCTATCATTTATTGTTCCTCTCAGTGATTTCTAGAAACCCATTTATGATAGAATCATTATTTCACAATGGTTAAATATTCAGAAAACTGGCGATTTCAGAAATGTGGGCAAAGTGCCTCATAAAAGCATGCATTTAAGGAAACCATACAGATTTTAAGACAGCACAACCTCAAGTATCGAGTGATCTGAGAACCTTCTTCCTCAGCTTCTCTGAGGTGCTTGTTACCAAAATTCATCCCCTAGCATGCTACAGATTTATCAAGCCAGAGTCTCTGAGGATGAAGCCGGGAAAGGGAGTCTGCCCTGGTGATTTACATGCACACTAAAACTGGAGAATCATTGTCCCTCAGAGCCATTAGGAATCCAGTTTGGTGTCTACAAGAGGCAATCACAACACGCCATCTAAAAATCCCTGTATTTCCATTCATGACTTCAAATCTGTACATTTCATTGTTTAGCTCCTCCTAAATCCCTTCTCCCTGGAAAAGGGCCAGAAGGGGTAGTTGTGAAAGCACTGAAGGAAATATGGTCAGATAGTATGAATATGAGTATGATCTGACACTTCTATTAGCTCAAGAAGGAGGGAAATGATAGAGGAAGCAGAAACTGACCAACTCCAGTTCAGAGCTGTTCTGCTCGCTTTGGCTTGGCAACTCTATGACTTGGACAAGTTACATAACTTTGCTGGTCAAAATGTCAATGACCATATATATATATATATATATATATATATATATATAGCGCATCGTGGGCTATTATACATATATATCATGGGGCTTTTGTGAAGACTAAGTGACTGATGTAATTCCCAGCACAGTAGTAGACATGGAGTGGACCCTCACACATTACTTTTACATTTCTTCTTGTTTGCTATCACTACTACTAAAAAGGGAGACTTAAAACTTTGAGGGATGTCTCTTGGCAGTCTAAAGTTTCTTTAGGCCGTGTCTCTAGGTCATATGGGTATATGGTGTGTTTGCCAAAAAATGTTGTCTTTTGCACAATTGAAGAAAAGAATACCAATATGCTTTATCAAATAGCAACAATGATAGTCTAATATTTGCAGACCTCAGGATGGGGCTCCTCTCAAAGGTTCCCAAGGGTCCTTCTTCACATAAATGAAGAAGTGTGTGCTCTGTACCTGAGAAGATTGCATGTAAGGAGTAAGCGCCACAGAGAAGACTCTCTGAGAAGGAGAAATAGGGTTGTGGTCTCCTAGAGTCCCCACTGTAGGGGAAAAGAGTAAGAGAGAGAGGAGCAAACAGGCCTGGAAACTGGCAGTAAAGGAGAGAAAATAGGGCAAAAGAGACATAAAATAAATAGAGCGCAGAGAAGCTGAGTAAGCTGACAAATCGTGATAAATGGTCCTTATATTTTGACTCCTGATTCCTGGGTCAGAATCCTGCACTAACAAACTACTAAACAGATCGGCCCAGATATGTTTTAGCACCTTCTAGGAACAGCGTAGTGTAACAGACAGAATGACCCAGGAGTAAATAAGGCCCAACTCTGCCTTCCAGTATTTTGCAGAATAATAGCAGAAAGCCTTAACACATTTGGCACAGGGAATGGGTAGCTAATCAGAAAAAATGAAGCTTATTTCAATGTAGTTAGGCTAAGAAGAAAAAGCCCCATACTTCTTGTTAAAAAATAAATGGAGTTTAATTGCTCAAAGTGATCCCAGTCCACAGATTATCACAGTAAATAATTGCACACCCATCTCTTCTGCAAATCACAAAGCAACCTGCTCCATGCACCTCAGATGCCTTTCCAAATCACCACAGAGGGAGATTTTTAATCATTTCAACAACTGGAGCTCCAGCTTTGTTCTCGAATAATGCCGGAAGGTTTCTAACATCTGTGCTATCCATAGCACTATACTCTTCTCACTTAATATAGACAGGGTTTTGGTTTTGTTTGTTTGTTGCTCAGTTGGTGTTGTCATATTCCAGAAACAGAACAGGCTGGCAGATCAATGCCACAGGTACAGCTATGTATCTATTCTCCTCCTCAGATGCCTCTTTGCTTGATTAGGACTGCACGGGTGCTGGAGGTATGGCCTGCATCGGCCTTGCATTCTTAATTTGGGTAAAATGAGTGGAGACCGACTCTAACACATGCTTTTTAAAATCAAGAATCTAAAAACGAGTCCCAGCTGTACCACTAACAGCATGGAACCACTTGGTAAGCATCATCCTGAAGGGTCAGAATCCCATCTTGTTTATCCCTGGGAGAGGTGACAAATTATGAACAAATTAGCATCAAGACGCACTATTCTGTAAAATGGTCAAAATAGAAATACAAAACACAAGAACCACAGAAGTGCATCTTTTTAATCACTGAATTTTCAACAATAGTCTAGTGAAAAAAATAATTAAATTATTACATTAACCTAGAAAAAGGACATAATCACTATATCATCACTAAGAAGACATTAGATACAAGTAAACAAGCAGGTGTTTGCCTGTTGACACACACATACTCTTATCTCAGGAATCTGATTCATTAACCCGTAAAGTGAGTAAGACATAAGCTAATTGGAGAGTTCTTGCGGTGATAAATGTCTAATGCGAGTCCAACTTAGCTCTGATTTTTGAAATTATTTAAACAGATGGCAAAACTGTTTTAATAACTTGTGAATAAATTTCTATACCTTAGAGTCTTCGTTTAAGGCTTAGACCAGACTAGCATGGAAAACACACAAGTGCCTAGCACTGAATCACTTTGACTTATATGGGAATGTCAGATCCAAGAGGACAGGCATTTTTGTCTATTTTTGATCACCAGTGTAGCCACAGTGCCTAGAAGAATGCCTAGCGTACTATGCACTATTAGCAAATTTTCACAAAACAAAGAAACCAGTAACACTTAACCATCTCATTTCAGTTTCTTTGTCAGAATTGCTATCATTGGCCAAGCCTGGTAATAGGCAGTGACATCTTTCTTGGGGAATAATATCCAAAGGAAGATATGGGACTGAGTACTAGCTCATAGAAGGTATAGAGCAAGGTGTCTCATGGATGCCCTAATAATGGGCTCTACACAGCCTGAAGCTCAAACTAACTAGCAAATCCAGACAGTCATTTCTCTCTCTCTCTCTCTCTCTCTCTCTCTCTCTCTCTCTCTCTCTAGCAGCTTTTATCCTCTGTTGCCTTCCAGCACAACTCAAGGAGCTGTTCTTCTTATTTTTCCTGCCCTTTACTTTCTGCGTTAGTGAACTATTTGCCCTTCAGTTCTCCTCCACTGTGTTTATATGCATTTAGGAGGATTATTTTTGTTGTACTTGTGACCTCATTTTGCCATTGATGTAAGACTAGAATTTGAGGCATTGACACGAAGAAAAATGTGACCAATTGTCTGAATTCACTTTCTCTGTACCAGTTCATTCTTTGGCTTTTCACATTGCTAATGAGGACATAGAAGATTCCAGATGTCTTTCTAACCATGAGGAAAACTCTGAAATAACCATCCATGGTTTTGTGTTACCTACAATTAATCATAATCCTTTTTATTAGCTAAATAATGAGGGGAAATATTTTTCTCTTCTCTCTGAATGAAAGGCAACTATGTTGTTCTCTGTCAGTTTCTAGAATTTCACTTCTAAGAATTGGCTTTAAGATGTATCAGTTACAGAAGAGAACTTTTGATTGTCCTTTCGGTATTTTACCAGTGCTTTGATTTAATATTTAATATATCATATTGTGTCTCTTATACAGTTAAACATACACTTACCATTTGACCCAGCAGTCCTGCTCTGGAGTATTTACCACAGAAAAGTGAAAACTTGTGTTCACACAAAAACCTGTACACAAATATTTATAGCAGCATTATTTATAATAGCCCCAAACTGGAAGCAACCTAAATGGCCTTCCTTGAGTGATCCGATAAATCAACTGTGGTATATCCATACCATAGAATACTATACAACAGTAAAAAAAGGAATAAACTACTAATATAAAAATAACTTGGATGGTTGTCAAAGATGTTATACTTCGGTGCCTGGGTGGCTCAGTCAGTTAAGCCTTTGGCTTGGGCTATAATCCCTGGTCCTAGGAATGACCCCTGCATTGGGATCCCTGCTTGGTGGAGAGCCTGCTTCTCCCTCTCCTCCCCGCTGTGCTCTGTCTCCCTATCTCTGTCGCCATCTCTCTCTCAAATAAATAAATAAAATCATTTAAAAAAATTTTTTAAAGACATTATACTAAGTGAAAGAATCCGGTCCCAAAAGGCCTCATACCATTTCATTCCATTTATATGACATTCTGGAAAAGCTAAAACTTTAGTGATGAGGACAGAACAGAGGTTGCCTGGAATTAGGAAAAGAGGAAGAATGACACTCCAAAAGAATAGTACAAGGGAGATGGGGGGCGGGGGGGTAAAGGAACTGTTCTGCCGTTCTGTAACCTAACTGTGGTGGTGGTTACATGTGTCTCTATATGTGTTAACACTGTAGCACTCTACACCAAAAGAAAACAGGTCAGTTTCACTGTGTGAGAACTTAAAAAGTGAAATTGTAAAAAAAAAAAAAAAAAAAAAACCTCATAATATTCCATATGAATCTATACCATACCATAGAGAGATGCGTGGAAGTGTATTCTCTGAAGTGGTATCATCTGTGTGGAGGGAGTTCAGAGTGAGAAGACATTTATTTTAAAATAGCTATTTCCTTTTTTGAAATATTGTGAAGTAGGTTTATTTTTATTTAGAAATGATCAAGTTGCTGCTTTTGTTTAATTCATTCTCTTATAGCTTCTAGTTACTACAAAGACCCAAGTCATTAATGACTCTTTTTGTGCAGTATTTGTCTGGCAAGATTAACACTATTTGTGTCTGATGAGTGTTATTATATTCCTTCGTGCCAAGCTTGGAATCCAAGATGACAAGTGCCATAAGTGTTAAAAAATATGTAAAATTAATAGTTTCGTGCCTAAGAGCTTCTCTTTTGCACATGAGATTAGTATACCATTCTTAGTTTCATTTTGTAGTGTAATTTTCCTCTTCAAAGAGCTCACTTTATTCCTTTCAATTGCAAAGCTGGAATGGTCGATATGCCTATAATAAGTTTAGAGAATTAAGTTGTTACTACAAGGAAGTTTTCAAAACTCCATAGACTCACCAATATTTTACCCATACTCTTCATAATAGAGCAGATGGAAAGACAGGTATTCTCCCTATTTCTCTTCCTTCCCTGAACTCATCCTCTAATGCCTTAAAAAGGAAAGCCTGGTATGATATCGCATATGCACACAGATGTGCGTGTGAAAGAAAAATGAACGATTGCATACCTTTGTAGCCATATCTTTTTGCTCTGCACTTTCATTTCAGAATATAGCTACCTTTTTCTATGGTAGCATTTCAGCAAAAGAAAAATTAAATAGCCTGTATAATTAACGCTTCCTTTTTATCCCAGGATAGATTCTTTTCTGTGTTTTGCATATAATGTAACACAAGGTCATTGGGGGTTTGAGATATTTGAAAAGAAATCCTTGAAATGGTCATGAAGCATGATCTCTAGAAGAACTATGTGCAATATGCCACTCAAACTAAACAAGAATAATAAAATGAGATATTCAAGTAGATAGCAAGAGGCGAATGAATCGTAATATTCATTTTATGACAAATCTAAATATTTCATGTTTCCATTTTATGTCAAAGGTTAAGCTTTAACTGGAATAAAAATTTCCTTTCTTGGTAAAATCAGTTGATTTAGCAGTTTTATGCATGAATTGAAGCTTTCAATCAACATTTTTTTTCTGTCGAATTTCCCTTTTTATGGGAAATTCTGTGCCTGATTCTTTTTTTTAAACTTCACTGAAAAGAATCATAAAAGAGCACCAAATGTCTCTTTTTGTTGAAAGAGTTTTTTTTTTTTAAAGAGACACCATAAAAAAAAATCCTTTATTGTTTTGTTTGGAAACTATCTTTATAAAAAGGCTAATTTTATCCTGGAAACTACTATTAACACTGTGTGACTAGCATTTCAGTATGAATCATGGTCACAAACAGGGTCATTGTGAATGGCAGAGCTGAGAGCTGCTTGTCAACAACCATTCAAAACCAAATACTTGCATGAGTTCCGTTTTAATTTCCTCGACTTTCCTGTGAAAGATAACCTTCCTTTCTTTCTTCTCCAAGCGTTCCCTTGCACCTTCCTTTGGCTCTTCTCACATCTGAGCTCCCCCTCTTCTCACAGACTGTAACATTCTCCAGGGTCAATGACCTGTGAATCTGGAGGATTTCTTTAGGCGCTGCCAAAATTCCAGTTGTTGGATACTCGTGACAGCTCACAGCCTAAGGCAGAACAAAAGTGAGAGTCAGCTGATGATCAGCTAGGCTCAGACCACTCAGAGAAGCTGTCAGGGGCCAGGCCACTGAGTTGATGGAATTCCACAAAGAAGTCATAGGGGATGTGTGGAGCCAGGGGGAGGCTGCCTTATTTTGGAGTCATCAGCAGAGGGCTAAGGAAAGAATTTTCTGGGAATTCCGCTCTATTGTGACAGAGTTTGGGCTTTCAGAAGAAAAAAGAACACTGATTTCACCATAACAAGATTTTCAGCAGTTGCTTTTGCCTTTGGCTAAAACTCTTGCCATGCGTCCTCCTCTTCGATTCTGTTCCAGTCTCATTCTTGACCTTCCAAAATTTCTGGTCTGTGTTATTAGAGACTTCATAATATTTATTGATTGGATTTCACATTTGAATAACAATCTTTTTATATATGCAAAACAGTGATTGGGTAGGAAGAGATCTGGGTCCAAATATTTACTGTGGCACCAGTTGCTGGGTGACTCGGTGAAGTAATCTGAACCTCAGGGATCCCAGCTCTGAAATACCTCCAGACTATACGGCGAGAAATGAGTGATTCCATAGAGGGGAACCCTTGCAAAAGTTATATGTGCTCTACTAATATATCACATATGTAGTAGAACTGATGCTAGATTGTTCCATTTACATAGCATTGATGGAAGGTGGACTTAATTTTTTCTATGAGCAGTTGAAGTTGATTACCAAGAAATAGTCTGTCTATATCCATCACATTTCCTCGAAGCTGAATAATGAAACATCGCTAAGTATATCTACAATCATTCTGTTTTTCTGAACACAAGTTTTCTCTGCACTCTGACACTCACATTACTTCTGCTAACATGATGACCTTCAGACATTTCTGGGAGACATTGCATGCTATAGTTAGGATCATAAGTTTGGGAACTAGTCCTGGATTCAAATTTTGGGTCTGTTATTTTTTAGCTTGTAATCTCAGGCCATTTATTTAATTCCCCCGAACTTCAGTTACCCTTCTTCCACAAACTGGGATAAGACTAGTACTAACATCAAGGATTGGGAAGAGAATAATCTACAGTAAGTGTCAACACTTTCTGTAACAGACCAGATAGCAAATATTGGAGGCTCTACAGCCCATATCACACGGTGTCTTCACAACCACTCAGGTCTGTCTTTGTGTGACAAAAGCAGACCTAGATATATGTAAATGAATGGGCATGGCTCCAATAAAATTTTGTTTACCAAAATTAACAGCAAGCCGCGTGTAGCCCCCGACCCTAGTTTGCTAACCACTGATCTACAAGAATGCTTAGCACAGTTCTAAACATTAATTTTAATGTAAATTATTAATCCTGTGACATAAATGTAAACTTATATCATGATTCAAGAATATGTCACAATCATATGGGACTATCCTACATTACCTCAGAAACTGAAATCACTAGATCCTGAAGGAAACTACCATGGTATGAAGATTTGTGTGTGAGGAATTCTGCAATAGAATCTGCTGATCTGATGAGAGGGAAATAATAATCATGAAGCATTTTGTAGTACTTTCAAATCAACTACATCAACGGGTGATGCTAAAATATTGGAACAAAAGTCAGATGAAATTTTCAGTAAGGTAGGGCCCCATATTTATTCATGTTTCAAAGTATTTCTTCTCTGACTGTCATCTCCTTTCTAAATGTTGCTAAACATACGCACGTAGTAGAAGCCTAATGTGCTGAACTTGTAACATTACATTCCTGTTCCTTGTCTTCCTAATATAATGAAGCTGATTATGGTCCTTGTTTTAGAATGTTCATCCTGTTAGGACAGGCGAATTCATTGGCTACCGAGCACAGCCTTATGTTCATGTTCTTATCATTAGCACTCCTCTAGCTGTGGAGCTGTCAGCGTTTTCTGCCGAAATGCTTGCTTTCAGGGCTTTGCAATTCAGTCATAAAAATTAGCTGCAGGCAGAGACTTGACATATAAAGTCCAGACCCAAGAGAAAAATTTTATTACATTTTTAACAGGGAGAGGGAAGTACATTTGGCCATTAGAAAAGCATAAAAATCATTGTAGTGGACTTGCTCTCCATCCTTTTCTGTCCTGCCGTCATTTAAGATTACATTTGTTCCCTGCCTCCTCTGCTCTCCATATACCCATGGAGGAGCCCTATGGACCCCCCCCACCATGTTCGACAACTTTACAAGTTCCCTTAAGGCTACTGTTCTAGTTCAGATTGGACCAAAGCAGCTTTTTGAATACCATTTGTCAATAGGAAAAGGAAATTTCAGCCTCTTCCTATAGCCTTCTACGAATTCAAAATGTGAATCATTCTTCTGCCATAACATTGTGACACAGGGTATGACCTGAATCAAAATGCATGTTTTATGCTTGAGCTCTAGAAGTGGCTTGTGTGTGTGAAGACATTTCTTGGATGCAAGGTTGAATTGAGGAAGCTTAACTAACATTTTCTAATTAAAAACTGCATTGTGAACTCAATCACGTTGTACTCTGATGAGATTACACTATCTTTATTTAAATAAACAAGATGGGTTATAGGATTGAAAGCTTGGACAATAACCATCCCTTCCCTTCCTCAGCTGACGCCCCAGTTTTTCGGAAACATGGTTAGCCACTCATCTAATTGCAGGAATCTGGTAGAAACACATTTCTCAGAAAGGCTCAAGGATATTAAAAATGATGCCTGATCTCATGATTGACAACAGTAGTGTTCTACCCATTTAATGCCCAATTCAAGGTTATTCTATTCATTAGAGACAAAGTCTATTTTTATTCCCTTTTAGTGTATTTTCTGTATGGAATATGTGATGCAGAACATGTATCATGTCATACATAATATGTGATTTCCAGTGACCTCCATGTTCATTTTAATGGCCATGCACCTTCCTTGTCTCCTGTGGCCTGAGAATAGTGCTCACGCTCTTCTGTGATATTCCCTTTTCCCCTGGCTTACATGACACCTCACACTTGGGTCTCTGTCCTACCTCTCTGGTCACTCTCTCTCACTTCGCTTTGCTAGTTGCTCCTATTCCTCCTTACCCCATAACATTGCAAAGCCCCGGGTCTTCTCTGCTCTCCTTCCAGGCATGATCTCATCCTGTCTATATGCCAGTGGCTCCTAAGTGTATATACCCAGTCCTGGCATTTCTCTAAAGTCGCATATCTGGCCGACCTACCCTCTCCACTGGAATAGACACCCCAAACCCCACATCTTTACAACAGAGTCCTGATCTTTCCCTACAGAACTATACCACTCACAGCCTCCTCTACCTCAGGAGTAGTAGTAGTTCCCTTCCTCAGTTACTCAGGCCAAAAACCAGAATCATTCTTGACCTTTTTTCCCTCGCACTTTTCACATCCAATGTGTCAGGGAATTTTGATGGCTCTAACGTTAAAACGATTCATAATCTGACCGTTTCTCGCTTCCTCTACGGTTACTACTGTAGCACGAGGAACTTTTCAGTACTCAACCATTCAAAAGCTCCAGATTTCCCACTGTGAGCAGCAATTCTCACAGTGGCCCATACAGTCCTACCCAGGTGAGTTCTCCATCCCCGGTAAGACCACACGGCTGCCCCTGTCTGACTGCCTCACTCCATACCAGCCCCTGGGCCTCCTTGCTGTTCTTCTAGCATTACCACATACTCTGGCTTCTTGGGACTTTGTACTCGCTGCTCCTCTGCCTGCAATACTCCCCTGTAACACATCTACCTGGCTAATACCCCTGCCTCCTTCAAGCCTTTGCTCAAATGTCACCATTTCCGTGTGCCCTATTTTGACCCCTTATTTAGAATTGCAGACTCACCCAACTGCTGGCATTCCTGGCTTCTACTTTTTCTTCTTTTCCCATATATTTAGTCACCTTTGAACATACTGTATCATTTTTGCCCATTCTCTATCTATCATCCTGCACGAGGATGCAAGTCCCATGGGAGCTGAAAGTTTTGCTTTGTTCTCTTACATATTCCAAGCACCAAGAGCAGTGCATGGCACATAGAAATAACTCAATAAATATCTAAAGTGCTAAATGTATGCATAACCACTGAAAAAAATTGTAACACATAACAATCAAAAGTCAAGCATTCACAATAGTACAATGCCAAATGATTTGTTAAATAATTTAGGGGAGATGATTTTTTACAAGTAATATTTGTTTTAAATTATTCTTGTTAGCATTTGAGAACATTGATTTTTATATCATTAAGGATGGATGGTGACATTCTGTATTAAGCAAGTATTTTATTTAAATTAAATTAATTAACATATACTGTATTATCAGTTTCAGAGGAAGAATTTAGTGATTCATTGGTATTCAATATTAAGCAAGTGTTAAAGAAATAATCGTTACATTGTCATAGAGTTCTAAATAAAATTTTTACGTGGAAAATTAAGCATGAAGCAATCGCATCCTCATGATTTAGGTAATAAAATGTCCAAAAGAGATAAGCTCAGTTACAGATTCAACTAAGTGGCTCACAGCAAAAACCATTTTTTACATTTTTTACATTTTTACATTGGCAACAAAGGCAACAACATGGGAAGATTTTTTTCTCTTCAAAGTTTTGGATGTTGTTATTTCTTCCTAAAACACTGTAATTGATTTACCTATGCATGCCGACTAGAAACAAGCAATCAGCAATCCTTTTAATCTCTGGTTTATAGAACCTCTTGCACTGTGGGTTTGTTTTGCCTCATGTTCTGCTTTCTCCACTCCAGAGGTTTTGATCATACCCAATTTCTCTTAATGAAGGTGATTAGAGGGTGAAAACCAGCAATAACTTTGGGGAGAAAGTAGAAGGTTCCACTAGGCATTGAATACTATCCAATTTAGCTAAAGCTATTATTGATACTGATTCAGAATTTTATATTAACTCATTGAAAATCTTGAAGAATGATGATGGTGGAATCAGTGCTTATAACTTGATGATAATAGAATTTGGTAAGTGCTAGAAAATAATAAAATAGATCTAGATTACAACTGCTCACTCAAATCACTATAATTTTTCAATAGTTACCATTCCCAGGATACAATTTTAGGTAGGAAAAAAAGCAAGAGTTAGATGCAATACACAGTGGACTTAATAGGACCTAGAAGCCAGAGTTAAGTTGAAAATTATAGTCCCTAATGTAATTGTGTCGCAGAGCCTTTCATGAAAAATACAAACCATGAAATAAAATTTGTATGAAGCCCTTACTGAAACCTCATTTTATACACTTGCTCTTTGGATGATTTGCATTTCTAATTTTACATCTTTAGTTGAGTGTGCCATAAGCAAAATTATGAAAACATATTTCTCATTAGTGTAGGTGGAATCCCCTGCATATAATTGAGCTTAATCAATGAATAGGAATTTCCTTTCTGTAATGATTATTGCTGCTATCCCATAATCTGTATTTTACTTAGCTATTAACAATGCTTTAGCACAAACAGGGAAGGAATTATTAATCTTTTAGCTACTAAAATAGCCTAATCAAGTCTTACAACTCCCACTCATAAAAACAAAAATTATTAGAGTAAAATCACGACAGATTATCTCCTCAAATTATATGAACGGGAAAATTAGAAATTTTCAGCAAAATATATTTTTAATGTCATTCAGCTGTTTTGCATAAAGCATTTAATGTTATGAAAATATTATAAGTTGAACTATGTGCATAAAAACTTATAGTGCTAAAGATACTTATGGCTGTATCTATTGAACTGTCCAGACAAGCACACCTAACGGTGGAGCCAACATTAAGACTATTTTAAAAATAATCTACCATTTGATGCTTATTGTTGCATTGGCTAATGAGCGAGATCCAGTTACACTGAATCTCTTGATTTAAAAACAAAATCGGGCTGACACATTTCAGGGCTTCTCCAATGAGGTGTCACAGTATTTTGATTCAACAGACATTTATAGAACTTTGAAGGTACAAATAGGAAGGGATTGGTTTTGTTTTTCAATTGTTTTGAGCTCGGTCAGAAAGACTTCTAAACATAGATACCCAATATGATGCCACGAGGTAGAAAAAAGCAAAATTTTTCAGGCTGTTGGTGGATATTTTTATAAGTTCATCCTCTTTTAAGAGGTCAAGTCACCTGTGTCCAGTGATGGATGTGAATAGTCTCTGATACACAGGTTAGTCTTCCTTATTGTCTCGGGGAAGAATAAAAGGGCTTTATCATTAAGAAAAAAATGACTGTAAGAGTTATATATTTAGAACTAATGGTATAATTTTGAATTTGTCAATTAAGTAAGAATCCCAAACAACTCATAATCCCTGTGAGCTATGTATGCAACACTCAATATTTATTTTGACTATAGTGATCTTATTATGAATAATAAAAATATTCATAACTTTGCCTTAGAGTTGTTGATAAGGGTGCTCAATTTGGGGGGAAAAATTCATCCAGTTTCTACTCTTTCTCATGGTGTTGGTTAAGATAATGATAACTGTTCTAATGCACGGGGAAAAGAAAATCTGAAGTGCTTAATATAATAGAAGTTTATTTTTGGATCACATGAAATGAAGTCCATTGGTGGCACAGATTGTTGGTGGAGGGTTCTGTTCATGCAATCATTTAGGAACCCAGGAACACAGAGAATTTATCACATTGAACTAATGGCCAAAGTCACCATGGGTATTGAAATCCAGACTGGACATTAAAGAAATTGAGCGAGTTTTTTAGGGAGGAGGAACAGAATTAATACGTCAGGACTGGAAGTTTCATTTATCATTTTTGCCTACCCACCATTGGCCAGAACTCAGTCATATGGCTATACTTAACTGCAAGGGAGGCTGGAAATGTTACTTGGCTGTCTGCCTAGAAGGAAGGGAATATGCATTTGGTGAATGACTTGCTGGTCTCTGCCACAGTCATGTTTTGTTTGTTTGTTTATTGCTTGTTTCCATGAAGACAACTAACAATTCTGCAGAGTTGGAAAATTCTTCCCTGCACTACATTTCATATATACGTGCAATAAAGAGGTTTCTAAGGTCTTCCCATTTTGATACAAGTATGTCTAAAGAATGGAAATTTCAACCACTGTTGTTTACAAGATTTATGATTTTCACCACTGCGTTAAGCTCCTTAAAAAAATGAAAAAGGTGAATTCTTTGAGACAGTGTCCTTTGTAAATGATGCAGTAGTTGGGAAATTGGGGGTGAAAAGTAGCCCCAATGAAAGCTACCATACTTTAGCTCTGTCTTCTGTGATGTGACCCCTTCAGTGTACATATCCTTCTGGTTACTTTTCCAATCAATTTCACACTCACTAAAAAATGCTTTCTTGAAAAATTCCTCAGCAACTATTTTCCATCAAACAATTGTTCAGAGGTCTTCACAGGGCTCACTTTTTAAATACTGAGAATCAAAGACAAACATCAAATCATCTAGAGGTTTGATACTGTCCTTTATGTAAGCTTTAATAAAACTGTAAGATAAATAATAGAAGTAACCTGAACCTAACAACTGGTTGTTCTACATTGGTTTTGAGCACTTTAAAAGATGTCCCTTGTTAGTGTCGATAAATAAAGGCACATTTTTTACAGCTTGCCGACCTCCTTTTGGCTCAAAGCAGATTCTAGCATATTTACAGTCCAAGTTTTCAACCAGTTTTTCTCTTAAAAGAAATATCACCTTCCAAAATTCTGCTTCCAAGATGAACTTTTTTGTTTGCATTTCTTTTCCTCCACTAGGCAGAATTTTCTTTTTAAAATTGTAAAAAAAAAAAAGAGCTCAGTTTTTTCTAAATGTGTATGCATGATTGATTTTAAAATGCCGATGAAGAATGATGGTTTCATGAAGCATAGCTTCATGCTTTTTTATGAGCCAGATGCTAAAATTAATGTAGGCTTATGTACATCACCAAATTAAAAATTATATTTCAAATAAGAAACTAAGGGTAGCCTATACAGTCGAGATTCGCTGCTGTTTATTCCTGACTGGAAGCATCTGGGCATTAAGTTTCATGTCTGTGACAGCCTTTCAATGTTTCGGATTGTTCCTTCTCATTTATCTTACGTATTTTCACCAGTGTCAAATTTGCACTTCAAAATTCCTATTTTTACCCATGACCCATTTCAAAATATGATCTATTACACTTTGCTGTAAAGATATCTATTCACAGAAGTTTAGTATAGCCCTTTCTGTAATAATAAATACAAAATGAAACAAAAATGTTCATGAGTATGAATTGGTGAAATAAGCAAGGATCCACATATTACAACAAACTATAGCTATCAAAATGACAAAATAGAGCTATTTGTACTGATGTAATCTAACTCGTACTTTGTAAGGCATATGTGTGTGTGCATGCATATTTATATATACATTTACATGTACCTATGCATATGTTTGTATATGCATATTAGCTGAGAAATGTACGGAAAGGACTGTTTCTATGGTTACCTGTGAAGGAGTGAAGCCACAGCATGGAATCTGGATAGAAGGTTTTTATTTTTCATCTTATACCTTTCTTAACTGAATTTTTTTTTACCATGACTGATCTCACATGTCATTCATTTTATATGCATGTGCGTATACATATACACATACATATGGTATATATAGATATATGTATATATCATATATGCACAAGCTGGTAGCACCTGTCTCTAAAGAAGTTTTACTATAACTAAGGCATAAGAATGTTAAAGATGGAGAAAACTTCAAGCTCCAAATAACTTTATAGCGTTGAAATCTGCTTTTCATTTCTACCTTGCTTCTGTCTGTTCCACTTATCAGCTAAGCTCATTTCCACCTGAGAGTTAAGGGCAGCAGCTTCTCTAATCACAGCTGGGAAACTTGTAACTGGGAGCCAGGCCATAGCTTTAAACCAGCAGCATCCATGGAAACTAAATACCAGAAATTAGCAGCAGTTGCAAAATGTAGTCCCAGCCCACTCCCCCTCCTTTCTAATTACTCACTGTTTCCTAACTGTGTGCAGCCAGGCTGCAGCGCTTGGGGTAGGAAGAGCACAGACCTTTTTGAATATGGCCAGGCTTACTCTGGAATAAGGTGAGGCTACCCAAGACCTAACCGCTGTTAAAGTGAGGTAAGAGTTCCTACTACTTCCATCAGATTCATTCTGCCCCAGGAAAAAGATGATGGTAACAGCATTATGTTTTTTAATTATGCTAACAACATTTCAAGAGTCTCCAGAGAAAATGCCTGTTTTCCAAAATGCGGATCACTAAATCATACTGTACTATTTAACAATGCCTGCCACGGAGATTTCAAGGCTTCATCCCAACTTAACTTGTTTAAGCCATCTTAGAATTCCAGTCCGTTGTTTTCTCCAAATTCTGCTCACCCTTTAGTGCCTAGGAAACAATCTGTAGGCCTACGGGCCTTCAAACCCTCACGGCTCCTCTGAGCCATTCAAGAGAGCCCAGGTTCCAGCTGGGGTCTGGCCTGGCACTTTCTCTGAAGGCCTACATTTCCTTCTGTGGCAAAAGGTAAAATCCACAGGTACCCGAACCTGCTGTGCACCTAAGTCATCAGAAAAGCTTGTGACATAAATAGATTCTTGATTTCTGGGCCACGCTGATATCCAGAGAGGTCTGAAATCCCTTCTCTGGGTTCAGTGCTTCTAAGTCCCGTGTCCTGGAGCACCACCTGTGTTGCCTCCTCCCTTCTTCCTCACAGAGGCGTCCCTACACTCCATCGCGCATAACCACCCTTTTCACACGTGACCTGTCTCCAATTTCTTTAACTCCCAGTTTCCTTCTTATGAACTATTCAAACCACCTCATTAAGGGCAATATAAAGGACGCCGGCACCAAGAGAGTAAGAGTCAGACCTTTGCTCTAGGCCAGTTTTCCCTCTGTTGCTCTGCTCCCTGAAGGCCTGTGCTTCCAGACTCTTTCTTGATTCAGGATGGGTGTCCGGCCTTCCCAAATGGCCACTAGGGGCTGAGGGGGAGTCACCACTAGTATCCACTGAGAGGCTTTTTAGCCCAAAATGCTAGATACAGCTTTTGGGCCCAGAATCCTCCTCATAGGCTCTGAGGCTCAGGACTCCGTGAGCCTCCTCTGATAGATCTCACTCAGAGGGATGTATTGGTGATGTCCTTGATGGACATTGTTATATTCTTGTAGGTTTTAGGAAGGGGGCTTCTGTTGCTAAGAACTACTCAAAAGATTATTATACATACTCTTAGCAATGATTAAGAGACCCAGATTAAAATGAAAATCTCCACTTATGAGATTTGAGTTTGATGGTTTAATTTACAGTGTGAGTTGCAATGCCTATGAAAATCTTCTGCAGTTGTTTAGAGTTTACATGGGAGGAAACAATTTTTTTTTTAAGGAAAAAAGAGATGAGTACAATGCCAATGTAATTTATCTTAAGAGACTTTAACCTGTAGTCAAGGAAGATTCGGGAAATTTTTCATTCATCGTGCATGACTATTAATACCATTTCAGGAACGCCTGGGTGGCTCAGTCAGTCAAGTGTCTGCCTTTGGCTCAGGTCATGATCCCGGGTTCCTGGGTGTGAGTCCTGCATCAGGTTCCCTGCTCAGCAGGGAGCCTGCTTCTCCCTCTGCCTGCCACTCCCCCTGCTTATGCTCTCTCTCTCTGACAAATAAACAAATAAAATCTTTTTAAAAAATACCATTTCAAAGGACTTGCTAGACATAGAAAGCCATTGTTAAATAATTTTACACATACCCCATACTCATAGATTTGAAACACAATGTTGGGAGATAGTCCATAAAACAAAGTATGAATTTTTATGCTGATAGGCATAGTTGCTCATAGGTTCCAGAAGTGTTTAATATTGTGGCTTTGATTACATAACACATTTTCTATTCCCACTCAAATGTGGTTTAACATAATTGCCTGGATTTGGGTTCTAATTTACCCGCCTTAGACTCTCACATAGGTATGCAATTACTTTTTTCATTATTGAGAAGAGTATGTTACTATGAGCAGTTCCTAAAAATAGGACCGTATTTCATAGTGCTCTGGAATTGAAAGTTTGTTGTTTATTTGTTACCTTGTTTGCTTGTTTGTGAATGACCATAAAGTGAATTCTCACGAGACAAGGAAAAATATCTTATGTTTCCTTATGGATTTAATCTCTGAAACTTTTACACTATCACTAATGATGCCCCGGGAGTCCTTGGAGCTAAAACGAGAGGGTGTACCACTCATAAATTTTTATTTAGATGCAACCTTTGTTCGCAAATAAGTTTACAGTCTGGTAAAGAAGCAAAGTCATAATGAACCTGAAGAAATGGATGAATTTAGACAGTATCTAGAGAATATAGCAAGGGCTCGTATGGCCACTTGGGAAGATGATGGGCGAAATTAATGGGAATATTTGAAAAAGGCTTTCTGGATACATTGGATCAAGTCTAAGTTCTAAAAGACAGCTGTGGGATGGTAGGTAAGACAGCAACTTCAAGTGAGATTGGAGATGGGAAAACAATTGAGAATGGAGGGTGGCAAGAGAGGGTGTGTCCCATACTGAAATTCATCAGAACAGCACAGCAGTGAAGAGCCTTCACTTGAGCAGACAGCACTTTCTCTTTTATCCTTTGGATAGGTTAACCTTGAGTTCGGTGCTTATGGAGACTAATACAGAATGAAGGGAAACATGGCACGATCTATTAAATCAAAAAGCCTGGAAACATTGGGTGTGTGGAAAGAAAACATGGCAATGTGAAAATCAAGTAGGGGAACTCTTGTTAGCAGAAAACTAGTTCTGTTTTATCAAGAGATAACTTGTATCTTGGTACCTAGTAGGCACTGGATTTGTTAGGGCTGTGTATCATCATTCTTACCAGTACTAACACCCCCTACTTATTGAGCCATTACTCTCTGTGCTAATTTACAATGTGCTTACGTGATTTATATGCCTTATTCACACATTTAATCCTCATAATAAACCCAGGAGTTAAATATTCTTAGAATCAGTTTTGCAAATGAGAAAGTTAAAGTATTAGAGAGGTTAAGTGACATAAGTTGGTTAAGATCAAGGAGACAATATGTGGTTGAGTTTTATTTGGACATAGATTTAGCTGACTTAGGGACCTGGATTCCAAACACTACACTGATGATTTAGAATAGGGATTACAAATTGAAGTCCAGAGCACAAAATCAGCCAGGGAATTTGCTTTGTTAGCCCACATTGTATGTTTTCGGAGACTTTGAATGTGCATTTTTATAGAGAAGAGTGTTAACTGGAGTCACTATGCGTCATTGCCTTAAACCGTCTTGACATAGATTTCAGTCACTCATTTAGGGTTCTAGGTTGAATATTCCCCTAGTTTATCTAAAATTTATTTATATTTAAACTAAAAAGTGTATATATAGATATATATATAATTTTTTATATACATACATATAAACAAACTAGTACAACACATATTTAAAGAAAGTTACATCATTTATGCTGAAGAATACAGAGAAGAAACATCATTTGGGGAAAATAGTACATTCTTAAAGTATCCAGGGGCATTGATTTTGCAATCTTGAGGTGACAAGTTTCCAAAGATTCCTTTTTTCTATTCTCATTTCACATCCTGCTTTCCATGAATAGACACAGCCAGAGGGATTCCCTTCTGTAATCCCCATCCATATGCCTCTGCCAGCCAATTAATTGCTCATTAATGCATCAACCTAGGTGTTAATTTGTTGACAGACAGACACATTTAAGAAAGAGGTTATAAATACTGTCCCAGTTGCCTTACCTACTCTGGTTTGTAGGAGAAACCACAATCGCAGTGAATTTATTGTCAAATTTTTTGTCCCAAGTCTGTATTTTCAGCTACTGTGATAATTTCTCATTAATGTTCTATTATGACTATAGTTTGCTTCTGTTTTATATCATCTTCCATTATGGAACTGCATTTTGTTTTCAGAATAAGGACATTTTGAAGGAGCGGCTATTCTTAAAAAATTTATTTTTTACTTTCCCACAAGCTGGTGAACCAGTTAATATTCAAATGTTTGTAAAATTATGTAGTATTCCTAAAGGCCTATAGTAAATCCATTAACTGGAGAAAGAATGGTTGAAAATTTAGATGATATAACCAGTACCAGTGATTTTAATACAGAAGTGGTTTTCACATTTTTAGCACATAAAAACAATTTCAAGATGGATTAATGAAATTCCAGATAAACATTATGATAATAAAGCCTCACAAATGGTATCTTAGTATCTTAAACAGAATAGCTTATTTTTTAAACCTTTAGCTTCTTTATTGTCATTTGATAAATCATCGGTGTTTCAGTTATTTCTTTTCAAAGGTCCCAGCAGGACAAACATGTTTGTTTTGACAAACAACTGTAAGTTTTCATTTCTATTCACTCGAATAGACAAAAAAGATACCTAAAAGCAGCATGAATCCCCCAACACCTTCCTGTGAGATTATAACTCATATATAAAATAATTAGTGTTTTCTAATATCATATTTTAAGCAGATCACAGATCCTTAACCTAGGATTCTTGGGTGTATGAATGAATTTCAAGGGGCTTTAAAATTGTAAATATACAAAATATTTTCATGGCAGGGCAAGGACTTTCTCTTTCATCAGTTCTTTCAAGAGACTGGAACGCCAAAAAATTTAAAGCTGACTTGGAGGAAGGGAACTAGAGGTTACTGGGATGAGGCTTTCTTATTGAACTGTCCCTTTCACATAATTTGAATAAGAGCTAGTTGGATGAATTAGGCTGCTATTATTCACTCTCAGCACCTAATAGTGGCAAAATGTCTTTCCCGAGCATGGTTATTTATTCACTAACTTTCCAGTAAGGATTTACTGAATGCCTACTACGTGTTAGGTCATATTCGCCGAAATAGGGAAATCAGAAGGATGGACAATTTTGAGAGTCAGATGTCAAGTCAAACTGCTGACATGTTAAGTGGGAGATGCTTATGGGAGATCCAAGCAGAGAAATATATGCAGAAGAGAAGGCCAAGCGAAGGACTTAAATTTGGAGATCAATAGAATGTGGGTGGCAAAGACATTAAAGTCCTTGATATATATGAATCTATCCATGTATCCGTAGTGTGAGAAGTGGGTTAAAGGAAAAAACAGCCAAACATAAAATACATATACATACATATATATGTTTATAAGTATAAATTTATTTATTTATTTATTTATTTATTTATTTGCAGAGAATTCATTCACACAATTATGGGGACTAAGTAGTCTCTACTTGACTATCTTTGCATTTAATATTGAAGCCTAAAGTTCACTGGTGGGTTGTCAGGAAGAGAAGATGATAAACCAGAGAGAAGCCCTTGAGCGTGAACCGGGTTTGCAGTTTGCAGGACATGCAGTCAAGTGGGAAGATTAGGAGCAGGCTTGAACTCCACTGAATAGACAAACACATGTCAATTCTTGCTGCCTCTGACCTTACCAACAAGAATAAGCCAAGGCCCTGTATCGGAGAACTAAACATACACATGTCCTGCCCAGAAGTCAGAGACATTGAAGGAAGATACAGGGGAAAAGAGAGCAATTTCAGGCCCAACTGCTACTTCATGTCAACGAAGTGAGCTGGCATATCAGCAAGAATGTGTGTGAACGTACAACACATACACACATACACACATACACACACACACACACACACACACACACCCCAAAATGGCTGCTCCTTCCCTTTCATCCTTTCGCTAGTATGAGAAAAATCTCTTTCATAGCTTACCCTGAAGGACACATACAAGAACATGGAATTCTGGGAAATGCAAGTTAGCCTAGCCAAATCGGCACATTATAAAGCTATCACATCATGCACTCTCAAAGATGGCAAGCCTTGGTGGGTGCCAGAGTAAGGGGTCTCTGATCATTGTGCTTCATGAACATGCTGGTACTTGGGGGATAATGAAGGAAGTAACGTAGAAACCAGAGGGTGAGACCACTGTTTATCCTCACAGCTGTTCCAAGAGCATTGTTCACATGTATGTATACAAATTAGATAAACAAGGGGATTAGGATATAATGCATTTACTCAAGTTGCCTCTCTACTGTCTCCCATCCTAAATAGCCATTCCTAATATTGAAAGGAAATGTCCAATTTGAACTTTTTTTTCAGGCAATGTTTTTCTAAGATGAATAGTCTTGATTATTACAGTGAGAATAGAAGGCTCTCTGAAAACTTTTAAGAGTAGTTGAACAAACGAAAGTGACTGTGTTGGCTTAAATAAAGGAGAGAGCATAAATACTGTTCACACCTCTTCTCTGGCTCTCCAAAAAGAGCAAATATTGCTATAGGATATAACCTTATTTATTGTCATGAAAAACTCTAAGTGGAAAGGTTTCATTCATATTGTACCAAACCCCTGTTTTTGGAGTAAGATGTTGATGGAAAGAAAGATATTGATGGGAGCTAGTTTAAAAATAAACACAGATTTGGGGCACCTGTGTGCCTCAGTCGGTTAAGTGTCTGCCTTCAGCTCAGGTCATGACCCCAGGGTCCTGGGATTGAGCCCCAAGTTGGGCTCCCTGCTCAGCGAAGAGCCTGCTTCTCCCTCTCCCTCTGCCTGCCGCTCTGCCTACTTGTGCTCTCTCTCTCTATCTCTCTGTCAAATAAGTAAATGAAATCTTTAAGAAATATAGAAATAAAATAAAATAAAAAGAAGCCCAGATTCAACAGAGCTGATTTAAAATTTTCATTTGTGTTGAGGAAACCCACACAGTCCCTAACTATGGATGAGGAAGGTATCTCTTCTAATATATTTTGTTAATAATGTTTCCAACTAGTATCACTAATCAGTAGTTTATACAATGATATTTTTCTCAGCATATTTAGAGTCACAGAGCTCATCTTGACTGAGAGAGCCCTCTATGACTGTTGACTGTTGGAGAAAAAAGATAGTGAAGGAAGATGGTGCGTGATCTGTGGTAGAATACATGGTGACATTTTAATGCTATAATTTCTTTTTTCTTAAATTATAAAAGCAGCATATTCACATTGTACAAATTTAGGAAAATAAAGACAGATATAAAAAAGACAAGAAAGAAATAACCAAGGGGCACCTGGGTGGCTCAGTGAGTAGGGCGGCTGCCTTCAGCTCAGGTCATGATCCCTGCATTGTCCTGGGATCAGGCCCCCATTGGGCTCCCTGCTCAGCGAGGAGTCTGCTTCTCCCTCCCGCTGCTGTTGTGCTCTCACTTTTTCACTCTCTCTCTCCCTCTCAAATAAAAAAGTAAAATCTTTAAAAAACAAAAGAAAGAAAGAACCAAGATATGTCAAAAGGTGCTTTAAAGCTTTATCCATGGGGCGCTGGGTGGCTCAGTCATTAAGTGTCTGCCTTCGGCTCAGGTCGTGATCTCAGGGTCCTAGGATCAAGCCCAGCATTCGGCTCCCTGCTCAGTGGGAAGCCTGCTTCTCCCTCTCCTATTCCCCCTGCTTGTGTTACCTCTCTCACTCTCTCTCTCTCTCAAATAAATAAATAATCTTTTAAAAAATAAATAAATGAAATAAGGCTTTAGCCATGGAATCTTGAGTCTCTTTCCTATTTCAAATGAGAAAGTCAAGAAGCATAAATTTGACTAAATAGTGGTAGAAAAAAGTACTAATTAAGTAATGTTTCAGAATCACAATTTTCTGCTCATAAGAACTGGTTATGTTTAATAACTTTATTAATTTTGTCTTAATTTTTGTTATCACAATCTTTTTACTATGTGATGCACATGGTCATGGTAGATTAAAGTATTAGATCAATTAACTTAATCAGATCAATGAGTATTTTCATTAATCTGAGATAGTGTTTGATTCAGAATGCACATCCAGTCAGCAAAACTTGCCATTAAGTTTTCAATGCAGGGTATTCCAACAGCCAACACCAAGGAGTTAAAATGCTATGAAACATCATCCAGATATGAACAAATGGCTTTAGTCTTTCCTTTATCTTGGACTTTGTGAAAATTGCCAGAGTTTTACCTCTTTCAATATTTTACCTGTGTCAACTAGATATAATAAAGAGCATTGCCCACAAGATTCAAATGTTAAGGGAAAAAGCAAGCTTATTAATATGACAAATAGAATACCAATAATATAAATTACTCTGTAAATATGTTAAAGAAAGTATTCATCTTTATGAAATGATATAATTGGTCATTTTTCTAGACAAGAAGACTCAGTTGTTTTAACTTACTTCTACAACTTTCCACATAGAGGGTTGCTAATATGAGAACATAAATTTAAAAATCATGCTATAATAGTGATGGGCACAAAAATAGACTTCAGAAAATCATATACCTTCTTTAGATAAGAAAGCTATAAAGATATTCTCAAGTGATAACCATTATTAGATGCTGACAAGTCTCAGATGCTACTTTACAATCCCTTTTATTAAAGACATCTTAAGGGTTATAAACCTTCTAGATCAGTGTCTCATAAGCTTTACAGAAGGCACTTGTGATTAAAAGCCATGTGAAAAACCTCCCAATAGCTCACAAACAGTAACCAGGCTGTCTATCATTGGCTGTGTGTGCACGTTATAATAAGATACCAGTTTAGTATAAAGGCTAAGAGTAAAAATAATGCCATGAGGGAAGATGAAATTATAGAAAGTGAGATTGGGAACCCCAATAGAAGGGGAAAAATTAAGAAGAATGTCACAGCTTGTCAAGATATTGCAGGTTTAGAGTCAATAAAAATACTTTTAAACATGGAGGGGGTGTCTCCTGAACGTGAGGTTCTATGATCAAGAAAAAGGGATGAAAGTTTGAATAGCAGGGTTACTTTCAAGTGAGTTTAAAGATACCAATAGTAGAATGGTGCTGCTATTCTACTATTAGAATAGTAGAATAGTGTTCTAATACTATTAGAATTAGTAGTATTAATTCTACTTAGGAATTAATACAGATTCTAAAGGAAGGAAGATAGATTCTAAAGAGAAATAACTTGTCTTTTTCAGAATGAAAATAACTGAAAGAAGTAGCTTCGGTCATAGTCTAGAAATGAAAATAACAGTGCATTTTCTTTAAGTATTGAAAATATCTATGAATGCTGTCGACTTCTGCCACTTCCTGATCACCTTGGCACAGAAAATTCCCTCCCCTTTACAGCTTCAATTGTTTAAACGGCTTCCGTGGCATCTCAAACTGCTATCATTTCTCCTTTTATGGAATGTAGACCAAAAAACCAAGCCTCATAGTGTATTTTAGGCTTAGAAGCTTTCTAAAGCATTTTGCTAAGCCACTATGGAGGAAGACAAGCAGAGCAAACCACTGTATGAAAACACCAGCAGTTACACTGAATACTTTTAATATAATGCTGACTAACGAAACGCCTTTTGGCAAGAATGAAGAAAACACAAACAGTGAGTTCACTGAATGTTCATTCACATTTTAAATAATAAACATCATGCATGAGCTATCATCATGTCCTACACAAGCCGTGTTTTACAAGCTTATGAAGCTTCCTAAAGAACATTTCATTAACCTTGAAAGCCACATAAACTTAAGAATTATGGTTTATATTTTTAAAACATAAGAAAAGTAGGTTTTGCGCATATCTAAATTATCCCCTTAAGACCTTGAGTGTTAGAGGGGCACCTGGGTGGCTCAGTCTGTTAAGCATCTGACTCTTGATTTTAGCTGGGGTCATGATCTCAGGGTAGTGAGATCCAGCCCTGCGTTAGGCTTTATTTATTAATAAATAAATAAATCTTTTGAAAAAAAGACCTTAGGTTAGACCTAAGTGTTGGGGAGAGGGTGTCTCATTAAAACTCACAGATATAGCAAAATGCAATTTGAATTGGAACTTTCACAGTCCACATAAGAAACAGCAAAACAACTCCCCCCCCCTCCCTTTTTAAGATTTATTTTATTTGAGAGAGATCACACACAAGCCGGAAGGGGGCAGCACAGAGGAAGAGGGAGTGAATCTCAAGCAGACTCCCTGCTAACCACAGAGCCCGACACAGCCTATACGAAAGGGAAAAGTAAAGTCCAGGGCATGAGGCTTCATCATAAAGGAGACAACCAGATAATTGCGCACATCACTTCTTCCTGCATCTCATTAGCCCAATCTCAGTCATATGGCCATATCTACCTGCAGGGCAAGAGTGGAAATGTCATCTATAGCTGAGTAGCCATGGGGGTTATATTACTAAAGGGAAGAAGGATAACAGTCACTGGGAGGCACTTAGTGATCTCTACCTTAACAGATATCAGCCAGGGTTTTGAAAAAATAGATTAAGCACATAAAAAAGAAAGAAAAAAAAAAAAAACGAAGGCAGTGTGAGGACATGATCTGTTCAAGAGGACGACAGCAACCTATATGTAACAGTTACATCTGAAAAAGGTGTTGGGGACATTTCAATACCCTTCGCCACCACCCCTAATATCCCTTTCTTTCTTCCTCCTTTCATTTTTCTTTCCCTCTTAGTCTTTCTTTTCATATTCCTAATCTACAGACTCCTCTGTTTCCTTTTTTCTTATGTCAACTACTTGTGATACTGAGGTCTAAAGAATTTGCTGATCACTGACCACAGATAAATGCTTTCTCTATGTTTGTTAATGGCTGATTGAAGTATACGTGTAAGCTAGAAATGGAATAATTTGCTTTAAAAATGTGAGACTGTAGAAGGATGGGAAAGCACGACAAGAGTTAAAAGAAGCATTGAAGAATTTAGTATAGTGACTGTGTAGTTAATGGAGCAAAAGTAAAAGAGTTGTCTAATCAAGATGCAATCCCAAAAATTTAAGATCGATAAAGGGCTCTGCAATAAAAACCTAAAAGTGTCTGCATTATGAAAAAAGAAAGTCTACTTTGTGAATGACTCAAAACAATTTTAGAAATGCACAGAATTATAAGCAGTTCTGATATTTTTGTCAGAAAGCAAACCACAAGTCACTTCTATCCACTCTACCACTGATGGGCAAAAATGACCCTACTTCCTTGTACACTTAAAATTGGCTAAGATGGTAAATTTTATATTATGTATAATTTAACTCAATTTTTGAAATATCCAAAAATGGCCTACTTCCTCTCCTTTATCATCACCAGGAGTTTCTGAATAATCTTTTTGAGCACATCCATTTCCTGGCAGTTGAACATTTTCCACTGAGCATTCATCAGCATCCTCCTTCTTTTATCTAGTACTCATCTTTTCAGCACTCGGTTGCAACATCACACTTTCTCAGGGTTGAGGTCATCAGAGGGCACCAGATGTTAACTGATGCTTAATGAATTCCTTTCTTCAGCCTAGTGTCCACAGATTGTTCTAGATGTCATAAACATTTGTATTGCGCCGATAGAAGGCAGCCATCAGGAGCTATAGTTTGAGTGCTTACAAGCATCTTTGAACCATCAAAACACAATGCAGTAATGATTTTCTCATTTGTACACCCTTTCTTTTCAAATGCATGAGATTTTCTCTCCATTCTGGAGGAGTTTTGTCACTGTCCCTCTTCATCTTATTAGTTTAGGAAATACCCTCATCTATTTATCCGAATCCCTGTATGTAGCCCTCAGCTTCCTGAAAGTCATAATCTGGTCTAACTGGATGCATGAACTGCAAGTCCTCACTTATAGAAAAGTTAAAGTCCCATAATAATAGTTATACTAGTAATAGTAATAATTGGTAACAGTTTGTGAGCACTCACTCACATGTGTACTATGGACGTATATTAATTTCAAACTGTTTGTGGTTACTTAGATCCTCTCATAATCTATTGCCAGCCAAATAAGTTGCTTTGTTCTTAAAAGCTACAGAAATGTGTTGTAAGATAGTATAAAATAAATGTTCATAAAGAAACCCGACACTACAGCTGAAATATGGTTAGCAAATTTAAAAGTGTATGACTTGTTTTTCTGTGATTTTGTTCTCTTGAAATTTGAGCAGACATTGTTACATCTTATAGGAATAATACTCTCAACTATGATCTTGTTATAATCCACCCCTTGCATTTCTTTCCTTTCTTTTGGAATCCTTAGAGAAATCTCTGATTTCCAAAGAAGTCTCTGTGGGTAGATACTGGCAACTATTATGTACCATAGATCCTAATACTTATTTGGGTAAAATGTCTTGAGGAGGTTCCAAAGGAACTTTCTTTATTTGTGTGTGTGTGTATGTGTGTGTGCGTGCATGTATGTATGTGGCAGTAACAGTCAGGGGAAGAGTCTTCATTTCTAAATACAGCTTTCTGGAAGAGGGTCCATTCAGTGTAACCAATGACAGAAGTTAAATATGATCTGTAAACTGCTTTGCTTTTATCTTAAATGGAGAATCTGGCAAAACATTTATCTTTACCATGACCTTGGAATAATTTTAATATGCATGATTACTGGTAGAAATGAAATTAACATTCCCTACCATTCAACATCTTATTTAAGAACAAAATGCTCATGAGAGGAGGGTTCAAGATGGTAGCATAGGAAGATCCTGAATTCACCTTCTCCCATGGGTATAACAAATTTACAGCTACATATGAAATACTTTCCTCCCAAAAAGACTGAGAGCTATATAAACAGAGCTTCCGCAACAAAGGATAAAGGGCAGCATCAAAACAGATAAGAAGAGCAAAGACTAGGTTTCACAAAACAAACAAGCAAACAAACAAAACACTAGGCACAGTAATGTACAATCAGAAGAGATCTCCAAAATATGGAACTTTTCCCCTGAGAAGCAAGAGGTCTGTGCTCTACATCAGGCACCCCAACTTCTAGATCCTACACAAGAGAGACAAGCCCCCAAAACACATGGCTTTGAAAACGAATAGGGATTACATTCAGGAAAATCATAGAACTTTAAGGAGTGGGAAATCTGCTCTTAAAGGGACCACACATAGACTCACCTGCCATGGGACCCAGGCAAAAACACCAGCTTGAAAAGTACCTAGACCATATGTGAAGAAGACCCACTTACTAATCTTAAAGTATCTGCCAGAAAGAAAGAAATTTCATGGCATTCTCTCAAGAGACAGAGACACTGGCAAGTGTCATTTGGATCATTTTTGTGATCTCATTCGAACTTGTTAATGCTGATGCTAGCAAGTGTCATTTTGGAACTCTCCACACTGACTTGTTAGCACCAAAGGTTATGCCCCACCGAGGGCCCAGCCCACCCCTGAATCACAGTCATGTGTTACAGCTGGGCTGAGCAAGAATCCCTTTCACCCTTGTGCCACAGCTTCACCACAGCAGGTGGGCACATGCAGCTCACACAGAGGACACCCCTTGAGCTCCTGGCTATGGTGGCCAAGGAGGATAGCACTTCTGTGCCATGGGACATCGCCTACATAAGACCACTCCTTCAAGACTAGGAGAGTTAGCTGATTTGCATAATACATAGACACAAACACAGAGGCGCAGGCAAAATGAGGGGACAGAGAAATATATTCCAAATAAAAGATCAAGAAAAAAATCAAAGAAAAAGACCTAAATGAAACAGAGATAAGCAACCTATCTGATAAAGAGTTCAAAGTAATGGTCACAAAAATGCTCACCAAATTCAGGAGACTGGATGAACACAGTCAGAACTTCAACAGAGATAGAAAATATAATAAAGTACCAAATAGAAATTACAGAACTGAAGAATGCAATAACTGAATTGAAAAATACACTAGCGGGGTTCAACATAGTCTGGATGAAGCAGAAGAATAGATCATCAAGCTGGAAGACAAAACAATGGAATTCACTTAGGCAGAGCAGGAAAAACAAAAAAGAATTCTAAAAAGTGAAGATGGCTTAAAGGGACCATTGGAGCAACATCATGCAAAATATTATTCACATTTAGGTGTCCCTGAAAGAGAAAAGAGAGAGAAAGGACCAGAAAAATTCTTTGAGGAAATGATGGCTGAAATTTTCCCTCATCTGGGGAAGGACAGAGACATCTATGTCCAGGAAGCCCAGAGAGTTCCAAAAAATGTGAACCCAAAGAAAGGCACACTAAGACACAGTATAATTAAAATGCTGAAATTAGGGGTGCCTGGGTAGTTCAGTGGGTTAAAGCCTCTGCCTTCGGCTCAGGTCATGATCTCAGGGTCCTGGGATCGAGCCCTATATCGGGCTCTCTGCTCAGCGGGGAGCCTGCTTCCCCCTCTCTCTGCCTGCCTCTCTGCCTACTTGTCATCTCTCTCTCTCTGTCAAATAAATAAAAAAATCTTTTAAAAAATAAAAAAGAAGAAAAAGAAAAGAAAAAAACTTTCAACCAAGAATTCTCTATCCAGCAAGGCTATTATTCAGAATTGAAGGGGAGATTAAGAGTTTTCCAGATAGAGGCAACTAGGTGGCCGTTAAGAATCGGTTAACTGTCTGACTCTTCATTTCAGCTCAGGTCATGATCTCGGGGTCATGAGATGGAGCCCCATGTCTGGCTCCCTGCTCAGTGCAGAGTCTGCTTGAGATTCTCTCTCTCCTCTCTCTCTGCCCCTACTCTCACTCACACTCTCTCAATAAATTAATTAATTAATTAATTAATTAAATCTTTAAAAAAAAGTTTTCAAGATAAAGAAAATCTAAAGGACTTCATCACCATTAAACTGACCTTATAAGAAATGTTAAAGGGACTTCTTTAAGCAGAAAAGAAATGGCACTAATTAAGAACAAGAAACAATACACATGTAAAACTCTCACTGGAAAAGGTAAATAAATAATATAAATAGTGGGTCAATGACTTATAAAACAAGTATGAGAATTAAAAGACAAAAACAGTAACTGAACAGTAACTAGTTACTAGTACTAAACAGTAATTAGTAAGTAACTAAAACTACAATAATTAGTTCAGGGATGCATAAAATAAAAATATGCAAAAGGTAGGGAGTTAAAAATATAAAGTTTTAGAATGTATTCAATTTTAAGTTCTTATCAACTTAAAACTGACCATATATATATAGGATGTTATATGCAAATGTCACAGTAACCACAAAATTAAAACTTACAGTAAAAACACAAAAGAAAATGAGAAAGGAATCGAAATGTAACACTAAAGAAAGCTCTCACACCCACAAGGTGAGAGAGAAAGGAAGAAGAAAGGAACAGAGAGGAACTATAAAAACAGCCAATAAACAATTAACCAAATGGCAATAAGTACATAACTATCAGTAATTACTTTAAATGTAAATGGACTGAATTCTCCAATCAAAAGACATGGAGGGGCTAAATGGATTTAAAAACCAAGACCCATCCCTATGCTGCCAACATGAGACTCACTTCAGAAGGACACACACGGACTGAAAGGGAAGGGATGGAAAAAGATATTTCATACAAATGGAAACAAAAAGAAAAGTGCTATAGATACACTCATATCAAATAGACTTTAAAACAAAGATTAATAAAAAACAAAGAAGGTCATTACTAATGATAAAGAAGACCAATCTAACAAGAGAATATAACCTTTATAAATATATGTTCTCCCAACTTAGGAGCAACAAAATATTTAAAGCAAATGTTAATGTACCTAATGGGAGATACAGACAGCAATACAATAATAGGAGGGGACTTTAACACGCGACTTGCATCATATCATTGGATAGATCATCTAAACAGAAAATCAATGAGGAAACGTTGGCTTTAAAGGACGCATTAGATCAGAGGGACTTAATAGATACAACATTCCATCCAAAGACAGCAAAGTATGTAGTCTTCTCAAGTGCACATTCTCCAGTGTAGAGCACATGTTAGGCCACAAAACAATTCTCAGTAAATTTAAGAAGATTGGGTGTCCATTGATGGATGAATGGATAAAGGGGTTATTGTATATAATAAGTATATATACAGACATATATATATAATAAAATACTAAACAGCTATAAAGATGAATGAAATCTTGCCATTTGCAAGAATATGGATGAAACTTGAGAGTATTATGCTAGGTGAGTTAAGTCAGATGGACAAAGGCAAATACTCTGTCATTTCATATGTGAAATCTAAAAAAGCAAAACAAACGAACAAAAACAATTAATACATAAACTTATAGAGACAGAGAATAAATTGGTGGTCATCAGAGGGGAAGGAGGTTGGGAATGGGCTTAATGCATGAAGGGAATTCATTGTGCAGTGATGGATGGTAACTCGACTTTTGGTGGTGATCACTTTGTAGTGTATACAGATGTCCAATTATAATGTACACTTGAAACATAAAATGTTATATACCAGTTTTATCTTGATTTTTCAGAAGAATGGTCTTGTGCCTCCTATTGAAGTAGGGAAGGATTCTGATCGGTGGCATTTGGGACACATACCAACCACTGTAGCCAACCACTGGCTACACTAATGTCAATCACTATAACCAAGAGGGTAGGGTACTATGATTGCCCTTGGCTTGGGAAAGCAGTTCTCTCAGATGAGGAGGGCGGGATTTTGTTTACCAGAAAAAGGGACATTGGGCTAACAAAAACAAAGACCCACGGAGATCACAACTTTATGCATATAAAATATAAAAGAATATCTGGTTATGTTCTATGCACCTCCCAGAAAACTTGAGAAATTTATTGGCTAAATATTTTATTCCCCTCCACAGAATTTTCTGTCAATATGGGAGACTTTAAACAGTTCACTCTCAGCTAAGTCAGGATATATTAATTTCCCTGGAATCAAGAGGTAGTCGTGATTAAATGAGAAAATAAATGGTATTTGACACATGGCAAAGAAAAAAAAAAGACCAAATGCTCACCATTTCCTAATTCTGAGTAAGACCTCTGGATGTTGGTGTTTTTTAATTAGAAAAGAAATTTTCTTCTAATTAAAAAGGAGAGTTTTGTGTTTTTCAACGTTAGAGAGTGTCCTCTAGTGGAGAGTCTTTGCTCTCAGCAGATTAAGGAATGGCCAAATGATACCTAATTAGAAGGTTGCCCTGAATAGCAAGTGTCTCTGCTGCCTATTGGAATCCACTGGTTGAAGGGAAAGCGTATTATTTTTCCTCTAAGGCCCCTTCACACTGGCCTGCTTGAAAGCCTGCCCTATGACAAGCATTGTTCTCATTTTAGATAGCAAATGATTTTCTCTGATCAATTTTCGAATGCTTCCTTCTGAATCTCGTAAGATTGAGCTGACAGTGCACCTTTCTACCAAAAAGGCAGCAGAAGCATTTAGTGCATTTTACTGTAGCTTTTACGGATATCAACTTGAGACAGCAAGAATACCATTATCTTCAGGATTCTAGCCCTGGCTGACTGATATATTTGATGTGTGTAGCTCCCTGGGCCATAGCTTAAATTTTTGTTATTATTTGAAGGAAAACAAAGGAACAAAATTGAGAGAAAAATTAATGTGTCTCTCTCTTCTCTGTAACTTGGAAAATTCTGATAATAATTTCCTGTATTTCCGGCTAAGTGTAGTAAATAGTATTAGCACTATCACTTGGGTATCAGAGATGAGACTGAAGGTGTTTTTTCAATATGTAAATAGAAGAGGAAAAGGAAGAGCTGTGGTGCTTGACTCTCTGAATCATGTGCTAGGAATGTATTACCAGAAATTTCATGTTACCAGCAGATTAGAGACCAAAAGACAGAAAAGATGGAGTTTCTATTGATAACAAGTTAAATAGTCTGAACTTAAACAGAGTCATAGGGTAGCTCTATTTTTTATCCCTTAAGGAATCTCCACACTTGTGTCATTTAATGGCAGTGATAAGCAATGTATTGTATTCCTGTTGACAGATAACTTTCAGAAATATATATAATCATGACTTTCATACATGTTAGAGGAACTTTGTTCATATGATATGAAGAAGAAGCCAGGCAGATGTTCTGACCAGTTCAAAGGTAATGTCAAAATAGCAGCTAATGTAGAATAAAGAAGTGTTGAGATTAATTCCAAGTAGACAAAACTGATTTTTCCCTGGTTTGAGGGAGGAAAGGAGCTAGGAGAGCAGAGGGAAAATGAAGTCAATTAAATCACTACACTACACCAACATGAGAGAATTTGCATATCAGTTACCAATAATTTACAGAGTTGAAAAATAGCTCAAAGGCAGTAGAGCTGGAATCTGATAACTCCAAAAAGTGTACAGTAGATAAATGAGTAGTTTTCCACTGAAACACAAATTTTTTCCTACATTGCTTAGGAAATAGAATGTGTTTCTGTATCTTGGATCCAGTCATCACTGACCCAATTGTACTTCCTACTTGTCTACACCAGCTACCTTTCTACCCACCACTGTCATTATTATGAACAGGGAAGGTGTTCATAATACCTTCCCTGTATTATGGGGAAGAGGTATTTTCCCTAGCCTCCCTGTCCTCTCTTCCTTGCTTGAAGGCTCTGCCTATGTTTTTCAATCTTGTTGCTTTTCTGAGCCCCAATTCCACTTTAAACAAAGTCAAAGGTGAAAAGAAATTGTTCTAGACGGTTAAGTGTAACCACTCACAAAGCAATCACCTGGGAGTGCTTGTTAAAGATGAAAATCCCTATAACCCTTCACAGTTGCTGAGTCAAAATCTGGTGCGGGGGTAAGATTTTTGGCAATAAGTTTGAAACTCACTGGCTTAACTGAAGTAAGAAAAACATGTAAAATCTGAAGACATATTTGTCTAAGTGAAATGATATTGTAGAAGATCTGGGAGTATAACATAAAACTTGGCATGAAACTTAGTGGAAATTTACAAAAATAAACAAGGTTAATGGTAGTATTAGGAGTTGCAATACTAATAACCTTTCCTCTAGTTTCTGTTAAAATCTGGCTATCATTATTTTCAAGTTGAGAATCTGGAATATTAATCTATTAATGATCTTTGTAGGTACTATGTTAAAGGTTCTATATTGCTTTTTGTTTTTAATTGAAAACATACTCAGTCACACATTAGATAGCAAACACAGTTGTCGCGGCCGGCGCAACAATCTCGAACCAGGGTTGAGGGTAAGGGAACGAGGAAAAAAGAATCAAGAGACAAAGTCTGGGAGCGGGAAGGACACAGTGGATGATGTCCAAACAGTGTCTAATTTTATTCCAAAGTGCACTTGATTATATAGCATGAGGGAAACAATTACAGGGAGGTGTTTACATATAGAAACCACGTAATGCTCCTTTGAGCTTGCTCCTTATCTCCACATTAAAGACAGACCCTTCAAACCCTTTGGCTCCAAGAAGTCTGGTTAATGGCTCAACAATTCGTAGTTGTACATTCTTTAAGTATCAGTAGAGTCCACAGGAGCAATTTGCACCCCGGGCAAGGACAGCACAGACCCACAATGATGTTATGCTCATACTGGTTTTTCCATTACGAAGATATGATCAGTCACAAACCAGCATGCCTCAAGGCCCCCCGCAGGAGCCCTTTCTCAAGCGACCTCGTTCCGACCGACCGCCCTTAGTCAAAGCAGCCGAGGGTCACGAGTCCGGGCTCCGCCTGGGTTCCATTAGCAGCTAGCCTGCGGCTTCCCACACACAGTAAAGAAAAATTTATAATCGGGAAGCCTGGGTGGCTCAGTTGGTTAAGCAGCTGCCTTCGGCTCAGGTCATGATCCCAGGGTCCTGAGATCGAGTCCCACATCGGGCTCCTTGCTCGGCAGGGAGCCTGCTTCTCCCTCTGCCTCTGCCTGCCTCTCTGCCTACTTGTGATCTCTCTCTCTCTGTGTCAAATAAATAAATAAAATCTTAAAAAAAAAAAAAAAAGAAAAATTTATAATCATTCTCTGTTGTCTTTGTTTTCTTTGTATTATTTCCTATTCTACTGAAATTTTACTAATTATATATTCAAATAAGTCAATCTCGAACTTGCTTGTAATTTCTAGACTAATTCTAAGAAATCTTTTTCCTCCACAGATTTATAAAATAATAAATTTTCTCCTTTTTATTTGTTCTATAATAATATTTAACTATTTAATAAACCCCAATTTTTTGTTGTGTCACGAAATTAATTTTTGTTTCCAGATCATAATTCAATTCTGATAACTCATTGCCTGTCATTAAGTCTGGTACCATTTCTGAGCATTACAATTCATTCCAAAGAGCTATGTCTCTGCCAGAGGGACAAAAATCGTGTTACTTTTATTGTTGTTTTAAAGTACATTTTGCAATAAACAAAGTACAGATACAGATGGGAGTACAGATATCTCTTCCAGGTTGTGATTTCATTTCCTTTGGGAATATACCCAGAAGAGGGATTGCTGGATGATAATTCTGTTTTTTATTTTTTAAGTAGACTCCATACTGTTTTTCCATAATGTCTGTACTAATTTACATTCCCACCAACAGTGTAAAAGGGTTTCCTTTTCTCTCCATCCTTGTCAACATTTGTTATTTATTTTTACATATATATATATAAAATAGCCATCCTAAAAGCTGTGGGGTAGTATCTCATTGTGGTTTTGATTTGCATTCCCCTGATGATTAGGGAATCATATACTTATTAGCCATTCACAATAGTCAAGATGTGGAAACAACCTAAATGCCCATTGATGGAAGAATGGATTAAGTAATTGTGAGAGTGTGTGTGTATATGTATATATATATATGTATATACATATATGTATATATATAGTGGAATTTATTCAGCTCTAAAAAAGGAGATCCTGCCATTTGCAACCACATGGGTCAACCTGGAAAGCATTACGCTAAGTGAAATAAGCCAGATACAGAAAGAAGAAAACTGCATGATCTCACTTATATGTGGAATCTAAAAAGCCATGTAAAGAGCAGAACAGTGGTTAAAGTTGCCATTATTTAAGATATATAGATATATATGTATATATGTGTATATATATATATATATATATATATATGCACATATATATATAGTTAAAAATACTATACTGAATGCTAGACATTTACAAAGAGAGTAGATTCCAGGTGCTCTCACCACAAAAAATAGAAAAGTAACTATGAGGAGCACCGGGGTGGCTCAGCCATTAAGTGTCTGCCTTTGGCTCAGGTCATGGTTCTGGGATCCTGGGATGGAGCCCAGCATCAGGCTCTCTGTGCTCAGCGGGAAGCCTGCTTCTCCCTCTCCCACTCCCCCTGCTTGTGTTCCCTCTCTCACTGTCTCTCTCTCTGTCAAATAAATAAATAAAATCTTTAAAGAAAAGTGACTGTGAGGATATGATGTTAATTAGCCAGACTATAGTAATCATTTCACTATATGTGTGTATATGTTTGTGTACAAAATCATCGTGTTGTACAACTTAAATGTATCCAATTTTTATTTTTAAAAGAATATACAAAACTCAGTACTTTGTTCTCTGGCCCATCCACCTGCTGTCCCCTGCTACTATATGAAGAAGGGCCGAAACCAAGAGTCTGATGCTTAACCGACTGAGCCACCCAGGCACTCTGAGAGAACAGTTTTAAAGAGAGTGGTATGCTGGTAAATGTTTAACAATTGGTTCTGCAAGTGTAATTCTGACATCTAAGTGGTTTTGATACTTTAATTTACATTGGCAAATAAGAGCGAGACATTGGAGATATATGTCAGAACTTTATTTGTTCATCAATGATGTAAGCAACTTTTTTTGCTGAATCATATTATAGTTTTTGGATATTAGAGGAGTTTTTGTGTTTGTGCTTTTACCAGTCTAACAGCTTTTTAACCAATCTATAGACATGATGCTTTGAAGTTTAATCTACGTTATTAACATTTTCTCCATGTTAAGTATAGACAGGCAACAAAACAATAAATCATAGGTTGATTTGTACCATTTGGCAACTTATGGGGTAAATACTCCCACCATGGCTGATAGCAAGCTACCAACATAATCTCACTAAATGTGCAGTTGGGAAAAGATGCACAGTGGCGAACTGTTATATAGTATTTCTGCCATAGGAATACTACAGATGAGTACTGTAGCAACATAATTAGGAATTTTTGAGTTTTGAATGTCTAATATCTTTGTTTTTAATACAGTATAATTAAAGGACACCTGGGTGGCACAGTCAGTTAAGCATCTGCCTTCAGCTCAGGTCATGATCTCAGTATCCTGGGATGAAGCCAAGTCAGGTCCCTGCTCAGTAGGGACTTTGCTTCTCCCTCTGCTCCTCCCTCTGCTCACGCGCGCGCGCTCTCTCAAATAAATAAAATCTTTAAAAAAAAAATACAGTGTAGCTCATTGTAAGTTTCTATCATTTGATTTTTAATGATGACTGTGTTTAACAACCTGCTTGCAGAATTTCTGAAAACTGTAGTAATTGATCCCTACAAGCTGGTATGAACCGGCTCCAGCCCACAAGTCAAATAACATCTGAATGAGGAAGCTCTGCATTTGCAACGTTTGAGGCTAGTTTACAAGACAGACTAGGCCTGTTGAGATAGGCTGTAGACACGTAACTTGTAATTAATGAAGCTTTGAAAAAAGGAACCAAGGGAAAATGCAAGTACAAGAGATATTAAGCAGGTTATTAATTTGAAAGTATTTATTGAGTTCCTAACACATTCAAGACACTGTAATGGGTCCTAGTAATATACAAAGGTAAGTACACATATAATTTCTGCCTCTGGGGAATAAATACTCTAGTTGCTGGGTTAAGCATGCAAACAAACCAGATACTCTAAGAAATATATTATGATAAAATACAGATATGTCCCAAGGGCTATGGGAGGAGAAAAGACAGAATGACTATTTCTAGAAAAGCCAAGTCATTCTTTTGGAAGAAATGGAAATGAGAAAAATTTAAAGTAAAGAATATAATGTTAAAAAGCATGAGAATGTGCAGTGAATCATCAACGGACTGCTCCTAGAACTCAGATGCTAAAAACCTGTGAATAACTGACATGTCCTGCTTCATCAGCCCAAGGTATAAATACAATCGTGTCGTTTTGAATTGCTTAATTCCTTTTTCCTAACTGCCTAATCCCCTAAATAAAATCTCCCCATTCTATTTTCCTAATTTTCCTACCTGCGCTTATTAATTTCCATCTGCCCTTATTGGGTGAAGTACATCTTCTCTCCCCAGGTCCCACCCTGCTCCAGGAATTTCCATCACCTCTCGGTTCTTATTCAACCTGACAGGAAGGGATGATAGTCCTTTATTCCTGCTTTCAAACATAGGTAATACACACTTGGGGGTCCAAAGTCACAGTTCCCCGACACTCATGTGATTAGCTATCATTTCTCAAAAGAAAAGTACTGGGTGGACACAGCTTTCCTCCCCAACACTTGGGCGCTTGGGTAGGCTCCGGCGTGAGCCAGACTTTACCTGGCACTTCTGTCAGGACTGACTCCACCGGGCTTCTGCTATCCTTTCCTGTGAGCGTAGCTGTGCTTAAGAAGGGGCGTGGTCTCCTTTTGTGCGGCCACACAAGTAGGTATAATTGAGGGAAACCACACTCAAAAATCTCTTCACAGAACAGAGCTCTGCTCAAGTTGACTTTCTAAGCTGATTGCATTGAGAAGCAGCTGGCAACTCCCCAATCTACCTCTCTCTCTCTTCCCCCTACACACATACTGATGCATGTAAATTATAAAAATAAAAAATACATTTTCCACCTTATCAGGCTTTCTATTTAATCTCCACTTTGAAAGGTTTCCTATCATATTGATAAAGAGCATAGCGATCTAGAGCCACTGCTATCACCTTTTAAGAAATTATGTGGAAATAATCCAAGCTTTGCAATGACTGTTCCTTATGTGATCCTGAAGTATTGTAACATTCTAAATCCTTCTTTCTTCTCTCTGATCCAATCCCCGTTTTGCAAATACAGTAAGAGTGATTTCCTTAGAATTCAGATGTGATTATGTCAGTCTCCCACTTGAAAACTTTCCCCAGCTTAGCCCTGCCTTTAAATGGAAGGCCCAACTCTTCAACATGGCCTACATGGAAGGGATAGGGCTGCCACTGCTCTGGTCTACTCAGTGTTTTATTCTCTCCCTAATCCTCTCCCCATCCCCACCCCCACATACACTTGAGCTTCAGCCACTCTGAAGTTATTTATTTCCTCCAAAGTTCCTTGGCATTCTTTCATTCATGCTATTTCCTCTCACCCTGGAGTGCTTTTCTGTTTTTCCTTCCGCCCTCTTTTATTCCTTCGGTGGATTCCACTATTTGACCCACAGCAAGCCCAGGCCGAGTCTGGATAGAGTTCCCCTAGGTATCCCTATAACACTGCGGACACCTCCAGTACTGGAGCTCAAGGCAAGGTAGGTAGTGAAAGATCAGGTGAGCAAAGATGACTGAGAAAGCAAATCATTTCTCACATGGGTGCAGTAGCCATTTCCTAGGTGTGGCAGCACAAAGCTTGCAAAGGAGAGACATGAAGAATTAGGTAGTGGAAAAGATCACTTGATCTGAGAAGGTGGGATTGTGACAAGAGAGACAAATTCAGATCCCAATGAGAGATTCAATTCACTTCTCTGCGAACTAATATCAAGCTGAGTTGCTAATGGCATGATCATTATTTATAAACCCCCATATTTAGTCAAACTGTAATGGGAAATTAGGCAATTTCTGGAGATTTCTATGTATGAGTTCCAGTCACTAACTCCCACCTAAAAACTAAAACTTGATCTCTTAAAAGACAGATTGTGTAAATTATTGATATATATAAAAATTTAAAACTCTGTAATATATGTTGATTCTGGTGACATGTGATGTTAATCATCACACCAGGTAGTATTTTGAGATTTACTGTTGAGTACATGACTACCTTGACTCTGTAACAGGTAGTTCAGTTGCATAGAAGCTGGCCCTCTTATAAAAAGGCAGAAGGAAAGAATATTAGATTTAAAATTGTTTTGTAACATTGGATTGACACTTTCCATAGAAATCCACAGTTCATTTCCAGTCAATAAGATTGACGTTCAATTATCCATTTTGTAATGCAAATATTCTCCAAAGAAGGGGGAGAGTACATATTAAAATATTTAGAAAATGTTTATATACAAAAATTAATAATAAAGAATCCTACTTGGAGCTTCATTTTGCCTCTTAAAAGCTTGTAGATATTTTCTGGATTTTCCTTATCTTGTCACTAATGATGACTATTGTATATAGGATCAAAATCCATGAGGAATCACTTGGAGAACAGGCAGACATAAACAGAGATAAAAGGAGAAAGCTCTATCATGTCATCTTAGAAATACTAGATGAGCAAGAATTTATTTACGAATTGTTCTTATACAATGGACATAGTTAAGATAATGATAATTAATTTTATCCAATAAAAATGTTCTTATTGTAGAACTTAGAGAATAGAATTTATTTTTTTAAGTTTTTATTTGAATTCCAGGTCGTTAACTTACAGTGTTATATTAGTTTCAGGTGTACAATATAGCGATTCAGCGCCTCCAGACATCACCCGGTGCTCTTCACCAGTGCCCTCCTTAGTCCCCATCACCTCTTTCACCCATCCCCCACCCACCTCCCCTCGAGTTAAGAGTCTGTTTCTTGGTTTGCTTCTCTCTTTTTCTCCCCCATGATTGTTTGTTTCCTTTCTTTTTTTTTTTTTCTTTTTTATTTATTTGATAGAGAGAGAGATCACAAGTAGGCAGAGAGGCAGGCAGAGAGAGAGAGGGAAGCAAGCTCCCTGCTGAGCAGAGAGCCCAATGCGGGGCTCGATCCCAGGACCCTGAGATCATGACCTGAGCCGAAGGCAGAGGCTTTAACCCACTGAGCCACCCAGGCGCCCCTGTTTGTTTCCTTTCTTAAATTCCACATATGAGTGAAATCATATGATATATGTATTTCTCTGACTCACTTATTTTACTTAACATAATACTCTCTAACTCCATCCATGTGATTGCAAATGGCAAGATGTCATTCTTTAAAGCCGAGTAATATTCTGTTTTATATATATATGCTACATGTTCTTTATCCATTCATCAATGAAAACAATGGGGTGCATGTATCCCTTGGAGTTAGTATTTTGTATTCTTTGGGTAAATACCTAGTGGTGCAATTGCTGGTATTTCTATTTTTACCTTTCTGAGGAACCTCCATACTGTTTTCCAGAGTGGCTGCATCAGTTTGCATTCCCATGGCAGTACAAGAGGGTTCCCCTTTCTCCACATCCACACCTCTTGTTTCTTGTATTGTTGATTTTAGCCATTCTGACACATGTGAGGTGATATCTCATTGTAGTTGTGATTTGTGCTTCCGTGATGATGGGTGATGTTGAGCATCTTTTCATGCGTCTGTTGGCCATCTGTATGTATTCTTTGGAGAAATGTCCGTTCATGTGTACTGTCCATTTTTTAATTGGATTATTTGTTTGGCGGGTATTGAGTTTTGTAAGTTCTTTATATATTTTGGATATAAGCTTTTATCGGATATGTCATTTGCAAGGAGGTATACTCATGCAGTCCCTCATAACAATTTCAGGAGATGTTCACTATTAACTCGTAACTTAGCTCTGAGGTTTCCAGTCTTTAGGACTCTCCTTCTTTGCACTTTAAGGTCATTTAGTTGTCAGGGTCCTTTAGAATCTTCTCAAGAATTTATGTAATTGAGAAAATCTGCCTGCTTCAGATGCCAGCGAAGGTGTCACTGGGGCTCAGTTTTCAGCCCCTTTTATAGTACCTGAGGGGAAGGAAAAATTCTTCCTCTACCACTCAAAAAATCTTCCTGCTGGACTAGGAATTGGTATGGGACAGATTTACAGGAGAAAAGAAAACCCAAAGTTTTATTATGTGCTCGTGGAGGCCCAATAATGAAATTGATTCCTAAAGAAATGACCAAGGCAGGTAGTTTTTATACTTTTTAGACAAAGACGCAATAAATCTGTGAGAAATTGACAGGACAAAGAAAACTTAACTCTGAGAACTTCAGTTAGTAAGGAATTCTAAACAGATTTGGACTGCAGTTGAACATTGGTAAAAAGTTAACGAGGGTTGTTTTTACAGCCTTCTCAGCTCTACATTCTCTGTCTCTGGTGATGAGGGTGTCTTCTTTACTTTCTGGTACAGGGAGGGGACCTTTCACTTGGGAGATTCATTTTGTGCTTTCACTGACACAGAGGAGGGTCTGAATATCCTTCTTGAATGGGCTGTCTCTTAAGTAATTTTTATTTAAAATAATCAGTATGCCAAAGTGGCCCATCTTGGGGCAATTCACTCTTGGCCCTCTACATACCCTAAGAGTTTCCTTGCCCCAATCCAAGCTGGAGTAGGCCCTTATGGCTCCCCATCTCGTTGCCCATTTTCTGACTCCACTTGAAGACACCAGGATCTTAAAACTAGTATGTACTGGAATATTTCAGTTGTCTAACGCCAGCTTAGGCTTGGGGAAACCAAGTGTTTGCAAAATGGCCTAACCTGTCCAGAAATAAACCTTACTTTCGCAGGTATTAAATTCACTTCTGCCTTTTAGTCAGGGACCTCCATGTACCTTATTAAGTAATCAACCAATCTGTCTTCATCATTACAGTGGCTTCTCCTGAGTAGCATGTTGAAAGAAACTAATCTCCACAGTAGCATCATTGATTTTACATCTAATAAAAATCCCAAGTATTTACTCTCATGAGTTCTTCGTTTGTTTTTTAAAATGTGCATTTCTACCTGAGCATGTTTGTTTCCTTAATTAGAACTTTATTCCATATACAGTGAAAATGTTTTAATAAAATTTTTAGATGCTCCTGAATTTACAGTTCCTTCTCTTTCACATCCAATGATTCTGTTTCCTTTCAATTTCCCGCATTCAGGACTGAGAAACACCTTCTACCTGCCCTGTGAAATCTTGTAATTACTAACATTCTGTACCTTCTGATACCATACGTTGAGAAGGGCACATCACCTCTGTGGTATCATTCCCAATAATTCGTAACCTAAATCTAATCGTGTAAAAACATGAGGCAAGCATAACTGGAAAAATCTTCTCTAAAATAGCTGACCAGTCTTCTTTAAAATCTTTTAAGTAACTCCCATTTCATTAAACAAGCTGTCAAAAGCACATATTCTGTAGATTTGACGAAGATTAAAAATAGCTGAAAAAACATTTTAGGTAAATGTTTCTTTCATTAAATCAATGAGGTGATTAAAATGTTACCTGCCAGTTTGCCTAAAAGAAGAGTGTACAAATAGTTTTATAACACATTTCCATCACTTCTCTCTGCAGGTGACTCAGCTAATCTAACCTGCAGAGCTTTCTTTGGGTACAGTGGAGATGTCAGTCCTTTAATTTACTGGATGAAAGGAGAGAAGTTTATTGAAGATCTGGATGAAAATCGAGTTTGGGAAAGTGACATTAGGTAAAATAATTTTTTCTTTTAACTAGTACAGTCAAGTTTAACATTTGCTCTGTTAGTGAACGGAAAGTGAGCTAAAGGAAAATAAGGGTTTTTTTCTTGTTTGGGGGGGTTACTATTATAATAAATGTATCTCAACATTGAATCGCCAAGAGGCAAAACACTGTTAAGAGACTGACTGTGGAATTGCAAAACATGAATGTCATTTGCAAAGAACTTAAGGGAAATAGAAAGGAGTTTTTCACTAAGGAATAAATTGAATATGAGACAGACCAAAATGCCATCAAATGTGGAAAATGTGATATTGTGCCTTTTGTTTATAAGCGCTCTTTTTTAGAAAATTGTCAAGAAGAAATATTAACAAGGTACTAGGACTCAACCAAACACATTCTCTATCATTTCCTTTTATATAGTTTTTACATATTGGAGCCATCAACTAGACCATAAAGCACTTGATAGGAAGGATAAAGGATACACAAAATGTTTTCATTGTCTTTTTTAGTCCTACTTTAAGGTCTAAATATTAATATAGTGGGAGTGATAAGGAATAGCCATTTAAAAATACCATCTATTTTGAGGGCATAATGTTTAAACCTCTTTAAAAAAAACTTATTTGTTCATTTACTTTTAAGTATTGAGGTATTCAATTATAACTAAACTTATGCTTGGACATAGATACTCATCTTTAATCATAGTATAAGTAAGCAAGCATTATAAATAATAATTAAGTTATAACTGAATCAAAATGCTGATCGTGTGTAAACATTCTCCGATCGAAAGGTCATATCTTCTGGGTATATATGAGCATTTAAGCTAAGGTTTTTCTTCGTAAATGTGAGGACTAAAACCTGATCAAAGGTGTTAGGGAAAAAGTTTTGCAGTAGCAAATAAAAACATATAAAACTGTCATATAAGGTTATTTCTATTGGGATCTTCTTCCTGGCAACAAATACACAAGAATATTGCACTCCAGTTTGGTTCAGAAATGCCCAGATGGACAATTCTCCAATATGTGCTAAAACATTCCTGTACCATTTTTCATATTTATAAGTTCACTATTATCTTTTAACCACATACTTTAAGATGTTAAAGTTAAGAGAGGACAGACAATGAATTTCCAAACTTTTCCCCTCTCTCTTTTTGTGGGTGCTGAAGAAAGGGTCTAGAAAGGTGTATTTCTTTAATTCTACATTAAGAAGTATTGTGCAGACATGAGTTACCAAACAGATGAGACAGTGGAGGTGGAAACTTTGCAAGCAGGGAAAGGGAGCCTCACTTTGAGGTTTTCTGTTAGCTCTAAAAGATTAGGAAAACCTTTGACCGTGAGGTTAGTGCTTACCATTCATTTTAATGTCAGAATTAAGGGGCACCTGGGTGGCTCAGTCATTAAGCGTCTGCCTTTGGCTCAGGTCATGATCCCAGGGTCCTGGGATCGAGCCCCTCATCAGGCTCCCTGCTCAGCAGGAGGCCTGCTTCTCCCACTCCCCCTGCTTGTGTTCACTCTCTCACTGTGTCTGTCAAGTAAATAAATAAAATCTTAAAAAAAAAAATAATGTCAGAATTAAGCACTTCATCAGAACACTTAGTCTACGGGCTTATAATTTCATGTTTCTTTTAAAATAGGCAATTAATTCGTATCATTTAAAAAAAGCAAAAAGCCAGGCTAGAGCTTTCAACTGAAATGTCAGAACAGCTCTGAAATCTTCTATTTTTCTTTAAAACAAAACAGAACAAAACTAACCTGATCTATATAATCAGTCTCCCAGCCTAAGACATTAGAATTTCTTCTTCTCTCACCTTTACTATATCATATTTCTTAAAGGGAAAGCAGTTTGTAAACTTTTCTTCAAGGTCTTTCTCACCTCTTTATGATGAAAGTGTGATTGTCCTGCTAAGAGAGATAATTAACTGCAACTTCATTAGCATCTCCAAAAACAAGCTTCCTCATTAGAAATGAAGAGGAAAGGGCATGATATAATTTAATTAAGATAGCATCAATCCGTAGCCAAATTTGAAGCATAGATGCTGTCGGTATTTTCACCTCAGATTCAGATTCATCTAATTTTTTTTTTCTTTTTCACGTCTGTGTATGTTTGTGTGGGGTTTTTTGTTTCGTTTTGCTTTATATTTTAGAATTCTCAAGGAGCATCTCGGGGAACAGGAAGTTTCCATCTCATTAATTGTGGACTCTGTAGAAGAAGGTGACTTGGGAAATTACTCGTGTTACGTTGAAAATGGAAACGGACGTCGGCATGCCAGCGTTCTCCTTCACAAACGGGGTGAGTGTTACCTTCTAAGGTTGAGTAGTCCTGAACCTGTCATGGGAGGGAAAGAATTGGGAACCAAAAAAATACTGTGTTTTTCTACATCAGTTTACTCTAAATAAAATAAGCACAATAGCACTAGGGTCATCACAGCGGATAACACAGTGGATGTGTGACTAGCTCAGGCTCGAGAGTCAAATATGGATCCCTTGTTGGGCTTTACCCAACAAGGTGGCATCTCACGGGGTGGCATCTCACGTCCCTAAGCTTCAGTTTCCTGATACTAGCCAATGGGGAAACAACGGTGGCAACTCTTTAGTGTGTTTTAAGGATGAAAGAAGACAAGAAATGTGAAGAGCTTGGCACAGAACCTGCACGCAGGAGAAAGGAAGTTAAATGCTATTTATTATTGTTGGAAATTGACAAACCAATCAAAAATAACGGGGAATTTTAAGTCAAAGATTGTGTTCTTTATTTGAAGGTTCTTCCTTTAGTGTAAGAATTATGTCTCAGGGATTCCCCATTGCAGTACTTCTTGACAGTTTTTTCTGCATTGGATAACTTTAGCATATGTAGTATCTTCCCAAGATTAACAGTAATTAATTAATTAGTCATTAACAAACTATCATTCAGTTATTATTCATTAGTAATTACTCAAGGAAGATAGATTGTGATCGAGTACCATACCTGCTGCACTAAAATCTGATTCCACAGCAACCCCAACACAGTAGGCACAGGGTTAAAATATGTATAAATATATATTGAATTTGTTCAAATTAGAGACTATTAAAAAAATTCGACTGAGTAAATTTGTAGATCTAATTGGCTTTATTAAATGACTCATGAATCAGGGAGCTCTGAGCAGTTACTCAAAATAGAAGGTTTTTATAGGAAGGAGAGTGGGGCAAGAAATTATTAACGAAAGAAAGAAAGGATTGGTTCAAGCTTGGACACTTTCTTTGGGGGCTGAGTACAGGAAAAGGCGGGGGATTTTGTTGTTGTTGTTGTTGTTGATCATGCAGATGAACTCACTGGTGCTGATGGGGAAATTTCAGATTGACTTTTAAAAGGTCACATTCCTGACAAAGGTCAAAACTGTAATTAAGTCTTGGTTTGCTGTTGGGGAGGGGAGGCTAATGACTCCAGTTTGGGCTTGTTTTTTTTTCTTTTTTAACAAGACAGTTGTGAACTTGGAGCCGTGCCTTCATTGCAGAAATTTTTCATGTACATTACAAAAGAAAAGTAGTTTTTTTCCTACATTATGCTAAGTGAAAAGTTTCCAGCTTTGGGAAGAAGTATACTTGCCGTTCTCTTACTCAGCAAGTTTATAATGATTTTAATTTCAAAGCACATGTTTAATCCTAGACGCTTTGAGGTTGAAAAAGATAGAGAACATTGAAGACACCCCCCCAACTTTATTGGGCAATAGATTCCCTTTGAGTAATGCTACTGAAAGCTATTAAAACAGACACCTCCGTTGTCAAGAGACTACAATATTAAAAGAGTCTACCTTTGGGAGATGTGAGTAGAGGGGAAAAGTAAGGACAGGTAGCAATGATTGTTTCTTTCTGTAGCTTAACATATATAGTCAATGAAGGAATTGAGAATAGAAATATTATACATATGAAAGGACAGAAATAGCTTGCCAGGGTTGGAAGCAACTTAAATGTTGTGTAATTGAACCATTCCATAACGTGTTGCTAAGTGATCAGTCACCTAATACTGGATCATATTCCCTCTCAAGGAAGCCAGTTCTATCTCTGGAAAAACCTGTTAGAAAGCATCCCTATTTCACTGTCTGTCTACCCCTTGACCCCAGTTCTACACTCTTAATCTCTGTTCCCCAAAACAGCCCCTCAAAAGTTTGTCGACCTTCACCATGATCTTCCTTCCACCATGTCGACCTTCACCAAGCCTTTACTTCCCTAGATTCAACTTGCTTAGTTTCTTTTATTCATTCTTCCTTTCTGAGGACACAGTACTTCCACCATCCTGGTCACTCTCTTGAATATGCTCTAATTAAAGAGTCTGAATTATTTCTCAAGAAGGGAAAGAGTGGAGAGAAGATATAGGACACATAAAAATCTGTTCACTTGGACAACACTTATTTCTTTTTAGGACAAGGTAGGAGTAACAGTTAAGTGTTGCTTGTCAGGAAGCAAGAATTCCTGTCTTCTTAAGGGTCCTTCTAGCTGAATTAAGAATCAAATTGACATGAGACAGATTAACAGGAGAAAATCAAATTTAATAGTGTCTGTATGGGGAATCCACAGAGACATGGAAATTCCAAAGACAGTCAGGCAAAATGAGGCATATATGTTATCCTGAACTAAGGAGAAGGGGGCCGGGGTCTGGGACTCTAGAGGAAAGGAATGTAATTCACAAGATGATAAGAAGAAGAACAGATGTTTGGTAATTAGATGTTTACCCTGCCATACAGATGGATCGCTCAGATAAAACTTATTTCTGCTAATAACGCTTATTCTGGAAAAGACCCTCAATTTCGAGTCTTCTATGTAGTTAAGGGAAAGGCAAAAGTTTCTGTTGAGACCTTCGGGTCTCAGTTGCCTTCAGCTCAGAATAATTTTCATGCCAGAGTGGTCCGTCTTGGGGTTGACTGCCCTTGACCCCTACACCATCATAAAGAGAAAAGAAGGAAAATGAATTGTATCTAAGGAGGATAAACTATTAGCTCTCTGTTCTTACGGAAAGGCACACAGCCAGGAAGGGTCAAACACCCCCAGGCTATTTTTAGCATGTGTGGCCTAAGGCTAAGTTGCCCATAGCTACAAAAGCCTCCACTACTACAAAAATAAATGATTGAAGAATCAAGGAAATTGTTTGAAAAACTTTCCCAATACTGTCAGAGTCCCTAAACATGAAGGAAATTGTGGCCAGTGTTGGAGCGGTCTTTAATACTAAAATCCACAACGGTTTTCAAATATGTATTTATACCGAGAGAGCATTTTGTTTTTGTAAAATAAAAGCATCAGGAAGCCAAAAAGTGTTCTTCAAGGTCATGTACTCCAGAAGTCCCTTTTAAAGTTAATGTGTGCCGGGCATCTGGGTAGCTCAGTCCATTAAGCAACTGCCCTCAGCTCAGGTCACTGAGTCCCATGTCAAGCTCCCTGCTCCATGGGGAGTCTGCCTCTCCCTCTGACCCTCTCCCCTCTCATGCTCTCTCTCACTCTCTCTCCCTCTCAAATAAATAAATAAAATCTCAAAAAAAATAAAGTTAGTGTGTGCCTCCCTTCAAAGGGAGCCTCAGGAAATGAGTGAGTCATCAACTCACAAAAGCAACAAGGCATGCAATCTCCTGCCCTTGAGAGGCTTATAATCAGGGGAAATGATCTATCCCAATCATCTTAAGGAAAAAGAAAGGTCTTTGGTTAATAGGTGGCATAACTGCAAGCTCCCCAGCCCTGCGAGGTTCAGAAGGTCAAGGTACAGCGCATGGTAGGCTTATAGTTGTCATCTTTGATCATAGTGTTCCTGAAAGAATCAAGTTATTGTCATGTAGCAATTACGTTATTATCAGATGATTTGCTCTGTCCCTCAGAAGACTAAAGCTCAGAGAAGGAACTAGAAGACGTCACTATTAATCATATTTTTCTGCCATTTATTCATAAATCCCTTAACTTATCTTACAGGCCTTCAAATTCTTTCATTTTTAAAACCTCCCAAAAGATCTATGTTAAAGTATTTGATGCATACAGACCTTGCAAACCACAATTATCAGTCCTTCTGACAAGTAAACTTGCAAGGACACAGCTTTGTGCAAGTTACTTAAGCATATTTTCTTCTACCGTTAACCTTTAGCTCAGTATCATTGATGCAATAAAAATGATGTCCGAGCCCTCCAATGGGTGGTATGTGTTAGGGTAGAAAACCTTTCCTTTCTTCCTTTCTAGGTTCTGTGGCTGGTCTAATAATTAAATTGACATAAGACAGATTAACAGGAGAAAAAATTTGATTTCATACATACAGGAGCCCCAGAGATAGGAGATCCAAGGACAAGTCAGACACTTGAGGCTTAAATGCTGTCCTAAGCTAAGGAATGGCGCAGGGGCCTGGGACTTCAAAGGGGAGGCGGGTCATTCACAGGGCAATAAGAAGAGCCCATGTTGGGTAATTAGTTGTTTGCTCTACCATATAGTCAGGACTTTAAGATGCAAAGTTGTCTCAAGTAATTTCTGTCTGGGCCAGGCCCCCTATCTAAATTCATTTAGGTAGTTAAGGAAGAGGTAAAAGTTTTTCTTGAGTTGGCTGTGTCTTGATTGCCTTTAGCTCAAAATAATCCTCATGCCCAAGTGGCATATTTTAGGATGGTGAAACCTGTTACCCTTCTTATGAATTCCTTGAGATATCACTCACATGTATTAAATGAGTCTTCCTTAATGTTGCCAGGATACTACAGTAAATGAATCAGCTAGGATCGAACTAGGCTAGATTCTGGACCAGGCTTTTATCTCAAAAAACAAAACAAAACAAAATAAAACTTATTTCCACAAACACTGGCTGAAAATTTCCTAGGAAATTTGACCATAGAAAAAATTTCTATGAGGGGAGTCTGGCTGGCTCAGTGGATAGAGTATGTGACTCTTGATCAAAGATCTTGCGGCTAAAAAAAAAAAAAAAAAAATCTTGGGGCTGTGGGTTCAAGCCCCACGTTTGGTGTGGAGATTACCTTAAAAATAAATATATAAATAGTCTCTTAAAAAAGAAAAAAGAAAAGGTTTCTATGAAAATATTGAAAATCGTTGATTCCTGCACCCAGGGAAGGTACTTGGACAGTTAAGATCATGTCAGATACGCAACACAGATATATTTCACAAACTCTACAGAGAACCAGATTATGCAGTGAACGGGAGATAAAGAATGAACGGGCAAGGGTCATGGGGCTTTAAGTCCTCATTCTAGTCCCTGACCTAACAAGCTTGCTGGGAAAAGAATGAAAGCACAGAGCTAGCCCATTCACTTCTGTGTTATTTTTCATTCCCACTGTTGCCCATATGTGATTGAATCATGTTTCAGTCTGTGAATATTTTACCCCGATGCTTTTGCTTAGGTTTCTCATTGCTACTGCCTGACTTCACATGTATCCAACACTGACTTTCACCTTCAGTTTCCCTCCAAAATCCTGACCTTTCCTGTTCCCTCCATTTTTTATGTTTTCCCTGTCTTCAGATCAGTACCCAGCAGCAGTGTGCTCCAGCCTCAGGCCTAACCACTCTCGCACCCATCAGGCTGTCCTAAATTTCTTCTGCACTATGTGTTTTGTCCAGGCTCTCACTCTGGATGGCCTCCCAGCGTGCACATGTTTACTGTATGGACCAAAGCAGCTTAATGGTTAAAGGTGTGGACTCTGTAGCAAAGCTGTGTATTCAAAACCCAAGTCTCTGTGTCCTGACTGTGTTATTGTTACCAAATTTAAACTAGTCTGTGCATCCAGTGTGCAGTAAGCAAATGTCTGAGACACGAATTTTGAAGTGAAGAGAACTTTATTATCAGAAGGACAGCCCATCAAGAAGGCCTTGATCATTCCCAAAGCTGCCTTGCCCTGTGGAGCCTAGGGACAGCTTTCTTCCAGACAGTGAGGCGCTATTTGGGCCCTGCTATGATCAGATACCTCAAAACAAATGTTGCATCCATTCCCCATTAGGTTTCCACAAAGAGTAGGGATTAAAAAAAGACAAAATGAACGATGGATCGTGCATGAGGTTAAGAGGTGCATAAACATAATTGAGTAGGGAACAAAACAAAACGTGGCGCTAAGTTAATAATACAACTAAGACCAACTATAATCCTGCTTATATTTTCCAAAACAGGTCCAGGAACCCAGTGTCCCATCCCGCTCTCTTAGGCAAATCACCTAATCTCTATGACCCTCAAATCTCTTCTATAAAATGGGAATAATAATAGTATATACCATATAGAATAGCGATGAAGATTAAATAACCTAAATTAGTGTCAATATGTATCACCTTGTCTGACACATATTTATCACCCAGTAAATGTTAGCAGCCATTACATGATTTCTCTGCTCCAACTACATGATATTCTGGGTAATTTAGGATGTGATAATAATGTGTTCTATTAAAAACTCCTGCAGATCTCATTTTTAAGTCTAATTTACCTTGTATTAAAATGGCCAGCTTTAGCTCCAGCGCCATTGATTCCGTATTTTACCTTATAATAGATTTACTTTCCTTTGAATGTGCTGTCCTAAAGGAGAGCTTTATTCATTTATTCATGCATTTAATGATAATCATTAAGAACCTACTATGTGTCTGGCATTCATAAAATTAAATGAACAGGAAATAAAAACCAATATAATTTGAAATGCCACCATCTACTTTTTAAATTGCATTGATATTAAGCATTCCTACTATAGAATTGTGCTTCTAGGGAATGTTTAGCTTTGAAACTGTCACATTAAGGGAATGTTCATTAACAATCCTGTTCTGAATGGTTATGTTTAAATATATTGATTATAATAATATGGCAATCCATTCATCATGAAGTAGTTTGGGAACTAGCAAAGTATCTATCTCAGAGACCAGCACTAGTTAATAATGATAAACATCTAGGTTTTCTCTATTCCCTCTCAAACCCATTTTATTTCTTGCATACACACACACTTTCTCCCTCCAGAGAATGTAATCAATAGAAATTAGACTTGCTCAATAAACTCCCTAGTCCCTAGAATATCTTTAGTAATGTAATTAACGTGTACATCATTTAGGATGCATTGTTTTAAAGCTAGATGAGGGGCGCCTGGGTGGCTCAGTCATTAAGCGTCTGCCTTCGGCTCAGGTCATGGTCCTGGGGTCTTAGGATGAGCCCAGCATCAGGCTCTCTGTGCTCAGCAGGAAGCCTGCTTCTCCCTCTCCCACTCCCCCTGCTTGTGTTCCCTCTCTCATTCTCTCTCTGTCGAATAAATAAATTAAAAAGAAATCTTAAAAAAAAAAAAAGCCGGATGAATTTAGACCTAGTGGACTCCTTATCCCTTTTCGTAATGAATCATTTTTGGAGTATATGCCCCTATCCTTGTTAGTATTTATCTAGTGTATTTATTTACTGAGAGATACAGCAAGATCACAGAACTGTTTAAGCCTCTCTCAGGCTCAACATCTGACATCTTTGATCACTGACTTCAAAATATGGAAAAGCCAAACTTTGCCCAGATAGCAAAACCTCCTACCTCTCTATGTGGTGGCATCTCCCTAGAAAGACAACGACTCATTAAAAACTGAATAGGCATTCACTAAAGTGTCGCTTTTATTGAGTTATTGCTCTGGGGAGGAAAAAAAAAATTTCCCTTTACCCTTCTAGGTTCTTGGCTGAGAACTCCCTGTAATAACAAACCGGATTAACAGGAAAAAATCAACAAGTTTAATAACTTGTATACCTCCTGTATGCAAAGGAGATAATCAGAAAAACTGATGTAACTGCCTGAAATGGCCTAAGCTACGACCCTAAATACCATCTCCAGCTACAGACAAAAGAAGATACTGGGGGTGGGAGAGCCAGTTGTGGGAGATTTCCAGGAGAAACACAGTAATCAAGGGTGTGGTTGTTACGCAGATTTAAGTTGTTGCTTTCTCCATTGATAAGAGTTTTCAGAGATTTAGAGTCCGGGGCTTTTCCAGGTTAAGAAAGGGAGACACACACACAAAAAAAAAGGGGGGGGGGAGGCACCCTTACAAATGGAGATTTCCCTTATAAATGTAAATATCCTTCACAAAAGAGTAACTTCTTGGTTTTCAAAATTTCTCCTCTGTCTGCAGTTTCTTAAAAATAATCAGCCTTTTGGGGTGCCTGGGTGGCTCAGTCAGTTAAGCATCTACCTTCAGCTCAGGTCATGATCCTAGGGTCCTGGGATTGAGTCCTGCCTCAGGCTCCTTTCTCAGTGGGGAGCCTGCTTCTCCCTCTGCCTGCCACTCTCCCTGTTTGTGCTCTCACCCTCTCTCTCTCTGACAAATAAATAAATAAAATATTTTTAAAAATTAAAAAAAATAATAATAATCAGCCTCTGGGGTGCCTGGGTGGCTCAGTTGGTTAAACATCTGCCTTTGGCTCAGGTCTTGATCCCAGGGTCGTGCTCATGGGGAACCTGCTTCTCTCTCTCCTCCCCTCTCACGTTCTTGCTCTCTCTCTCAAATAAATAAATAAAATCTTTAAAAAAATTTAAAAACGAAATGCATTTAAAAAAATAATAATCAGCCTAAAATAATCCATATGGCAAAAAAAAAGCATGTTTTGGGGTGTATGTTCAGTCCTTTCATTGCCTGTGCAATGCCCAAATATTAAGGAACTTTAATTTTGTTGCTACAGCATCTCCAAATCAGAGTCATCAAGTTTAACAAATTCTCTCCTTGGATAAGATCTGACATTTTGCAGTCAAAATTTTTTCTAGCCTGTAACATTTTTCTTGCTTCTCTGCTCCTCTGTTGTGAAAGACATCTAAACAGCTGACCTCAATTCTTTCCTTTTTTTTCTTGATAACTAACGCCAAAACAAAAAATACACTTGGTGGCTATTACCCCAGGAGCACAAATTGTCCGATACTGGTAATTTTGTACCTTTGAGTTTCTTGATGTGGACATTTCAACAAGGTTATTTGATTGCCACCAAAATTACAGGCATGAAAACCAACCTTTTAGGGGCACCTGGGTGGCTCAGTCGTTAAGCTTCTGCCTTCAGCTCAGGTCATGATCCCAGGATCCTGGGATCGAGCCCCATATTGGGCTCCCTGCTTGGCGGGGAACCTGCTTCTCCCTCTCCCACTCCCCCTGCTTCTCCCTCTCTCACTCCTCCTGCTTGTGTTCCCTCTCTCGCTATGTCTCTCTCTCTGTCAAATCAATAAATAAAAATCTTTAAAAAAAAAAAGAAAACCAACCTTTTGAGCTATTTCCTTAGACGTAAAATATATGATATAAGTGAGGTTAAATTCAACTTATTTTTGCCTCAGCCCTGGAATGTCTTTTCAAAAGTCTCTTGATCCCAGGTTTTCCTGATCAGCATAGTTTTGCCTTTTAGTGATTTTGGTCATTCAGTTTGCTTCAGTGTGAACTAGACTATCCAAGCAGCATCTTTGTTAGGAAAGAAAAGGACCACTGTTTGAGGATGATTAGCTTATTTCTCAATCGATAACTATCAATGAGATGATCCTGGACAAAGCCAGTATTGGAACCATGTTGAACTAATCATGTGGGCCAAAGCTCTTAGTATTTAAGTATACGTGGGTATAGTCAATGAAAGTCCTTTATTTGTCTTACTGAATTTTTCACTTGTTTTCCAACTAAATGTTAAATTCTTAATAAAGATCTTTAGCTTGTACTTCTTTGTTATACTACTCAACATACATAACTCACTTTGTAAATGTGATGAATGGGATGATTAAATGTATTCTGAGTAATAGAAAATTTGTCTGCAGCAGGGTTTCTTAATCTCACCACTACTGACATTTTGAATTGGGTAATTCTGTTACAGGATGTTTTCCTTCCTTGGTGCCCATGCTTCTTGGTCAGGCCACTTTGAAAAATGAAGAAGTAGACCAGACAGAGTAATGGGCAGCAAAGCTAGGTTTTTTGGACAACAGCAAAGTGATAGTACAAAGCTCCCCAGGAGGAAGGGGACCCAAGAGGGTTGCCACCTGAGTTTCTAAGTCTAGGGGTTTTTATGGGCTTGTTAGCAGCTGTTTTAATCTAATTAACCCTCCCTGTGCCTGTCATCCAATCAGGTTTTTGTCACCTATCTATCACATGGGAAAGGGTGGAGGGCTCCTTCCTGGATGTTGTAAAATCCTTTTTTTCTTTTTAAAGATTTTATTTATTTATTTGACAGAAAGAGATCACAAGTAGGCAGAGAGGCAGGCAGAGGGAGAGGGGGAAGCAGGCTCCCCGCTGAGCAGAGAGCCCGATGATGCGGGGCTCGATCCCAGGACCCTGAGACCATGACCTGAGCTGAAGGCAGAGGCTTTAACCCACTGAGCCACCCAAGCACCCTGAGCATCTGACTCTTGATTTCTGCTCAGGTCATGATCTCAGGGTCATGAGACCCAGCCCTGCACTGGGCTCCCCGCTCAGCAGGGAGTCTGCTTAGGATTCTCTCTTTCCCTCTGCCCCTCCCCACACATACACACACACACACACACACACACACACAGGGCACACGTAGTGCGCTCTCTCTCTCTCTCTCTCTCTCTCGCTCTCTCGCTCTCTCGCTCTCTCACTCTCTCTCTAAAATAAATAAATACATCTCTTTAAAAAAAAAATAAGGGGGGCACCTGGGTGGCTCGGTTGGTTGGGCGACTGCCTTCAGCTTGGGTCATGATCCCGGAGTCCTGGGATCGAGTCCCACATCGGGCTCCTGGCTCCATGGGGAGTCTGCGTCTCCCTCTGACCTTCTCCCCTCTCATGCTCTCTCTCACTCTCTCTCTCTCAAATAAATAAAGAAAATCTTAAAAAAAAAAAAAAAAGAAGGACAATGGGCTTCAGTTAAAGCAGGATTCAAGCAGTCTTGTCTATTTTAGGTTTTAATTTTTAGGGTCTACGGTTGAGCAAAAAGGCTTGCTGACAATTGCAGTCTTTAAAGAGCCAGCAAATTACCTAGGGAGTTTGTTAAAAAATGATTGGAATTCATTAGTCCAGGGTGGACTGAAGGTTTGAATTTTAAACAAATTATTAATATTGATGCTGCTGGTCTGTGGACTGCAGTTGGCATACCGAGGTCTTTGCCTAGACAATAGATCCTCTAATAAACTTGGTAGCTTCTAATAGGTGAAGAGCAACTAGCTCTCTTGAGTTCACTGTTTCCATGAGAGAGAAATGAAAATGGAATATAGCCAGTCAGTGGGATTAAATCCAACTAATTGCCTCATTCCTCTTACATGGTCAAAACCTTTGAACCTATTTGAACATTAGTACATTGCCCTCACACTCTACTCTTAATGAGGTTACTTGTCTCACGTATTCAATGAAATTGTGCTTTATAGAACACATTTGCTACTCAGAGAGATGTCTGAGAGGGCACTCTCTTCGAGTATTAAATAATTAACCTCTTATATCAGGAGGGCCCTCACTGTTGGACAGAATTCTTATATAGCCCTTCTTTAAAAAAGGAAATCCACTTAGGAATGTGTCTCAACAACCTGCATATGGATCTATACGTGTATTTCAGCCTGTGCAAATAGGCTATATACAGTGGTCAGTCTATGCAAATAGCAATTACCAAGGAGGAATAAGATATGTGATGGGCAGTAAATACCACTAATTTCCTGTTTTGAACACTTGTATTCAGCTAAATCTCAATTATGTGTAGTAAGGAAGGCCAGACATAGTAGAAGAATTGAACCTCCACATCTGATTCATCAATGATAGGACTGCAAAACAGACAAAGAGAAAACTCAGTAATGCAACCCGGGTAAACAGTACCTACATGTTCAAAAGTTCGATTCATTTTAATAGGCATCTGTCTCTAGCTTCTAACAGAAGTTATAAATCACAAGTAAACCTAAGATCAGAGCAGAGGAAATGCACTAGAACGCAGATCTTTGTGTTAGAAAATCTTTACAGTACACACAAACAGCTGGCTTAAAAAATAATAATTCCATTTAACGTATTCGCGAGAAGCCTACAGTATCATCTAGCACACACATACCACAGTCTCACATATGTGATCAGAGATCACAATAGGAATAACATTTTCACAGCCACCATCCACCAACACACCACTCTCTTCCTTCTCAGAACCACCTTGATATTCTCGTTATTTCTAGATCAGAACAACCTGTTGACTGACGGTATTTCATATCCTGATCAAAATCTCACTCCACTGCAGGCTGCCTAAAGATGATCCATACAGTGCTGCTGTATGAAAAAGGAACAGATCATTTCCATTCACCAAATATCTATTGAATGCCAGGCATGGGCAAAGTACTGGGCTAGGTGTCTTTAGTAGTTGAGTCACTGCTGCCAGAGGAATGTCTGCCACCATCCTGGGGTATAAAAGCAATGTAGCTGGGAAGAGGGAGATGGCTGTGCATTGTTATGGCTGTGAATTCCTGCACTTAGTTGAGAAATGGCACAACCGGGTCATAAAATGCAAGGTATAACTTTTAATAAGCAGTTCCTGTACATCGAACTTTGACAACCAGGTCAGTAAAGTGAGAAATTAGATATGACACATAAAAAATGCTAACTACTTTCTCAGGTCATATAATAGGAAAAAATGTGTTGATTTCCAGTAAATTACAATGGAAACTTTTATTAGATTTTAGTGTTGAGGACTACATTTACCATCTATAAGAAATATGTTAGCTGTTTGTCTCTACTTTTAGGGCACATACACTATTTTTAGTGTGTATTCTATGAAGATTAATGTATCTGGAGGTTGATTTCTCTAAATTAGAAATGGATATTTAAATGCTATTGTTAAGGAAGAAGAATTTCCTCTACCCTTTAAGGTCCTTCTGGTTGGACTAAGAATCAAAATGACATGAGACAGATTAATAGAAGAAAATCAAATTTAATATTTAATAGCCTACATATGGGGAATCTACACAGACATAGAAATTCCAAAGACAGTGAGGCGACATGACATTTATATGTGCTAAAGAGAAGAATAGGGGTCCGAGGATACAAAGGGAAGAAAGGCCATTAGCAGGAAGGTAAAAGGAGTTGTTTAGAAAACAAAGGTTGGGGGCATCTGGGTGGCTCAGTGGGTTAAGGCCTCTGCCTTTGGCTCAGGTCATGATCTCAGGGTCCTGGGATCGAGCCCCACATCGGGCTCTCTGCTTAGCGGGGAGCCTGCTTCCGCCTCTCTCTCTGCCTGCCTCTCTGCCTACTTGTGATCTCTCTCTCTCTCCTGTCAAATAAATAAATAAAATCTTAAAAAAGAAAAGAAAACAAAGGTTGCCCTGTTACATAGATAAGTTTCTTAAAGAGGAATCTCTGGTACCAGCAGGAAGCTGAGGGGGAGGTAAAGAGCTTTTCCTAAATCTTCTGGGTTTGGATTGCTTTTAACTCCAAATAATGTTCATGCCAAGGTGACTTCACTTCACACAAAAAAATCCAGTGGTATATTTAAGAAAGCACAAAAAGATTATTTTTAAAACCACTCAAGAATCATTACCATGAATTGAAATTATGTATGAGTGAGTATTTACTGAAAAGAAATTGTAAACTGTGATGAAAAAACAGACTGTTTCTTGAGAATGTTTTGGTTATGACTCTTTACTTGTATAGAGCAAGTCTCTTTGATTCATTATTCCTCATTTTTATGGTTTGTAAACTACTTGCCCTTAAGCCTCTGTGTGGGAATCTTGTAAGAACATATAAAAAAAAACCCTGGGTAGGGCTGATGGTATATATTAGCCCATTTGTCAGATTTTATAGAATCTCTGAGTTTTGAGTCATTGTATCTCATTTTGCAAATCTTGAGAGTGAAATGAAGTGATTGCTCTTCCTAGGGATGTTTTCAAGGTTTTAAGTGTTTGTGAAGTTGACTCATATCTTTAGATGACAAGTTCCTGTAACTGCAATATAGAAATGACAATTCCTTAGGATATGCAACTGCAGTCCAGAGTACTGACCAGTAATGGTTGCCGAATTCATGGAAACTAAAATGGAAGAGGCTATTATTAAAGCCTAAAAGAATGACACCACATCAATTGCCTCACTTAAATCAGTTTTGAATTCTAATTCTAGTATGTCATCTAAAGTGAGTATGACTTAAAAACTCATATCATCCCATAGTTTCAGGGTAATGACTCACAACTGCTTGGATATCAGAAAAATTTTCCCCTCTTCCAGATTCTTTGGCAGGTCTAATAATTAAATTGATGTAAAATGGACTAAAAAGAGAAAATTAGGGGCACCTGGGTGGCTCAGTGGGTTAAGCCTCTGCCTTTGGCTCAGGTCGTGATCTCAGGGTCCTGGGCTCTCTGCTTTGGCAGGGAGCCTGTTTCCCCTCTCCCTCTGCCTGCCTCTTTGCCTACTTGTGATCTCTCTCTGTCAAATAAATGAATAAAATCTTTAAAAAAAAAGAGAGAAAATTAATTCCGTGCGTATAAGAGTCCCATGAAAGCATAAGACCCAAAGGCAGTCGGGCAGCTGAGGCTTGTATCCACCCTGAGCTAAGGAATGCTATAGGGGCCTGGGACGTCAAAGAGGAAGGAGAGCAAGTCACAGGAAGAGAAGAGCAGATATTTGGTAGTAAGATGTTTGCATGTCATGCCTATTAAGTCTTTCAGTTAAAAAGTTCTCTCTGGAGGCGCCTAGGTGGCTCAGTCGGTTAAGCATCTGCCTTCCCTTCAGGTCATGGTCTCGGGGTCCTGGGATCGAGCCCCATGTCAACTTTCTCTCTCTCTCTCAAAAATAAGTAAATGAAAAATCTTTCAAAAAGTTATCTCTGGTAATAATTCTCTTTCTGGGCTAGGCCCCCTATTTCAAATTCTTTTAGACAGTTAAGGGAGGCGTAGAAGTTTTTCCTGTGTTTGCTGGGTCTTGATGGCCTTCAACTCAAAATAATCCACATGCTCAAGTGGCATATTTTGGGGTGGCATGTTCTCTTGCTCTTCTACTAATTAGAAGTACACTTCTAATTCTCCCCAAATGAACCAGTTATGTGTATATTATTTTAATATGTCAGTATTGAAAGTATCTTAATGGACTACTTTAAAGGTATCACAATAAAAAATTCCATATTGGCTATCTTCTTGTGTAGACTGCTGTCAGTGGCAACTCGGTAGTCACATAAAAATTGGTAATATTCAAATGTATTTTCAACTGTTAACTACTCACATACCAGTTTTAGTTTTCTCATCTTTAGAAGAGTGCAATTAGAGTAAATGAAATTTCAAATCCGTATCTTCTGTAATATGGGGCTGTGTTTTAACCTACTTTTGACTGAATATTTGTAAACCGCTGCCCAAAATATTATTTATATAAAGAAAATTTCCATGGTGTTGTTAAGTAATTCCTGCCAGACTTGCCTTGCTGACGGGCATCTATAAAAGACAGTTGAGTAAATAAGTATATGAATAAAAATTAGGCTTAAGAGTTTACCGTGAAGACTCTTACTAGAACACAGATCATAAACCACCTTGGACAACTCCATTCTAAACTGTCTAGAGTAAAAGGCAAAACATAAGCTACTTTGGAGTATTAGCATTTAGAGGTTTCGGTTATATGAAAACCTAATACACTAGAAAAAGACCCATATAAATTTTTTCAACTAAAGTAGTAGTAGTGATTATCTCAGGGTGGTGTGATCCCATGTGACCTTTCATTTCTTCTCATTATTCTTATATGATTTTCAAAGTCTTCACACTGAGCATGTTTCACAGAGTCAGAAAATAAAAAGAGAAAAAATAAATCTGTTGGTACAGCCACTGACAAATTTAAAAATGCTTATAGGAAACCTATCATTCATCTTTTTGCTATCACATCAAGTTATTTACACATTTTTCTTTATTTTTTAATGCTTTTTTTTTAAAGATTTTATTTATTTATTTGTCAGAGAGAGTGAGCACACAAGCAGAGGGAGCGGCAGGCAGAGCAGGCAGAGGGAGAAGCAGGCTCCCCGCCGAGCAAGGAGCCCGAAGGAGGACTCGATTCCGGGACCCTGGTTTCATGACCTGGGCCAAAGGCAGCTGCTTAGCCGACTGAGCCACCCAGGCGTCCCTATTTACACATTTTAAAAGTATATTAAAACCTGTTTGCTTCGAAAAAAAAAATAACAAAAACAAAAAACAAACAAACAAAAAAACCTGTTTGCTTCGAGATACCCTCTCGCTCCCATTTTATATCTGTCTGTATTAGAAAATGTTACCTTTGGGGAGACACCTTTACTTCTACTTTCTCAAACCACTGCTAGTTTTCATGCACCAAAACTCAATACGTAGAGCAAGATGGTAAGATAATGCCTTGGTCTTTGTGAAGGAGGTCCACGTTATTGCCGTTTTGGTAAAAAACGCATTCCTGAGGACAGGCCCTTCCTATATCCCAACTACACAGGCCACTAAACTATACAAGCCACCCACTTTATTCTCAACTTTGTCATGATTTAAGCAGCTGTTCACTGTTCCCTTTGGAGGAATCAAGGAATGCTAGATCCTGCTACCAGTAGTTCCCAAACCATGCCTATTTCTTTGGAGAGTATTAATGGGAGAAGAAAAAATGTAAACAAGTGTTAATAAATTGTTGACATTCTCTGTTTACAAAATGAGAAAGGAAGGCAAACTTACCACTATTTGTCTTAGCACGCATGTTTTCAGGAAGCAGAGAGCTATCAAAAAGATTCAAGAGAGATAAGAAATGGAATTTTCTGTTACTTCCATTGAGGGAAATAAACCAGCATACGGTTTGATTGTTGTTTTTGCCTTAATTGTCTCTAGCTCTGTGGAATCACCAAGATTTTGAGTGAAACTTGTCGCATGAGAGAATCAGCTTTTGCCGAACACATTTTATTCTAACGCTTTCAATAATTAGGAAATATATTAAAACCCTAAAGGGAGAAAATTGTAACAAATAACATAAAACTCAGAAGTTGATCAAAGCAACCCATTCTGTGTATCGCAATGCAATGAGTTCTTACATATGTATAATTTATAAAGCTATTTCCAACAGTCGAATATACTACAAATCATAATTTTTTTAGAATGGTTCAGTGTTTCTGTAGAAAACATGGCTCCTTCTACTGGTTATCTAAGTAGTCCAGATGTTCTGGTTCTTCGGCCAATCCAAAGCATTCCCAGTGGAAGACCAAACTGTTCTAACTGTGACAGTATATCCTCTGGTGGAGAATTGCTTTCAGGATAAACACTGCAGCCCTTCACGAAAAGAGTAAAATGGCAATGCCACCTTCACTCTGACAATTTTCTCTCAAGAGACGTTTTGTAACATTCCATCTGTGCCTGTCTATTTGCATGACATGTTGAGAAGGAAATTCCTAGTAGAGGAAAAGCAAATACTTTTTCTTCTAAGAGATTTTCTTTTAGGCATCTGTGAAATTTGACACCTTGATAAACAGTAGCCCTATCTTCTAAACTGGTCACCTGAGGCCCGTTTTGCTCTTCATTATAGCAGAGTTTCTTCCTTCTTTGTCTGGTTTCTCGTCATCATATTTAATCTTATGAGACCTAAGATGAATGAGTCCCCATCTGAATGGTTTGTATGTTTGTATGTATGTACAAGTACGTAACTGTTTTGGGTACATCCCACATTATGGTCTTTAGACAGACCGATTTCAAACACTGTTTTTATAATCCAACGGGGAAATGTTTTCAGCAATAAAGCTGTCTGTGTTAGTGATGCCACATTGTGCTTTTGGACAATATGTCAGTTTTGCACGAGGGAGGATCACCGTCCTACTTTTCTGACCTAATCTTGGGAAACCTGGTTTAATTGATACCACAAATCCTTCAAACAAATATTTATTGACAAGGTACAAGGTAGTTGCTTCGCAAAGAAAAAAAAGATAAACAACATGTCCTAGCTGAGAAATCAGAACACTTAGTTGACTATCACCATCCATCACGCCATATATTTGGTTTCTCTGTACTCCACACCAAACTACTTGCTAAAAATCTTTGCAGGCACCGTCCCGGACTGTGACACAGTGTCCGATCCCTAGCCCTAAAATCTCCCAATAGAAACGCAAACACCCTGAGTGAGTTGCTCACCTGACCTGTGGTCATGATACTTAGAGTAAAGCATTTCTTTCACTTAAGAGTGAAACTTCAGTGCACAATAGACATTAGGTTTCATTACTGTGTTATTAAATAATCTACTTATATGCCAGACTCTGCAACTAGACACGAACTCCTTTAAGGCAGGAAGTTTATTTTATTCATCATTTTATCGCTAGAACTCAAAAGTACTACACCCGGTACATTTAAGGCACCTACGAAACAAAAAGAGAGGAAATGAATGAATGAATGGAAGGGTGGATACGATGTGGTTTTTGGAATATAGGTGAGGTTTGGTGGGGTGGGGTCCGGAGCTGACAGCCGAGAAAGAATTCTGGAGATGTCTTTGGTGCAGAAAGGTAGTTTTATAAAGCGTGGGGACAGGACCCATGGGCTGGAAGAGCTGCACTGGGGTTGTAAGGAGCAATTGACTATATACTGTGGGGTTGGGAGAGGTAAGGAAAAAGGCAAGTTTCCAAAAGAACTTTAATATGCTAAAGAGGACCTACAAGATACCGGAGTCCTTGGCATTGTCAAGTTTAAGTTGTTTTTCTCTCTAGTAAAGCAATAACATTAAGATAGTTGGCAGCTTCCTGGAAGAATGTTACACATGTTCCACCCAGGAGTCGGGGGGGGGGGGGTTGCAGGGTGTCAGCTTATGCTTTGTCTTCAGCTAGCCTTCTGCTCCTTCATCAAGTGAAAAGAAAAAACTGAGTAGCATTATCAAAGATGTAAACAATATATGATTGATTTCTAAATGCCAAATGGATACCAAGTTTCCTAATTCTGTAAGTCTATACTAGACTATATGGTCGTTGGATTTATGAACGAGAGAACATTTCTATATTTGTAGCGTCAAGTTGATCATTTTTCTATAGAATGATGTTTTATTACCAAATTAACAGACTGCATATTAATAATTACACCTCATCAGTAGTTTGAACCTCATGACATGTTGACTGACTGGGAGGATGGCTTACAGAGATATTCTTGGAATTTTAGAGTGGAAATGCATAAAAAACTAACTTCTTATTAGAAAATTGAACTTGTTCTTAATCATCCAGTCACTGATCTATTCAACAGCTATTCATAGAGCACCTACTATGTGTTCGATAGTTTCCAAGGCACTTGAGATAAATCAGTAAAAAAAAATATGGACAAAATAGACCAAAAAAACCCACTTAATCTTGATGGAATTTAAATTCCAGTGGAAGACAGATAATAAACAATGATAAATTTATTAATAAGCAAATTAAATACTATGTTATATCATAAGGAATACTGTAACAAAAAAAAGAAAGAAAGAAAGAAAAATGGATGCCAAGTGCAGTCACGGGTTTGTGATTTGGCATGAGTGCTCGGTGGACCAAACTGAGAAGGTGATATGACCAAAGACAAAGAAGTAAAGAGGGAGGCATACAGAAATCTGGGGGAGGAATATTCCAGTCAGAGGGAACAGCCACAGCAAAGGTCCTAAGGTAAAACAATTGTCTATAATGTAAAACCATAAACAAAAGTAAATGACATAATGCAATGTAGTAAGTCACCAAGAAAGCTACAGAAAATACATTTTCTGAGGAGATGAATCACTTTTGGAAAAGCTTCATTGGAAGCGTGGGTCTTAGCCTTGCCTCGCAGTCCTGGTAGGGTTTTGATAAATGAAAAGGGAAGTTCTACGTCAGTCTAGACTTGGGAAAACACATGTCAAGTTCAATTCACATTGGAGGGATGATTCCAGCTAGAGGTTAATTAGCTGCTTCAATTAAAGGAGTGAAGGACCGTGAATGCCAACATAAGGGTTTTGGACTTTCTTCTATTAGCATTGTAGATCGGCTAACAATTACTGAAGAAAATTCCAAGGCAAGGACAGCATGTTTTTGGAAGATTACCCTGAAGGTTTTAGACAGATTACATCAGAGTGACTGTAAATAATAAAATTTTAAGTCAAAACTAATCAACACAAAGCACACTCTAATTACAATAGTACTTGCAATAATACGATCTTAACATTTGACTTGTCTTTTACTTTTTAACTTTTTATTTTGAAAAGAAACCTGGGGACGTTACAGAAAAAATGCAAGAGTAGTACAATAAATTTCCATATATCCTTTTCAACTAGATTCACCAGTTATTGACATTTTGCCACACTTGCCTTACCTCTCTCAATGTGGGTAGGTAAATAAAAAGATAGAGCTACACCATGTATACAAGCACATAACATATTATTGATGTTGTGAGAGTGAATCGCAGGCATCACAGCTAAACTCTTCGGTGTGAATCTTCTGAAAACAGGGATGTTTTCTTACCTAACCAGAGTATATTTATCAAATTCAGGGAAACTGAAAATGGTAGAATGCTATTATCTAATATACCATCTATATTCACTTTTAAAAGATTGTCCGAGTAATACCCCCTTCTACTGTATTTCCCATCCAGGATTACACACTGCATTTAGTTGTCAAGTCTTCCTAGTGTCCTTAAACCTGGGATGGTTCCTCAGCCTTTCTTTGTCTTTCACGGTGTTGGGAAGAAATTTTCTCTGCCCATCAAGGTCCTTGTAACTAAGCATGAGACAGATTAATGGGAGAATATAAAATTTAGTAGGAGGAATCCACAGTCAGGCAACAGGAGGTTTATCTGATCCTCCTGAGCTGCTAAGGGGAGGAGCTTGGGAAACAAAATTTGGAAAACAAAGATTGCCCTGTTATGCAAGTAAATTTCTTAGGTGAAGATGAATCTCTGTTAAGAGCTCTCTTCCGGGACAGGCTCTCCTTTGCAATGTAAATTTAAGCAGTTGCGGGGAGGCAAAGAGCTTTTCCTGCATCTGCTGGGTATGGATTGCTTTTAACTCAAAATAATCTTCAGGCCAAGGGAACTGCCCTTGATCCCTACAATGGCTTGGACGTTTCTAAAGTGTAGAAGCCAGATTTCATTTCTTATACAGTGTCTCTTAGTTTGAGTTTGCCTGATATGTCCTCCTTTTTTGGATATTTACCTGTTTCTGGCTGGGTACTACATAGATGTTATTGTGCCTTGTTAATGCATCCCATCAGGAGGTGTATGATGTCGATTTGTCCCATTACTGGTGATGTTAATTTTGGTTACTTCTTTGAAATGGTGTCCATTTTTCCCTCAATCGTTAATAAATAATCAGTGGGGAGGTACTTTAAAACAGTGTGAATATCCTGCCTCATCGATCTTTCACCCAATAATTTTAGCATCTGTTGATAATTCTTACCTGAATCACTTATTATTAGGATGGCTGAAACATGGTGATTTCTAATTCTATCATTTCTTCTATTTTTACCAAGTGGCATCTTTCTGCTCTGGCTAAGGGAGAGCTTTCCTTTTAATTTATTTGTTAATGTGAATTCGTGGAATCGTGTTTTTTCGATTACTGCCATTGTTCATCTTACCTTGTCTTTTAATACATACCACTTATGAATATTCCTTTCACTTCATAGGAAAAAGCAAAACCAAACTTAGTACGCTTCTTATCTGGTTGGGAAGAAGAAAAGCATGTTTTAAGGGTAGGCTCTAGCTAACTATAGAAAGAATGATGTATTTTTTTCCTCTAGTCTTTCATTTTATTTTTTTAATTTTTAACAGTTTGTTAACATGTAACTCTTCAGTTCCAATGGCTTCTGGGAGCTGAGGCTAACTACGCCCTAATGATGGTTCCTAGCCAATGCCCATATTTGCATTCTTGACTGGCAGTTAAGTAAAAGTTAATTCGATACTTTTGCTGAAAGCCTCTTTCCAAAATGACAAAATATACCACTTTGAAGATAATCGTTTGCCCAGATGTTTGGATGCACAAATCAAGCTGCTACATTCAGAGAGCATTTTCATTTTCCTTTTTATTATTATTGTTATCATTATTATATTATTATTTTGTATATCCTGCCTTGTTCCAGAAAGCACTTTTGCAAAAGCAAAGCCGCTATCTTTACATACTAGTTTATACCTTCCCAAAATGTTTTCTTGCTATTATATGAATAGCAATTCAGCTTCTTAATGTGTTACCAAAAAAAAAAAAAAAATTATAACTGCTTCTAAATTGCATTGATGTATTGTAGAATTGAGTTGAATATCTTTGTAGGCTGAGCATAATTATCCTCCTGCCAGGAACAAATAAGTTATACTGCTCCAGAGAAATAAATATGCATATGAATTTATGTGGATGGATAAATCCATATAAAGTTTAGCTCTTTATAACACAATGAGAGAAGAGGAAATGTGCTTGGTGAGGCTAATGAATAAACTGGGATCATTAGATTGTCTATCATGCATTTCCCCCACAAAGTTGCACTTTACTGCATATAAATCAGGGCAGAGCATTTCAAAGGACTTTATATAATGAATGAGGCAATTTTCGGCTGAACCATATAAGAAAAAGCCACCTGAAATCTTCAGTTCTACTTGAAACAAGATTATGTATAGAAATACATATAGAGAAACAAAATGAAAACTCCTAGTGAAGAGTTCGAAAATACATATAAACTTCAATTTACTTTGCTAACATGTTTACTTCTTCAAAGACATCTAGCAGAAAAAGTTTGCCAACAATAAGACCAGGTACAGACCAGTAGAAGAAAATAGGACGCCAAACTACAGTAGGTAATTGCAGCAAGATTAGCGTAAACCGAATGCATTTATTATTTGCAATGTAATCCAATATACTAAGAGATGGCACGTGCTTTATTTTAATTAGCTGTTTCTTTTAAAGGGTTGCTTGGTCCAACTGTCTTGATAAGAAAAAATTGTAGTCATTGCTCAAAATGCTTGTAGCAAATCTAGTTTTAAATTGAAGCAATTTATTCCGAAAGCAGTCTACTACCGCAGCAATAATCAATGTGTTTTCCCTTAGCGCAAACTGGAGCTTTCCAAAGACTATTGTTAATTGCCAGTAACTAAATGACTGCCGGTGCCCTTAAATGTAACTCTTTGGCACTTGTTCATTTGTTGTGTTTAACCAAATGCCAGTTTCCCTTAGGTTTTGCTGAGCGATTTTGCTTTACAATTTTCAATATTCAGTCTCAGTCCCTTAAAGGAGGTAGAGTCTATCATTTTAACCAAATAACACGAAGGCTAACCAGATTTTTAAAAGGTCTGCACTTTCTCTTTCCATCTTCTGATGTTGAATTGTGCCGAAATGGAATCTTTTTATTTTTTAAATGGTGCCACTCCAGGCAACCTGAACTTGAGCTGAAAAGCAGATCCCATTTCAAAGAGAAAATGACATTTGCTGGGCAACACCTTTCACATTGTAATGTAAAGATGAAATACAGCAGTGGGCCCCGAATCATTTCTTTTGAGTGTAACAGAATTTAACCCCTAGTAATTTTGTCCTGACCCAATGTATAAGCAATAATGGGTAGCACTCATATTAATGAATTTGTCCAGCTTCGAGCAAAAGAATGTGGGAACTAAATCTAATACGCCATTTTCTTTGGGAGAGTTTACACATAGTCTATAAATCAATGTGAAAAACTTACGTGGGAAATTTTTTACCTCCCACATTTATAATATGAAGGCACATAAATTAGTCTTGCATCGAGATAACGTAGTAACTGAGGAGCAGGCACTGGTATGTGGACTGTGATAAAAGACACATTTCTTTTCTCACTTCCAAGAACACTGTAGGAACATCAGGCTTCTGCCTGTAATACTGCAGGAGTATCTGGGGGAAATTTGAGATACTCTCTGGATCTCGGGATAAATTAGCTCCTCGAAAATGCCGTTTCTTTGGACCCAGTCTTGGTCTCTGTCTTATCAGTAAATGACTATCCTGTGGCTCAAGAAGACTTATTCTTGCTTATTGCCCATACTCTAGGTATATATAACTTTCCATATGTTTGTACCATGAAGGATATATTCATGTGACACTAGACCATTTCTCTAATTGCTAAGCCACATCAACCCCGCTGTCTCATTACATTTCAGACAGTACTATTGATTGGCCTACTCTATAGTGTATTTGAGGAGTGTATATAATTATTTGAGTGGCTCATGACTCCTAGCAATAGGAATAATTCACATTTGGGCAATGACTTCTCTAAAAATAAGAAGGACTTATTTTCATATCATTTTTCTCTAACTTTTGCATATTCAGTGTTTAAAATTTTTTTTTTTAAAGTGTGTAGAGAACAGTCTTATAAATGCCATCTGAAGAAAATGAGAATTCTGCTCGTTACATTAATAGGATTATGTCTTGGGCACAGTTTTGGATTGTTTCAAAAGCTTTTCCACTAGATATGGGCACAGAAAGGCTGCTGCTTGTCCAGGCCTGGTGCCATGTCTCCAGAATCCAGGGGTGTGCTTGGAGCCAACATAGAACCATTCCCAGCCTGGGGACATACCTACAGTAGACCAGCTGTCCTGACTCCAGCTTTCTTTACAGCTTCTCCCCACATAAGCCTTGAGTTAGAATTTATAGTGGCTATTTTTTTTTTAATCCAAGTTTTAAAGAATTAAAGTGTGATTAATGTAAGGTAAAATGCGTAGATGATAAGTGTTCAGTTCGGTGAGTTTTGACAATGTATGTACTTGTATATCCATACCTGAAAAAGATACAGAATATTTCTTTTACCCCAGCAAGTTTCCTCTTGCCCCTTTCCAATAAATTTTCCCATCACTCATCCACAAAACATCCATTTTGTGATTTCTATCACTATGGTTTACTTTGGCCTGTTCTTGTACTTCATTTATACAGAATTATACAGAATATGTTACTTTGTGTCTGGCTTCCTTCACCTAACATAATTTTGTGAGATTCATGCATGTTGCTTGTACCAGTAGTGTACTCTTTTTTTATTTTATTTATTTATTTGACACAGAGAGAGCACAAGCAGAAGCACAAGTAGACCAAGTAGCAGGTAGTTGGAGAGGGAAAAGCAGGCTCCCCAGTGAGCAAGGAGCCCGCCCGTGGGGCTCTATCCCAGCACGCTGGGATCACGACCTGAGCTGAAGGCAGCTGCCCAACCAAACGAGCCACTCAGGCGCCCCAGTAGTTTATTCTTTTTACTGCTGAGTATATTCTGTCATATGGACATATAGCAGTTTGTTCAGTATCTGCTGTTAATGAACATTTGTGTTGTTTTCAGTTGTGGCTACCATGAATAAGACTACTCTGAACATTCTTGAGCAAGTCTTGTGGACATCTGCTTCTATTTCCTTGCATAAATACTTAGGAATGCAGTTGCTAATCCTAAGGTAGATTCACAGTTAACCTCATCAGAAAATACCCCAAATTGTCTAATATAGTGGTATGATTGGGCTCTTCCACTAGCAACATTTGAGAGTACAAATTAAGCATTGTCCATTTTTTCCCAATTCTTTTCTCATGCAAGAAAATTTAGGGTGATAAATTGCAAGTGTTCAATGCATTAAATTAGAAAAAACAATGAATCTGAAAAGAAACCACAGTCCAGATGTTTATCTCTCCCATCATATCCCGTTTTATTTATTTATTTATTTAAAGATTTTATTTATTTATTTGAGAGACAGAGAGAGAGATCTGGAGAGCACAAGTGGGGGAGAAGGAGAAGCAGGCTCCCTGCAGAGCAGGGAGCTTGACTCGGGGCTCGATTCCAGGACCCTGGAATCATGACCTGAGCCAAAGGCAGACACTTAACCAACTGAGCCACCCAGGCGCCCCTATTTATTTATTTATTTTTAAAAGATTTTATTTATTTATTTGACAGAGAGAGACACAGCGAGAGAGAGAACACAAGGAGGCCGAGTGGGAGTGGGAGAGGGAGAAGCAGGCTTCCCGCGGAGCTGGGAGCCCGATGTGGGGCTCGATCGCAGGACCCTGGGATCATGACCTGAACTGAAGGCAGATGCTCAACAACTGAGCCACCCAAGTGCCCCATATCCAGTACAATTTAAATCAGATGATTTGGGTGTATAAATTAGCCTATTGGTATAAGTTAGTTTTACGCAGTTTTCTCTGTGTGGTGGAGTTAACTCTTATACTGAGAGAACAAGGCCCAGTGCATCCTACAGAATTATCTCTACCCACTTATCCTTTCTATTCACATAGGAATGGGAAAACATTATATTGAAGAGCTTTTTGTATTTCATTCCTCGAACTTTTGTAGTACTATCTTGTGTAGGCCCTCACAAGATTCAACAGTTAATGCTGTCTGATATTTGTAAATGCAAAATGTGAAAATTTCCAGGAGGTGCTTTTCTGTATTTTGCTTTCCATATTAATTCTCTTAGACTCTAAAAGATTTAATAACTCATTTCATTTTTCTTTTTTAAATTGATAAAATCCAAGCATATAGATTTTCTTCAATTTCCCATTTAATTTTAATAAGAGCATAAAATACACTTGACTAAATAGTAGTTATATATGTTTTTTGAAACCAAAAAAAAACAAAAAACAAAAACTGTTGAATTAAAAATGAAGGACTAGACAATGAAAAATATGGCTGAGTTTTGTTCTATAATTATCATGGGAAAAGTGACATCACACACACACACACACACACGCACGCAAAAAACACAAAATTTTCTTGTGAGGCAATGTGGATGTCCATGCTTTTCAAATTATTTGTCACTGATACTGCATTATACCCATGATGATTTCACCCCATTTTTGAGATCTCAGGAGTGATCTTATAACACAACAGTAGTTGTTACTGCAAAACCATAGATTATTTTAAATTTTTCAGTTTAAGCCTACATTAACTATGCTATGAAATTAGATAACACATTGATGGATTGTAAATGAAAACATCAAATATACCACTATTTTAGAGCCAGAATTTCAGAAATTTTTATATTTAATGATAATTAAGGAAACTACCACTTTTCAAGGTAGTCATTAATAGTGAACAATGGCTACCCTTCAATAACATTTGGACTATGTTGATCAAGAAGAAGGCAGGCATATACAGGCCCTTAAAGTGAACTTCAAAATCTGCATTCTGGGGCTTCTGGCTGGTGCAGTTGGTTGGGCGAGGGACTCTTGGCTTTGGCTCAGGTTGTGATCATACAGATCATGAGATACAGGCCCCTGCCAAACCCTGCGTCACTGAAAACGGAGTCTGCTTGAGATTCTCTTTCTCCCTCTCCCTCTACCCTCACACTCATGCTCTTGCTCTCTCTAAAAAATTTTTTTAAAAATCTGTGCATTCCGGCTTAATGTTTATTTTAAAGATTAATTTATTTGTTTGACAGAGAGAAAGAGCACAAGCAGGGGGAGAGGCAGAGGGAGAAGCAGACTCCCCACTGAGCAGGGAGCCCAATGCAGGACTTGATCCGAGGACCCTGGGATCATGACCTGTGCTGAAGGCAGATGCTTAACCGACTGAGCCACCCAGGCACCCCAATTCTGGCTTAATGTTTAAAAACCAGTAGCTTTGATTTTGTCACAATGTCCATGAGCTCTAAAGAAGAAAAAAAGAAGTGAATGTTTTATCTTCAGAAATGCCTGATAATTTTTAATGTAATATGGATATTCAATAGGAAAAAGAGAACACATATGTAGTGAGTGACCAGAAAAATCCCTCTTTTGGATAAAATGTAGCAACCTGCCTAGTAAAGGGTGGGGCAGGGGGAACAAATGAAAAAAAAATGTTTAAGCTGCTTAGCGAAAGGAAAATGCTCCCAATGTAGCCTGGTGTGACACCCACTAGGGGGCCTACTTTTTAAGCCCAAGTGTTCAGCCTCCAGTACTGTGATAGGCCAGCCACCCTGGCGTCACTATTCAGAGAGGTAGAGCATGGGAGTCATTGCTCCTGACCGGAGGCAGCAGACTGTAATCCTCAGGGGGTCCACCCAACACTCTATGAAACAGTCCACACCGCCCTTCAGGAACTGTGTTTTGGAACCCTTACACCCTGCCCTGGCCCATCCTCCTGCCCCAGCCCTAGCCCCTAGGTGACAGCTCAGGTGGGAAGGATCAAGATTCATATTGATGAGGCACCTGGGTGGCTCAGTGGGTTAAAGCCTCTGCCTTCAGCTCAGGTCATGATCTCAGGGTCCTGGGATCGAGCCCCGCATCGGGCTCTCTGCTCGGCGGGGAGCCTGCTTCCCCCCCCCCCCCTGCTCTCTCTGCCTGCCTCTCTGCCTACTTGTGATCTCTCTCTCTCTCTCTCTC
>CM052901.1:81094456-81209819 GCA_028534135.1 Potos flavus | reverse complement strand
GAGGCAGGCTCCCCCCTGAGCAGAGAGCCCGATGCGGGGCTCGATCCCAGGACCCTGAGATCATGACCTGAGCTGAAGGCAGAGGCTTTAACCCACTGAGCCACCCAGGCGCCCCTAAATAAAATCTTAAAAAAAAAAAAAAAGATTCATATTGGTGAGTTCAGAAGCTGTCCTGGATTAAGCTCTTCATATCCTTAAGCCTAGTTTGCAGGATTCCCACAAGGGATATGTTTATAGGAGTTAGTATACTCAGGCAAGCTCAGAATCATAGTTTCCAAACAGGTATTTTATAATTCTTTTGGTACAATTGCAATCTACCATTTTGACCATAAGCAATGTCTCTTAGCAACACAGTTACCACAAACCACCTTATCTGGTTACCAGGGAAACAGAGCTAGGAAGGTCCAATTCTCATGCAGAAAGGGAAGGGGTTGTGTTAATCCATTACCTACATCTGGTCTCACCCACAAAACTGAAATCAAGTTGAATTTGTGATATGGGATGTGAATATGGTCTAATTCCCTTCTGTGATTTTTTTTCCCCCCTAGAGCTAATGTACACAGTTGAACTTGCTGGAGGCCTTGGTGCTATCCTTCTGCTGCTTGTTTGCTTGGTGACCATCTACAAGTGTTACAAGATAGAAATCATGCTCTTCTACAGGAATCATTTTGGGGCTGAGGAGCTGGATGGAGGTAAGATGAGTTCCCTCTTTTTAACGTTCTCTCTGAATATTCTTACTTGTTTCCTGCCTTTGTTTTATTGAGGGGCAAGAAAAGTTCCCTGCCTTACCACTGGCAGCAGCTCTTACCACCTTTCCGTGTTCAGTTTGTAAATTCATCTTTTACACTGAACTGTGCGTGTGATGCTTTGGAGCCAATAGGTAATTTCCTCTGACAATTGTAAAGCAACACCTACCCTTTCTAGAATCCGAAGGCAAGTAGCACTTGCGAATTACAAACACTGATTACAGCTATCGGGGTGTTCCTTTTCTCTCACCTTGTAATCAGTAGTGAACCAGCTTTACTTTTCTCTAGGTGAGGAGGGCCTCTTTTAATTGTTTTCCCTAGCCCTGCGGTTTGACGTGAATCTCAGTTTGTCCCTTGCTTAGACTGACCAGCTCTAATAAACTACGCTGAATATTTTAGAATTCATAGCAGTCTTTTCAACCTGTTTATGTAGCTATATTTAGACAGACACATTTTTATTCCAAGTGTGGACCAACAGATAATACAGTGCCCAAGCACATTGTTTTCATAAGAATACATTGCCGCTTCCTGATGGCACACGGGAGAAGAATGAGGCACAAACAAGTCAGCTGCAAGAGAGATTTGGAGCAGGGGTCGGCAGTTGAGAAGACTGCCGCCCCGAACAACTCCTTAATCCCATATTTATTGGCTACAAGATGATAATCAATAAAGGAGAAGAACATTATACATTGTTTGTAGGTAAACAAGAAGGAATGTGAGTCATAGTTGATCAGGAGTCTTATAGATTAAACAAGAAGAAGAGACGGGTGTGCCTGGTCAATCAGCATGGAATTCATTGTAGAGTAAGCTCGCTTAGCACTTAAATGGATAACCCATCAGCAAGCTCTCTCAGAGGCAGGGGAGATAACGAAAAAGGGAAGCAGGCGGTGTTCCGCCCTGAGCGAGCCAGGCCTCCCCAGCTGCTCAGCTTCAAGAACGTGTATCTTCCCCTCCACCTGAGACCTGCTGCGAGTACATGTTTTTCTCAAGGTTATCTTTAAGCATGCTTGCATGACCAGCACAACTCCTCCTGGTTATATTTTCAGGAGTATATTATTTTGAGGGATGGTTACAATCCATCTACTATTTTCCCTCAAATTGGATGAGTAAATGTTGTCTTTATGGAAATCGTAATAAAGATCTGCCCCCTCACGACATACAGAGTCAGTCGTGACTCTATATGCACTCTAAGAGGAATTTGGGGGTCCTTAAATGGAGGTCCATGAACCATCCTTTCGAGGACTTAAGTTTTTTTTTCATTTTGGTCATTTGAGAGTGATCTGTACATAAGGTAAATTCGCAGTAGAGGAAGCATGTGCAAACTCACACACACGGTGCAGATGGTAACTATTTCTTGATCATATTTATACTTTTTTTTTCATGACTGCCACTTCTGCACTAAGTGGTACAAAGGAAAATGAAGGGATCGGCCATGTTCCCACTTTTCCGGGATCCTGTGGACTAAATCCACAGGTAGCATTGTGGGTTTTCAGGCTTGTGAAGAGGAGTAGTTTACCCAGGCTGTGTAATCTTCTGCCCATCCCGTGAAGGTGAAGTCCGTGCCCGCAGCACGTCCGGGGCATTTTACATTTTTAAGTGTTCATTTGTGCTTGTTTCTAACATTCTTGCCCGCGTGTGCAGACTATTAAATTTTTTGGCTACTCCTTCAAAGAGATATGAAGAAATTGTCAATGTCAGAGCTACTGTTGGAATAGTACCAAGCAAAGTGCTAGGCATTCTTAAATCATTCTTGCTAAGGCTCAAAAACTTCTGACGTCAATATTATAATTTCCATTTTACTGATAAGGCAACTGAGGCTCCCAGAGGTTAGATAACGTACTGATGAAGATAACATGAGCATTACTATAATTGACCAAAATGGGATTTGAAAATAGGTCTATATCCAAAGCATCTATTTTATTGAACCCTGAGTCCCTACTGTTTTGTGCCTTTTAAAAATTTAGTATGTTCGGTATAATTTAAAGATCTGATGTTGTTTGTACAGTTCGCATGGTCGAAGATGTTTGAAAAAGCAGATTACCTGAGTGAGCATCTCACTTGATCTATTAACCCTATTTGAAATATGTTTAGTTTGTGTTCTGAATGAGATGAACGATTTGCCCCAAACTATCTATTTCCAGGCAGTTTTTCTTTGTTATGTTCTGAATGGTAGAAGATTCTGGATAGTTTACCTGCCTCTAAACCTTAGTCACATCCCCTTAGATCTTTCTGCACATGCTATTATGGTTGAATAATTATCTACTCTTCCATTGGTGGAAAATTTCTCTGACATCATCACATTCCCATTCTTCATAGCTTTCCCACAGTCCTTTCTTCTTCCAAAGAAAACATAACTGTTAAGAAGAGACCCCAGGCTTTCATATGCTTGACTTGGCTTAAAAAAATGTAATTCAGAAGTCAAAAGTTTAGAGATGCCTTCTTGATTTCTGGCCACCACATCAGCTCCCCTAATACATAAAATACTCTTGGGTGCAAGGAAAGGCAAAGAGTATGAAGAAGAATAGGGAAAGTTTAGTTAATATTTTGAAGCAATATCTCATATCTGGTAGTATGATAGATTCATTGACTATTTGTTGACTACTTATTAAATAGCAAGTGCTAGGGGCACCTGGGTGGCTCAGTTGGTTAAGTGGCTGCCTTCAGCTCAGGTCATGATCTCGGGGTCCTGGGATCGAGCCCCACATCTGTCTCCCTGCTCAGTGGGGAGCCTGCTTCTCCCTCTCCCTCTGCCTGCTGCTCTGCCTACTTGTGCTCGCTATCTCTCTGTCAAATAAATAAATAAAATCTTTAAAAAAAATTAAAAAAAATAAAAAGAACATAAAAATCTTAAAAAAAAAAAAAAGCAAGTGCTGTGTTGGCTACTTGGTTGATACTCAGAGAATCACACAACTAGAAAGACAGAATTTAAGCGCAGGTCCAAATAACTCCAAATTCCAACAATTTCAGCCATTGCGTCAGACTGGGAGATGGAGTATTTGGTGTCAGGAACACATCCATGCAATTTCTTCTGGGTCATCAGGATAGGCATTCCCTGCCTATATCAGTTCGGTGTCAGAAAGATTCTCTTTTTCCAAGATAGAATGTATCGATGCTTTGTTCCCTTGGTTTGTTCACCTCACTCCTTGTTCTCCTCTACATAACTTTACATTTCATTGTTTCCTCTGGATCCAGGTCTTAGCCCTTCTCATTCTACAATACCCATTTTTTTGGATCACACTTACAACCCTATTTCAATTGCATTCGTGCGTAAATAGCCCTTAAATCTAAATATCCTTCTCCTAGTTCTCTTGGTTTATTATCACCTAATTGTACCTCTTGAAAATAGACTGTTTCCTCACTCAATTGGCTTTTCCTTGTCCAAGCCTCCTACGCTACCTTCTTGGTCTTCATTCTCTACCCTTCCATTTTATCCTCCACACTCAGCCAGATTTCTCTTTTTAACTACACATTTACTGTGATTGTTAGCAAAAACAAAAAAAAAAGAGAGAGGCATGCCTGGATGTTGCCTGCCAGAGCAGGTCCAGGCTTTTTAGCTCAGGAAACAACTGCCATTGCAGGGTGATCCAACTTAAAATTGTAGCCTTGCCACCTCTGCGGAATTGGACCACGCAGAGTTCCAGTTAGAAGGAGATGCTGGTCTTTGGAAAAACAAAACCGTTGAGAACCGACCTAAGACAATGCAGTAAGGCATAATTCTAAGATCTTTTTAGGTAAATGAGGTAACTAATGGTTAGGGGCAGGAGAAAGTTAACTACTCTCCCACCACCTTGGTTCCATTACATATTGGAAGAAAATTTGGACTAATTCTGTTGCATATGCCTTTGTTAACAAACAAACATAGAGCCTATCCTGTAAACTGGAAGACGTTCCAACTCTCTGTTGTGCATGTGTGTGTCTGTGTGTGTTCCTTAAAAACTTACAATAAAGTTTCCCCTGAGGCAAATGTGACAATATACCAGTGGCAGGATTAGGCTCATTATATAGTGACATCTAAGAATCGTTTTCCTCTGAACACAGGACCATTTTGAAATCATGTCTGGAAAGGTTTCCCTAAGGGGGCAGGCCCGTAGCCCTACCAGATACTTGCAGGGGAGTGATGTGTTTCTATATTATGTTAAGTAATCCAAGTGTCTTGAATAGCACTGATTTTACCATGGAGAGTCGATTTCCAAAATCCATTATATTTAGTAAAAAGCCACTCATTTTAGCAATCAAATTTTATTTCTAACATCTATTGTGCTAATTAACAAAGTGTCTACTTTTGGTCAGAAATAGTGATAGTCAAAGCGCTTATAGAGGCTGCCTCTGGGGTGTTGACTTATTCTAATGAAATACTAGTTGACCATCCTGATAAAGGCGACCTGCTGTCTCTAGAGCAGAACTTATACTAACACAGTATACCGATGTCTGTCCTGGAGTAAGTACAAAGAAAATACAGTTATCATGACAACATCCAAGTCCTTTGCTTCTCCAGGCCTCTGCCTGGGATTTCCCTTACACTTTTGTTTAAAGCTTATATAAAGGTAGTCCTTCCTTCCTTCCCTCCTCCCTTCCTTCTTTCCTTTCTTGCTTCCTCCCTTCCTTCCTTCCTTCCCCCTTCCTCTCTTCCTTCCTTCTTTCCTTCCTTGCTTCCTTCTTCCTCCCTCTTTTTCTTCCTTCCTTCCTCCCTCCCTTCCTTCCTTCCACTCTTTCTTCCTTCCTCTCTTCCTTCCTTCCTTTCTTCCTGTCTCTCCTTCTCTCTCTCATACACAGTTCATATTTTCCCTCTGACTTCTAAAGATTTCCCTTATCATCCCAAGGTCCAGTTATTTTCTCCTTCATCTTTACAAAAATGGCACTTTAGACACATCTTAAATAGTCCTTTTTCTTTTAAGTAATGAGCGCTCACTAGTGAATGCTTACTACTTGTAGAGCACTGTGATTTCGAGATTCCTTGTCATTTACTTATTCTGTTAAAGGAAGGCTCAAAGACCAAGTCAAGAAGTAAAGAATTATTACTTCAAAATTTTGAAAGATTGTCTAGATTTTGGAATTGGCCCTGCAAATAAAAATTGTTATAAACGTATAAAGAAAAATAAAGTTGTAAAGTCATAGGTAGTCCATTAATAGGAGAAAACAGGAAACACGGCTCTCCTACATGATGATTATTGTATCGATAGATGTTGGTAAGGTAGTGCATAAGTTTTCACTAGGAAGTAACTTATGTGAACAAACTTAAGGTTTCATTTTGCAAGGAGGATCTAGTGCTAGACAAGGTGAATCCACTTTATGTTTGTTTTTCTCAGAGTGCAAACTGTTTCTGTTTTGGTTTTATCCCCTGACTATGGGGTATGAGATGCAAGCTTACTTGTAATCATGGCAGGGTAAGCTTATAAGAACACTGTAATCACTATTTTAAAGATAAAAAAAGAGCTCTTCAAAAAAAAAAAAAAGCTCTTCTAGTTCTACTTCGGGAGTTACTATAGGTTCTGGACAAAATGAGAGAAATCTTTTATAATCTCCACCCCTTGACCCTTGAAAAATGTGAACATCTGTTCCATTTCACGTGTATGAAACAAATTGGTATCTATGTCATCTTAGGTCATAGATTTTATTTCTTTTTCTCTTTCAGTTACAGGGTTGCTGACTATTAATAGTCCCAGGAACTATTGTCCTCATGTCCATCAGTGAAATAGTACTTCTTTAAATCATTTAGAAACGCTGTAGGGGTTTTTTGCTTTTGTTTTCATTTGATTTCATTGTTGCTTGGTTGGTTGATTAGTACTGATTAGATCATTTGCACACACATGATCAATCTAGAATGTGTTTTTGGGTTCCAGAAGGAGAGACCTGTAGTTGTTTTTAGTATACAGTTTGCCCAAAGTCATAAACTGTTTAGTATGAAACAAGCCTTCTCATCTCCAATCCTTTGCTCCCTATATACCACTCTGCTAACTCTTACCCTCCTAAGATTTCTAACATCTACACTGCCCACTGCCCCCTCAAGGATGCAAGGGAAGGAAGTATCTACTGAAGACGTCCTTTGGGCCAGGCATTTTGCTATATGGCAGGGACCCATTTCATGCTAGATATCTACCTTAGAAAGGTGCTATTTTATAGATCAGGGAACATAGTCTCAAATGAGTGAAATTAAAATTAATGACAGTCAAGATTTGACTTGAGCTGCTGGGGCTTTTTTGGTTCACTATATCATGACATATATATTTTAATTACTGTCACATTTCAGTGTTTAAGACCCTATGGATTCAAATAGTCCAGAAAAATACCAAGTAACAAAACAAGTAAACTAGAACAATATTGCAAAAATTGCAAAGTGTAAAACTCAAGCAGTTTTAATTTATTTTGGAATACAATTTGCCAGATGTCGATATGGCAGGATTGAAATGAAAAGTGAAATTTATTAAAGCAATGATATTTGATAATCAAAAATCAAAATATTAAGATTATATGACTAATGTTTGTTTATTAAATGATATATCATCCATTTCTACAGAGTTTTTTACTGAAAATTTCTATCTTGGGAATGTAAAAAAACATATGAAGGCAAATCGGAGACACAAGAAAGAAATGTGGCTTAATTTTTAAAAACATTTATTCAAATTATATCAATGCTAATTTTTAATGATCACATATTTCTATGCTAATATGCCACATGAAAACATAGAAAGTCATCTTTTAAAATTATTTTAAGATTTTATGTATTTATTTATTTTGGAGAGAGAGTGAGAGAGAGCATGTGGGGGGGGAGGGGCAGACGGGGAGGGAGAGGGAGAGAATCCCAAGCAGACTCCACACTGAGCTCAGAGCTGGTTGCAAGGCTGGATCCCATGACCCTGAGATCATGACCTGAGATGAAATCACGAGTCAGATGCTTAACCAACCGAGCCACCCAGGGAACCCAAAAATCACCTTTTAGCATAAAACACATTACTCATCATTGAGCCCTCCTCAAGCCTCATTTTGGCACCCATTTGCTGAATGATGGCCTCTGTCACTAGTCAGTTTCACATACAAAAGTTAAAAATATTTGAGAACAATTTTCTAAACGGCCAGCTGCCAATAACATCTGACAGCTGTTCAGTAGGTGTTTAAAGGTTAAAACCTCCCAAAGACCCAAATGTCAATCTCAAGCCATTTATATTATCAGTAACTCTCTTCCCTAGCCCAGATCCAATATAACCACCACCTTCATCTTGAGAATGGAATCTCCAATCTACATTTTCTTTTTTTTTAAGATTTTGTTTGTTTGTTTATTTATTTATTTATTTATTTATTTATTTATTTATTTGAGAGAGAGAGAGAGAGAACATGCAAACACATTAGTGAGGGGGAAGGACAGAGGGAGAGGAGAGAGAGAATCACAAGCAGGCTCATGCTTAACTGACTGAGCCACCCAGGCACCCCTCCAATCTACATTTTCTTAAAAGTTTAACTGTTCTAAAAAAATCCATGAATCCTTTGGCTTCTCAGTCCTCCTAAGGAGCATTGACTAATGTTCTCCCATATGTCAAAGAGAAAAATATTTATCATTTTTCCAAACTACTTTTTCATTCCTGATAGTTTCATATTTTCCTTCTCTCATCAAGATTTTCTTAAATAGTATCTTAAATTCATAGTTTTATTTCTTAACTCTCCAGAGTCCAAACTTTTTTCCCCCCTCAAATGTATTTTTTTTAAAGATTTTATTTATTTATTTGACAGAGAGGAGAGAGATCACAAGTAGGCAGAGAGGCAGGCAGAGAGACAGGGGGAAGCATGCTCCCCACTGAGCAGAGAGCCCGACGCGGGGCTCGATCCCAGGACACTGAGATCATGACCCAAGCCGAAGGCAGAGGCTTTTTAACCCACTGAGCCACCCAGGCGCCCCTCAAATATATTTTTTAAATAAAGATATTGTGGTTAATTCGGTCAATGGGAGGAGAAAATTCTACGGGACCAGTTTGTTGACTTCTTGTAACAAAGTAACTAGCTGATTGATAGGTCTTGTTGGGTTTTTTTGTTTATTCCCCCTCCCCCAGATTTATTGAGTTATAATTGAAATTATGTAAGTTTAAGGTACACAATGTGATATAGATATAGATATATAGAGAGATGTATATATTGTGAAATGATTGCTACAATGTTAACACACCTATCACCTCACATGACTGCTATTTTTTTGTAGCAAATTTAAGACCTAATCTTTCAGCAACTTTTGAGTACATAAAATATAGTATTGTTAACTATCACCATTCTATATATTATATCCCCAGAATTATTTATCTTATAGCTGAAAGTTTATACCCCTTGACCAACATCACTCTCTTTCCCCTACTCCACAGCACCTAGCAACTACCATTCTACTCTGTTTCTGAGTTGAGCTGTTTTTATTCCACATGTAAGTGAGATCATACAGTATTTGTCTTTCTTTGTCTGACTTATTTCAGTTAGCATAATGCCTTCAAAGTCTATCTAAGTTGTTGCAAATGGCAAGATTCCCTTCATTTTTATGGCTGAATAGTATTCTGTTGTATATATCGACCACTTTTTCTTTTTCCATTTGTCCATTGATGGATATTTAGGTTGTTCCCATGTCTTAGCTATTGTGAATAATGTTGCAAGAAGCATTGGGATACAGATACCCCTTTGTGATAGTGATTTTATTTCCTTTAGATATATACCCAGAAGTGTAATTGTTGGATCATATGGTAGTTCTATTTCTAATTTTTTGAGGAAACTTCATACTGTTTTCCATAGTAGCTGCACCAATTTATATCTTCATCAGCAGGTTACAAGAGTTCTTTTCTACATCCTTGCCAACACTTGTTCTCTCTTGTTTTTTGACAATAGTTATCCTAACAGGTGTGAGGTGAGATCTCATTGTGATTTTGTTTTTCATTTCCTTAATGGTTAGTGATGTTGAGCATCTTTTCACATACACATTGGCCATTTGCGTGTCTTTCGAAAAATGTCTGTTTGGGTCTTCTGCCCTTTATTGGATTTTTAATCCTTTTGATGTTGAGTTGTATGAGTTCCTTATATATTTTGAATATTAACCCTCCCCTTATCTGATATATGGCTTGCAGATATTTTCTCCCATTCCATAGGTTACCTCTTCATTTTCTTGATTGTTTCATTTGCTGTGCAGAAGCTTTTTTGTTTGAGATTGTCCCACTTGTTTATTTTTGCTTTTGTTGCTTGTACTTCTTCTATCATCTCCAAAGAATCATTGCCAGGACCAGGGTCAAAGAGCTTTTCCCTATGATTTATTATAGGAGATTTATGATTGCAGGTCTTATATTTAAGTTTTAAATCCATTTCAAGTTAAAATTTGTGGATGGTAGGGGTGCCTAGGTGGCTAAGTCAGTTAGTCCTCTGCCTTTGGCTCAGCGGAGGTCCTGCTTCTCCCTCTCCTTCTGCCCCTCTCCCTGCTTGTGCTCGCTCTCTCTCAAATAAATAAATAAAATCTTTAAAAAATTTGTGAATGGTATAAGAAAGGTCCAACTTCATTCTTTGTCATGTGGATATCCAGTTTCCCCAACACCTTTTTTTTTTAAAGATTTTTTTTTAAAGATTTTTTTTTTTAAGATTTTATTTATTTGACAGAGAGAGAGAGATCACAAGTAGGCAGAGAGGCAGATGGGGGGGGGGAAGCAGACTCCCTGCTGAGCAGAGAGTCCGATGCGGGGCTCGATCCCAGGACCCTGAGATCATGACCTGAGCTGAAGGCAGAGGCTTTAACCCACTGAGCCACCCAGGTGCCCCTCTCCAACACCTTTTATTAGAAAGATTATCCTTTCCCCAATGATTAATCTTGGCCCCCTTGTCAAACACTAGTTTTCTGTTTATGCATGGGTATATTTTTGTACTCTCAGTTTTGTTCTAATGGTCTGTGTATCTGTTTTTATGCTACCACCATACCGGTTTTTCTTACTTAACTTTGTAGTATAGTTTGTAATCAGGACGTATGATGCCTCCAGCTGGGTTCCTCTCTTTCAAGATTACTTTTGCTATTCAGGGTCCTTTTTTTAGTTTCAGAGGTAGAGTATAGTGATTCATCAGTTGCATATAACATCCAGTGCTGATTACATCAAGTCCCCTCCTTAATGCCCATCACCTAGTTACCCCATCCCCCCACCCACCTCCCCTCCAGCAACCCTCAGTTTGTTTCAGAGAGTTAAGAGTCTCTTATGGTTTTTCTCCCCCTCTGATTTTGTCTTCTTTTATTTTCCCTCCGTTCTCCTATGTTCATGTGTTTTGTTTCTTAAATTCCACATATGAGGGGGGCCTGCATGGCTCAGTGGGTTAAAGCCTCTACCTTCGGCTCAGGTCATGATCTTAGGGTCTTGGGATCGAGCCCCGCATCGGACTCTCTGCTCAGCAGGGAGCCTGCTTCCCCCTGTCTCTCTGCCTGCCTCTCTGCCTACTCGTGATCTCTCTCTCTCTCTGTCAAATAAATAAATAAAATCTTAAAAAAATTCCACATATGAGTGAAATCATATGATATTTGTCTTTCTCTGGCTGACTTATGTCACTTGCATAATACCCTCTTGTTCCACCCGTGTCGTTGCAAATGGTAAGATGTCAGTCTTTTTGATGGCTGAGTAATATTCCATTTTGTGTGTGTGTGTGTGTGTGTGTGTGTGTGTGTGTGTGTGTGTGTGTGTACTACATCTTCTTTATCCATTCATCTGTCAATGGACAGACATCTGGGCTCTTCCTGTAGTTTAGCTATTGTGGACAATGCTGCTATAAACATTGGGGTGTGTGTGCCCCTTCAAAGCACTATGTTTGTATCCTTTGGATAAATACCCAGTAGTGCAATTGCTGAATCATAGGGTAGCTCTATTTTTAACTTTTTGAGGAACCTCCATACTGTTTTCCAGAGTAGCTATACCAGTGTGCATTCATAGCAGTAGTATAAGAGGGTTCCCCTTTCTCCACATCCTCACCAACATCTGTTGTTTTCTGACTTGTTAATTTTAGTATTCAGGGTCTTTTTTAGTTCCATATGAATTTTAGGATGGTTTCTTCTGTATCTCTGAAAAATGCCCTTGGAATTTTGATAGGGGTTATATTGAATCTATAGGTGGCTTTGAGTAGTATGGACATTTTAATAATATTAATTATTCTGATCCATGACATGAGATGCCTTTTCCTTTATGTCTTCAGTTTCTTTCATTAATGTCTTGTAGTTTTCAATGTATAGATCTTTCACCTCTTTGGTTAAGTTTATTCCTCAGTATTTCATTATTTTTGATGCTATTGTAAATGGGATTATTTGTTTTTTTCAGATGGATGATTTGTTGTTATTGTATAAAAATGCTACAGATTTTTATATGTTGGCTTTGTATCCTGAAACTTTATTGAGTTGGTTGAGTAGCTCGAACAGATATTTGGTGGAATATTTAGGTTTTATTATATGTCAAATCATGTCATCTGCAAAGAAAAAATTTTACTTCTTTCTTTCCTACTTAAGTGCCTTTTATTTCTTTGCTTAATTGCTCTAGCTAGAATTGCCAGTACTGTGTTGAATGGACTGGAGAGAGTGGGCACCCTTACCTTGTTCTTGAATTTAGAAGGAAATCCTTCAGCTTTTCATTGAGTATGATGTTAGTTGTGGTTTGTCATATATGGCCTTTATTGTGTTGAGGTATGGTTCTTCTGTACTCAATTTGCTGAGAGCTGTTACAATGAAATTATAAATTTTTTGTCAAACTAATTTTCTGAATCTATAAGATTTTATGATTTGTGTCCATGATCCTATTAATGTGGAATGTCATGCTTATTTATTTGCATATGTTCATCTATCCTTGCATCCCAGGGATAAATCTCATTGACCATGTTGTATTATCCTTTTAATGTGCTGCTTAATTTGGTTTTCTAGTATTTTGTTGAGAATTTTTGTATCTATATTCATTGAAAGTATTGGCTTGGGGCACTTGGGTGGCTCAGTCGGTTAAGCGTCTGCCCTCGGCTCAGGTCATGATCCCAGGGTCCTGGGACTGAGCCCCGCATCAGGCTCTCTGCTAAGCCATCTGCCTAGGCTTGTCTTTGTTGACAGTTTTCTGATTAATGCTCTAATCTCCTTAGTTATTGGTCTGTTCAGATTTTCTATTTCTTCACAGTTCGGTCTTGGAAGGTTGTATGTTTCTAGGAATTTATGTGTTTTTTCTAGGTTATCCAATTTGTTGGCATATAATTGTTCATAGTAGCCTCTTATGATCCTTTGTATTTCTGTGGTGCCAGTTGTTATGTCGCCTCTCTCATTTATAATTGTGTTTATTTAATTTTTCTTTTTTTCTTGGTTAGTCTAGCTAAAGGTTGTCAATTTTATCTTTTTAAAAACCCAACTTTTCATTTCTTTGATTTTTTTTCTATTAGCTCTGCATTCTACATTTCATTTATTTCTGTTCTAATCTTTATTATTTCTGTCTTCTACTAACTTGGGGCTCAGGTTGTCTTTTTCTAATTCCTTGAAGTGTATTTATTGGAGATCTCTCTTTTCTATCAGATTCAGGCATTTATTACTATAAATTTTCCTCTTGAAACTGCTTTGTTTCTTCTCAATTTTTGTTGTGTTGTGTTTCCATTTTTGTTTCTTTCAAGATATTTTCTGATTTCTCTTTTGCTTTCTTCTTTAACCCATCACTTGTTCAAAAGTTTGTCATGTAATATCCACATATTTGTGAATTTTTCCATATTCTCCCAAACCACTGTGGTCAGAAAAGATACTTAATAATGATTTTGTGGCCCAACATATGATCTATCCTAAAGAATGTTCATTCATGCTTGAGAAGAATGTTTTGCTACTTTTCCATGGATGTTCTGTATATGTCCGTTAGGTCCACTTGGTCTATAGTATTCTCTCTTTTTTTTTTTAATGTTATATTAGTCACCATACAGTATGTCAGTTTTTGATGTAGTGTTCCAAGATTCATTGTTTACATATAACACCCAGTGCTCCACACAATACGTGCCCTCCTTAATACCCATCACTGGGCCAACCCATCCTCCCACCCCTCCCTTCCCTCTAAAACACTCAGTTTGTTTCTCGGAGTCCACGGTTCATTTCCCCTTCTGATTCCCCCTCCTTCATTTTTCCCTTCCTTCTCCTAATGTCCTCCATGCTATTCCTTATGTTCCACAAGTAAGTGAAACCATATGATAATTGACTTTCTCTGCTTGACTTATGTCACTCAGCATAATCTTCTCCAGTCCCATCCATGTTGATGCAAAAGTTGGGTATTCATTTTTCTGATGGCTGAGTAATATTCCATTGTATATATGGACCACATCTTTATCCATTCGTCTGTTGAAGGGCATCTCGGCTCTTTCCACAGTTTGGCTATTGTGGACATTGCTGCTATGAACATGGGGGTGCATATAGCCCTTCTTTTCACTACATCTATATCTTTGGGGTAAATACCCAGTGCAATTGCCAGGTCATAGGGTAGCTCTATTTTTAATTCTTTGAGGAACCTCCACACTGTTTTCCAAGGTGGCTGTACCAACTTGCATTCCCACCAACAGTGTAAAAGGGTTCCCCTTTCTCCACATCCTCTCCAACATTTGTTGTTTCTTCCCTTGTTAATTTTTGCCATTCTAACTGGTGTAAGGTGGTATTCTTTAAATCTACTGTTTCCTTTTCAATTTTTTTATTTCAATGATCTATCCAGTATTGAAAGTGGGGTATTGAAACCTGCTAATATCATTATATTGTTGTCTATTTTCCCCTCAGTTCTGTTAATATTTGCATATTTAGGTACTCCAGTATTGGGTGCTCAGATATTTACAGTTGTTATATCCTCTTGATAAATTGACCCCTTTATCACAAATAATATGGAATGACCTTCTTTGTCCCTCGTGACCAATTTTCATTGCAAATCTATTTTATCTGATATAAATATAGCCACTCCTATTTTCTTTTAGTTGCCACCTGCAGGAATATCTTTTTCCATTCTTTCACTTCCAGCCTATGTGTGTCGTTAAAGATAAAGTGAATATCTTGTAAGCAGCATATTGTTGAGTCTTATTTTTTTTATCTCTTCAGCCACTCTTTGTTGGTTGGAGAATTTAGTCCATTTATGTTTAAAGTGGTTATTGATAGGTAATTACTTACTATTGTCACTTCGTTTGTTATTTTCTCTTTGGTTTTTTGTTTTTGTTGTTCCTTTTTCCCCTTCCTCCTCTCTTGCTGCCCTCCTTTGTGATTTTTTTTAACTCGTATACTTTAATTCCTTTCTCTTTAACCTCTGTGTATTTATTAATAGATTTCTTCTTTGTGGATACCATGAGGTTTACATGAAACATCTAATAGATATAACAGACTATTTTAAGTCGATGACAACTTACCTTCAATTGCATAAAGAAGTCTACACTTTTACTTTCCTCTCCCCACAATTTATGCAATTGTCATAATTTACATCTTTTTATATGTGCATTCATTAAGAAATTATTGTAGCTGTAGTTAACATACAGTGTTATATTAGTATGAGGCATACAATATACTGATTGAACAGTTCCATATATTGCTCAGTGCTCATCAGGATAAGTATACTTTGAATCCCCTTCACCCATCCCCGATCCACTTCCCCTCTGATAACCATCTATTTGTTCTCTATAGTTTAGAGTCCGTTTTATGATTTGTCTTGTAGTTATTTTTTATTAAGTTTTTTATTTTAATTCCAGTATAGTTTTTTTTTTTTAAGATTTTATTTATCTATTTGACACAGAGAGAGAGATCACAAGTAGGCAGAGAGGCAGGCAGAGAGAGAAGGAGAAGCAGGCTCCCTGCTGAGCAGAGAGCCCCATGTGGGGCTCGATCCCAGCACCCCAAGATCATGACCCAAGCTGAAGGCAGAGGCTTTAACCCACTGAGCCACCCAGGTGCCCCAAATTCTAATATAGTTAACATACAGTGTTATATTAGTTTCAGGTATACAATATCCTGTTTCAACAATTCTATACACCACTCAGTGCTCATCATAATAAGTGTATTCTTTAATCTCCATCACCTAGTTCACCCATTCCCACCCCCTCACCATCCCTCTGGTAACCATCAATTTGTTTTCTATACTTAAGAGGCTGTTTCTTGGTTTGTGTGTCCTCTCTCTCTTTTCTTTTCCCTTTGTTCATTTGTTTTGTTTCTTAAGTTCCACATATGAGTGAAATCATATGGTATTTGTCTTTCTCTGACTGACTTATTTCACTTAGCATTATATTCTCTAGCTCCATCCATGTCGTTGCAAGTGACAAGATTTCATTCTTTTTTATGGCTAAATGATAGTCCATTGTATATACATACCATGTCTTCTTTATCCATGTTATCTATTGATGGACACTTGGGTTGCTTCCATAATTTCATTACTGTAAATAATGCTGCAGCAAACATAGAGGTGCGTATATCCTTTCAAATTAGTGTTTCTGTATTCTTTGGGTAAATACCCAGTAGTGCAATTTCTGGATCATAGGGTAGTTCTATCTATAAATTTTTTAGGAACCTCCATACTGTTTTCCACAGTGGCTACACCATTTCACATTCCCACCAACAGTGCACGAGGGTTCCTTTTTCTCCACTTCTTCCCCAACACTTGTTGTTTCTTATGTTGTTGATTTTAGCCATCCTGGCAGGCATGAAGTGATATCTCATTGTGGTTTTTATTTGCATTTCCTTGATGATGAGTGATGTTGTGCATCTTGTCATGTGCTGATGGCCATCTGTATGTCTTCTTCATAGAAATGTCTGTTTGTGTCTTCTGCCCATTTTTTAATTGGCTTATTTGGTGAGCTATATAAGTTCTTTATATATTTTGGATACTAACCCCCTATTGGATATGTCATTTTCAAATATCTTCTTGCACTCTGTAGGTTGTTTTTTAGTTTTATTGATTGTTTTCTCTGCTGTGCAGAAGCTGTTTATTTTAATGTCTCAATAGTGTATTTTTGCTTTTATTTCCCTTGCATCAGGAGACCTATGTAGAAGAATGTTGCTACAGCTGTTAGCAGTCAAATTCCTGCCTGTGCTCTCTAACCAGGATTTTTATGGTTTCAGATCTTACATTGAGGTCTTTAATCCATTTTGAGTTTATTTTTGTGTATGGCGTAAGAAAGTTGTCTAGTTTCATTCTTTTGCATGTAGCTGTCCAGTTTTTCCAGCACCATTTGTTGAAGAGATTGCCTTTTTCCCATTGCACATTCTTGCCTCTTTTGTCAAAGATTGATTGACCATATAATGGGTTTGTTTCTGGGCTTTTTATCCTGTTCCGTTGATCTATGTGTTTATTTTTGCATCAGTACCATAGTGTTTTGATTACTACAGCTTTGTAGTATAACTTAAAATCTGGAATTGTGATACCTCCAGCTTTTTTTTTTTTTTTTTTTTCTTTTTCAAGATTCTTTTGGCTATTTGGCAGTCTTCTGTGGTTCATTCAAATTTTAGGATAATTTTTCTATTGCATTTCTATATACCAGTAATGAAGCAACAGAAAAAGAAATTAAGAAAGCAGTCCCATTTACTACTGCACCAAAAATATTAAAGTACCTAGGAATAAACAAAGGAGGTGAAAGACCTATACTCTGAAAACTATAAAAGATTGATGAAAGAAGTTAAAGACAACACAAACAAATGGAAAGACATTCCATGCTCATGGATTGGAAGAACAAATATTGTTGAAATATCCACACTACCCAATGCAATCTACAGAATTAATGAAATCCCTATCAAAATTCCAATAGTTATTTTCACAGAATTAGCATAAATAATTATAGTTATTTTTAATATTATTTTTGTGAACTTTTATACTAGAGATAGAAGTGATTTATACCACCGTTACAGTATTAGGGTATTCTGAATTTGACTGTATATTTACCTTTACCATTGAGTTTTATATTTTTATGTTTTCATGGTCTTATTTAATGTCCTTTCGTTTCAACTTGAAAATTTTCCTTTAGCATTTTTTTTTTCCTTTAGCATTTCTTGTAAGGCAGATCTAGTGGTGATAAACTCCCTTAACTTTTATTTGTTTGGGAATGAGTTTATTTCTCCTTAATTTTTTTTTTAAAGATTTTATTTATTTATTTGATAGAGAGAGAGAGATCACAAGTAGGCAGAGAGGCTGGCAGAGAGAGAGGGGGAAGCAGGCTCCCTGCTGAGCAGAGAGCCTGATGTGGGGCTCGATCCCAGGACCCTGAGATCATGACCTGAGCCGAAGGCAGAGGCTTAACCCACTGAGCCACCCAGGCGCCCCGTTGTTTCTATTTCTCCTTAATTTTGAAGGGCTTCTTTTCTGAGTATAGTATTCTTATATTCTTGGTTGACATTTTTTTCTTTCATCACTTTGAATGTTTTATCCCATCCCCTCCTGGCCTGCAAGATTTCTACAGTTCAGTTTCTATAGTTTGCTTAGGATGATTATTTCGTATTCTCTCTCAAACAAATTGTAGATTTCCATTTCTTTGGGGTTGGTTACTGGAACTTCATTAGTTTCCTTTGGTATCGTAATGTTTGCCTGATTCTTCATAATCTATGTACCTTCGCATTGTTATCTGTGCGTTTGAAGGAACGAATACCTCTTGTAGTCTTTATAGAATGATTTCAGCAGGTAAAGTCCTTCTGTCTGTTCCCTAAGCCAATGGGATTACCTCCAGAGTTGCAGTCATTCTGAATTTGAGCCAGTTTTGCAGCTAGTTCTGGGTCTGCAGTGAGGTCCACGTTTGGCAGGCTTTTTACCAGGAGCTCAGATGGGCAAGGATCTCCTCTGGTACCTAGGTCTATGGGCCTACCTCTAGTACCTTGCTCAGTAGGATAGTGCCTGTATAACTGTCCATTTCAGGGTCCACTGTTGGGTCTTTAGTCAGCGGTTTTTTACCAAGTGTGTGGACAGATATGGCTCCAACCAGGTCCCTGGGAGAACTTCTGCCTGGTCACTGTATGGGACCCTGGGTGGGCAGGACTTGCTCTGGACCATGGCTGAGGGGATTTAGGCACAGATGTCTTATTTGGCCATTTTGCTGACATCATTCCCGTTTTTCATTTTTTGTTGAACATTGCAATCAGAATCGCTTGGAAGTCATAGGAAGAATAAATTAATGGCTATGTTTCAATTTGTGCAAACTATTGCAAAGAGCATGTACACCAGCTGTTTCCATCTCTTCAGTGAATAGAATTATAGTTGAGGGTTTAAATTACAGAAAATAAAATTTAAAGAATAAAGTTTAGAATAAGAAATATACTCTTGTACTACCCTGTTATGATTAACCACCTTTAAGCTGTTTATAAACTTAAGTTGAATTGAAAAGATCACAGACTTATTCTTCAAAAACCTTAGCATAGTTTTGTTTTTTCTATGGTTATAAAAATGTCAATTTTTCAAAGTTTCGCCAGTCATATAAAACTCAGACGTTGAGATATTAAGTCAATATATGTTCTTATAGATATTAAATCAATGTATGTTCTTACAGATATTAAACAAAATTAAAGAGATATTGCCCAAGATTCATATTTATCTGGTAATTGGGAAAATAGAAGAAACCTTAGAATCCATAGATCTTTGAGTCAGAGAACATTGCTGAATTTAGTATGGTATCTGGCATGTTGTTTGCAGTCTGATAACTTTTAAATCAGGCATTTCCTTCTGGTAGTAAATAAATGCCTAGCCCATTACTGCTCTGACATAGACCCTGAGGAAAGAGAGGAATTAGGTATCAATCAACTGTTCCATTGAGTTGAGGCTGCTGCTGCAGATGCTCACAAGGGGCTTTTGAGCCACATTTACTACCAAGATAATCTGCATGTGAACAACTCCTTTTTATCCAGGAGATATCAGCTTAACTACTATAAATTTGTCCAGATGATATAAAAACTGACTGAGGCCTTAGCACCAATTCCTGAGGTTCTTTTAAGCTTAATACAGCTAATGTATATATTACTCTAGGCAAGAATCTATTTCATTTTTGATGAACGTGTGGATTTTCAGCTTTTTTTTTTTTTTCAGCTTTTTTGTTTAGAGTACTTCCCCTGTAAGTATCAGCACTACTTATCGTGGATCTGACACTACAGTGTTTAGTTTTGTCATTCTCTGGTCAATTAACTAGCAGCTGCCTGCAGTTCTTTGATGCCTTTGAGCCCTCTGGATACCTATACCCTGTCCTAGAGCAGAGTTCCTCAAAGTGTAGTCCCTGGACCAGCAGTAGCTTCACCCAAGACCTTGCTATAGATGCAAATTCTTGGGGCTCGTGGGTGGTACAGTCGGTAAAGTGTCTGACTCTTGGTTTCAGCTCAGGTCATGGTCTTGGGGTCATGAGATTAAGCCTCGCGTAGGGCTTCATGCTCAGCTCAGAGTCTGCTTAAGAATCTCTCTCCCCCTCCCTCTGTCCCTCCTGCTCAGGTGCACACACACACACTCTCTCTCTCAAATAAACAAATCTTTTAAAAAATGCAAATTCAAAAACTTACTCTAGAACTATTGAATGGAACACTATGGAGGTAGGGCCCAGCAATCTATATTTTAGCAAGCGCTCCAAATTTTTGTCATTCATGCTCAAGTCTGAAACCACTTTTTCAAAGAAGTTTACAAGGACTCTAAGGTCTTCCCTTGACTCATAGTGAGAAACTATAGTTCAAAACTCTTCCAAAGGAAACTTGATAAACACTGACCCCATAGCTCCTACTAATTCCTTGAGGAGTCCAGGTAGCAAGGATTGTATATCTCCAAAGCCATCTCTCCTAGAAAATAATCTCAAGTCTTGAGAAAATCCTCACACTGGCTGTAAAACATAAGTCATGTGATATGCAAATGAAAGATTATTTAATCAACAGATCTGTTTGAAGATTATTTATTTATTTATTTGAGAGAGAGAGAGAGAGATCACAAGTAGGCAGAGAGGCAGGCAGAGAGAGAGGGGGAAGCAGGCTCCCTGCTGAGCAGAGAGCCCGATGCGGGGCTCGATCCCAGGACCCTGAGATCATGACCTGAGCCGAAGGCAGAGGCTTTAACCCACTGAGCCACCCAGGTGCCCCCAACAGATCTGTTTGATCATCTACTAAGCCCTGGTGAGATATCTGAGTCAAGGATATTGTAGTAAAAAAAAAAAAAAAGAATATTGTAGTCAAATAAAAAAAATAAGATGTGAGCACAATAATATGGTACGTGGGACAAGAGATCATGTCCAAGTCAAAGATATCAGACTCAAAATCAAAAGAAATCAACGACAGATCTACCTGCTGGCTTTTCGGCAATGAGTAACCATTATTATTTTCCAGGATACCATAACCATAATCAGTGGTGAGATTTGGAAAGGTAAATTTTACAGCTCTATGTGGAATGGGCCAGAAGGGAAAAGAAACAGAAAGGAAGACCTACTAAAATAGACTTATAACAGCTAAGAAATGAGTAGGGCCTGACCCAGGATGGAAGTAGAATCCAAAGGACTTTTACCAGTGAATGCCTATGAGATTATCAGTAATTAAAAAGGATAAGTAGAACATATATTTGACATTTGGAGACTAAAGTGAGATTGTAATGTTATTAAAGTGAAATAAAAGGTGAAGAACAGAGCTTGAGATGGAAAGCTTGTTATCTTAGCATGTTGAATATGAGGTGCACACTGAGCATCCAAATTAAGGGGCCCAGGTTACAGGTAAAACAGGGGTATGGTTGGTAGTTCATGGGAAGGAAGACAAGACTGCAAATCTAAATTAGGGTGTTAGCTACATAGAAGTGATTATTAATGTCACGGGAGGAGAGGAGATTTTTAAGGGGAAGTGGGCTGAGAGACAAATGAAGCAGGTCACAGAAAACGTCTTGAGAAGTAACAGCATTTGAGTTGGAAGAGAGATGTTCATGGAAGAGGCAGAGGAACAGACAGTGTCATGTAAGCAATAGTGATAATCAAGCTGAAACTTACCAGTATCAGTAGGCCAGTTGTTTGCATCTCTTCTGAGTCATATGTGCTCTGTTCTTATTGCTGCTCATATTGATCTGCTTTTAAAATATTTTTACGCTTAGAGAAGACAAAGGGCTAAGAATGAGGATCTAGTCATTACACTTCCCAGATCTGGGCAAAAAGCATCTATACTACTTTCTAGCAAACTGGGAGAAAACAACTTCCAAGAAAGAAAATAGTATATGCATGAAATCGTTTTACAATCCAATCTGGCTTAAGGAGTCCTCCCTTTGGCCCATGACCCTTATAATAGTCTTAGCACATGTTTGTCCCCTAAAAATAAACTATTGACTTGTCTTCTACTGGATTGGAAGCTACTGACGGGTATTGTAAAGAAAGTCTTATATCCCATAGATATGGCATGTGGGAATATCTAATGAATGGACACTTTAACTAAATATTAACTGGTCTTACATACTAGCTTTATTATGTGCTATTTTCTATGATTTCTCACTCAACTAAAGTGTTTACATCAACAAAATTGTACCACTATAGACTGCTGGCATATATGCATGACCTGCTGTAATTATCGTTTTTGGTGAAAATTGAATTTTATTTATAATATGTACAGCTATTTCCTTGTTGAAGAATAAGGAAAATACCAAATATCAGAGTATGACATGTTTGGGATGATTGCTATATTTCTAAACCTTTTTTTTTTTCAACCTGAAACCTGTTTGTTTGGTTTTTTTTTAAAAATCTTCTATACCTAAAGGTTTTCTTTCAGACATCCTATAGCGGAGTTGTTAGTTTCTTTTTTTTTTTTAGATTTTAGTTTGAATTCTTTTTTCTTTTTCTTTTTTTTTCTTTTCTGAGTTGTTAGTTTATTGTATACCTATGTTAACTTCAGATACAGTTAACAGTTTTCTGAGTTTGCCCTAACAAGTTTTAATTATAGAATAACTTCTAGAGGGCTCAGGACCATCAGACTACTAAAATGAACACACCCATATGGATCTCTGATAGTGAACTGTAGTGTCCCCGAAGTCAAAAGGAGTGCCCCAAAGCCACCCAGAGCAACAGTTAAGGATGTCCCTCTATTTTTGATATTTCATAACCCCAAAGTTTTAAATTTTCTGTGCCAAATACAAAGCTCATTTTGTTCTGAAATTTAGGGATGTTTCAGTTCAACTTGATCTGATAATTGAGTAATACATTGACAATCATCAGGGAAGTACAAAAGAGGGCTAAGGATGTTGATATTTGGTAAACTCTGTATATTGGTAGTATTTAGATTTGAGGTAAATTATGAATCCTGATGTCACATTCTGAAAAGGCAATGGATGAATGAGAGACTATCCAGAAGATACATGATTTTCATTAGAAACAACAAATAGGAAATTTGGGATGTTTAATGTTAAAAAAATTAAGGTAAAGATAATGCATGATAGCAGTCATCAAATATTTAAAGAGTTTCCATGTAAAAAGGGGGAAGAAGGAGAAAAGAAACAGATTTTAGAATAAATTTCATTCATTTATTTTGTAATTTTTCATTCTCATGGTCAAACTGATAAACATGGTAAAAAATATTGGCGGTATTTTACGTGTGAGATACATGGAGATCAGCAAAACAATATGGTTTTCTAAAATAATTCAGTGGAATACTATTCTAAGTCCCGAAATCCAAGAACTGGTTCCTAGTAGATAAGTAATTATTCCATGCTTGATTTTGTTTTCTCCCCAACAGAGTCTGGTGGTGGGTATTAAGGAGGGCATGTATTGCATGGAGCACTGGGTGTTGTACATAAACAATGAATCTTGGAACACTGCATCAAAAACTTATGATGTATTTTATGGTGACTAACATAACACAATAAAAAAGAAATTTAAAAAATCAGTACAGTGCTCACAATCAAAATACCATTCCTCCGTGGTCAAGCCAGGTGCAGTTTCTTTTTTTTCAACAAAGTAAAATGGCCAAAAGCAGGATTAGTTGAATGTACAGTTATTTAGAGTAAGAGCATACTATCCAACCAAGTGCCTTTTTTTGTAGGAAACAGGAAGTATTTTATGTTTTATTTTTTCCTTTGCACTAAAAATTTGCAGCTATTCATGACTTTCAAATCATTTGGAATATAATAATTTATTTACTTGTAAAGAATGTTTAAGAAAGAATAATTTATTCGATTATTCTCTAAGGAGTATAGCCTCAAATAACCAAGTGCCTTTTATAAGCGGTCAAGATTCTCCATGACCTGTACATCAAAAATGTTGAAAGTTAACATTCCATTGCTCTTTTTGTTAATTTTCTTCCTACTGTCTTTACAACAACAAAACCAACAAATAAAAATGTGAACCTTTATACCTCCAAATGAATTCCAGAGTATTTGACATCGTTGAATTCTTATTGAAAATTGGTTAAGGCTTCTTTCTTTGGTCTCCCCAAAGTAGGGCATTTAGAGATGTTTTTGAAGAGTTGAATGTTTTCATATCCTAATGTTTTCTTTGGAGAGCAGTGACTTCAACTTTACTTTGTAATCTTTCTGACAGACAATAAAGATTATGATGCATACTTATCATACACCAAAGTGGATCCTGACCAGTGGAATCAAGAGACTGGGGAAGAAGAACGCTTTGCTCTTGAAATCCTACCTGACATGCTTGAAAAGCATTATGGATATAAGTTGTTCATACCAGATAGAGATTTAATCCCAACTGGAAGTAAGTTAATGTTTTCATTTGAGACCGTGCATACTCTTTTTGTCTGTCTGAGTGTCATCATTATTTTTAGGCAGAATTTAAACTTGTGGTTCTCTACATCAAAAATGGTTATCAACGTCTCAAGAAAGAAATGTCATTATGTGTTCATATGAAACTTAATTTTTGACGCCCCTGAGAAGCTAGTTCCATTATTCTGTAAAGCATCCCTTTTTATGAGTCTTGACATTTGAAAAAACAAATGGGAGATTTATACCTAGGAAAAATATTTCTAACATTGAGAAAAGCAAAGCCCGTACTCTATTCAGTGCGGTCATTGGCTGTCTTCATCTTCTGAGGTATGACCTAGCAAGAAACAACTCTCATGTAATGTGTGAAAGAGAAGCTACGGGGGCTTTCTGGAGCAGATGTTTGATCCGGTCGTTCTGAAAAACTCTTTTCTCTCTTATAGCATACATTGAAGATGTGGCAAGGTGTGTAGATCAAAGCAAGAGGCTGATTATTGTCATGACCCCAAATTATGTAGTCAGAAGGGGCTGGAGCATCTTTGAACTGGAGACCAGACTTCGAAACATGCTCGTCACTGGAGAAATTAAAGTGATACTGATTGAATGCAGTGAACTCCGAGGCATTATGAACTACCAGGAGGTGGAAGCCCTCAAGCACACCATCAAGCTCCTGACGGTTATTAAATGGCACGGACCAAAATGCAACAAGTTGAACTCTAAGTTCTGGAAACGTTTACAATACGAAATGCCTTTTAAGAGGATAGAACCCATTACGCACGAGCAGGCTTTAGATGTTAGTGAGCAGGGGCCTTTTGGGGAGCTGCAGACTGTCTCGGCCATCTCCATGGCCGCGGCCACCTCCACAGCTCTAGCCACTGCCCATCCAGATCTCCGTTCCACCTTTCACAACACGTACCATTCACAAATGCGCCAGAAACACTACTACCGAAGCTATGAGTACGACGTACCTCCTACCGGCACCCTGCCTCTTACCTCCATAGGAAATCAGCATACCTATTGTAACATCCCTATGACACTCATCAACGGGCAGCGGCCACAGACAAAATCAAGCAGGGAGCAGAATCCAGATGAGGCCCACACAAACAGTGCCATCCTGCCGCTGTTACCAAGGGAGACCAGTATATCCAGTGTGATTTGGTGACAGAAAAGCAAGGGACATCCCGTCCCTGGGAGCTTGAGCAGAGTGTGCAGCCCAGTGCCTGGAACTAAATCCTCGACTGCTGCTGTTAAAAACATGCATTACAATCTCTAGAACACGAGGAAAAACAGGGTCTTGTACATATGTTTTTGGCAATTTCTTTGTAGCATCAGTGTCTTCGTGTTTTACCATGTCTCTTACCATTACATTTTTTGACTTTGTTTTATATGTCGTTGGAATTTGTAAATTTACATTTTTTTAAAGAAGAGACTTATGTATAGATAGAAAACCCTTTTTTGCTTCATTAGTTTAGTTTTAGAATGGGTTTTATTTTCTTTTCTTGATTTTGTTTTGCTTTTAACATTTCCTTGGGGTGCTTGGACAAATCTATCCGATGGGACAAGGAGCACCGGATCCTCTCTTGGGTTCTGCCTAGGATCAGCAGGGCCACGTGGGCCTTCAGAGAGCAGTGCGACGAATGCCAGCATTGCCATTTGGGAGGAAAAAAAAAAAAGATGAGAAGAACACTGGTTCGTAGGAGGGCCCCGCCAATCAGAGCCCTGAATCTCTTCCTTGTCCCACCTCATTCCCCACCTCTACCCTTCTAATGGCGGCATGATGTGTAAACTCTGAGGAAGGGTGGGGGTGGGTCTAACTGTCTTAACATTTAATTCACTGCTCGTCCGAATACACTCCAGACCCAGAAGTGTGCTAGTCACTTGACAGTGACCACTACAGAGTGCTAAGAAGAGAAGATCGAGGGCCTGAAAATGGGGGAGAGAGTGTTGTTTCTGTTTTTTAAATGAGTTGATGTACCCTTATATAAATATATACATATATATATATATATAAAACACACACACAACAAAACAAAAGAAACAAAAAACAAAAAAACACAAAAAAACACAAAAAAAAAACACAAAAAAATCAAGCCCTATATTTGATCACTTCCTGGAAAGGCATGAATGTGTTTGTGGCTGTTTTTGTTTGATATTCTACTTCCTCTTTTCCCTCTATAATTTTTCTGCAAATGAGATTATGTGCAAATGCCAGGCAGGTTAACTCAAAAGGGTGAATCAACACAAGTCGAAATGAAATTTACGTTGAAGGCTTCCAAACCAAAGGAAGGACAGGATGTGTCATCAAATACGTTTTGTCACCTTGTATTATATGAACTGTTATTTTCTAAAGAGTCAGAGCAAATCTGTGAAACTTACTATGGGATCCCCTTGTATTTAAATGTTAATTCACTGTATTTAATTTTCAACGCTACATTCAGAATCAAGTGTTCGGTTTCAGTTTGTGAACATAAGCAACACTTATTAATATCAAAGTGTTTATATAAGAACTCAGGAGGTCAAACATGAGTACCAACAGAAATCACTATTTTCAAAATAAACATTATTTACACAAAATAGTTTTTAAATTAGATGAGAAAGTGTTTAAAATAATTTTACTGTATAAATAATTCGTTTTATTTTAACTGTGTAATTCTATCTTTCAGAAACAGAAAGCTGATGCTCCCAGGAAATTCATCCCTTACCACTTAGCTTTATGTTTGAAATCAATGGCATAAGCAGCTAATACGTATTCATGTTGAAGATGATGCAAAATCAGTCATCAAGGAACTTGCAGAGGGTGGAATTGTTAAAGGGAAATATTACCTACGTAGCTTTTAGTTAAAAAAAAAATCAATGTGATGAAAACACTGATATAGAACTTATACATTCCCATAGTGATTCCTTGTAGGAACTTCCATGCCAGTCATCGCCTGTGGGCTTGTGTCGTGACTATTGTATGTTCGGTTTATTCCTACCACCATATAATGAGAAAACAATTCTACAGTTCGGGTCACAATACTAACGGTGTGAGTTGGCCACACACACACAAAAGTGGAAACTTCAAAAGAGTTCATTTGGGAGGGTGAGATTGAATTGCAAATGTTTGAGATGAGCATAAAACTTTGCGACAATGTGAAGGTCTCGGTATTTGTGTGACAAGGTAAAGGAGCCTAGGGATGTGCAGTGATTTTTATTTGCTTAAAAAATGTTTATTTCCCTGACAAGTCACCCGGGGTCCTTCTCTACAATCTGTTCTTTATTCCCATGCTCCCCCCGAACCTGTGTCACATTTTCACAAACCAGAACTGAAGCTGCAAGGACACATAAACTTTGTCAGCTTTGCACATTGGGTTATTTTCAGAATCCAAGAAGGCCGTTGTTTACGTTGTGCTATGGACACCTGTCAGGGACTGGTGGCAGCAAACCTCACTGGACTGGATTCCAGACTCCCGCAGTGCTCAGAAAACTGTAAACGTGGCAATGGCCTGGTTTATTTCTTTGAGGTTTCTTTTTTATTTATTTATTTTTTTTTAAGTGCACGATGGAAGTGTATAGAGGAAGTAATCAGACCACAGTCATATTTTAGGCATCCATAGGTGTTAATTTAGCTGCATTGGGAGTACATTTTTTTGTTCTATTTTTAGCGTAGATTTAAGCACTTTGAATAGCATGATTCAGGGATTGATGGGTAATATTTGATATTCTCACAACTTAAGAAACTTTTTTTTCCTCTAATGCTTTGTCATATTTTTTAAAAAAGAAAATAAATGGAGAAGAAGCTATCTCTGGCTTTAGAAACATTCCTCCCAAGTATTCCTCTATCAGCTCCATGTGAGAACAAATGAAGGCAACTGTCATGTGTTCCCGTGCTCTATGTTTAATAAAAGTTATGTTAGAACTCACAATAAAAAGAGAAAACATGTATTTTCCCTAGTGCTTAGGTTTCATCCTTCTCTTTTTTCGGTGGGGGCTGTGGGGGATGAGACTATTGTAGCTGTAGAAACACAGTTGGAAGTGTGACTGTGTTAGCCAGGCTGAGGGAGAGAATGGGCTTCTGGACTTGGACATGTGGGATGTTTGGTATCGACTGTTGTTCACCATTCACTGCTCGGGCTCCAAGTGACACGTTATGGATTCAAAGTCTATCTGGTTCTTTAATGTAACCTCTCCTTGCTGCCTATGAGCGTCCTACCCAGTATACTGGTGCTCAAATCCTTGATTATTTAATTTGTAATTCATTCCTTAGGTTTCCTATGAGCAGAGAAGAAATTTGTATCTCATGCAGCCAGCTGATTTAAGTTTAGATCAATTCTGTGAAATAAATCTCAAACACAATGAGTTAAGAGACCTGAACCTACTATATTTCTATAGCTGAACACCTGATTGTTCAAGCCTTCGACCATTTTGTGTTTATTGCTTTCTTCATAACCTGTGTATTTGAACCCTATCGGCTTAATCTTAATATCTAGACACTGGCTTCTTCCTTATTTCATTACTACTTACCATTTTGTAACAAAAGCAAATATTAACTCAGAGCCAACCCCTAAACTCCAAGTGAGTTTTGTTTATCCTAGAATAGTCATTAACTTTGACAGATACCATTTATGTAAATTAAGATTGCCATTTCTAGGAAGACATGAATTCATACATTTGTAAATTATGCTCTGGTTCTGGAATGATACCCTAGTTCTCCTTTTTCCAAGAAGCATTTTTTTTTATCTTGTGCTTCATTTCTTTCTCTTCTCTATTTAGTTTAAGTGTGTCATTAGTCTCAGAAGAAAGCTTAGTGAGATTCAAAAGTAGACCATTGGTGTGCAAAGTGACATGAATGAAAGGAATAAGAGACTGCACAGGCACAGAAGAGGAAAATCCCTTACTGTCTCTGATCTGAATGTGCTTGATCATTATTCCCATCATTGTCGTAGTTGATCAAGAGAGGTGGAATATTACTAAATGTGTCAGAAATCCCACCTACGGGCACATATTTCCCCATCACTGAACACATTCTTTCACAATATAGACAGTTACACTAAGACCTGATGTTGCAAACTAACTGACTTCCCTAAGAGGAGGAGCTTGTCAGTGGAAGCAGAGCTATTCCTCGCCTTCTCCTGAACCCTTCTTGCTTGACTGTTCTGAGCAAAGAAAGCAGTTAACAGTCAAATTTCTATTATCCTGAACAATGGAACTTGAGTTCAAGGACACTTTGAGTCTATGAAAAGGACTGAAGGCAATAATGAAGTCCTTGAAATTCCAGACCAAATTGTGAATGTGTGCCAAACTGTTTTCCTGGGTGTGAGTCTCAAAGACATCCATCACCTGAAAAGCTATTGATATTTGGATTTAGGTCATATTCTCAGAAGCTGACAGTCACATAAAGCGCATATCTTGCCAGCATTGTTAGGCCCACGATTCCTTACCCACCATTCATGAAAATTCAGGGAATGATTATCGCCCTTTTGACAAGCAGAGGCAATTCCTCTTCCAACGTGACCGGACTTTGTGGGAGACTTGGTTTATAGTGAGGGAAAACTTGGTATGATGGCAAGTCATTGAGGCCCAGAGAAATGAGAATCAAGTCTTATTACTCTGCTAGTTTACTCATTTCCTAGTTGACTCAAAAGATAGTTTTGGAAAAATGTGAAGTCTGACTTGGCATGATGCCTCATTTCATGAAACTTCTTTATGATTTGGGTTTAATCATGTTTCCCACCACAAAACTAAAGAAATAATCCAGTACAGGAGTAAAAGAAACAACCACTTGACATGTTTTTCCCGAGAGACTTCATTTTCTTGTGTTAAGATTAAGGATTGGTTATTATACACTTGATTTTTTGGCCATTGTGCTTTTGTCAGTTTCAGGATTTATGATATGACTTTGGAGCAATATGAAGAATTTTAAGAAATCAACTGAAGTGAGATGGTGGTTAGTTTTATTTTTTAATCATGACCGGCAGCAAGGTGAAAGTTTGTGCTGTGTTAATAATTAAGATACCGTCACAAGGAGCTATAAGGCCTGACTGAGTTCGAGTAAAGAGAAGGATGATGACAATGATGAGTGCATCCCTGTTCTAATCTCACGTGTCTTTTCATCATCCAACTTTGGTCACATCCATAGAAAATGCCCAGACTAAGAAGAAGGTTCTCATCTTCCATCGGATATCCTTTCTTTCTTCCAGGCTCAGAATACAAAACATCTATTACAGACATGCAAGATATATAAAAAGGAAATTTTCCTCCTGCCCTCTAGTAAGTATTCCTCTGAGTAGTCTCTGCGTCCACTGACAAACTCCTATTTCATTAAATTTAGTAAAGTAAGGCACTGTTGTTTTTCTACCATTCACTACCTTCATTGATACATCCCCAGGGTCCACGAGCCTGGAAAGTATGCTCTTTCTTAACAAACAGGCAATCGCTCGGAAATCATTACACTGTGTTCCCTCCACTACTAAATGAATAGAAACTAAAGAACTGCACATGAACTTGAGACTCTTATGTGTAATATTGATGTTGTGTAAATTTCAATCTTCATAGTCCAGATAACCTTAAGTTTCAAAGGGCATGCTGGTCATTAAAAAAAAAAAAAAGATTTAATGTAAAATGACATATTACATAGTGCATGAACATGTGGCGAAGTAATTTGGATCTATCCTTACTAGTCAATGAGAGACTAAATTTGGGGAGATCAGATGTGTTTTAGGTTAATTCTCACCTGGGATGAAGACATCTTTATGTTAGGATACGTGGACAGTTGTCCAAATTCCTTACAACATATGCTCCTGGTAACTAGAATTTTTAGTGTGTTCTTTCCACCAAAGTAGTGGAGATATGTTCATATAATCTGCTATTGAATTGTAAAAACTTTTTCATTTTCAGAGTTTGAGGGAACCCAAATAGGAAAGTGAATTTAGTCATTTTCCTCTGCTGGTGTTCAAGTCAAATTTTAAACTCAGACACTCTCAGATATGTTCAACAGTCAGTAAAAAGTGCATTTTACATAGTGTTTCCCTTTAGTTTTGCCTACCCTCTTTGATTTTGTACAATCTAGAATGTATGTAACTCACGCGTAGGTGATGGAGGCGCTCTTTTTTTTTCTTAGAATACTTACAATTATATATTTGGTTTTGCTTTGACTAGCAATAGGAAAATAGACAAATACAAGTGTAAAAATGAGAAATTTTAAACTTGAATTATAATTTGTGTTTTATAGTCGTTTCATAAGTCTGTTGCTCTCTATGAGTATGCTCTCTATATATCCTGTAAAAATAAATTTATATGTTACATAGAAATTCAAGAAATTAAATTATTTATTAAGCTACAAATGTTTCTTCTGGTTTCTACCTGATTATAGATGAAAATAAATTAAATAATGTGTTGTTGGAACAGATGTAAGTACCTTCGTTAATTTGATAACTGTTGTTAAACTTTTCTTTCCCTCTCTGTTTATGTCTCTATAAGCATATAATTCTTAGACTTAATTCCTATTATGATTATGAAGAAGGGATTTAAGAAATGGCCATGGCCGATTGGCTGAACATAAAGAAAACCTTGCTAAAAAATCAAGCTCATTTACAATCCCTCTTCTGTTCTTCACTCCTGGATTATGGAGAGGTTTGAATCACAAACTTGATCACTTAAAAGTCATTATCACATCAATGATTGTTTCAAGGTTAAATTCTGCATCGTTCCTTCATCTATTTCGCAACATTCTTGGAGAAACAGAAAGGAAAGGAATTATAGCACGTGAGTCCTCTTTGCTGTTTCTCTTCCTTACTTCTTGCTCCCCAGGTATTTTATTCCTTTCTTTTTAAGGTACTACTCACATAACGACCTTAAAATAAAGTCCCCTCAGGTAATATTTTAAAGTGACCAAGATCTTTAATCATCTTATTTTTCTACTTTGTCTGCACCTACTTATAGTGCACAGTCATTCCTAAAGAGAAATGTTTTTGGCCTTACTTTTCATTTTATGATAAAGAGAAGTAAACCTAAAATTTATTTATTTGGGGGGAGGGGAATGATGGTAAATCTTTCCATCACAAGTTTAACAAGAGAACAACCAGAAGTCTCTTAGAATGAATGGGCTGTTTAGGCAGAATTCCTATCTTACAACAGCCTTTTAAGAAACACTTATCAAAGATGAAGCCAAGATAAATCATTATGAAAATGGAAAGTAATATTTATAAAAACCCCATAAGGTTATTTCAGGTTGGACTTCAAAGTAATTAATATATTTAAAAATTCATAAAGTCATTTCTACCTCAGTAGGGTTTTTCAATGTGAAAAATAACTTCTACTGAAAAAGTAAAATGTTATATAGATTATGACTCAGTGTATTTCAAATTGTGAATCCTAGGACCTGACCCATTATTGAAAGTATGAGGAGAGAAAACTCTATAGTTGAAGAATATTTGGGACTATTTTTGCACCTTACACATACGCATTTAAATTCTCAGGAATTTTCAATTTCACCCATACTGTTGACAAGTGGTTAAAAGACTGATACCCATGGAACATCTTAACTTATTTCTAGAAGATACCTAACTGATATCAGATCTACATTTATGGGAAAAATAGGAACAGAGACTGAGGCAAAAAATCAGAGAATTAAAGTAGTCATGACCCACTTACTGCTGTGGGATTTTAGCATTTATGTATGGCCTATAAGAGTAATTCAAACAAAGTCCTTGATTAATCAGTGTTTAATGCCCAATGATACTGATGTGGGGGGGTTGGGGGGCGGGGTGAAGTTCTGAAGAATAGAGAACATCTAAATCTGACCAATAGTTTAGCCAATGTTTGCTGAAATTAGGAATTTGTATCGCAGTGAGATGTCAATTGGTTTTAGATGATACACGGAGGGAGGTTTTTATTGGAATAGTTATGTATTTGAACATATGTTAGGATTTTAAAAAAACTTATGTAGTACCTCAAACGACTTTATGGGTACCATTTCTAGTTCTGTTTATACGGCAAAATGATATATAACTACATAATTTAAATAAAAACATAGGTAATTAATAATGTAGGAAAGATGATAAATGGCAAAAAGTCACCAAGATGCTTTGTGAATGACTGGATTAGGAAAAACTGCTTAGATAGTCAAATATCTAACTTCTGGGGGGGAAAAAACTAATAAAAGGTGAAACATCCCCCAAAACAGCAGAAGAATATGCAAAAAACCTACAAAAATGACCGTCAGAACTGTAAGATTAGGACACTCTATAGCTGGTTTAAATTAAGTGAAGAAATCTCTCAGTTCTTTAATTGTCCTTGGCGATAAAGAACCATTTGTACAATTATGAACTTGAAAGGAAAACTGACATCGGAATAAAAATCCTTTCTTAAATGGTCTCGGCATGCTTTTCCTAAGTAAAAGGTGAAATTGATTGCTAAACGTTATAAGGTACGAATAGAAATTATTATTTTGGTATGCTTGATACTGTGACGGAAAGGCTTGGCAAAGGATGAAATCGTTCATTCAGAGCATTCTTCCAATAAGCCCGCTGTCATAGTTCTCAGACGTGGGTGCAATTACAATCACCTGGGAAGATTTAAGGTGTCCCAGAGATTCAAATGAAACCAGTCAGGGGTTTGTCCCCATTGTCAGTTGCTAGGGTTTTTGTTTTTGTTTTATTTTGTTTCGTTTTTAACAAACTTTCCAGGTGATTCTATAAAAAAAAATCAGAGTTCAAAACTCAAGGAGCCCAACTGCTGGGTCTCAAATTTAACGCTTCAGAAGAATTGCCTGGAAAGCTCGTTAAAAATGGATATTCAGATTTAAGTCTGATAATGCTGGAGTGGGGCCCAGAATCTATTTAACAAGCTTCCCAGATGATTCTAATGTGAAGGCCTACAGACAACCCTTTGAGAAACACAGGTGTAGGATTTGTTATTTCTGTCATTACAACTGCTATCACTCTTTGGAATACAAGATTAAAGTCTGCAGTGGATGAATGTCACTGTAAACTGGGTCTTCCTTTTTTAACAATTTCTCCCAATTTGTTCATCAGAACTCACAATGAAGATGTCCTGAGGAAAAAAAACTGAACTATATATAGACAATTATACTTCATTTGAGAATATCTCAAAAAGAAGGGGGAAAAAAGAACTGGTAAAAAAATTGAGTCCAACTTTTTCATGAAATACATGACTTTAAAAAAATGCCCCATCAGAGAAGAAAGGTAGACTAATTAATATTTAAGTGTTAATTTAGAAAATAGTTAAGTGTTAATAAAAGAGACAATTCTTAGAGTATTTATGTCTCTTGTCATTTCTGTTTCTGTTAAGGAAGAAAAAAAGCAAAATTAGGCGTACCAAAGATACTGATTGTGAAAATAAAGATATCGATATCAAATTTGTTAAATTAGTTGGACTTAACAGTTATTTTCCCTCGTGTTAACAAGGAGTTCACTGAAAGAGGAACTCTAGTGAAGACTTTTCCAAACATTATTTAGCATAAGAATCGCTTGCAGCTTTTGTTAAAAGCATCAATAACTGGCTCACGCTCCAGAACAACTGAACCCTGGGAAACTTTTACAATCTTGTTATTTGGTGAACCTTATTCTATTGAATAATGTAAAGTCTAAGACTATATTCATGCAGTGCCCATAAATTTAGTTAATTCTTTGTGAGATGATAAGTTAAATACACCATCTTGCATTATTTCAGCAAAATGACAACCTACATGACAATGACAAAACAGTTGGTCCTTTATTTCCCACCTCAACCATTTATACTGACAATGTGTTTTCAGCCACATATATTTATCTCACTGGGCTAATAATGACCTTTATGTCCCTTGTTATACCAGGACTGCAACCAGTGATGACGTTTGTAGCTTCTGTTCCTTAAGAATGTCCTTTCTGATGATGTCTGATTCTCATGAACTAATCGTGTCACTGATCCTAAGTGCATATGTCAAGGACACGGCTCCTGTTAGTTAAGAGAAAATATTCTTATACATTATTTGTGGAGTAGCCACACCAGAGAGTTTCTACAGAATTCATTTAACTTTATCCACCCATATCCTAGTGACTTCCACAGCCACTATAGGACCTCTTACCATTTATGGTTTTATAAAACCAGAATATCCAAAAAATAATATTCAGTGGTAGAATTCTACTGAGTGCAACATAGCCTTTTTTAATTTAATTTTGTTTAAGTTTGTAAATAGCCTTTTTTAATTTCTACACTAAACTGAAAGACAGTATACCAAGTGAGCTTGATTTATTTTCAGAATGCAATCTGGACAACAGCTCAAAGCAGTCAACTTTGGAAACATGAAGCATTTAGTGCGTTAAATTAACGTACATGTGTGCATGCATGTGTAATGTCTGCACACTTTAATGAAAAACACACACTAACCAAACCTGATCAATATATGCACTATGTTAAATAAATAGTTCTATGAGTTCCCAAGATAATGCCCTCCATCAGGAAATTATTCAGAGTATCATTTTTGCACAGGCTAAATATAACACCCAGGTTTCTGTTCAACTAACTTTTCTTGAAGGACATGCATTTTATCTTAAAGGAGAGAGTCAGCTCATTCTTGCTTTTTTTGCAGAAAAATTCTGTGATTGTTTCCATTTTTTACTTTTCCATTACATGGTAGCCCTGAATTATTTATTTATAAAAAAATGAGAGAGGTATTGCACTCAGCAACTACCATAAGAAAAGCCTGTGAAAGCATCAAAGTTATTACCACGGGTTTCCTATCTTTTAGTCGATTTTATTTTTCCAGGGCTGTGAAATAACTTATTTTTTCAGATTCCATTGAAATTATGTCCTTAGCAAATAACATTTCTTCAGCAAAGCCTAACTTGAGAAATACAGTTACGGATAAACTTTTTTTTTAGTTTTCTCTTACTTTCCAGAATCCATGCCATCACTGAAGTGAGATAGAAACACCATAGAATTAAGTAAATTTACAACTGACGAGTTTCTGAGTACTGCACCTTATGTATTTTGCACCACGAGGTGAACTCATATTCCCAGTCATCTTCAAAATGGGCATTTGAATAACTTGCTGTGTATTTTCATGAGAAAACTGGACATGTGATAAGATATTACAGGAAAGGGTAGCAGAGATTCCTGCTTGTGTAGCATTAGAGAAGGATACATTTATGCTGATATCTCTAAAGATTTTAACTATGTCTTTATAGGTAAGGTCACATAACCGACTGTAGCAAGTATAACATACTTAGCGTTTTGTACTTTCATTTTAAGAGGGAAGGAGATCACTCACTAAATATGAATGCTGCATATGTTAGCAATAGAGATAGTGATTTTGTAATTTTGATTGCACTTGCCTTAAATTTTTTCCAAAAAGAAATTATATATATAAGTAAATATAGATGAGGATGGTTAAAGAACATTGTTTAAAAATAGGCAAGTTCTGCACTGATTATACTTTTTTACATAACTTAATGCATAATGGCAAAGTATATTTGCCAGATCCATGTAATGAGTATACGAGCACATGATAACAGCAGTTTGTATAAGCACAAAGTGTTCTATGTTTAGATGAAAAATTAACAATGATAACTTTTGGTGTGACTGCTTTAAATTTCAAAAAGTTGGATGTTTAAAGATAAATTTATTACTTGCATAAGAATATTTTTGTATAATATTGGGAAAGGTTTAAAAATGGACTTGCTTTATGGAGTGCAATTTTCAGAGAAAATAAACAGGGTATGTGTCCAGTTTGTAAATGTTTTCTTTCCAGATTACTCTTTTGCTGGTTAAATGCAAGGATATGATGACTTGAAATACTTTTTATTTGTGAACTGAATAATACCAACAACAATAACAAAAATAAAGCAATGTGAATAAGTTGCGTATGCAAACTTCTTTTAATCAATGCCAGTAGATCCTGAATACAATTAGTGAAGATCCATTTCTGTGAGTATAATGCTAGAAGTATTTATAATTGTGTTTTGACCTTTGATGTATGAACATATATCACTTATAAGAAAAATATTAAAAATGTTTTGTTTTTAGGAGAATTTTTATTCTCCACGCTTCAGTCAAAAATCATATTTATTTTCTAAAATTAAGAATAAGACAAGTTAATAGCACCCCGTACTTATAAAATACCTCTGACGTCAGAACTAATATACAACAAAAGTTCTTGAATTTGTTAAAAGTTCTATTTGTAGAATGCATGTCTTGAGCTAAAAATGTTAGAAGACTTATGAGAAAGAATAGATTTATGAAAATGGTGTGTGGTTAATATTTATATATATGATAATATATATCTCCTTATATGTACCTGTATTTAGTTAGATACTCTGCTTTGAAATCGAGAAATATGACTGTGAGTTGATTTGGGGACCAGGAAGTATCTACAAGGCTAAAAATGTCTCTTGAAGATTAAAATGAGAGGCTAGATCATTTAAGAAGATAATAGACCCAGATAAGATGTATGATTTTTCGTATATGCTTTTTTAAGTATTATCCAATAAGTGGTTTTAAAGAGGTTCTATAAACTCCTGCTAAGTAAGACAAAAACGTAGAAACTGAAAATGAGCCTTCTTTACAGGTAACAAGAAAACCAAAGAAAGACTTACATTTTTTAGACATAAGATATCATATCTGCAAGCGCTTTGAGGTCTGGAGAAACTGTTGGGCTAATACAGAATTTTGTTTAAGTTTGTAAAGTATTTCTTCCAAGAGGCCAACAACATTAAAATGAAAATCTAATTTCTGGTTTATCACAGATGTCCCTATACCCATGGTAAGTATAGCTACTTCTTAATGAGGCACAGTTATTCTATATTTTGAGGATCTGTATACACATTTGTAGTTATTACTGTATTAGGTCACACCCAGGGGAAATGCTCAAATCACAAATGGGTCGATGCGATTGCTCAAAAAAGTATTATAGACATTACTTTGGAAAAGACAAAGAGCATTTAGATTAATAAAAACAATGAATAAAGTCATCTGTAGAGTTGGCCCTTATGTCTTACCACTCCCTCAGTTGTATCTGACATCACTGAATCAAATATATTGGCACACAAGATTTTTTTTTCTTATGATTCAATTGAGAATTTGGCTAAATTAACAATATAGAGTCCTCTTCTTTTTTTTATTTAATCTCTGTCAAAAAAGGAAGACAAAAATTAACCTGGACTCCTTCACCTCAGCCCACCCCACCCCTCGTCTTAGGTGGTTTTTTTCTTCCCTTGTTGTTCTGAGCTTTCCTGGTCTTTTGCTGGCCTCATTTAGGATCTCTCATACGGGGGTGGTCATATTACAGTGGGAATGGAGTCATAGAGAGGGTGAAGTAGAATGCTAGGATGGTCGAAACTCTCTCTTTCCTTATGTATAGCCCAGGGCCTCTCCGCTCCACTTGGCCTCTCCACAAGGTCTTTCCATATGGCCTCTCTACCTAGGTACTAGAATTCTTACATGGCAGCTCAGATTCCCCAAAAGTCCAAAAGTGAAGGCAGCCAGGCCTTAAGAGTCAGCATGACTTCTTGTACATTAGTACATTCTGTTGGTTACAGTGAGTCAAGTCAGATATATTGTGATTGACTGTGGGAGGGGACCACACAAAGGCATGAATTCCAGAAGGCATGGTTCTTACAGGCCATCTTTGGAGAATGACTGCCATAGAATCAATGAGATTGGATGTGTGCACTGAGACCTCTGTTTAGAGCCCAACCAACGCAGGGTCCTACCTCATGGAGCCACCACATGGGTGGCCTTTGAAAGGCAGGAAGCCCACTACTGCCTTCAGTATCCAACCAAAACTGTCTAATCCTGAACGTTTGTTACTATCGCCAAATTTAAACAAAACAAAGCATACAGGCAGGAAATCCTCTTTTCCTTCTCCCCCTTCCTATAAGTGTTTCTTTACTATCTTAGTGAAACCTCACTTATTTGGCTTAGAGGAGAAAGTGAACAGCTAGGGGAGGCCTTATACTGAGGATTAAGTCACTAGTAACATACAAATGCCAAGCTTCCATCAGCAAAGTCCCCAGGGATCAATCCCTAGCTAAATAAAGATTCTGAAACACCTAGAATTCAGTTGTTTCCTACATGAAGTCGCCAGAACTGGGAACAAACCGTAGCCAAGAGGTCACACCAACACTTTGAAGAATGGAAAAGTTGAAGCTCTGTTAAATTCTCATTAGCATTTCTTTGATCAAATGTATATTTTCTTCTTTTCACAACTTTTTTTTTCAAATGCAAATATATGCTTAAACATTAGTCACTGAGCTGCAACTGGGAGAGCATGCACAGAATGTTTAAATATGCAAATCAACACCTCGGAGAGGAAAAGATGAACCTTCCCTACTTGGCTCTTTTGTACACAGCGGCAAGCAGCAGAAAGTACAATTAAATAGAGTCTCTCTGAACTCCTCCATCAAGAAGTATGTCTTATCAACTGACCTATAAGCACCTGTGCTGCTAGAAGTCTTAACAAAATGCCACGTGTGCCCCAGAGAGATTCCAAATGGAATACAATTGCAGTTAAATTGAGACACCTATTAAGGAGAGTGGCCCAAATCTGTGTTCACACAGATCAAATACAAAGTTTTGTTTGAAATTGGGCTCAGTCATTTCATTCTGGGGATGAATTTCAAAATAAATATGGATTATGAATATAAAGGAATGAAGGCAGAGGCTTATGGGAATAATCCACTCTCAGTATGTTATTCAGAGGAAACTGCCCAATTCAAGAAGGAGTGAAATTCACTAAAATTTTGAAATACTTTTGAAAGAAAATGAACAAATGCAAATTAATTTGTAGTTACTAATTAAGTGATGCACCAAGGGTTAGTTAGGTGATGAGATTAGGAAACGGGTATGCTTATTTACTACGGGTTAAAGAGTAAATTAGGACGAGGATTCCTTTACAGTGAAAAGATGGTCTTCATTCTCATTTACTTGTAACCTCTCTTTCTCTTCATTATAAGGTCTGTTTAATAGTCTACAGTCTACTGAACGTTCCCCTAAGGCCCCAATCCAGGTTTTCTAGAACACTCCACTGCTGAAAAGACACATTTTAAGTTGGTATCCTCACACACAGAACCACCTTCCTTTTCTCTAATTCAATTCTACCTCTTCCTAGTTATATTTTCCCCTCCTCCCTGTCTTTCGCTGACATTTTAAATGAGAACTGGCATGATATAAAGAAAACAATATGAGCTTTATAATCAGGGAAATATAATTTTTGATCCTAGTTCTTCAACTTTTTTATGGACCTTTGTCAAGTTAGTTTTAATCTATTTGAGGCTCAGGTTTTTCATCTGCAAAAAGAGATAATACCCTGTAGTGTTCTGTGAATATTAAATTTATGTATATTGATATGACACATAACAGGTATCTAGGTAGATTATGTAATGCTAGGTGCTGCAATAATTTAAAAATACCCAGGGGCCTGACTCACTAGAATTTTATTGCTGTAGGTGCTCCTGGTCAGGTGAGACATAATCTCAGGTGTCAGGATTTTTCCATTTTGTAGCTTCACCACCCCCTAAGTCTTAGACTGTAAGCAGGAGCCCACCCCCCACCTCATTAAATACAAATGCCTTCAGTGAAATAAGGTGGCTTTCATCAGTTATTAACACCTTGATTTAAATAAATCTATCAGATTGTTTTATGAAATAGCTCAGGAAAAGAAGGAGATGAGCCTGAATGCCAACTGTATCATTTAGAGGAATGGAAATAGCAACTTTGTGCATCAGGAGGATATATTAGCTATCTATTACAGCATAAAAATTACCTCAAGACTTAGAGGCTTCAAACAATATGCCTTTATTACTTCTCGGTTTCTGTGGTACTTAGGAAGAGTGTAGCAGGCTCCAGTGTTTCAGGGTCTATCACAAAATTATAATGAAGGTGTTTGCAAAGTTTGGGGTCTCCTCTGAAGGCTCAGTTGAGGAAGAATCTGCTTCCTAGCTCAATCACATGGTTGTTGGCGGTATTGGGTTCCTAACAGTTGGTTCTGAGTGCCTCAGTTCCTCACTGGGTATTGAAGGGAGGTTTCCCTCAACTCCTTTCCATGTAGGTCTTTCCCGCGTGGCAGTTGGCTTTAGCAGAGCAAGGTCACTTGGATGGCAAGAGACAGAAATTGCCAGAAAATAGGAAGTCACAGTCCTCTATAAACTAATCATGGAAGTAACATTCCATCACCTTTGCCGCATTTTATTCATTAGAAGCTAGTGATTATGTCCACCTCATACCCAAAAGGAGGGGGTTACACAGGAAGTAAACACCAGGAAATGGGGCTCATTGTGGGTCCTCTTGGAAGATGCATACCACAAGGCAGTCGACTGCAGAGTAAGGAGAATAGAGGTTCCGATAGCAAACTTGGCTAAAATCACATATCTTGTCTTTGCTGGAATTTGGCTCCAATGATTTCTCAAATATGATTCTAGCACCATAATCCTGAAATCATTAGAACGCAAGCTAAATGCAGTCTGAAGCTTTTAGGATTCTAAGTTTCATCATCAACAAAATAAGGATGATAGTACTTCGATGGCTTGTCAGTGAAGATTAACACAACAGCTTTAGAGGTAGGATGATGGGTAATTTCTTTTATCCGCAAGTTTGTTGATGCCTTCACATTTTTCAAAAACCATATGTGCAGTTAAAAAATTTTAGAAACATGCAAAAACACCACTTAGGATACATTAGGTATCAAGTAAATATGAGAATATCTTAGATCTAAACCTGAACTACTAAATAGAAAGTATATTTGAGTTACAGATTTGATGGGGCCTTAATTCTCTTTTACTTAGAAGACAATCAGGGCAAAATAATCATTCTACCGTGATTGACTTCTAAATAAAGGAAAAATGAGGATGGAACAAATTCATTCCTCAATGCTGTATGCAGATTGGGAATCTGTTTCATCAATGTTCAGTATACAAGAAGCTGGTAATTATATTTACATGGATGAGACCTGCCCTATCATGTACAAGATTCTTGCTAACAGTTAAGAGGAGAAATCTGAATACTCTAAATGCAGGTAATTTATCATTGTCTTGAATCACTGCAACCTAGGGACACTTCTTTATCTAATTTTCTACTTATGCCAAGCAAACACTTAAATTGCTCTGTATTGTTGCCTTGCACTATTTTCTCTATTCTTTCCCTTCTAATATAAAGAATGACAATTTGGCGTTTTGTTTTGTTTTTTAAACAACAATCTCTATGTTAAATGCATTTTAAGCTCACTCAATGAGCTTAAATTTATGTAGTTTTTACAATGAGCAAGGCTTTTTGAAAATTCAGTCTTAAAAAAGGTACTGACTTTAAGAATCGTAGCATGAGAGAAATTATATGTCCATTAACTGGATATACACTGTGCAAGTTATCAGTTTAAACGAGTGTGATCACCAAAAGCAACATCAAGTGCCATTTGATATAGGACTCGAAGGCCAGCTTTTGAGATGAGTACAGGGAATTACAAAGAGTGAGTCAGAGGATAATATTCAGAATGCTAAAAACATGACACTTATACAAATATAGAATGAGCACGTGTCAAAAATTTAACTCATTAGTGAGAGAAACCGCAGGATGATAAAAATGGTTCAATGAACAGTTTAAAAAACAGAGATTTTTTTTTTAAGATTTTATTTGTTTATTTGACACAGAGAGAGAGTTCACAAGTAGGCAGAGAGGCAGGCAGAGAGAGAGGGAAGCAGGGTCCCCGCTGAGCAGAGAGCCCGATGCAGGGCTCGATCCCAGGACCCTGAGACCACGACCCGAGCCGAAGGCAGAGGCTTTAAGCCACCCAGGCACCCCGATATTTTTTTTTTTTTAAGATTTTACTTATTTATTTGACAGAGAGAGACACAGTGAGAGAGGGAACACAAGCAGAGGGAGTGGGAGAGGGAGAAGCAGGCTTCCTGCAGAGCAGAGAGCCCAATTCGGTGCTCAATCACAGGACCCTGGGATCATGACCTGCACCAAAGGCAGATGCTTAATGCCTGAGCCACCCAGGTGCCCCCAAAAACAGAGATCTATGTAGACACCCAGTAAGTCAAAGAAATGCTGAAATGAATTTGCTGATCAATGCAAAATTAATATCCTATAGGGTAACAAAACTATCTTTTGGAGTAGTCTTTCCTCCTACATAGAAATCTTCATGTTAACATTAACTTCAGAGCCTGGGTCCTGATCAGTAATAAAGAGTAAATCAGACAAAGGTAAATTCTCTAGGAAATTAAATCCTCCTGGGGTAGGCCTGTCAGGCAATGCTTCACTATGATATCAAACTGACATGCAGGCATTATTTGGTCTTATTTCTAAGTTTTGAATACTTTTCTTTAACAAGGATAAATGGCATGAACATGGCCACAGAGGTGCATTTTCAGAGAATGGCATGCATACAAGGGGTGGCACGATTTTTCTGCAGAGGGCCAGAAAGTACACATTTGGGGTTTTGGGGGCCATTACAATCTCTGTTATAGCTACTCATCTGTACCACTAAAGCATTAAAGCAGGGCGGACAGTAGCTGAACAAATGAGTAGGACTATGGTATGTGTCATCGGGGCGCCTGGGTGGCTCAGTGGGTTAAAGCCTCTGCCTTCGGCTCAGGTCCTGATCTCAGGATCCTGATCTCAGGGTCCTGATCTCAGGGTCCTGAGATCGAGCCCTGAGATCTAGCCCCGCATCGGGCTCTCTGCTCAGCAGGGAGCCTGCTTCCTCCTCTCTCTCTGGCTGCCTCTCTGCCTACTTGTGTTCTCTCTGTCAAATAAATAAATAAAATCTTAAAAAAAAAATTAAAAAAAAAAGGACTATGGTATCATCAAACTTATTTGATGAATGCCCAAATTTGAACATCTTATCATTTTTACCACGTCACAAAATATTCTTCTGATATTTTTTCAACCATTCAGCAAGGTGAAAACCTCTCTGTGGGCTGTATAAAAACAGGCGACAGGTTAGATTGGATCTGCGAATCATAGTTTGCTGGCCCTTTAAGAGGCTACAGGAAGCAATTAGCGGGTGTTTGAAATCAGTGGTAAACAAGATGGCGAAGAGGTTGGGCGCCTCGAAATGTGTGGCCTTAATTCATCCACCACTCACACACAGAGACAGACAGGTAAGGTCTCAGTGTAAACATGGGGGGGTGTTGTTAAATGACGTAATGCTTTAATAAGATTAATGTGCAAGGAGGGGCACCTGGGTGGTTCAGTCGGTTAAGCGGCTGCCTTCCGCTCAGGCTGTGGGTCACGGTGCCAGTCCTGGGATCAAGCCCGGCATCAAGCTCCTTGCTCAGCAGGGAGTCTGCTTCTCCCTCTGCCTCTCTCCCTGCTTGTGCTCTCTCTCTCTCGGAAATAAAGAAATAAAATCTTAAAAAAAAAACCGACTAATGTGAAAGGAACGTTTTAGATGAGGTACAGGAGGGAGAGAGCAGAGAGAGCAAAATTAGCTAAGAATTTTTTACCAGTTAGCTTTGAGGGGATAATCAGGCGGTTCAGAGTGTGGCCAAAGAATTTCTCAACAGATAAGATGTATAAGGCAGGAGAGAGCAACTATTGAAAGCTTACACATAAAATTCAAATCAGAGACACTGGGGAGTGAAGAGTTCTTTGTCAGAAAAGGAGCGCAGTGACTGGGTGGTTGCAAATGGGCTGAGCCGGAGGTGTCTTCGGAGTAAGAGGTGCGGGAGATTGGGCAGATGGTTGGGAATGCTGGGATGGGCTCGGGGGGACCGTACTTGCCCAAGAGTGGATGTTGGTGAGGAATTTCCTCAGGGAAGGGGAATGAGGGGGCAAGGGAATGGGTGCGGAGTTCAAAGAAAAATGCCTAGTCAGAAAAGCAAACAGAAGCTGATTGTGTGTGGTGCTGGAGCGGCAGGGAGAAGTTGGCTTATGAGAACTCGGGAGGGAAAGCAAGCCTATTTAAAGAAAAGATATCAAATCCGGAAAATTAGGATTGTTTAGAATTACAGAAGTCAGAGCTTTTGTTCATTCCGGAGGGGAATGACAGTGGAGTCTAAAGTGAGAAGTCATGGGTGGACATGTACCGATTTTGTCTTTGTTTTTATTTGTCCAGGAATTAGACGTCAGAATTTAGCAAATGAATTTCTAAAGTGAGATAACAGCTAACAGAAACTTTAGAAAGAGCCTCAAGGCCCACCTCTAGTGCCTCTGAAAGTAGCATTAAACACTGGAAAGAAAGAAAAGGGCCAGAGTTATAATTCTGACTAGTTCTCTCACTAATTGTGTGAACTTTCCAATGTCATTCCTCAAAGTGGAATCTTAGTCTGTTTATGTGCTGACTGAGCTCTGAAATTCCCTGTATGCCTAAAACTCAGTGATTTTATTTTACTCTTCTTGTGTATAAGAACAGTCCTGTGTAATCCCAAAAGGGAACAGTGAAAAATTGCATCTAGAGCCCTGGATCCGAAACTCGGAATCCCTGAGGATTTATGCGGAGGTAGTAATGGAGATCCTGAGGTTTTTAAAAAATACTTTAATATATTTCACTATTTTAAAATCTAATTAAAATGGCACCTTTATCCAGGCAAGTGCTTGAAAGACTAATGGAAACATTAATATTCTTCATTTGGTGATGAAATCTTATTAATTCAGGAATAGCATATTCTCTCATGTGGATCAGGAGCTATGATTGGGATTAGTGACTCTTTGACATTCAAAAATATTAAAAGGGGCCCTTTATGAAAAAACGACTTCTGGTCAAGATGGATCCTGTCGGAATTAGTGCAGTCCTAATGTCTGATGAGCAGGTCACCATTCGCAGTCTGATATGGGCAACAATTCCAATATACGGTAAAACACCACTGACTCTCAGAAGCTGGGAAAGCTCCAGAGCTGAGGTTGGCTTCTGCTAAAAGAGTATACTTACACAATTTGCCACCTGTCGGATAAGACAGATGGAAATGTCCTGAATGTGCACCACATATTAAGAGAAGCTTCTGACAGTCCCTGGATGGAGAGGGAGGTAGGACTACATGATTGCTACTACCTAATAGAATAAGCCAGACTAAACTAAATTTAGAGCACTGTTTACCTTTTTGAAAAGAACTTCTACTTATATTATCACATTCTCTAATTTGATCTAAACAACACAAACTTGAAGAGGCAAGAGGGGAAGATATTATTTCTATTTTACAGCTGAATAAACGAAGGCTCATGAAGGTAAAAGGCTCGCTTAAGATATCACGAGTAGTGATCTTGAAGCTGGAATGTGTTGGTAATCTATTGCCACAGCAGTGCCGTATAACCAACAACCACTGAACCTTAGTAGCCTGTAAAACCAAGCCTTTATGGCTGAAACAGCTGGGGTGATCAGCTTGGCAGATCTGTTGATCTTGGCTGGGCTCGCTCACATGTCTAGGGGTGGGCTGACAGTTGGTGATAGAGGACAGCCTTTTTCTAGCCTTTGCTAGAATGACTGGAGAGGCAAACCTCTATACCCGTGTCTTTTAAGACAATGAGCGCAGACACGCCACGCCAAGTGCTTTCCCAAGCCCCTGATAACATCCCATTGGTCACAGCATATCACATGTTCAAACTCAGAAATCGGACTCAAAAAGAAGGTAGGAGTAAAAACATGATCCCGCTAATATTTCTTACTTGGAACATCAACCTACATTTTCTGCCTGTAATCTCGTCTCATCTAATTGAAACGAATCTAATCTCTTTTTACCTTTCTAATGTGTACATTGCTCCCAAACTGAAAGCACCATTTCAAGTGAAGTAGCTGATCCGTAAAAAATGAATGCGTTTCTATTTAGATGTACTGGATGACAATGAACGCGGTCATCCTTTATTCTCTCATTCATTTAGAAATATTTATTGCCTACTGTATGCCAGGCACTATGCTGAGAAGCTTGTTGTTGATAAATGAATAGAGCTGTCACCTCAGCTTTTTTTATAATTGTGTATCAAACCTCTGTGTTAAATCACATCGTATAAAATGTCTTCTATTCAGACTCCTCAAATTCAATATTCAGGTATCAGCACCTGCAAAATGAAGGGTGGGAAATGGGTTGCAGTGCCATTCAGCGGTTCTGCTCCATTATCTCGCACAGCTCCGGCAGCGGCCACATTCGGCACGGCCTCCTTCTCCAGATGCACCTTCAATGTTGGTCTCTCTCCTCCCAGACCTGAGCCTACTCAGAGAGAGAGTCAGCGGCTTTTCACCTGCCGTAATACTTCTGCAACTGCCTCAGATTCCAAAATTAGTTTCTCATATTGAATGGGTCAGCCGGAAAAGCCAGGGGCCCATCTCAACTTTACAGATCGACTGCCGAATGTTCTCATGTTTTAGGGCCAGAAGAGACATCGGCTCTTCTAGTTTAGGCATTTTCAAAATGTTTCTTCTTATTTTAATCGCAAAGCAATGGAATTCCCTCTTTAAATCTCCAAGTGAAATTTTTAGCAGGGCCCATGACCTGGAATAAATAAAAGCAAATTTTTCTGGTTAAATTGAGAGCAGTGTTCAGAGCCCCACCTACTCAGCCTGGACTGAACTAAAACTGACGGAAACATTCTGAAGGAAAGCAAATTTGCCTTAAATAAACTGTGCCAGTTTTGCAGACCCTCCTCTTTTATCCCCATAGCACTAACAGGTGCTAATGTAAGGCACGTACGCTGTCACCCCACTCCCGTCCCCACCGAGACATGACAAAGCAAGTGTAGCACTGTTTCCTGCTAAACCTGAATTTGGCCTCAGAGTTCTTCTCGATCCAGAGCCCTAGGAAGTCACTATTTATCAGTAGAAGTTGGAGCTTGCACTGAAGATGAAGCCTATTTCCAATCTGTGAGAGACTGTACACACACACACACACGTACGTGCATATCTTCCTCACACATACATTTCTTGCCCTATATTTATTACTGATGTTCCCTTGCAATCCACTCAGGTGAGCAGGCTATGAGCTCTGCAGAGGCTGAAGGAGAGAATTACAGTCAGCTCTTAGATCCTCTACTGCTTCCATCACCCAGGCACAATTAGCCTCGAGAAATCATCCTGCCCACATTCCAGCAACTCTGAAAAAACCTGTCCTGGTGGCTGTGTGAGTGTTTGAGGAGTCACCCAAACCAGACCCTTAGTTTACAGTACTCCAAGGCAGACTGAGTGGACATTATCTCCCCTTTTAGGGTAGAGACCACTTTGTATGGGAAATTATATTTATATCCCAGCACTTTACAATTCTACTCTCCACCAATCCAAAAAGGTTTTTTTTTTCCATTTTGTTTTGTTTTTAAAATAATTTATTTGAGAGAGAGAGAGTGTGTATGCTTGAGGATAGGAGCTGGGGGGAGGGGCAGAGGAAGAGGGAGAAACAGATTCCCCGCTGAGCAGGGAGCCCCACTCAGGGCTCCAGGATCCCGGGATCATGACCTGAGCTGAGCCGAAGGCAGATGCTTAATCGACTAAGCCATACAGGTGCCCCCCAAAAAGTGTTTTTACCACTTCTCTCCTAGACTAGTCTGAACTGAAAGAGTAAGAAGAAACGAGCAGCATCTTACTGGATTTAAGGTCTGGACATTATCCTTAAAAGGCCTTTATTTTTGTAAATCAGGTTTCCTCCTACCTTGTGTGCTTAGTGATAAAAGGATGGGCTTTGGAGTTAGTTAGAAGCTGTGCTTCTAGCTTGCTATGTGATCAAGTATTGTTTTAATATTTCGGGGTCTCAGAAAGTCTTGCTACCCCAAAGTTTCTGTGAAGAATATGTATCAGTGTGGTGATTCAGTAGCCCTAAAGTCAAGAAACTGAGCTTCTAGTCCCTGTCATATGTCTTAAAGGTCGCTTTAAACTTCAGTGTCTTCATGTGCCCGAGACTGGGCTTGATCTGCTGGGAGGCAGCCATGGGAGGAGGTGCCCAGCCACATTTGCCATTACTCACGTTTCAGCAGCAGTGAGTGCACCTTTCCCATTTGCCTTAGCTTTTGATCTGAGGCACGCAATACCCAGTGGCCCCAGCCAGGGGCTCGGGAGCCTGCCATTTTTCCTTCACTGGGCAAACTTTGCTCCAGAGTTCCCTGTTGGATCGGCTGAGAATTTGTCAGAACTGCCTTGTAACCACCATCCTGCCCAATTCCGTTTCCTCTCTTTTCTTTTTTCGGGCGTCAGATCCAAAATGCCATTTGAAAGCTTTCCTGCTCATTCTCCTTTCCTCCCTCCTTCATCATTCACTGCCATTATCCTCTTTCTCCTACTCATAAACTCCTTGCACTCCTAACTCCATTTCAAAGTCTGCTTCCTGACCGACGCAAATAATACATGCTGCAGGGTCTATTTCAGGTCAATTATCTTTTAACACATAAGATCATGTTAGAAGTGAATCTGCTTCCTCTTATCTTCACCTTTGGCATTTTAGCAGTGGACTTGGTGGAAGTGAGCGGGATGCTGAGGAAGACCATACATCTTGGTTTGCCTGGAACGGTGCCAGTTTGACACCTGTTGTACAGATGTGCCTTCTGACCTAACATTTGCCACCATAAAAAAATACTCTGGAGACCATACATTATATGGTCTCCCTAGTGATGCTGAATAACATCTACAATTCCTTCAATGTCCAAAGTTTAAAATGCTTCCATATATTTCCAAAATAGCTCAACATATCCATCAATGTGATGATATTCTCATTCATTCATGTATCCATTTAATTCTGGAAATATTTATTAAGCTGAATTCAGTAGAGTGTCAGATAATCAGGACCTGGACAAAAGACAGGAAATACTTGGGTAACATGGTAGGTCAAGTCATTGTATTTTACTGGCTAAAAGACTAATTTGGAAGATGAGTTTTTCCTTGATTTTCTAGTTCACAAAGAGCATTCATAATAGCTAGTCTACCATGACAGATACTTCCTCCAGTGGGGATGACATGCTTCCCTGGGGAAAATCTCTCCGGGCAGCTGCAGCCACAGCGCAGGTTGCTGACTTCAGCTAAATTATATTCGACAGCTTGAAAGCTCACAGGTGCCTGGAGTATACCAGAAAACATTTGTCTTTCTTAGTAGGAGAATTGGAAGGATTTTAGTGGACTTGCTGTTTTTTTCACTTAGAAGTTTTAATGGTTTATTTTTGCACTACAAATCCTGTACTACCAGGATATGTTCTGATATGCATTACAGATATTTTTCACGTTTCGTTCATAATTTTAATGCAAATCCATTAAGTAGCTTTACTAAAACATTCGCTTCCTTTAACAAGTCGAGACCCTGTTGGGATTTTTGCCTGTTCCTTGTGGTTGAAAAAAAGAAAACCCTTTTGAGTCCACTTCTCCACACTTTCCAATTTGCTCTTGCCATGGCAAAATCTAATAAGGAAAGCTAAAATGGTCTATCACAGGGAGCACTCATTTTAAACACAATGGAAACAATTGTTTCTGAAAGTATCCACTTTGCATTCTGAGAGCTAGGCTAGATTCTATCTCAGTTGAAAAGGACTGAAAAAATGATACGCGTCAAAAGATGAATAACCTGAAGATTGGTGGCTTACAAAGACTAATTACATCTCTAACGATTCTCTACATTTAAATTCTGTCTTTAAATCACTACATGGTTGCAACTAAGATGATAGCATACTTGATTTTACTTTGTTGTTGTTGTTTATGCCATTCATTTTCTTCTGGGCAGCCCTGAAATTTCGCTTGGGGCACAAAACTCAGTAATTGCTGTTCGTTGCATAATAGGGGGACATTTTTAAAGATGTTTAATATTAGAATTGGCATGGTTGACTATCACCTATATCTTTCAGTTCCCTTAATAAATTTCCTACAAGTATCACTTTGATTATGCAACTCGTGTGAATTACTCCAAAGCATATGAAGCGTGAATAATGTTACATGTAATTATTTTCCCCAAGTTGCCTCAGATCCACTGCAATTCTCACCTGTAATTTCAATGGCACCCACCTGGGGGAACATCCCTTCACCTCCTTTATTAAGTCATAGTTCAGACAGGAATATTTTAGATATTTTTAGCTGAAAGAGATTTAATACGGGGAAACGGAGGCTCCCACAGTCTTTGCAGCGCTGCCGACATCAGGGAAGCAAAAAAGGCAGGGATCAGAGGGACTGCCACTGATCGCTGGAGGTTCTGCCCAGGGTGGGGGTAGGGGGGTGCCCCGGAGATTCCTGGAGAATGTGCAGGGGTCGACCGAACCCTGCCTGCTTCAGCCCAGCCCTTGCCTACAACTTCTAGAGGAGAAATAAGGGCTCCTCCTTCTATGACATTCTCCCAATCTCACACAAGACCCTTTCTGTTGGCATCGTGTAAGCGGGAGAGCTGCTTGGCAAGGGGATCCTGAACGTGTTTCCAGGATTTCTGTTTCTGGGCCAACACAGAAAGGTGAAACGACACAGTCTCGCCACCCTGAGGGGCACAAATAGCCCCAAGAACAGTCTCCCATATTTCTCATTCTCATCAGAACAGGGCCGTGGCTTCGTGTCTTCACTGCTAATTCACGTTGTCGTGATCTGTAGCTGCAGGAAGCCAACCCCAGGCACATGCCCATTTTTCTCCAGGCTTCGAGAAGCTCGCCCACATCCCTTCTCAGGTGAGCAAGATCTAGCCTGCGAGGACATGTGTTTCTGAATTCTCTCCTGGCTAAGCTTGGAAGTGGCCCACTCTGCCAGCTCCCTGGGCTGTGGAGTTAGGCTGCACCCTTACTAACGAGGTCCTCACCATCGCCTGCCGTATGAGAAGGCACGCTGGCTGCCTTGTACCCCTACCCTCCAGCACCTGAAATACTCCATTGTTTTCCCTCTGTTCCTATTGTGGACTTAGATGTAATACTGGTTTAAAAGAAAAAAACTTAAAGGCCACCTGGGTGGCTCAGTGGGTTAAGCCTCTGCCTTTGACTCAGGTCATGATTTCAGGGTCCTGGGATCGAGCCCCGCATTGGGCTCTCTGCTCAGCGGGGAGCCTGCTTCCCTGTTCTCTCCGCCTGCCTCTCTGCCTACTTGTGATCTCTCTCTCTCTGTGTCAAATAAATAAGTAAAAAATCTTTAAAAAAAAACTTCTTAAGCACAATGATTTGTTCTGACTGCTTTTTAGACAATAGTGCTTAATTGCATCCATGGGCCTCTAAGCCTTCTCAACACAAAAGTCTGTTTTAAGATAGACTTCTGTTGCCACTCACATGAAAACATCTTCTTTGGAGCCCTGAAACCCAAAAGCTGATTAGTCTCCAGTAGAGGAGAGGAAACCCCAGAACTTCGGGAGGTAAAAGCCCGCCGGGCCCCCTGGTGGGGTAAAAAGCACTTTTCATTCTTTCCCGTTGAATCTCCTGCTGCGCGAGCACAATGAGCACAATGCCGGTGCTCTCTGTAGGTCACCCCGTCGCATCGAATTTGCAATAAATCAACCTGCCACACTTGCTAGAGGATTGTCTTTTCCTGGAGATGCTGAAGTGAAAAGCACTCTTCTTGGTAAATCACTGTGGATCAAGGGCCGTGTCTGTCTTCCTGGAACTAAACTGCCGTTAAATGAGGATGGATTCTTTGCTTTATGCTCATCCCGTGAGGATGAAATCAAAGCCCAGTGACCTCGTATAGGACTATGAGAGGAGACAGAGTGATGTTTCTAGATGCAGGTGTAAGGGTAGATGTTCTGGGCCACCTAACTGAGCGGTCAGCGTAGATGCGCGGAAGCTGGGAAAGCACAGAGGGATTCTTAGAGCTCCTGCAGAAAAGGTGTGGTAATGGGTCAGGGTGGGGACCAAAGAGAAAGGGAGGGAGGGAGAGAGTGAGGAAGTGAGCAAGTCAGCAAGCAGGAAGGAGTGGATGGGCATGGAAGACATTACGCTTAGGGGAACTGAGTGAGAGGCTGAAGGGCATCCGTGTATGAAGAATTAGAACCCCGAGAGTCACACACTGGTACCTGAGGCAAACGGCTGTACTACTTCCAGCAGGAGGAGACAGGAAAAGAATTCAGGATTTAAAACTAGATTGATTCACAGGAATGTGACAAGTATAAACTCTAAGACCAAGCTCCATCCTGAAGCTAGGCAGGGGAATTCAGACGGTCTAATGCGACCCTGTTGAGGATATCCTGAGGGATAAACACTCCAGCGGAGAATTACAAAACAGGCCACAGGCAGAACTCTTCAGAAGTAGATAGGTGATATCCATCCAGTAGAAAATAGGACTCCAACCCCTTAGCTGGGGTTTGGACTGATATTATCATCTTTGGAAAGATAGGACAAGCATAACCAAGGTAGAAAGCCATGCCTAGATGGCTGTGGAATAGGGAAGGATACTGGTTCAGAGACTCATAATTTATTTACGACTTGAAGGGTGCAAGGTGTCCTGAAAATAAAGAAGAGTTCCAGTTATGAGAATCAGCAATAAAGCCAGAATTGAAATAACAACAAGTAATAATAATGATAATTGCTGTCATATATACATATATATATATATATATATATATATATATATATATATATATATAACCAGGTTCCAAGAATTCGGCTGTTTTTTCATATTTTTCCTTCAATTATTATTTTTTAAAAGATTTTTATTTATTTATTTGACAGAGAAAGAGGGATCACAAGTAGGCAGAGAGGCAGGCAGAGAGAGAAGGGGAAGCAGGCTCCCTGCTGAGCAGAGAGCCCGATTCGGGGTTCGATCCCAGGACCTTGAGATCATGACCTGAGCCGAAGGCAGAGGCTTTAACCCACTGAGCCACCCAGGCGCCCCTTTTCCTTCAATTATTATAGTCCTAGTGAGGTAGGCATTATTATCTGACTTAACAGATAAGGAGACTGAGTCCCAGGGAGTTAAATGATCAAAATCATATAGCTAGTGAGGGACAGAGCCATAAACCGATTTCAAGACTCTCTGATTTCAATTATAACTCAGTGATAAACATAGATGTGAGCTTGATTTCCCCCAGTCATCACAGTGGCCAAAGAGTATTTTCTAAAGATGGCTGCAATCTTATCTCCTATTCCACGTGGTTTCCTGTACTGTAAGTTTGCCACTCTCCTATAATGAGGAGTATATGGTATAGAAGTGATTTGTTCCAATTAAAGATTCAGCCCTTAACTGGCCTGGCAATTTCCACTTACAGCCTCCTGGAATGTGTGCTTGTGGGATGCTCCAGCTCAGAACAGATCCAGTGTGTATAAGAACCCTAGGGGCACCCAGGGAAAGTCACATGTAGGTGCTCCAAGTGACAGCTCCAGCTGGTTCCCTGCTGACAGGCAGCATCAGCCGTGTGTTACAGTGAGCTGGGTTGGCGCTCCACCTGAGCTTTGAGATGACTCCAGCTTCAGCCACCATTTCTATAACCGCAACCACATGAGAACTGCTTAGCTGAGCCCAGAACCATGAGAACTAATAATATATTACTCTTTCAAACCACTAACGTTTGGGATAATTTGTTATGCAGTAAAGAACTAGAATACTGCTCAAGGTAAAATGTGGTCCTAGCTATTGAGCTGAGACCGAGCCTGGCCAGAAGGGTTAGCCAGGTCTAAGTGTGGGGAAGAAGGACGGCAGGAAACTAACCATACCACACGTTAGCTACTCTTAAGTTTGGGGTAGAAGATGAGTTAGATAATTTAGTAACATGAAATTGTGTACTGGCTACGTAGCTGTATTAGTTGTCCTAGTTTTCTATGCTGCATATAATATTACTAAGAACATAGTAGCTTAACACACATTTCCTGTATCATAGCTTCTGTGAGTTAGAAATCTGGGCACAACTTCACTGGATCCTCTAGTCGGGGTCTTGCAAGGCTGCAGTCATGGTGTTGGCCAGACTGTATTCTCATCTGGAGCCTCAGGTCCTCTTCCCAGCTCACGTAGTTGTTGGCAGAGTTCAGTTCCTTGTGGCTAGAGGGCTGTGGCCCTCAGCTCCTAGAGGTCATCTGCACTTCCTGGCACACGGCTCTCTCCACAGGCAGTTCACATCCCAGGAGCTTGCTTCTTCAAGGCCAGGAGAAGAGCCCCTCTAGTGCATGCTAGCAAGACCGAGATATGTATATATATATATATATATATATATATACCTCCCACGATCACATTATATATGTATTATAATGTGTGTATGTACATGTATACATATGTGTACACGCACATATATCTATGTATCTATCTATACAGAGATATATGTAGATATCCACCTGTATGTGGATTTTTTTTTTCTCTTAAAAAAAAAAAGCCCAGAGTAGTTGAAAAGCTGCCTAGTGGCTGCAGGGAGAGGCTCACCGAAAAGCCTGGACACCAGGAGGTGCCAGAGGGGGCCCCGTCGAGGGCAGCTGGGCTGCAGAGGCTCCTGGCAGGGCTAGAGGTCGAGCCTTGGGAAGAGCTAGTTGCCAGCCCAGCCGCGGGCAGGCCCGCCCACGAGGGGCGTCACGTGGCCCTCAGCTTGCTGATGGGGCACACCTGCTGCTCCAGGAAGTGGCTCCCCAGGAAGTCGCGGAGCCGGGGCCCACGTCGGCAGGTCCTCAAGGGCGCGGGTGAGGGGCATCGGCAGCCTCCAGGGGGCGCTCGTGGTGTGGCGGGGGTTACTGGTTGGTCTTGGGCCGGCTGCTGCGGGTCCTGGAAGAGGGCGCGCCGCCACGGGTTTGCTTCTTCTGGGGACGCTGGGCGCCCTCGCGCGCTTCTGCTCGGCCTGCTGGCGGGCGGCCCACGCCTCTGGAGCCACCTCCTGCGCGGGAAATGGAAGCCGGGAGAGAGGTAGGTGCGGGAGGCCCCTGGCGGCATCCAGCTGGGGGTTGGGGCGGTGGGAGAGTAATTCTGACCAACCCGGGAGCGCGTGGTTGGTGGGCCGGAAGGGACGAAGCCCACAAAATGGTGTTGGCTGGTCTAGGAGACACAGAGTGGCTGGGAAGATGGTTCTGGAAGTTGGGACTGGATGAGGTTGGGAAGGAGTGGCGGGAAGCTGGATAAGAGGGAGTCTCTGGTGTGTTCCGTGCAAGTACTGTTGAAGCAAGGGACAGGTCAGTGGGACGGCAGGCTAATTACCTGTACAGTGTTTACCGTGCTCCAAGTGTATTTTCTCTTCCTTATGGTTTTTTAAATTACATTTTTTCTTTAGCTTACTTCATTGCAAGAATATAGTATACATATGACATACAAAATATGTGTTAATCAGCTGTTTATGTTATGGGTCAGGCTTTTGGTCTACAGGTGGCTATTAGACGTTTCTTGGGGAGTCAAAGGCGATGGGGGGAGTTTTAACTGCATGGGGTGGCACACCTCACTGCTATTGTCCAATGATCAATTATATATATAATATACATAATAACACGTAGAATAATGTAATCAGGGAGTGAAATCCCCTCACCTGTGCCATATTCTGTTAACAAGTTATAAGGTCTGCCCACCCTACTGGAGGGGAGGAGATTATTCAGGATATGAACATTGGGATCCCCTCAGGATCTGCCCTGGCTTTCACTTCCTGAATTTATCAGTATTCATTGTTGATTAATCTGTTCATCCATCCATCAGCACCTTGGCCTTTACTTTTCCCTTTACCTGGAAAACTACCTCAGAAATTTGTACACCTCATCCTCTGCCTTTCTTCAGGTTTCTGCTCTAACACCCCTTCATTAGTGAGGGATTCCCTCAAGCAGCCTGTTTAAAACAGCCAATCTTGGAGCACCTGGGTGGCTCGGTGGGTTCAGTTTCTGCCTTGGGCTCAGGTGATGATCTGAGGATCCTGGGATCCTGACAACAGGCTCCCTGCTTAGTGGGAAGTCTGCTGTTTCCTCTCCGTCTGCCCCTCCCTGCTCATGCTCTCTCTCTCTCTCAAATAAATAAATAAAACCTTAAAAAAAAAACCCAGCCAATCGTGGGCCCTGGAATTCACCATCTCTTATTTTATTTCTCTCAATATGTCTTACACACATTTGATACATATATTTACTGCTTTGTTTATTGGCTGTCTCTTCCACTACAGTATATGCTCTGTAAGAGTAAGCACCTTTTTATTCACTGTTGAAATCCCCAAACCTAAAACAGTGCCTAGCCATAGCTGGAACTCAATAAATAGTTGCTAAGTAAATGGGCAAATGCATAAACACTGAGCACCTACCATGTGTAAAATGTAGTGCCAATTACTTTGAGGACCTGAATGGTTTCCGCTGTGAAAGAGTTTGTTAGGTGAGTACAGAAGCTTGAGCCTGACAATGAAGATTTTGGAGCAAAAAGACATTTTAAAATCAAACTCAATCTGGAACAACTTAAAGGAGGCATCAGAAAGTACAAATTAAAACCGAGGCAGCTAGAGTTAGTGTTTGGGTGAAGACAAGCCCTTAGAAATTTAAAGCCATCCAAAAACAAAGATGGAAGTCATTTCAAAGAGCAGTATTTTCAGGTTCCCCTTTCCTCAAAGGCTGAGAGGTATAAGGAAACCACTCATTTCGACTTTACCTAAGGCTTGGTACAGTATGGTAGTTTTAATTGTACCAGGGGATAAGCTACCTTCTTGTAGACAATTCTTGATGGATTCTGGAACATCCTGAGATGTTTTCTAGAGCCATGTATGATGCTGCAGGTGTGAATATTGTTCCAGTGAGAGGACCCTGAAAAGGCTGATTTCCAGATGCTGAGCCCTGCTGAAAAGAACATATGAAGGTGCAAATTACAAGCAAATCTTGGAACCAAAACAACAGTAGCTAAGAGGAAAAACATTTCTGGGAAATAGGAGAGTGTGCAAAGACAGAAAAAAAATTAGCACTTAAAGCTGGTCTAGGCTGTGAGAGGTGTGGATGGAAGGGACAGTGGTGAAATAGTTCAATCATAAATCATAAATAAAAGTAAAAGCCAGTCACAATATGAGGAGAAATGGGTTGGTTCCCTTGTTTTCAGTCTTATTTTGTGATGCTGGGGATCATGCCCAAACTGTCAGTATCCATGGAGAAAAAATCCAGAGCAGCAAGAATAGGACTAGGTAGCCTACAGCATTTCCCTTCTTATATAAAGAAAAGCAGGAAGCCAATTTCAAAGCGTGAAATCAGCTTGGACTTTAGTTTTCAGCGAACTGCCAGCTTCCACCACCACCTTATCGCTGGTGAGAAAGAGCTAGGTATAGCTGATTGAAAGCACAGTGCAAGAACTATGAATTAGTGGTGGTAGGGAAGTAAAATTGGTTTCACTGTGAACTCTGCATACATTGCCAAAGCACAGTGGGCACTACCTGGGCACTACCCTCTGCCAACCAGACGCAGCATCTATCTGGCAGAGAAATGCAGTGACTGAAAGGATTTGTAGCTAAGTGGGCACGCCCAGCCACATTACATCTGAGTGCCAAAGCCTGTGTATTGCAGTTCACTCTTATGTGATCATGGATTGGGAGTAATTGGTTTCTCTGCAAAATGTAATAGGTTTGCAATTTGGAAATGCCACATATTAAAGTGAAGGTGTCAGTTAAAGTGACATTTGGTAACTTTGGAGTCTCCAAATGAAAAAAAAAAAAGAAAAAATGGGTGATGGAAAGTGTTTTTTGTCATGTAGACAATAGATCAGTGGTTCCTTTACTTGCCTGTACATTAAGTTTGCCAAAGAAATGTTTATATTACAGATTCCTGGGCCCTACCTCTTGGCATTTCTGGATTGATAGGCCTGAGATTCAGAATCTTTTTTTTTTTTATCCCAGGTGATTCTGATGGGCAGTTTTGAGAACCTTGAAAATAGATGACCTGAAGGAGTCCTACAGTTTATATAAAGAATTGAAAGACAGATGTTTAAGAAGCAAAATATTCATTATACTTGAGGGTTGTGTAGTACCTTGGCCCCAAATGACAGCAGGTCACTGAATTAAAGTTCTTAGAAGGCCCATACTGGCCCAACACAAGGAGGAACCCTCTAAATTTAGAGTTCAGAAGACCAGTGAAAAGCGGAGCATGAGGATCAATAGGGTGATAAGTGTGGGAGGCAGATCATTATTACATATGTAGATATATCCAGTGGAAGAGTGGTTTCTGGTGGCAATGCTTATCTTTTTGTCACTGGGTTTGTCCAACAGAACAATTTTATCGACAGAGCAATTGATCTTTAACCCACTCCAACCTACTTTCTGCCTCTACTGTTCTGCTACCCCTACCCTTACTATATCACTAATACCCTCCCTATTGCCAAGTCAAAAAAATATGTTTTAATATTTGTTGAGTGCTTACTGTTTACCAGGTACTATTCCATGCAATGTAGGTGTTGCATTTAATTCTTGTAAAAACCCAATGAAATAAGTAATATTCTTGCCAAATTTATGCATATAGAATCTGATGCACGGTGAGGACAAATTATTTTTTCAAGGTCCCATAACTAGTAAGGAGTTCAATTGGTCTGTGATTCCAAGAAACCAAATTCTGGAGTCAGAACTCGTCCTTCGTCCACAACACAACCTCTTGTACCGGGCTTCCATGTGACCTTTGGCATGGCTGACCTCTCTCTCTGAAAAACTCTGAGCTTCTGTGATATCACAATTGCAGGGTCTTCCCCTTCCTTTTCTATCACTCATTCCTCGTTTTCTTTACTATCTCCTACTCCCCTAGCACAGTAATGGCTTATTGTATCTCTCATCATCATTCCACCCTTCCTGTCGGCACTCTCATCTATCCTCATGGTCTTTCAATGCCATCTATATCCATAGGACCATGACATTTTTCTCTCTAGCCCAGGCCACGTTTATGAGATGGTGTAAGTATATTTGGAATTTCTACATCAGTGCTTCATAGGCAGCTCACAAATAAGCTGTTAAAAGCATTGATTTCTAACTTTTCAGAAAATGAGATGAGGAAGAACTTCAGAGTCATCCTTTTTTTTTTTTTTTTTAAGATTTTTATTTATTTGTCAGAGAGAGAGAGAGCACAAGCAGGCAGAGGCAGAGGGAGAAGCAGGCTCCCCACCGAGCAAGGAGCTCGATGTGGAACTCGATCCCAGGACCCTGGGATCATGACCTGAGCCGAAAGCAGACACTTAATGGCTGAGCCACCCAGGCGTCCCCAGAGTCATCCTTGACACCGTTCTTTCTCAGCACCCCCACATCCAGTTCTTCACCATGTCTGGTCCATTCTGCTTCTGCAGTGTTTGGAATCTGTTTGTTTCTTTCTAATCCATTGCCACTGGTCTGACACAGGTCCATGTCTGACTATTGTAAGAACACATTCATTAGCTCTTTGCCTAGATTTTTTTTCTGTCCCAGGTGAGTGGATCTCACAGAACAGTTCCGGATGCTGTCCCCCTCTCTTTCCTGAATGTGTTCCTCCAGGTTTAGGCTGTGACTGTTTTTTTCATTACCTTTTTTTTTGTTACTGCAAAACATTTTATCTTAGTTATGCATATTTTAACTATTTTCTTATTTCAGATAATTTAAGTTGTTCCTACTGTTCAAAATTAATGGACTGTTTTCAGAGCAGTTTCAGGTTGACAGAAAAATGAGTAAAAGATCAGAGTTCACATATATTCCCTCTTCCCTCTCCCCACAGTTTCCCCTATTACTAGGATCTTGCATTATTGTGGCACATTGATTGCAATTGATGAACCAATATTGATAAATCAATGTTAACAAAGTCCATTATTTACATTATAGTTCACTGTTTACACTGGATAGTCCTACGGGTTTTGACAAACGCACAGTGTCACGTTTCTGCCATTATGGTATCACATAGAACAGCTTCACTGCTCCTGCCTCCCCTGTGCTTCACCTGTTCATCCCCCGGGCCTGCCCCCTGAACCTTTGGCAACTACTGATCTTTTTATTCTCTGCTTACCTTTCTTCCAACTCTGCCTGCCTGCCCAACTCCACACACACACTCACCCTCCGGGCACCATCACAAGAACTAATATCTCCGAACACAGGCTTTGGAGACAAATTGCCCTGGCTTGATGTTTTCCTTCTCCTTCTTAGAATTTTGGAGTTTTGAGAAATCTTAGAGATGATTTAGTCCAACGATTGTTGTCCTTCAATATTTTTTGTACTATTTATTCTCTTTTTTTTGATTGGAGATGGGAAGAGGTAGGAGACTCTGAACCAACATGACATTTTCCTTCGTAAATACAAAAGCGAACAGAGCTATAAACCACAGAACTAGAGGCACAATGCCAGTGTAGGTAGTCCTGCGTATCAGACCTCTCTTTGCCCGCTTGGACCGCTACATTTTGGCCTGTGGTTTCAGCATGCCCCGGTCCATGCCTACTGGATGGGGGGAAGTTAAGAGGACCAAGGCCCAGTAATTATTATGTGGTGTGATGGTTGATTTTATGCATCACCGTCACTGGGCCATGGTGCCCAGATATTTGGTCAAACATTATTTTGTGTTCTGTGAAGGTATTTTCTGGATGAAATTAACATTTAAATTGATGGATTTTGAGAAAAACAGATTGCCATCTCTAATGTAGATGGGTCTCAGTCAGTCAGCTGAAGACCTAAATAGAACAAAAGTCTCATCTAGCCTGAGCAAGAAATAATTGTGCCAGCAGATTGCCTTCTGATTTGAACTGCAGCCTTGGCTCTTGCCTGGGTCTGTAGCCTGGTGCTTCACCCTACAGGTCTGGGAGTTGCCAGGCTCCGTAGTGGTTAGGGTCTAGTTCCTTCAGGTTCCTTCAAGTCAGTCAAGTCTAGTTCCGTCAAGTCAGTCCCCCCTTTCTCTACCTATTAACATTCTATACGTTCTATTGGTTCTGATTCTCTGGAGAACCCTGACTAATACACATGACTAAAAGTTAATTGGAGACACTGAGTCATATTTTTGGTAGACAGGATTGAGAGCATGTGAATTATTTGCCATTGTTATTTAAAACTTACTTTCCACTTGCACGATTTCTGGTCCCCACTGTGGAGTCAAGAGATGGAGAGTGAAGAAAACAGGAGGTGTGAGAGAAGATGGGGGTGGGTGAGTATTACCATCTTAGCCTCCTAACTTCCAGTTGACTGTAACTCCCTTGATAATGTATTTCCCCATGGCAGGCAGTGGCTTTCAAGATAATTACATAGACTTCATGGCTCCTCAAAGTTCTGTGATTAATACTCCTGTGGTATGGATAATGATGAGGCATCTTTCTCAGAAAAGGATTTTTAAATATCAGATCTGATGCATAGCTTCTCTCTCTCGTATACCCTCTTATCTCCTCAATTTATAGAAAGCTGCTCTATGAGGCTAAAGAAAGAGAAAATGATCATTAAATTCTTCCTTCACTATTTTCAGTGCTTCAGAAAGGTGACATATTTTCTCATTGATGTCTCTATAGGAAAAATGTTAGCAAGGACTTTTCAAAGGAAACTTCAAAAGAATAACAGAATTTCTAAGACTAGGAAGGAATGGGGCTGCTTTCATGTGTTAAGACAGATGGTAGAATGCATCAAAAGGCAGCAATAATTGTGGATGGATTTTATTAGGTAGTACTCATTTATTTAACACACATTTGGGGATGCTTTACTGTGGGCAAGGTGTGATTTAGGACCTGTTTACAGTAATCATAAGACAGTGTCCTGAACTTCAGGGTGTCCATCATTGAGCAGAAAAGCAATCTGTCACTCAATTACCAATAATGTAATATGATAAGCATTTTTATAGAGTTATCTCAGGGGCACAGGAAGAAATCTGTAAGGAAATAACATTCAGGAGTTCTTACAGGCTAAGTAAAAATGGCATGAGACAAAACCACTGATAAGTTTTTAAAAATTCACTCTTCTAGTAAAGATACATTTTGAAAAGCAACCTTTTGGGAACAATTACTATTAAGTTCATGTTGTTTGGCTTTCTTGGGTCTTTAAAGCTGGGGTCTCATCTTAGTTTTTATTTATTTATTTATTTATTTATTTATTTATTTATTTATTTATTTATTTATTTATTTTTGAGATTGTATTTGTTTATTTGAGAGTGAGAGAGAGAGAATAGCAAGGGGAGCAGCAGAAGAAGAAGGAGAAGCAGGCTCTCCGCTGAGCAGGGAGCCCGATGTGGCACTCGATCCCAGGACCCTGGGATCATGACCTGAGCTGAAGGCAGATACTTAACCGACTGAACCAGCCAGGTGCCCCTATATCTTAGTTTTTAATCTTTCTAGAACATTAGAGGAAACAGAACAGAAAACAAAATAGTAAAGATGACATATATGTGAAAGAAGTGATAGATAAATTGTTTCCTTTTTAAAAAAAATACTAAATCGATAATCTTTAAAAAATGCTAAATAAGTATATGAAAAAATAAAGACTGGCTGCTTACATACTTGTAAGAAGCTTTCAAATGGATCTGTCTCTAGTCTTCAAGGTCTTGTGAGAAATGGGAAATCGTGCTCATCTGGATGAGGTGCGCCCTGGTAGTTGTTTAATAGGGTTTTATGACCAACTTTAAAAACAAAATATGTTCTTTACGTTATTGAAATACCACATTTCAAGAGGAAACACAACATGGGGCAGCTAAGGTGCTGAAACAATGTAGAATTATTTCAGCAACACCAAAAAGAAATCATTTCCTTTGATCTAAGCGATCTACAGATTATAAAAAGAAACTTAGAAGTGAAAGCATTAAGGATCTTGTTTGCCTTTGAGTTTGTCTTTATTTCTTTAACTCCTATGTCTGTAAAAAGTCTCCGGAATTTTTTGGAAGTCTCTGAGAATTTCTGAGGATAAAAAGGACACAACTGCTCTGTCTTTTCTGTACCGCACTGCAGGAGGCCACGGTCTGCCCTAAGGGCACTGATAATGGCGCTGCACTGCGAGCCTATGCGTCCCTGGGAAATTAAAGTGATTGGACATTGTTCTGCCGAGGATGAACATTTTGTTTTTAAAAAGAGTGTGGGTATGGCAGATATGTGCATACATCAGTTTATCTTAAAGTGTAACAAATTACATAAATTAACTTTGTGCTGAGAAGCAGAGATACTACTCAATTGTATGAAACCTCATCCTGGGTGAGAATGGCTATACACTTGCCTCTGTGTTTCGAATGAGGCCCTTCAGTGTGAGTAAAAAGACGTGCATATTGCATTCCAGAAAGGATAATAACAACCTCATGTAGGAAAGACTCCTGCTATCATTTTTCTGTTATTTTATGCAATTCAAAAGTGGTACAAGTGCGGATTGGAGAACTTTGTGCAAATCATCAGTTTTCATTTTCAAAACAATACACTTAACAATTGCATTAGCAGTTAAGAGGCTTCTTCAGAGCTTTTGTTCATGATGACTGTGTCTCAATCTGCACTTTGAAAGGACTCTAATATTATCAGCAGTCTGAACAACGTGAAAATCGGCACCTAAGTCTATTGTAGGCACATTTTTTTTCTTTTCACAAGACCCTGATTTAAGCCCTGAAAAGTAATAAGAGAAATAAGCTTTTGAAGCATATTTGTCAAGCACTGGACTATATGTAACAATGTGAAGGGAATAAACTCATTCTAAAGGTGCAGGCAAGTTGACATGATGAATATAAAACATGGGCCCTCACCTTCGTGCTTTCTTTTCTAAGCCTGAAAAATGTCCCTTTACTGGAGTTGCGTTCTTAGTCATACAGGTAGAGTTGGGTGAGTAAAGTTTGACAGGATTTTTAAGAATCAATCTTAGCTTTCAAAATTATAGGTAAGGCTTGAATAAGCTTTATCCACTTAATAGAAAACAAGAGCCGTCTTTGAATAATAATACTACAAAAATACAATGAAGTGAAGGGAAAACATAAATGACTGTGGGCTTCTAAAGGAGAGAAAGCATTGTATAATGGCAGACCCATACTCAGAAACCCAAAGGAAGAAAATAAAGAGAAGAGAGAACAAAGAAGTGGAGACTCACCGTTTGCGTACTTTCTATGCATCTTCCGAGTGCCCCAGTGCTGAATGAAAAAGACATGGGCATAAGCGTCAGGCAGGCAGACTTGTCAGAATACAACGTATGGTCTCTGTAAAAGGGTGGTCAGAAGCTAGACTAAATTGCTCTTCCTGAGGTCTTGTCTCCAAACACAAAATTTTTCTTTTTGAGAACCCCGCAAGAAACCCACGTGAAAAATGTTTGATTGTTGTATATACTGTAGTGGGTTGCCACTAAATTAATAGCAATGGGCTTCTGTCTTTGTGAAGTTACTGGAGACTTTCTTGTCTTCCTGCTGTAAATGACCAGAAAACTGTGTAAAAGATACGAAATAGCAGCTTTGAGATGTTGCACAACACCCAGTACATTACAGTGATCCTCAAGAGAAGGAAGATGAATGAAGCGAGCCCCTGGATTGCCTCACCTTTCTGCCAGGAGGCCCCTTCTGGGATGCGATGCTGGAGGGAAAACCAAGCTGAGTATGGTGGTTTCTTTGAGTTGAGGGGTTTAGAGAAGCTGAGGTTGCTAGAATTTCAGGGCAGAGTATCAGTAAGGGGGAAGCTACATGGAGAAAGAGCTCTAGAGAACTTCCTATGGCTTCCCTTGGGCCTTGGGCTGGGTACTGTGCAGGTGTGTAGGGGATCTCTGAAAGGCTGGGCACAGCGTTGCCAGGGAGCCAACACTGAGCAGTTTCCAGCAGATCATGTCTTCTTATCCACTTACATTACTCTGGAGCAATTTGAGATTTTGATTGCAGTTTTAGGGGAAAGGTAATGATTTTTAGCTTCAAGTGTTATTGGAACATCGAGGTAACCGTAGGAAAATGGTAAAAGAAAACACATTATTGAAAAGTGACTGATAGAACATGAGACATCCAAGAATCAGTTCCTAGAGGTAGTAGCTGAAATCAAGAACATGTATACATACTCTTAGGCGAAGAGATAGGGAAAGAGGTATGAAAATTGGTAATTATTGAGCACCCTCTTCATGCCAACACTAATGTGGGTACATTGGTGTGCTATCTTAACTTAGAACATTGTAACAATCCTATCAGCTAGGTAAATGAATTCCAGCGGTAAAGATCAGGAAATTGGAACTCAGAAAGGTAAAGTAGTTTGTTCAGGGCTCTGGAACCAGCACTTCTACTCCAGATGTCACAGTAGTTGTCCAGGAATGTGATACTCTAAAGCCCAATCTTATCCAACTGAAGAAAGCTGACAGGATTTCTGTGCTGAACTTCAGAGGAGCAAGGGATGCTGTCTGGGTGCTCTTGAGGGTCCAGCCATGGCCTCCCGGGACTGCCTACCCTGGCCCCTTCTCTAACCTCCCTTCCCAACACTCGCCGGGCATTCACTCCGGTCGGCCATGATGACCCCCGGCTGCTGTGTGGAGGCGCAGAGCATGTTCCTGTGTCAGGCACGCACCGCCGGCATCCCTTGCAGAAATCCTCACTGCCAGGATATGCACTTGGTTTACTTTATCATTTCATGCAGGATTCCCATCACATACTGGCTCACCGTGGAAGACTGTCTGACCACCCTATGTGAAATACGAGTCCCGTCCATTTCCTATTCCCTTAATTGGCCTTATTTTTTCTTCATAGCATTTTTGTCCTTCGGACAATATGGCCTATAATTAAGTATGGTTTTTTTTTTCTGCCTCTCCAGATAGAATTAATTTCTTACGGTAAAAGATTTTATCTCTTTTAATCATTGCTTTCCTACCTGTGCCCAGAACAGGGCCTAGCACATAGAATGCTTCCAATAAATGTGAATGACTGAGTGAGAAATCTGTTTTAGGTTACAGACCCTTTGAGAATTGATGAAAGGTGTGGACACCCCTAAATGCACATATGTATAGCTTTGCTTCCCAGGGGTTCAACCAATCTATAAATCTCTTTGACTTCCAGAGAGCTCTACTTAAAAACTAAAGAATTAGAGAAGTACAAAAGTGTTGAAAGTAATTTTTAAAATCGGGAAAGCGGAAGGACTAATTAAAAATAAAGGAATGGCCAGTTGTGTCAAGCTAGAATTCAGAATGACTGAGTTTGTTATATTGTTTGATTTGGCAAGGAAGAGAGTGGTGACCTTCACGAGTTCAGTTTCTTCAGAGGGGGACAAATACTGATGGACAAGGCATTAAACAAAGTGTAGATAGCAAGGGACTAGAGTCAGGTTAAAGACAATTTTGGATCATGGTAAAAGGGTAACAAATTAAGATAAATAAAGGTGACTTGCCTTCTCGTTGGTGCCAAAGTTACTGCCAGAATTAAGACTAAATCCTGGGTTTCTTGATAACTGTCCTTGAATAAAGTGTAATGGCTTAGAGCGCAGGCTCCGGGGAAAGTGGAATTCCACCACTTACTGTGACCTTAAGCAAATATTTAAAAATTCTCCAGGCTTCCATTTCTTATCTGTAAAAGTGGTCAATAATAAGGTCACGATGAGTTGAAGTGTAAGATTAGCATGATAAGTGGTACAAAGAAACCATTTAATAAATTTTACTTATCATTTTTATCATCCCATAAAGATAGTCCTTTGTATGTTGTTATTCTATGCATTATTGTTTAACACACTCCCTATCACATAGCGTGTTTATATTATTATGTGACTATCACATAATAAGTGAATTTTTGATAGCAAATAGAATACTTGACAATAAATAGAAGAAAATGATTAAAGCAATAGCTAGAATGGTTATATAGTTAAGATTTCTCAACCACTGCAAATTCTTCCTTTATTTGGGTTCAGCTGGGTGGCACATCTTTGCAGGTAGTGTTGCATGTAGTGTTTTCTGGGCTAACACATGATTTTATGCTCAGCTGATGGCCCATGGTCTTACTCACATGTCTGATGCGGGGCTGTCTTTCAGCAGGGCAGGGGGGATATTTTGCTTGTCTGTCATCTAGTAGACTAGAGTGGGCTTGTTCACATGGCAGTGGTCACAGACTTTCCTAAGAGCAGCAAGAGAGAGCAGACCCCAATAATGAAGCCCTTTTCAAGTCTCCGTTTGTATTATATTTGCTATCATCCCATTGAACACGGCAAGAACTATGGTTGGGTCAAGAGTCAGTGTGGGTAGGCACAGTCCAAGGCTTTGATAATAAGGCAGGTAATCACTGTGACCATTGATACCTGTGTTGTTGTTGTTGTTTTTTAAGATTTTTATTTATTTATTTGACAGAGACACAATGAGAGAGGGAACACAAGTAGGGGGAGTGGGAGAGGGGGAAGCAGGGTTCCTATGGAGTAGAGAGCCTGATGTGGGGCTCGAGCCCAGGACCCTGGGATCATGACCTGAGCCGAAGGCAGACGCTTAACTACCGAGCCCCTCAGGTGCCCCAAGATGCACATGTTGATGAGAAAGGCAAGATAGACTTCAGAAAAGGAAGAAATCATGGGATCATATATTCTCAAGAGCCGGAAGGGGGTAAATCTCCTGCTGAAACTGAAAGGAAAGATGAGGTCATGGGTACAAAGAGGAGATGGTGCTGTAAAGAGAAATAAGGCAGTTCACAGCCGACTTGCTTACTCCGGCTTAGTCCGCTGTCTTAGTCATCCTGCTTTTACACTCTCAGGGTCTCTCTGTTCTTATTGGCGCTCCTTAGGGCATCTGTCTTAGGCACTGTCCTGTTTGAGCTGCGGACTTCTCCTTCATGTTTACATCCTATTAGAAGACTCAAAACCTGGAAAGCACTTTAAAATAGATTAACCAAAGCAGGCACTGGAGGAGATATTTTGAGAAAGCCTTCTTGCTTGATTCTTCACAAATTCCAGATCATCCCACTTTGACTCTGTGGGCTACAGAAAACCCTAAGATGTGAAATTTGTATGTGTGTAATTTCCTCTCAGTGAATAAACTGGTCATGGAGTAGAAGCAACCTGGCATACCCATTCCAGTTTCACATCCTATAGAGATGGCCTCAGATCTACTCACTTTTTTCCTGGAATCCACCAAGACTTCCTTTTTAAAAGAATAGTCATTATAACAAAAAAATTTATCTTAAAATTATGTTTTAAAATGTTGAATTTTAGGGGCACCTGGGTGGCTCAGTCAGTTGAGCATCTTGATCTCGGCTCAAGTCTTGATCTTACAGTTGTGAGTTCAAGCCCTGCATTGAGCTCTGCCCTGGGTGCGGAGCCTACTTAAGAAATAATAATAATAAATAAAATGTTGAATTTTATTTTATTATTTTATTTATTTTTTAAAGATTATTTATTTATTTGACAGAGAGAGAGAGCGAGCGAGCACAAGTAGGCAGAGAGTCAGGCAGAGAGAGATGGGTGGGGGAAGCAGGCTCCCTGCTGAGCAGGGAGCCCGATGCGGGGCTGGATCCCAGGACCCTGAGATCATGACCTGAGCTGAAGGCGGAGGCTTTAACCCACTGAGCCACCCAGACACCCCAAAATGTTGAATTTTAAAAGATACTGCTTTCAAATTCGATTTTAAAATTTATTGAAAAGTGATATGTGCATATTGTATAAAAGTTTAAATAGTAAAAAATTATCTAAATGAAAATAATGCCCCCTCCTGCAAAGACAACTATTGTTAAGAGTTTCTGATTTGAACATTGAATGAAAGTTTGATGTTATTAACAAAACAGATACTTTTGTCTAGATGTGAGAACTACACTTCTTAGTTTTTTAAAAAGTCATTATCTTCTATAGATAATTGAATGTTTATGGCCCAAAAAAAGAATTTCTTTATCTTACCTAAGATTTAATTTTCTGTGCATTTTCAGACTCACATGCACTCACTCATAAGCCTTTTTGTGCATTTTGAACACTGACATTGGCTTTGGGTTACTCTATATTCAGGGAGTATTTTTGACTGAGGGTACTTTACGGGACCGAATCATATTTACTGGAAATATGCTTCATTTTCCTTCCTCCCGTTAGCCAAGGACATTATCTGGGACTACATCCAAATAAGTCTTTACTACACACTCAGCTTAATTGGTGTTTCTCAGTAATATTGCTCGTTTTTAAATAATTGCAGAGTTACCTGAAGATAACTTAATATGTAAATATAGCAGTAGATATGAAATTATAGAGCCAAGAATCATGTTTTCAACCAGAAAACCATTTCTTTTCATTTTAATAGACATCGAATTATGATAAGTAGCTAGGAAGTGTGGCATTCAACAGTAATCAGTTCATTGACTGGCTGTTTCGGTCTTTTATGTAGCTACATTTGTGGAACAAAATTCAGAGACAAGGATATTGGAAAGGTAATTAGTGCATTGATTTCATGGTTGTCTTTAAGAAAAAATAAAGAAATGGAAACTCACAATAGGAAAGAAATTTAGACAATTGGTTTATTCATGAGACAGGTTGTATTCTTCATACTGTTTAAAAACAAATGACACTGGTATTCTTTTAAAAATAATTGCTAGTTCCATGGATGGGTGAAATAGATAAAGAGGATTAAGAGTACACTTACCTTGATGAGTGCTGAGTAATATATAGAATTGTCGAGTCATTATACCATACATCTGAAACAAATATGACACTGTGTGCTAATTGTACTTCAATAAAATAGAAAAAAAATTAAAAATGGCTAGTTCCTGATTTAGGAAAATTCAGAAGAGCAATATTTGTACTTAATTTAAAAGCAAGGAGTGGTTCATGTTGTAAAAAGATCCTTTATGTTCTCAATGGATGATCACCAAATTCTTCTACATGACTGGCTATTAAGTATCATTCTGATTTATGAAAGTCAAGCCTCATAACCTCTCACAAGTTTTGGAATAAATTTGTTGTCCTTTCCCAAATAAGTTCCCTGAATGTGCTCAGGGGTTATGAGATCTCTTGGTCTTGGAATAATTTATTCCTATGGAAATATGCCAACTCAGTATGATCTTTCCACCAGAAAAGATGGTAGTATGGCAGGATGAAAGAGGTTTAATATACTCACTCTCAATTACCTTTGTTAGTGTATGGAAACAAATATAAAGATTACCGTAAATAGATAATAATGATAACATATTTTTCATCTTAGGAATAATTAATACAATCATTTGCATCAACTGTATGTGGCTAGTCAGATTTGACTTATATAAATAGTGAAAAAAAATTTAATTCCTTAGACGTCAGCCAGCAAAGAGCAACAAAACTAAAAAGTTACTTCCTATTCTACATTTTCTTCTAAATACAGAAATTGTTAATAAGCAATGTTAATGATTCAGAGACATCAACTTGGAATTATTATTTAGTGTTTTGATTATAACCATTGTAAAATATGAATCATTCCACTCTTAAATCATTTTGTGGTCTCATCTTGCAGAATTTAGAAAGAGTGGAAGTTGGAGAGAAGATGATAACTGAATTTCACGTACTCTAAGGTAGCTGCATCCTAATGATAAATTCTCTAACATTTTCTGCGTAAAAGTGTTCTTTAATTATCCTAGTAGTATTACCTTTACGGAATCAGTAAAACCAAGATAATGGTGCTTTATCTTTATATGTTATCACTACAATTCCTGTTGAAAAGTATGAGATAGTAGAAATGGATGAAAGACAATGAGACTTAACCAGAGTGCCTCTGGTAATACTTTAGATAAAGAGTGGAATTGCACATCTAATTGTATTGTCAGAGTCTTCATCTATAATGAAGATTATAAAATCTTTCTTAGCATCTCCACGCAGGCATTTTGTCTTCCACTCTAGCACCTAAAAATCTAAGAGAAAGGGTAAGAAACAAATGAACAAAAACAGAAGAGATAGAGTCTTATGGTCTGTACCTCTATGGAAGTTATATTTTCTCAAAGAGTTTACAAGTTCTCTGAGGGCACCTACCAACAGGTAGACGTTTGGCTTCAGGAAGATCCAGCCTCATTGAGACTAGATACTAACAGCTATGGAAACTTGATAATATGGGAGAAAATATGAACTTTGCACTCAGACAGGTATGAGTTTATATCCTGGTTTCATCCTTTACAGGTAGTACAACCATAATAATCAGCATTAATTGTTTATTGTGTCTTAGAACTTGATTACTTGAATGCTCTGAGTTTCAATTTCCTCATCTGCAAAGTAGAGGTAATACCAACTCATATCTTTGATGTGAATGTACATAAACTGCCAGACACACAGTAAAGATTCGATAAAGTTTGTTTTCTTCTCCTTCTGGCTAGGAAATAGATAACATTTGACCAATACATGCCCGTTTGTTGTAGCTGTAGATTCCATGTAAAATGATCTTCTCATAACTTAGAATAAGTACATGTAATTTTGATATAGAAGTTAGATTTTTCCTTTCCTTTCATTTTCCCTCCCTCCCTTCCTTCCTCTATTTCTTTCTTTACTTCCTTTATATTTGTTATTCCCACTACGTATCTAGAATACCTAAAACTCTAGCAAAATGTATAACAAATATTTCTATACATAGCCGTAGATTCTCATAGACAATCTGATTTACCTTCACATTAGTTCATTTAAGTACCTACTGTGTAACAAGTACCAAGGTAGCTTCTGAGGATGGAAGAGATGTATGCCTTTCAGAAGTTTTGGTTTCAGTGAGGGGAATCAGGAAATCACCTACTACAGTATACTGTGAAAAGAAGGCTAGGGTCATGCACGATCTGTAAAGGAAACAGGATATGGCGAGGAGCATGGAGGTGACATTGGATATCTAATGACATGAGGAGGAGTGGTCAAAGAAGTGTTCTCAAAGGAGAAGAAATGGGATAAGTTTTACTAAATGAGTATTAGTAAGTTAAATCAAGAAGAGGGAAGGAGACATTTGAGAAAGTGTGAACAGCATTTATGAAAGCATGGGAGTGTGAAAAAACAAGATGCTTCTTCTGGAAAGATTTCTGTGGCAGATTGTGTTTTTCAAAATTTCTGCAACAATGTTTCCAGACCCACATGTTTTCCAGAACCTTGCCTTTCTTCCTTTAAAAGGTAGAGTCTGTATTCCTTCCCCTTGAACCTGGGCAGGCTTTGGAGAACTGCCTCATTAATAAAGTGTAGTGGACGTGACACTTTGTGACTTCCAAGGGTGGGTCCTAAAAGATGATGCAGCTTCCTCCGCTTCTCTCTTGAAAATGTACCTCTGAAGTCCTGAGCCATCATGTGAGAAGTCCAGGTTCCCTGAAGCTACTATGCTGAAGCAAACACATAGATGGGGGAGATGCCTGAGAAGTTCTAGCTGTTCCAGCTCCGAGCTTCTCAAGATTTCCCAGACCAAACACATGAGCGAGGACACCTTTGAGATGATATGGAACCTTAGGCACTGAAGTGACCGTAAGTGGATGAGCAATTCTGAAGAAGAACTACCTGGCTGAGTCAGTCCATACTCAGAACTATGGGAGATGATAGTATTAAATGATTGCTAATGTTTTAACCCACTGTTGGGGATGGTTTGTTATCTACTAATAAGTAGCTAATACAACTTTCTTGGTTATCCTCTTGCCTTGTGTCTGCCTTAGACTGTTTTCTAACATTCTCTTGACTCGACTGATTCCTTTACTAGTCTGTAATTTCCAGGATGGCAGGGCCCAGGCCTATCATAATCATTATTGCATCCCCTGTACCTAGTCCAATGGCTGGCAAACAGTTCATGTTCAGTTTATAGCTCTTCAATGAATGAGTAAACGAATAGATTATTTTTATATGTTTAGAGAGTGAGAAAGGTAGGATCAGTGGGAGATAAGCCTAGAGAGGCTGGTAGGAAATAGATCACGAGCATCATTGAATATTAAGCTGAAGCATTTGACTTTATTTTGAAAGCTACAGGGACGTATAGAAGAATTTAGGCACCAGAGTGACATGATCACATTTACACTTAGGAAGATCACAATAGTAGTGATGTGGAGGATGGAGTAAGATCAAAATGAGGAATATTGGTAGGCATGGGGAAGGTTTGGTCTGAAGGAGGGGCGATGAGATTCAGAGAAAAAATGGATACTAAAATATTGGGGATAGAGAATTTACATAATAGATTTAACAGCAGTCTTCTGCCACATGGGCTTTCATTTATAGTAAAAAAAAGTTAATTACATCTCTTACATATGCTTCTTTAGGGCAATTTTTAAAAGTTTCTTTGTTCGATTTTGTATTGACTTCATAATTACTGATTATTTCTGACAGATAGAAATCAGTCCCAGTAGTACCATAACCCAGAGATAAGCAACTGTGCCTTATGTATTAATTTCTTGTGATCTCAAGCAGTTAATAGACTTGAGCTAACTCATCATGTTGATCTTTTGGGAAAGGAATTTCCTAGCTATTCACATGTCCTCTAAACTTAGACATCCTCTTAATTTGGAAAATATGTTTCCCAGTCAAGTTAATTATTATTATTTTTTAAATTTATTTAACCGAGAGAGAGAGACATCACAAGTAGGCAGAGAGGCAGGCACAGAGAGAAGGAAGCAGGCTCCCTGCCGAGCAGAGAGCCCGATGCGGGACTCCATCCCAGGACCCCGAGATCATGACCTGAGCCGAAGGCAGAGGCTTTAACCCACTGAGCCACCCAGGCGCCCCCAGTCAAGTTAATTATTATTGTCAGTTGCAACCCTGAACCTTTACTGTTAAAGGAGCATCCGTTTTCTAGTAGACCCGTTAACCATGAAATACTAGTTATTTGCCATGTTTCCAGTCATTTTGAATAAAGGGTCACTTCCATGAAATGAGTCGTGAGGTAGAGGGAATGTAGGGAGTGGGAAGATGATGTGATGGTAAACTTTGGAAAAGATGAATAACCCTTGAACAGAGGAAGACCAAAACAGTATCTAAGAGGAAGAGGAGCTAACACTACAGCACTAAAATTAAGATCAGTGAACCTAAGAACCAGAGTATGCTCAAGGACCAATCCACAGAACCGAAGGGATGTCGCAGACAGTGCTGGTAGCTTATCTGATACCCATTCTTGTCTTTTCTATTAGAATAGAACCCCAACTGTGTTGAGACAATGTGCCCAGCCAAAACTGCATTTCCCAGATGTCTGTGCAGCTAAGGATGACCACGTGTCATAGTAAAGGCTAATAAAATATAAGTGAAAGTTGCTGGATGGGACCTCTGGGAAATTTATTTGAAAGGATAGACTCAACTGACCTACATGATCTCTCTTAAACTTTTTCTCTTTTCTGGAACACAGTTATGATGTTGATGGTGGAATTACTACCTTGCAACCATGATCATAAGGACAAAAGTTGCTAGCTAAGATTAGAGGAGTAGAAAGCTGGAAGAAGCTACAGTCCCTGATAGCATGAATGATGATGATTTCTGGACTTCTTGTTTTATGAAAATAAGAACCCTCTGTATTCATTGTTATTCTCCAAAGAACTAGAACACACACACACACATACACACACACACATAAAGGGCGGAGAGGCAGAGAGAGAGAAACAGAGACGGATACAGATTTCGAGAAAAACACTGGTTGAGATTTATTTTAAGAAATTGGCTCTCATGTGCTTGTGGGCCTGAAAAGTTTGAAATTTTCAGGGCAGGCGAACAGATGGAAACTCAGGCAGGGTTTCTTTTTTTTTTTTTTTTTTTTAAGATTTTATTTATTTGACAGAGAGGAGGGAGATCACAAGTAGGCAGAGAGGCAGGCAGAGAGAGGGGGGAAGCAGGCTCCCCGCTGAGCAGAGAGCCCCATGCAGGATTGGATCCCAGGACCCTGAGATCATGACCTGAGCCGAAGGCAGAGGCTTTAACCCACTGAGCCCCCCAGGCACTCCCTAGGCAGGGTTTCTATGTTGTGTTCTTGAGGCTGAATTTCTCTTCCGGAAACATAGCTCTTAAGGCCATCAATGGATTAGATGAGACCACACCTACTTTATGCAGGGCAATCTACTTTATTTAAAGTCTACTCATTATAAATGCTAGTCACATATAAAAAAATAACTTCACAGCAACATCTAGACTACTGTTTAACAACTGGGCACCATAAACTAGATAAATTGACATATAAATTAACCATCACACCTTCTAAATCGTTTGAATCCCTGGGTAGTTGGGTTTCTATTGCAAACACAAGTACAAAATATGTTATTAGTGGCAAGGGAAAGAGATCGTACCTGACAACATGCGTAGTTCTAGGTGGTAAGAATGGAGAATGAGCAGGAGTAAGGATGGGGGAGGGGAGGACATAGATTAATAAATACTCTCTTAGCTGCTGGCATCATCTTAGCTTCTGTTCACATCTGCTGATGTTCACCTTGTAGACTTCAGAGGGTTTGAATCTAAAAGTTCGAAATCTCCTGACCTGTCAAGGTGGACAGTGCAGTAGTCATTGAGCTCACCTTTCCCCATTTCGTTATGAGAATATTATAATGATTAGGCAAAATGCACTGACAGGTCGCGTCAGCCATTTGAACACATATCAATGAGAAATTTGAAAAGTTCGAGTTCTTTATTTCTCTGATCTGTTAAGGGCACCTTTCCTTGAAATCCAACGGTTTTCTCTCCCCATGCTGTGGACTCACAGTCATATTTTAGTATATTGTTTCAAAGGCCTGCGGTGGTCTTTTTGTTTCTTAGTGAGATTGAAGCTGTAACATCAGCTTTTGACATTACTTACTTGACATTACTGTAGACCGCTTGTCTACAGCTTGCTGTAAATCCAGTAGGATTATCGAGGCCAATTTACCTCAGCTTTTAGATTTGAGATTTCATGGGCGAGTCATTCAGCTTCTTTAGGTCCTAGTTTCCTTACCTGTAAAATGAGGTATTCGTTCACCCTGAATCATCTCTAAATTCACTTCCAGTATAAAATGTTATAATTTTGTGGTATTAATCCGAGTGTTCTTTGTACCTTGGAAAGAAAAAAAATCCTTAAAGTAACTCTTTACCCTGGAATTCATAATTTCACTGTCTATACCCACAAAATCAAGTAGGACTAAGCTGGCTGTTTGTACCCCACAGTGGGTGCTCTCACATTTTTTCAACTTTCGTGGAAGTATGACTCTATGTGATAAAATTTACCCTTTTAGGGCGCCTGGGTGGCTCAGTGGGTTAAGGCCTCTGCCTTCAGCTCAGGTCATGATCTCAGGGTCCTGGGATCGAGCCCCGCTTCGGGCTCTCTGCTCAGCGGGGAGCCTGCTTCCCCCTCTCTCTGCCTGCCTCTCTGCTACTTGTGATCTCTCTCTCTCTCTGTCAAATAAATAAATAGAATCTTAAAAAAAAAAATTTACCCTTTTAAAGTAGATACTTGTATAATCATGACTGCAGTCAAAACATAGAGCATTTTCATAATTCCCCAAAGTTTCCTTACACCTCCAGTTCTCTAGAAACCATGGCTGTGTTTTGTGTCCTTGTGTTTTTTCCTTTATTAGAAGGTCATTTAAATGGAATCAGAGAGAATGTAGTCTTATGTGGCTGGCTTTTTCCACTTAGCTTAATGATGTGAAAGCTGCCCATGTTCTCACATGTATCAGTATAGATTGTTTCTTTCTATTGTTGCATACTGTAGCATTGTATGGATTTAAAACAGGGTGCTTCTCGGGTCACCAGTTGATAAGATTTGTGTCATTTCCAGTTTTTTGTTCTATCATGAATAGAGAGCTTCTAGGAACGTTTCCACATAGTTTTTTTGTTGTTGTTGTTTTCATTTCTGTTGGGTAAGTACCTAGGAGTAGGATTGTTGAGTTACCATTTTTCCATGTTATCCATGCTTATTTTCTTTTTTTTTTCCTTTTAAAACAATTTTAGCCATTCTAGTAAATATGTAGTGGTGTCTCACTATGTTTTTAATTCCCATTTTCATGTTAACTGAGTATATTGAGCATCCTTGCATTTCTTATTGTCTTCTTTACTGAAGGGTTTGGTCAAATATTTTGCTTACTTTTTTCATTGAGTGCATTGTCTTTTCTTATTGAGCTCAAGGGTTCTTTATATATTCTGGATGCAAGACCTTTATCAGATATATGTTTGCAAATATTTTCTCCCAGGCTGTGTCTTGTCTTTCGAAGTGTAGAATTAAAAAAAATTCAGGGGCGCCTGGGTGGCTCAGTGGGTTAAAGCCTCTGCCTTCGGCTCAGGTCATGATCTCAGGGTCCTGGGATCGAGCTCCGCATCGGGCTCTCTGCTAAGCGGGGAGCCTGCTTCCCCCTCTCTCTCTGCCTACTTGTGATCTCTCTCTCTGTCAAATAAATAAATAAAATTTTTAAAAAATTCGATAAATCCCGTTATCATTTTTCCCTTTATAGTTCATATTTCTTTGTCTTGTCTAAGGAATATTTGATAACCCAAGGTCACAAAGATTGTCTCCTATGTTTCTTATAAAAGATTTATAGTTTGAGCTTTTATTTGTGGACCCATGATTCATTTTAAGTGCAGCAAGCACAATTTTTAAAATTACTTTCCCCATTGCATTTTGTCCCTGTGTTGAAAATTAACTGGCCATTTATGTGAGAGTCTGTTTCTGTACTATCTGTCCTGTTCCACTGATATGTGTGTTTATCCTTATGTCAGTACAGCTCTGATACATAGCTTTATAGGTAGCACACATACTCAAATTTTGTCTTCTTTCACAAATACTTTTTGACTGTTCTAGGTCTTATGCATTTCAGTATAAATTTTAAAATTGTTGATCAGTTTCTCTAAAAATCCTGCTATGATTTTGGTAGGATTACACTGAATTTTGAGATCAGATGGAAAGAACTGACTCCTTGCAGTAATGAATTTTCGGATCCCTGAATACAGTATGTATCTCCATCTATTTAGGTCTACTTTAATTTCTGTCAGCAGAACTTCATTTTCAATGTACATGTCTTTCATGTATTTTATACAGTGTATCCTTAAGAGGTTTTTTTTAGATTTTATTTATTTGAGAGAGAGAGAACACACCCACATGTGGACCTGAGAGGGGGGTGGAGGAGGGATAGAGGGAGAGGGAGAGACTCTCAAGCAGACTCTGCACTGAGCTTGGAGCCCGATGCAGGGCTCATCTCACAACCCTGAGATCATGACCTGAGCTGAAATCAAGAGTCGGACACTCAACCGACTGAGCACCCAGGTGCCCCAAGAGGTTCATTCATATTTTTGATGCTATGGAAGTAGCATTTATTTTATTTTTTATTTTTTAATGATCTTATTTATTTATTTGACAGAGAGATAGAGAGCACAAGTAGGCAGAGCGGCAGGCAAAGGGAGAAGTAGACTCCCTGCCGAGCAGGGAGCCCAATGTGGGACTGGAGCCCAATGTGGGACTCGATCCCAGGACCCTGGGATCATGACCTGAGCTGAAGGCAACCGCTTAACCAACTGAGCCACCCAGGTGCCCATGGAAGTAGCATTTTAAAACTTTGGTTTTTATAAATAAACATTTGATTTTTGTAAATTGACCTTTTATCCTGTGGCTTTGGTGAACTAACTCTAGTCATTTTTTTTTTTTTTTTTGTAGATTCCTAAGGATATTCTTCATAGATAGTCATGATGTATGATTATGATAATATAGGCAGTTGTACTTCTTCCTTTCCAATGTATACCCTTCTTTTTTTCTTTGCCACATTGTGCTGGCTAGAACCTCCAGTTAATGTTGAATTGAAGAGGTGAGAACAAACCCTCTTGATTTGTTTCTTTCTTTTTTTTTTTTTTAATATTTCATTTATTTGACAGAGAAAGAGAGATCACAAGTAGGCAGAGAGAGGGGGAAGCAGGCTCCCCGCCAAGCAGAGAGCCCGATATGGGGCTCGATCCCAGGACCCTGGGATCATGACCTGAGCCGAAGGCAGAGGCTTTAACCCACTGAGCCACCCAGGCGCCCCTCTTGATTTGTTTCTAATAGGGGAAAATAATTCAGTATTTACTATTAAGTATGATGTTAGCTGTATGTTTATAGAGTCCCTTCATTAGGTTGAGGAAGTTACACTATTCAAAAGCTATCTGCCTCTGGGAGAGGAACAGGAAAACTGCTTGCAATGTAAGAATTTACACATAAATGCAAAAAAATTATTAATTCAATATTAGCAAATCAATTTACACAACATATAAAGTGCATATTACATCATGACCAAATGGGCTTCATCCTAAGAAGGCAGTTGGTTCAACATTCAAAACCAGTGTGTTTTATCATATTAACCCAAATATCTACCATATGAAAAATCATTTGACAAAATTCAGTAGTTATTAATGAAAAAATTCTCACTGTATCCCAAGATGGCTCTGCAGAGGTGATGACACCTTCTGCCTAAGAAAAATTTTGAAAAGCAAGACATTGAGACTATCCCATCACCACAGGCTTTCTTCATGGAGAGCCTGATTTTAGATGTTAATGCATTTGAAATTGAGATAAGGGCTATACCCTATAGACAGATTCTCAGGTATGATTTCGTATATTCCTTTTTACATATAGAGTAAATTAGTTACCTTATTGTTTCATTTGTCCAATATTTATCGAACACCTACTATGTGCCAGAAACTTCTTGACTCTGAGGGTTGAGCAGTGAATAAAACAGGGAATGAATTTCATAAAGCTACATCTACAATAGCTGGTGGAAAACTTAGAAACACAAACATGCTGATTATTTAGCTTAAGATAGATGAAAAATCCCATTATTTTAGCCCAATATGGCCAGTTCGAGTCATTATTTTTTTTATTCAGTCAAATTATGTTTTTACTGGAAGGCTTTCTTGCCTTTTTATTTACTCAAGGGGAAGACAATTTTCCTGACTAGATCTCAGCAATTCCCTCTTGTTAGGGTGGATGCCAATTCAATATACAGATAACTTACTCCGTAATATGTTTAATTATACTTAGTTGGGGAAATCCCAATAACATTAAAATACTCCATTTGGAAATATGGCATCTGTATATTTTCCAAATTCATTCTAAATCTTCTAAAAGCAGTGAGACCAGAGGTAATTACAAATCTAAAATGTAAAAGAAATAGTTTAGACACAACGCAGTGTTTAGTAAGTGAAAAGGATGCCTCAAGTATAATTGTCTGAATAGAAATTAAGTATTTTAAGAGAAGTCCTTTTTATATATACAAGGCGTTGAAATTTTAGTGCTTACTATATAATTTTGAATGCTGGCACCCCAAATATCACCAGTACAACCTGTTGATAAGTCAGATCTGTGTGTACTGCTTACTATTTTAAGGGAGATCACTACCTTCACAGTGTTTGTTCTTGTCTCAGAGGGAGAAGGACAAGATTGTGTCTTTGTGGGGCGCCTGGGTGGCTCAGTGGGTTAAAGCCTCTGCCTTCGGCTCAGGTCATGGTCTCAGAGTCCTGGGATCAAGCCCCGCATCGGGCTCTCTGCTCAGCCGGGAGCCTGCTTCCCCCTCTCTCTCTGCGTGCCTCTCTGCCTACTTGTGATCTCTCTCTCTGTCAAATAAATAAATAAAATCTTAAAAAAAAAGATTATGTCTTTGTGAAGAATTTTAAGGTTGGTTTCAGATGGTCTTTCAGTGTGGAAGCTTATTGTGATTGAGTAAGGATCATGGTATATTAGTGTCGGATTGGGGGCACAGCAAGGTGAGGGTACAAATTGTTTACGTTTTCCTCTGAAGAGCTGTTAGGGCTTTTGGGAAGTCCTACAATGAACAATACAACTATTTGCCTGGCAAGAGTCTTCTAGAATAATAAAGTTAGACTGATGTGGACAACTGACTAGTGAAGCCAGGTCATTGGTTCTCACCTGTGACTGTTTTGCCTCCCGGGGGGGGAGCGTGTTGGGCAAAGTCTGCAGGCGTTTTCAGCTGCTTCAGGGGGTTCGGGGCTGTGGTGCTACTTATATCTAGTCACTAGACGTCAGCCAGGGATGCTGCTAAACACCCTCAGGGCAGAAGACAACCTTCATGGGAAGAACTCTCTCGTCCAGTATGTCAGCAGTGCTCAGAGTGAGAAATCCCGGTGTAGACAGACGTCTGTAAAGGGCCAGATGGTAAAAATTTTTAGGCTTTGGGCCATATGATCTTTGTTGGAACTACTCAATTCTGTGGTAGTGCAAAGGGAGTCAGAGAGAGTACGGATGTATGGGCATGGCTGTGTTCCAAACTTTAGATACAAAAACAAGCAGGGAGCAAGATTTGGCCTGTCGGCTGTCATTTTCTGACCTCCTAATGGAGATAGTAAGCCATATGGGATGGGTGGTCCCAGTTCCCAGTGTTTAAGTGTATGAGTAGGTGGTTTCTGGTCTTAGCACTACGTATGAAAGGGTAATTTTCTCGCAGAAATCTCAGAGACACCAGGAGCACGTGGAGCACTGCTTGGTAACAGAGCGTAACAAAGAGGTAGGGGTTGGGAGGGATCCCTGTTGGACCAGCACAGGGGTTACCCCTCCACACTGCCTGGTACCCACAGCCATCAGTGTATCTCCAGGGCTAGGAGTATATTATCATGTGTGACAGTCAGTGCGGAGCATGGGCAGTAAGACATGGCCGTCACAGTGTTTGCAGCAGGAGGGCGGTGGCAACAGGCAGAACAGCTGCAGCCGAGGGAGCAAAAGGCGTTCTGGGAGGTCTCGGTAGCAGGTGTTACTGCAGTGAAAAAAATATTCCTATGTTGTCATGGAGAAAGCCACATTAATGCCTATGAGTACTCCTGAGATACTCCAGAAGGCCCCAAATGATTGGGTCACGACTTTATAGAGTGTTTAAGTTCAGGGTTTTGTTTTGTTTTGTTTTGTTTTTAATGGTAGCAGGTTAGAGTTATCCCGTTTTTATCTCAATAACTGTTTAGTATGGCTTATGGGGCGCCTGGGTGGCACAGTGGGTTAAGCCTCTGCCTTCGGCTCAGGTCATGATCTCAGGGTCCTGGGATCGAGCCCCGAATCGGGCTCTCTGCTCAGCAGGGAGCCTGCTTCCCCCCCCCCCCCCCCCCTGCCTCTCTGCCTACTTGTGATCTCTCTCTGTCAAATAAATAAATAAAATCTTAAAAAAAAAAAAAAAAAACAAAGCCCTCAAAAAACACAATGGCTTATAGCCATTATAGTGCTAGGGCCAATGTTACCCCCTGAGTAAAAGTGAGTGTGTGTATTAGAGAGGGAGGGTGGGAGACGCTGTATATGTTTATACTTAGGTCTGAATCATCTTTGATCTTACAAATTAAGTAAATTAACACCAATGCAATGGCTTCTTAATAAAAAAAACAATGGTCTTGGCTGTTCTCTGAATTACTAATGCCCTGAAACTGTCTGAAAGTCATTTGGATATGCTTGCTGATAATGCTCTTGATGAGGAATAAAATTTATTTTTTGCTTGAGAGCTAATTAATGTAATCTTTAAAATATATAAATCCCGTGGTGAACCCAAATAATTATAATTGAAATGTGGACCTTGCCAAAACTGAGAAAATTAAAATGCAAGCAAAATCTGTTAATATATCTAAATTTAAAAAAAAAAACAAGAAAAGAAAACCAATTAACTTCTGGAAACAGGGTTTGGTATTTAGAATGCAGGAGATTAAATTATGCAGATATCAAATTAACAGTTGGAATGAAGATGATGTTGCCTAGCTGCCTTTCAAAGCTTCATCTTGCTCAGGCTAATGTTGCTAGAGTGCTAGCAGTGAAGTGAGCTATTTAAAAGGCCACAGTTGTGTCCCCTAAATGGTCCGCACAGGGATCATAAAAATCCCTGATGGAATCTTTAGCAGCCTGGAGGTAATTGGAAGGAAGGCCTGGGACTAGTAATTAAATCACACATGTTTTCTGGGGAGATCGTATGTAGGTATACATATATAGAGATATAACTGAATAGATGAGATAGAAATTGATATGGACAGGTATATATTTCTGTTCATTTCTACAATACCTAGTCATTTTGATCATTTCAGTAAACAGCTGAGCAACTCCATTAAAAGAAAAAGAACAAGGAAGGCTTAGAATATAATTGCAAACCTTTTAGAATATACATTGTCATATAACACCAGTGCACCTGGTACATTCGGACAATTTAAGAAGAAAAACGAAGCAGCCAAATGAGTTTTTGTTTTGTTTTGTTTTGTTTTGTTTTATGCCTGCACTGGCCACCTTGATCCATGTCCTCTGATAGTTCCGTGTTATTACTACACTTAGGAAATCAGATAACTGCATCTTTGGTTCTTTGGAGTATTGCTGTGTGTTTCTCACTTACCAGAGGTTGTTTTTAGCATCATCTAGGTGCTGTGCCGTCACAGCCTCTTTCACTGCGTTATCGTAAGGAGTTCACTCTGGGAGCAATTTCTGTAGATACACTACCATAAAGAGGTTACGGTATAATGGTATGGATGGATTTGTTCTTCCCTCATTAGCCAGCCAGACAGGAGTAATTTTTAATATCAGATATGGACCGTGGGGGAACTCTTGTCCTTTTCTAAGACAAGCTATAGAGTGTGTACCCTGCCTCACAATGTTGCGATGACCATTAAAGTTCAGAACTCCGTCATAGGTGCCATCATCAAATGGCTGTGTTAATAAGACACCTGCGAGAGCAATCAGAGCTGAGAACGCTTCCAGAGACTTAGAACTCTGGAATTGACAGGGGCACAAGACATTCATTTTATTTGGATTATTCTGGCTTCTTAGCTCAGAGGAAAGGAAATGAGTCAGAAAAATAAAAGGTTTGTGGAATTAGTTTGGTATCATTGCATCCGTTCCCCCAAAAGGAACAAAAGAGCACAAAATGGGGGAAGAAGTGGAGGTAGACTCATTTCTTGCCAAGTACTATACAGATTTTTGTCGACTGGTGATGGAGTCGTGTCCTGATAAACCCTTTGTACTTTGAAAACATCAGAAGTTGAAAATGCACCTACTACACCTAACCTACCAAACGTCACAGCTCAGCCCAGCCTGCCTTAAGTGCGCCCAGAACACTTTCATTAGCCTACACTTGGGCACAGTCATCTAACACAAAGCCTCTTTTATAATGAAGGGTTGACTATTTCATGCAATCTATTGAATACTGTAGTGAAAGTGAAAAACAGAATGGTCGTGTGGGTACAGAATGGCTCCAGGTGGATTGGTGGTTTACCCTTGTCATTGGTGGCTGACCAGAGCTGCTCACTACCACTGCTCAGCATCACAAAAGAGTATCATTCATACTGCATCTCATGAGCCTGGAGAAAGATCCGAATTCAAAAATGAAAGTACATGATGCTTTTGCACCATCATGAAGTCGAAAATTGTAAGTCTAACCATCATCTAAGTTGGGGACTGTCTGTATTTGAAAAGCAAACTGGTAAGATGAATAGTTCCTGAATATAGTAACTGATTTAGCAAATATTAACTAATTTAGACTTGGAGTTATTAGGGTGAATACAATCAGATAAAACCTCTGCTTTAACAGAATGGCAGCCTAAGACGGGGTGCAGACCTTCACTGAATAATTACTCTGACGGAAGGAAGCAGAGTTTTATGGCCGCACAACATGAAGAAAGCAGATGTAGAATGGCGGTCAGCGAAGTAATTTAGTACTTGGAATATGGCTATACTAAATCCTACTCCAAACCGGAACGAATGCTTACCTAAATCAGTCTTTCAGTTAATCGTATGTGCCAAAAGCTTTTATAATAACCCTGTTTCTGAAGCTGCAAGTCTCTTTTCACATTAACTACTGAAAATTTTTCATCCTTTGTAAAAATTTGGATCTGTGACTAGGAAACCAAACAAGTATAGTACATTTCTTTAAGCTATGATACAACATAATTTTAGAGATGGAGAGTTTATGAGTTAATTATGCATACTTCACTATTAATACACACAAATAACTATAAAATTCTTAACTTAAAAAATTATTGTGAAAGATTTTTTATCCCTAAAGTTTCCCTAATTTGACAGCAGTCCCCTATTTTCTGGGCTTGGGAATGAGGACACGGCTGTATTTGCAGCCAATGGTTGCAATTTTGCAGCTTTGCAGTTTGTACACAACTAATCAATTTTGTGATAGAGCTGGTGTGGCATGTAAAAATCTGAATCCACATATTCAGGTGTGCTAGAAAGTTAAAGTAACTTTTTATTTCTATTTATTTGTCTAGTGGGTAGTGGAAATTAATCCATTCAGTTTCTTTCCCATCCTTGCTTTTCCTTCAGAGTTCAGTCTAATTACAGGGAGATTATATACCACTAAGGCATGGTAAAGGGACTTTGGCCTGAGTAATCTGTGCACATTGGCATCTTCCAAGTTGTCCTTGTTCCCATCTGTTCATTGATCCCCAGGAGTCATAGCCAAGTTCCACTCCCAACTACAAGCCACTTGCAGTTTGGCTCTTTCTGTGTCATTTGTGGATATAGGGAAATAATCTTGTTCTTTTCCACTCTGGTGCAGTTGCTCAGTAAGGCTCTCTCAGTGCCATTTGTCTAGACACCCAGTGAAGACGTTTCTAAATCTCTTCAGGCTTGCTGCCTCTCTAGAGTATCCTGGGAAAGGGAGTCCAGGTTCCCATATTCTTGGATCTGCAGTCTATCAGGGTTTCCCTTCACTGTCCACTTTCAGTATGAGGCTGTGCTCAGTAGAAGTGTAAAACTCAAGTCTAAGCTTTCTGAGGGTTCTATGCTATGTAGTCAGTGTTTTCCATAGAGATTTCCTGCAGTCCCATTAATCTGGGGTATCTTTTATAGTCTTGGCATGGACAGCCTTGCTCTGCATCATTATGTAATCTTTCTGCCACGAACCCTCTTTTTTTTTTTTTTTTAAAGATTTTATTTATTTATTTGACAGAGAAAGAGAGATCACAAGTAGGCAGAGAGGCAGGCAGAGAGAGAGGGGGAAGCAGGCTCCCCGCTGAGCAGAGAGCCTGATGCGGGGCTCGATCCCAAGACCCTGAGATCATGACCTGAACTGAAGGCAGAGGCTTACCCACTGAGCCACCCAGGCGCCCCTGCCACGAACCCTCTTAATCCAAAATTTTTCTCAGCTCCTTTTGTAGCACCCATTTTTTGAGATACAGATGCTCCATTTTCTAGCTTCCTGAGTGGGGCAAGGATCACTAAAGATCACAGATAACTGAATATGTCATTGAGTAATAGCATAAGGCCTTATGTTAACATATTTTTAGTGCTTTTAAGGATTATTAATGAGTGCATTCAAACCTCAAGTAAAACAACAAACCAGTTTTGTCTGGGTCTTGAAAGAATCTCAGTGTTCTGGAAAGAGATCCTGTTCAGATAACAGGTACTTTATATTTTCAAAGAGGGCTGTAGGGCTGTGTGCTTATTCGTGTCCCCATTTCCTGTAGGTTTCTTCTTCTTTTGATGGAGTATTAAATGTTCATAGGTTTATTGGAGTTTAGATTTTTAGAACGTTCCAAAAGTGAGTACCAACAAGTTTATTTAGAAATTGTTCTTGTTCTCAGTATTTCTTTCCAAAGTAAAATATTCTGATTTTTCAAATTTGCCTTACAGAGTAGGAAAATGATGTGTGTTTGTACCCTTGATGACTCACTTATCACTGTGTTTTTGACTTCTTGGTCTATTCATGACCTTCATACCCTGTCAGACTCTAAAGAATTAAACTTACATGAATGCAGTTATTTCTTTTCTACAAAAGCAAGCATAAACTGATGTTTTCTTTCAGATATTGCCCCTTGGAAATCCAAACAGGATCTATTTCTTTCTTTTTTGTGGTGAGTGAGTTGTATGAACACACTGCTATACACAGTCTTTATTTATTTTACAGTAGCACCATATTTCTCCATTCATTTTTGTGCTGTTTAATATGGAGGAAACAGCACTAGACTCTTTTCCAGAATTTCTAAGTGTATGTCCCGGTTCCATTACCTACCCATTAGCTATGTGATTGTGTTCATATTTACAACATCCACAAACTAATTTTTCTCATTGTTAAAATAGGATTAATGGTATCTTCCACTCCATCTCATAAGGCTTTTGCACATTTGTTGTTATTGCTAAATCTTTTACCTTAAATAGTTACTTAATCTTTCCATTTATAAATTAGAAATACCGTTCTCTCATTGTTGATTCAGAGGTTTACTTAGACTAGGATAATACATAGTACGGCAAAGACTCTCTAGTTGAATATAATCTCCCTAAAGTGCCTGTCAACCTAGACATTTCCATAGAAAAGGTTTTTTGTTTGTTTTGTTGTTGTATTTCTTGTTTTGGGTTTGTTTTTTTTTTTTTTTGGTTTTTTGTTTGTTTTTTGGCAAGTGTGGAGGGAAGTCGGCATCATGGCATTGAGGTTCAAGAGAAAGGTCAAGGAAATGCCTGTGCCTGAATTCCTAAACAGATAAAACTGTCAAATCCATGGAGACCTGACCTCCATAGATATACTTGCATATGAAGAAAACTACTTTTGTTGATCGGTGTAATGACATTCAGCCTCATCAGCCAGTCAGGTGAGCCAAATTCATGATGATAATGGCATTGTATAATAGTGATCAGATCTCAATGGTGATCAGAACAATGAGTTAAAGAGAAGGATTATATCCTCTAGGTAAAGTAGTCTGAACTCTTGGATTTGCTAGATTTGTGTGTTGTTTTGTATTTTCATTGTATTTTAGAAAGACATACGTCTAAGAAATGAAATATTAGATATAACAGATTATATCTATTTAAGGACAGCATATATGGTCTTTATGAAATGTAAAGACTGAAGTACATTCCAGATGAACCACTGACAGTCTGTTCTGCTCTGGTAATAGCATTCGTTTTTGAGATAGCTGTAGTGAGAGGGTTAGCAGACCTGTCAGAGGCCTGCTTTCTCCAGGCCGGGGGACTGCTCTACATACTAGGGTCAGTTTAGGGCTGTGTTGCTGTCCACTTGCTAGGTTAGTGATTGTTCTCTCTGTTCCTTCGTGCTACGTGTTGTGTGTGGTGAGTCTGAAATTCACCCTGAAATAAGAGAAAGTTTAGGAGGAGAGGAATGAGAACAAAGAAGTTGAAGTTATGCTGTTTTAGGAGCACAGTGATTCAATATTAGGTATTTTGTTTGATTCGAGTGACTGTAAATTATACTTCTGTTAACCAGGGTGAAAATAGTTTATAGGTGAATTTGAAAATGAAGGGATGTTTTGTTGGATATATGCTCATTTCTTGTATAGTCTATTTTATTGTTACCCAATCTAACATCTTCTGGTGGTGAAGACAATACCTAATTTAAAAGAAAAATAAACGTAAGCATATAGTGTTGAACTCACTCTAAATTGCTACTCATCAGCAATTAAACATGGCCTTGCCTTGGGTTCTTCATAGCCGATGCACTTAAAATAGTTTCTTTGGCATATCCTGCGCAGTTTGATACCATTTAGTCTCCTTACTGAGATGTTGAGAGGATTTCACTCTACCTTGAGGGAAAACCAAATGTCAGGTAGAAGGTTGAAATATAGGCTGATAGCAAAGAAGCCTTAAGCTCTTGCCAACATCATATTTGTTTCATCTAAGAAAGTGGTTCTCAACCGGGAATGATTTTGGCCCCCCAGGGAACATTTGGAATGCCTGGGAAACTCTGGGTTGTCACAGGTGGGAGGTGCTACCGCCACCTAGTTTGGCCCGGATGCGGCCAAACATCCCACCCCGCAGAGGACAGCTCCTACCCACTGCCTTCCCCACCCCCACTCAGAAGAAGAATTTTGTGGGCCAGAACGTCAATGGTGCTAAGGTATAGAAATCCTGACCTAGAACAAAGACATCTGATGAAATCCTAGGGTTTTTGAGGAATAGCGTTTCTTAGCATCATCAGTTCTTGGGCACTAAGGTATATTTCAAGAGTGCGGTCATCTATGTTCATAGGCACTGCTGCTTTGAGTTCAAATATATAGACTTCTCATCTGAATTCAGGGAGTTATAACTTCATGCATACCCTTAGCAAATACTCCCAGCTTATTCAATGCAGAGTCTATGAAGAGAGGTTTTTCCCCATCTGGGAAAAAATGGTATACTTTCCACAAAAAAAATCCATTGGAATGAAGAGGTTATCAAAGGCTTAGGTTAAACTATAAGACATTACTGTTTCTGTAGGTCAAAACTGTCACATATCAGTGATATCATGTGGCTCAACTCTACTGTGTAATCTGTTGTCGGATGATCACGATCCGACAGAAGCTCCCATTTGGGAGAGAGATGGTAGGATGCCTCCTTCGTGTGCCTCACTTGTGTTTTGGCCTATTGTAACAACTGTGGTGGGAATCTGAATACATTTGTGATACCTTAATAATTAGTGACAGTGTTCAGAATGCATTTTTGCAAGGACTTTTACCAAAATCCTTTAGGTTGGTTGACATAAATTTTTTTGGAACTATAGAGATAACAGTTGATAATGCTTGGAAATTTAAAAATTTTTTAACATTCTAGTTAGCATATGGTGTTCTCTTAGTTTCACATGTACAGTATAATGATTCACCAAGTCTATACACTGCTCAGTGCTCCTTCACCTAGTCCACCCATCCCCCCACACACCTCCCCTGGGGCAACCACCAGTTCTCTATATTTAAGAGTCTGGTTTTTTGTTTCTTTTTTCCTTTGTTTTGTTTCTTAAATTCTGCATATATGTGAAATCATATGGTGTTCGCGCTTCTCTGTCTGGCTTATTTCACTTTGCATAATACACTCTAGCTCCATCTCTGTCGTTGCACATAGCAAGATTTCATTCTTTTTGATGGCTGGCTAACATTCCATTGTATATATATAACATATCTTCATCATCCATTCATCTACTGATGGGTGCTCAGGTGGCTTCCATATGTTGGCTACTGTAAATGCTGTAGTAAGAATAGGGGTACATATATTTTAATTAGTGTTTTCATTTTCTTCAGGTAAATACCCAGTGGAATTACTGGGTCTTATGGTAGTTCTAGTTTCGACTTTCTGAAGTACTTCCATATTGTGTTCCATAGCGGGTGCACCAGCTTGCATCCCACAAACAGTGCACAACTGTTTTTTTTTCCTACATCCTCAGCAACACTTGTGTTGTTGATTTTAGCCATTCTGACGGGTATGAGGTGATACCTCATTGTGGTTTTGGTCTGCATTTCCCTGATGAAGAGTGATGTTGAATGTCTCTTCTTGTGTTTGTTAGCCATCTGTCTGTCTTCTTTGGAAAAATGTCTATTCATGCATTCTGCCCATTTTTAATTTGTATTGTTTTTTTGGTGTTGAGTTGCGTAAGTTCTTTATATATTTTGCTTATTAACCTTTTACTGGACATAACGCTTGCAAATGTCTTCTCCCATTTGGTAAGTTGTCCTTTTGTTTTGTTGATGGTTTCCTTTGCCTTGCAAAAGGTTTTTGTTTTGGTGTAGTCCCAAAAGTTTAATTTTGGTTTTGTTTCTCTTGCCAAAGGAGACACATCTAGAAAAAAATTTTGTATGACTAACATCAAAGGGATTACTGGCTATGTTTCCTTCTAGGGATTTTATGGTTCTAGATCTCACATTTAGGTCTTTAATCCATTTCGAGTTTATTTTTATGTGTGGTATAATGAAGGGTCCAATTTCACTCTTTTGCTGATATTGCTTAGAAATTTTGAGAATATCTCTATCAGTTTGGTTTTGGAATAAAATAGTCTCAGTAAAAATTAAGAAAATAAGAGGTTTGGGACCCTGAGTGGCTCAGTTGATTAAGCGACTGCGTTCAGCTCAGGTCATGATCCTGGAGTCCTGGGATCGAGTCCCACATCAGGCTCCCTGCTCGGCGGGGAGTCTGCTTCTCCCTCTGATCTCTCCCCTCTCATTCTCTCTCTCAAATAAATAAATAAAATCTTTAAAATAAAAAAATAAAAAGAAAATAAGAGGTTTAAGATAACTATTGAAAGATTGAAGGTCTGGAAATATGCAGCTGAAGGATCAGAGAAGAGTTACCATGACATCAGGCTGAAGCCTCGGAGGGGGTGAGGAAGCTGCCAGTTCCTAGGGAAGTCCGAGAAACTTCTACCATGACAAAGTATGGGATTTTGCAGAACGGTCTGGAACTAGACACCTGCCCCTCTGATGGTGATGATGTATTGAGCAAGAATAACCTCTGTTTCATTTCTTACCTTCCAATTTTCTTTTCTTTTTTTTTTTTTTTAAAGATTTTATTTATTTATTTGACAGAGAGAGGGATCACAAGTAGAGAGTCAGGCAGAGAGAGAGGGAAGCAGGCTCCCCGCTGAGCAGAGAGCCCGATGAGGGGCTCGATCCCAGGACCCTGAGATCATGACCCGAGCCAAAGGCAGAGGCTTTAACCCACTGAGCCACCCAGGCGCCCCTTCCAATTTTCACAAGAGTTCCTTGCAATAGTAAATTCTAACCTGGGTCTATAGAGTGAAAGAAACGTATTTGCAGCCATAGGAGGGACTAGGAAGTGGTGATGCCAGGGTGGTCACCACCAGTCTAACACAATGAAATCTCCTTCTCGATGGATTCCTTCACTCATCATTGAGGGTAGGTGAGGATGGGCAGCTTAAAGTTTCAAGGTTACACAGTGTTATAACTGTGTTTTCATAAAGACAGCTGAGGATGGGCATCTAAATCCTCAGAAATCGCAGTGTTAACTGCCTAATCATAAGGGGATGTGAGGATGCACAGCTTAAAATCTCAGGAGATTTCACAGTGTTTTAATTGCCTTATCATAAGAAGTCGTCAGTAATGAAAACGAACAGGGGAAGATCATTGTCCTCCTTCTTGCAGTCAGACAATGAGAGGTGCCTTTTGGGAGAAGAGAGAGAAGGAGAGGCTTGAATAACTTATTAATCAAGAAATACCCCCTCAGGAGAGTCATATTTCACTGTCTCTACCAGTATCCCAATATTAAAGCCAAATGGTGGGATGAGATGTGGACATTTTGTTTTATCTATAACTGAACTTATTTTCTATCTCACAGTGTTATTTTCTTTTAAAATAGAACACAGAATTTTTAAAAATGCTGGCTACACAATTATTTCATGATTAAAAATAGTTAATTCATACAGTTTCCTTCTCTCCTTCTCTGTAGGAGGCATCTAATTTGCAAAGGATCTACCTACCATCCTTCCTTCAGAGCAAAATATCTGATGTTTAGTCCTCAATTTATTTTTGTATCCTTCTAAGATATTCCTGTTTTTGCTTTCGTATATTAGTCAGGGTAGAATAGCCCATATTTGTTAAACTCTCAGTGGTAAAGAACCAGTTTCTATTATTTTCAATCTGTCACAGACCACTACTTTTGGAAAATACAATATAGATAAGTTACCAGAAGAGTGAAAATTTAAAAAAATAAAGCCAAGAAAAACAAAATACAAATCCGGATTTGTTTTTTATTCAGTCCAATAGATAAAAAATTTTTCTTTCAAATTGCTATAAAATTTCTAAAAACTTTTAATTTCTGTACTTAATTTCATCATAAATATCAAACAATATGCAGACTAGAACTTACTAGCATGGGCCACATTTTGATTAACATTAGGCTAAGCTATGTTTCATTAATAAACAAAACATAATCTCAGTGGCCTACAAGAATAGAAATTTATATTTTGCTTGTGTAAAGTCTGTTGTGATTATTCCTGGTCTGGACTCTGCTGGGTAGCTCTCTTTCAAATAGTGATGAAAGAATCCATTTCCCTTCCCTCTTCTGCTTTACTATGTAGTCTCTAATGTCCTACCAGAAGAGAATATGGTTAGGCACACTTAATACTAAGTCACCTGGTCTTTTTTTTTTTTTTATTAAAGTTTTATTTATTTATTTGACAGAGAGAAAGAGATCACAAGTAGGCAGAGAGGCAGGCAGAGAGAGAGGGGGAAGCAGGCTCCCCGCTGAGCAGAGAGCCTAACGCGGGGCTCGATCCCAGGACCCTGAGATCATGTCCTGACCCGAAGGCAGAGGCTTAACCCACTGAGCCACCCAGGTGCCCCAGAAGTCACCTGGTCTTGAAGTGATTGGCACCACTTCAGCTCATATCCTCTTGCCAGAACTAGTCATACAACCAAACTAACTGCAAGAGAGTCTGGGAAATGTAAAGGATCACATGAGTATTGACTGAAGAACTCTAGCAGTCTCACATACATAATTTGATATATTCTGTGATCTCCTTGTTCCCATTTCCACACCCATCTCACAGTATACACAATTTTCAGATGTTCTCGTGGGTATTTAATATGTAACTTACAAGGTCTGGGTGAGACTCACATTGCTTGTCTCAGGTCCTAACTGCCTAGGTATAGCTTATTGCCATTTCTTCTCTATGACTGCAATACTCTTCTGGCCTTGGCAAATATCTGTGAAATTTTCCATGAGAACTATGCATTAGTCTCCTTGGTATTCAGGTTCCATGTAGTCCAGAGAGTTTATCATCCCATCTGGGATTCTTTTGAGAGGACTGTGTTACAGCAGACTTAGACCTTATTCAGGGACTCTCTTAAAATCAAACACTTCAGTTTCCCTTCTGACTTTCCTCTTTCTCAACATCATTTGGAATCCCAAAATTTAAGGCAGGGAAAGTAGTTCTTTAGTCATCGTGATGCATTCTTCTTAAATTTATCCTTTACAGGATGCATTTTGACTTTGGTACTCAAAAGCACTTTATTTTCAGATTTTTGCTACCCTTCAGCTGCTTTTTTTTCTCAGCCTATAGCCTCTTCTAAAAGTTCAAACATCTATTTGGGTATGCTAATCCTGTTCAGGATATAGAAGTTATGTGAACAACCATGTGTTAAAAACTATTACAAAGTGGATACAATAAAATAATCATACTTGTACACATCTATAAGGCTACTGAATAACAGTGGATGCCGAGAAATCTTAATGAACTAAATTCCAGGGAGGGGTGAGCTCTTCATTGATGAACAAAGAGCCACAGACACTTCTGTACTTGGAAGCAATGTCTATGAGGAGTGTAAGTGGTCAGAGGAGTAGTCCTGATAGAGATGAGAGACTTCGAAGGAAAAAGAGAATACATCTGAACTTTTAGTGACACAATTGGCTGGCATGATGGATTAGAATTTGGAAGAGCCCCAAATGGAAAAATAAATCACTTGGTCCTATCTTAAAAGAATTTCCATTTCATGCTCTAAGCATTTTGCTGAGTAAGCAGCAGAGAGAGTTTGTGTAGTGTTTTGGTGTTGAGATTTTAGGGTCCTGGCGGAGGTCAATAAAAAATCAGAGGTCAATAAAAAAAAATCAAAGTTGCAAGCCAGTGCACCCTCCCACAGTTCAAGTCTTAATGATATCAAGGAGATTAATCTTTGAGGGTAGAACTGAAACAAAAAGAAATCTCTTTATTTTATTTTGAAGCTAGAGGTAAGATCAAATCAATGTTGCATCCTACCCTAGCTCAATTCAATTCTTGGTGGAATCTGAATTACAAGCCCTTGATCCTATCTGCCTTTTAGATGAGATGAGTTCCCCTTTTTAGGAAAAAGACTACACAAAAATATTATAAATCAGTCTTCTATATTCCTTTATATATAAAGTTTGGCATGCAATACAAAATTAAGCAGAAAAATGTGATCCATAATCAGGAAATAGAAAAAACAACAGTTAATGGAAATACCACACAGATGGCACATATTTTGCTATTAGCAGATAAATACTTTAAAACAACCATAATATGTTAAATACTTTCCAAGAAAAGGTGGGAAAAAATGGATGATGAGGTGGGAGAATACAAGAAAGTTAAAAATTCTAAAAATAACAAAACGAAAAATCCTTGAACTACAAAAACAAAATATATGAAGTAAAAAAAATGACTGGACACAGTAGAGTAAACGAACAGCAGATTTGACACTTCTTGGTAGAAAACTGATCCAAAGTCATCCATCATGAGAAAATAGAACATCAGTGAGTAGGAACAAGTGTACTAACATATATGTAGTTGGATCTTGAGAAGGAGATGAGAGAAAGGACAGGCAGGGCAGGAAAAATATATTAAAAGTGAATGGGGGGCGCCTGGGTGGCTCAGTGGGTTAAAGCCTCTGCCTTCAGCTCAGGTCATGATCTCAGGGTCCTGGCGCATCGAGCTCTCTGCTCAGCGGGGAGCCTGCTTTCCCCTCTCTCTGCCTGCCTCTCTGCCTACTTGTGATCTCTCACTCTCTCTCTGTCAAATAAATAAATAAAATCTTAAAAATAAATAAATAAATAAAAGTGAATGGCTCATGGGGCGCCTGGGTGGCTCAGTCGTTGGGCATCTGCCTTTGGCTCAGGTCATGATCCCAGGGTCCTGGGATTGAGCCCCACATTGGGCTCCCTGCTTGGCGGGAAGCCTGCTTCTCCCTCTCCCACTCCCTCTGCTTGTGTTCCCTCTCTCACTGTGTCTCTCTCTGTCAAATAAATAAATAAAATCTTAAAAAAAAAAAAAAGTGAATGGCTCCAAACTTTCCAAAGTTGAAGAGTAAATACCAATATACAAATTTCAGGAAGTTCAATAAATCCCAAACAAGACGAATGAAAATAAAGCCATAGTTAGACACATCATAGACAAACTGCTCAAAACAAAAGATAAAGTGAAAAACTTAAAATCAGCTGAAGGAAAATAGACTCCATACATATAAAGTAAAGATGACAATGATAAATTACTTATCAGAAACCGTGGGGTACTAGAAGAAAATAGTGCCAGGAAGTGATTCAGTTCTAGTTTTCTTTCTTTCATCTATGGAGAAGAATGAACATGGATTATAAGCGTTCTTCTTGGTGCTTCCTTCCATCTTTGCAGCAGCTTTATGTCAAGACAAGGAACTCCTTTCAGAGAATTCCAAACTGTGTAGGATAATTTCACTAGTTTTTATTCATAGGTAAATATGTGAAAATACCATAGGATGGAAGCAGGGCATGGTTAATTAGGTTCTTCTTTTCTCTTATTTTTTTTTAAATATTCAGGATAAGAACATGGAAGGCAGTTTTCCTTCACTTCTTGTGTGGATACCTACCAAAACAAATGCAATGGGAGCAATGTCAGAATTACTACTCTATACCTCACAGTGAGGTGTGTGGCAAGTTATCAGGCTGGGACAAACTGTTATGTCACTTTTCTCAGTTTCACATTTCTTTTGCTCTAGGATTAAGCACAGCATCAGTATCTGGCAAGAGAAAAGTTTCCAAAAATATAGTCTTAGCATTTTATGCTGTAACATAGAAACTTTAGAAATCATCTGGTGTAATCCATGCATTTTATGCATGAAGAAATTAAGCCACAAAGACAGTAAGTGACCTCACTGTCATGACTTGTTAGTGGCACAGTCTGATCACCTCCCTCCATCTGATCTGTTTTCCAGCAAACCACCCTGAATCTTTTGTCTTCAAAAACATGTTGAGAGAGGTATCAGTTATGTTTGTTTTCTTCTCTTTCATTGAGAAAACCTTTCCATTCCGTGAAAGCGTCATTGAATCAGCATGCTTGTGAAAGTAGCTCTGTCTTCAAATTTTTCTTCACTACCATGCTTGTCTCTCTCCTTGGCTCTCACTTTCTACTCTTTCCTCCCTCTTTGCTTCTTCCTGGTTCTTCCACTCCGTTCCCTATTTCTTCTGCCTCTCATCCATCTCCCTTTTCAGTACCTTTCCCCATGACCATAAAAGGGCAGCATACAAAATAAATGCTACAATTATCAAATTAATCTTTTATACAATACCCTTCAGATAGATAAGTATTCCTTTAGTCATTGAACTGGCCTTCATTTCAGATTAATAGGAAATAATAGTAAATTAACTTGAATTTCATGTGTGTAATTAACATTTTGGAGTCTTATTTCATATGAGGAGACCAAGCTCTGTCAACAACTTCATATGGAAATGCTTCTAAATGGAGGAATAAATAAATCCATGAACAATCATTCATCCTTTGGAAGTATAATCAGAATTAATGAGTTGAAAAATTGTTTTTACTGCCAGTAACACTGGCCAATAAATATCTAAAATGGCCATAAAATTTGAGTGTGGTTAGCTCTGACTGAGACCTTCAAATGTTAGCTGAAGCAGAAATGAGAAAATGAGAATGATGTTGTGCGAGTCATTGGCTTGTTTGCTCTCAGATCCTGTTGGGGTTATCTATTGCTATGGAATGGCCCACCACAACACTTAGTAGTTTAAACAATGATAATATTTATTTTGCTCGTGGACCTGCAATTTGGGTAGGACTCTGGAGAAAGTATGTGTCTGCTCCATGTGGCATCAGCAGGGGTGACTTGAAGGCTGGGGTTGGAATCATCTAAAGGTCCATTCCTTCATTTGTCAGCTGGAATGTCACCTGGGGCGGTGATCAGAATATCTATATGGGTCCTTTACTCATCTCTGCTTGGCTATTGCTAATCCCTAGACAGTCTAACCTGTATTTAATTTTTCAGGTCTTTAACAATCTACAGTTTGGAATTGTTTCCCTGTATTAAAGTCACTCTGTTGGATTACACCTCAAAGAACTTGGGTTCCAGGGATGGAGAGACACACACACACACACACTAAGAGAGAGAGAGAGAGAGAAAGAGGAGGAGGAGGTGGGGCAAGGTGGAATGAACAAGGTAGAAGCTGTATATTTTATGAATTCATGTAGTCACTTTGTTGCTACATTCTCTTCCTTAGAAGCAAGTCATCATTAAGGCCAGCCATATTCAAGAAGAGTGGAATTAGTTTCCATTTTTGGTAGCCAAGAGTGCCAAAGAATTTATCAACATGTTTTAGAACCACTATAGTTTCTGTCCTCTAGTCATTTGCTTCTTTGTTCAGATCCAGGCCTTGCCTTTTCCCTCCTCTTATCTATATTCTAGGGAATTTAGTTATGCACACTATATCCCTCAGGACCCCTTGCCTCCTGGCTTCTGGTTAGGGGCAGCCGGTAGAAGGCCCTGAGAAGAGATTGGGAGAGAATATAAGGGAGGAAGCCGAGATAGTTATGTCTTGTTCTGCTTCAAGCAAACTCTGGAGCAGTTGATGTACCTCCTTTTTGGTTCCAGTTCCCTTTGGGATTCCACATTCCCCCTGCCTTAGTGCCTAAAGAACCTGTACTGTAATTCCTAAAATTCTTCTTGTTCAAACCACATCATGTTGCTGTATTGCTTCTACAATAAACTGAGTTCTTATGTGTTCTTTTTTTATGCTATCAGATGGCAAGGGAGTTTATTATATGTCCACATAAAGAGTTTTTCTTGATCTTTCATATGCAAAAGTTACTGTTAAAAACTTAGGAGTTTAGAAACAACGACAAGAAAGTCTTTTTGATTTTTGGGGAAAGTAGGAGGAAAATTTGGAGGAGTTTGGGTGCTCAGTGGGGTGGCATTGTAGGAGCTATGAAATTACAACTTCTTCCTCTCCTTACATTATAGATACAGTTTATTTGTAATTTTTTACTTTAAAATTGAAGTCACTAATCTTATGATTCCTGTATTGCCTTGACTTTGTTAATAATTAATTTCCTTTGCTTGGCGTATCTTTAATTCGCACCATAGTGTTTGAGAGCTTCCAATCTGTGGATCTGAGCAAATGCATTATTGAACATTCTTCCAACAGTTCTCTTTTCATTTTGCTCCTGTGGCCTTCTCATTACTCAGTCTCTAAAACATACCAAGCTTGTTGTTTTCCTTAGTACATTGCTGATAGCATATTCTTTTTGTATATGCCACTCCTCTTTCCCTTTGTAGGGGAGTCTTAGGTTTTATTGATGACACTGTCAGCCAGGAAGATAGATTTGTGTCAGATGGAGAAGAATTTTAGCCCTTCTCTTAAGCTTCAGCATCTGTAGTTCCCAAAGACATCTTTCTCAAGAGGAAGAAGCACAGCCACCTAATATAAGACCGTATGTGAACAGACCAGTGTTTCCATGGTGGAAGCTTTGCGCTTATCAAGAGATGCCAGGTATATTGTTCAGAGACACAGCAGACTCTCCGACAAGGACAGTGCAGCTCAGGCACAGTTCCCAAGGGGCTCTCAGAATCTCTCCCTTTGCTGGCCTCACGCACAGTGGAGAGAACTCAGGGTAGTCCCAGAGTAAGCTCTGCCTGGTCTTATAAAACACTTGGGGATTAAGGTGAAAGAGATGGTTGAATATAAAATGTATCGGGATGTAAAGATTACTTGATGTTTTCTAATCCCAAATGTTTAGACTTAAAATGTGAAACTCTCACATCAAAAATCCTCACTTATGTTTCTTCAGTATTCCTCTATCAAGTAAATTAGCATATTTCTTATTTAGTCCAACTCAGTAAAGATTGCAAGGTCTACTGGTCACTTCAAAATTTTTGGTGTGCTTCCAGCAAAGGAAACAGTCGACAAAACCAAAAGACAATCTACAGAATGGGAGACGATATTTGCAAATGTCTTATCAGATAAAGGGCTGGTATCTAAGATCTATAAAGAACTTCTTAAACTCAACACCCAAAAAACAAATAATCCAGTCCAGAAATGGGCAGGAGACATGCACAGACATTTCTCCAAAGAACACATGCAAATGGCCAGCAGACACATGAAAGAATGCTCGATATCACTCGACATCAGGGAAATACAAATCAAAACCACAATGAGATACCACCTTATACTGGTCGAAATGGCTAAAGTTAATAAGTCAGGAAATGAAGATTGTTAGCAAGGATGTGGAGAAAGGGGAACTCTCTTACACTGTTGGTAGGAATGCAAGATGGTACAGCTACTCTGGAAAACAGTGTGGAGGTTCCTCAAAAAGTTGGAAATAGAGTTACCCTATGACCCAGCAATTGCACTACTAGGTATTTACCCAAAGGATACATAGTGATCTGAAAGGGCACCCACACCCCAACGTTTATAGCGGCAGTGTCCACAACAGCCAAGCTATGGAAAGAGCCCAGATGTCCACTGACAGATGAATGGATAAAGAAGATGTGGTATATGTATACAATGGAATAGTACTCAGCCATCAAAAACAATGAAATCTTACCATTTGCAACAATGTGGATGGAGCTAGAGGGTATTATGCCAGGCAAAATAAGTCACTCAGAATAAGACACATCATATGATTTTACTCATATGTGGAATTTGAGAAACAAAACAGAGGATCCTAAGGGAAGGGAGGGAAAAATAAAACGACAAAATCAGAGGAGGAGAAAAACCATAAGAGACTCTTTTTTTAAAAAGATTTTATTTATTTATTTGACAGAGAGAGACAGCGAGAGAGGGAACACAAGTAGGGGCAGTGGGAGACGGAGAAGCAGGCTTCCCACTGAGCAGGGAGCCTGATACGGGGCTGGATCCCAGGACCCTGGGTTCATGACCTGAGCCAAAGGCAGACGCTTAACGATCGAGCCACCCAGGCGCCCCACCATAAGAGACTCTTAACTCTATGAAACAAACTGAGGGCTGCTGGAAGGGAGGTGGGTAAGGGAATGGGGTAACTGGGTGATGGGCATTAAGTAGGATGCATGATGTAGTGAGCAGTGCGTGTTATATGCAACCAATGAATCACTGAACTCTACCTCTGAAGCTAATAATACACTCTATGTTAATTAACTGAATTTAAATTAAAAATATTTATGGTGGGGACGCCTGGGTGGCTCAGTTGGTTAAGCGGCTGCCTTCGGCTCAGGTCATGATCCCAGGGTCCTGGGATCGAGTCCCACATCGGGCTCCTTGCTCAGCGGGGAGCCTGCTTCTCCCTCTGCCTCTGCCTGCCTCTCTGCCTACTTGTGATATCTCTCTCTCTCTCTCTCTCTGACAAATAAATAAATAAATTCTTTAAAAAAAAAAATATTTATGGTGTGCTTCAATCTTAAGAGAAATAAACATTTTTTACAAGACGCTAAATGACCACTCATTCATTTCAACATTTATTAAGTGCCTACTCTGTTAGACACTGAGACTTTATAGAAAATAGGAGATATGTATATATATATATATATATAGTTTCTGTTCTCAGTGTATCAATATATATTATGGTAATTTATTACCTACTGAAGTTCCTGGGTTTATGATGTTTGTACTGTCTTCACTCTGTTAGTAATTTCAGTCTTTGTAGTAGTTATTCCTTCTGCTTAGAAGTTCCTCTCCTCTCTTCTCCATCTGTGGAATCATGCCATACTCATTCATTGCTCAGTATCCAGCCCAAACAACTCTTCTGTCTCTAGGGAAGACTCTGTTTTCCCTCTTCTGAGCTCCACAAGCACCAGTCATTTGTGTGTGTTTGTCTGTTTATGCATCAGTCTCCTTATTAGCAGTGGGATGCTCGTCTTGATTTCACTAGCACCTAGCACAGAGCCTAGCACATATTAGATGCCCCTTTAGTGTAAATCACATTGACTTGAGTGAATAGCTCAAGGGCATCTCACCTGTCTGTGGTATTATCTTATAACCGAGTGATCAGAAAAGACTTTGCCCCCCACAACCCCCAAGGAGCCTGAAGAGTATGAGGAAGCAAACCCTGTCCTTTTCTTAAGGAAGGTTGCTCTTCAGTGACACACCCTTGAAAGTGGTATTAGGCCATTTTCTTCCAGCCATGGGCTGTGTCCTCTCAGTGCTGAGAGCCCCATTGTTGACACAGCTGATAATATTTTCATTAATTCAAATGAAGAAGCGGTTTGGCAGCAGAGCCTTGACTGACACTGGCATGCTAATCACCTTGGCACTTCCTTTTATTTTTTGGCTGAAAGAAAAGGTTATAAGGAGAGTGCCAGGGAATGAGGGAAAGCAGGTCATGAAAGGCTCCACTCACAGTCAAAAGTGGTGTTAAAAATATAAGACTACTGCACAGAATGCTAGGTCTCGTCATGTTCCTCCAGTGATCCACAAGAGTCAGTGCTAATCTTTTTTGTTTTTTAAGGTTTTTATTTATTTATTTGACAGAGACACAGCAAGAGAGGGAACACAAGCAGGGGGAGCGGGAAAGGGAGAAGCAGGCTTCCCACCGAGCAGGGAGCCCGATGTGGGACTCGATCCCAGGACCCTGGGATCATGACCTGAGCCAAAGGCAGATGCTTAATTACTGAGCCACCCAGGCGCCCCTAGTGCTAATCTTCTATTCAGCTTTGTGGGCATGAATTTACACAGAGGAGATATTCTAGGTGAAAAAGTTAAGCTGATGGGTGTTAAAAATTTTAGTTCCCAGGCTGTGTTTTTGACTTTCACTTAGAATTCAAGATTTAGTTGAGCTCCACTTAAAAAAAAAAGTCCAGTAGTAATGTGAAAACCAAAATTCTCCAACAGCTATGGACTCAAAGACCAAAAATCCTCAACAGAAATTCTTAGGTTGTTAAGTAGCACCCGATAACAAATGAGCGCAGATGGGAATAATTAAACACTACAAAATTATGCCAATTCATCGACAAAAGTTGTTGGCCAGGTTTTGAAAAACATCGTACTCACCTACTCATTATTATACTGCTACATCTCATAGAGGCTTTGCATATAAGTAAGGTTAAAAGGTCAGGGACATGTGATGTTCACTGTGTCCCATGTAGTAAGGAGCCATATTGGATTTCTGCTGTTTTCCTCTCTAGATACACTCCCATCCTTTCTCTTCCCTGCTCCTTGCTATGGTATTCCTGTAGATCACATTAGCAGGGCTCTTCTACCTTCTGGCTTCTGATTGGATTTGACCTGTAGGGAGCTTGGGAGGCTGAAGGGAAGAAGAGAGAGAACAGGGTATTTATTTCTCAAGATCATTTCTCACAGTGTTGTTCTGGATTGGCTCTGTCCCTCGAATTATCTTCTTGAGGTACCCACTCTATACACCTTTCTCATGTTTTGGGTTTCAGTAACTTCTCCCTTGTTTCTTAGGACCTAGTTTTGGTGACAGCTGCATGGTTGCTAACCTTAGGTTATTGCCCTATCTCTTGTGGTTCCCCAATGCCCAAACTAATCCTTTGAACTACGTAACTCTCTCCACCTTTTACGAATTATTTTAATTTTGGTATGACCTGTGTTTCCTGACATGACAACGTAAAACTGAGAACAACAAAGCTGTGTCGAATGGAGTATCCTCAAAGAGCACAGTAGGAGCTGGGTATACAAATGTCATTATGTGATATGGAAAACAAACGTCCTTTAATGAAGGTCAAAAGATAAAGCATAAAATATGTGCCAGCCTTAAAAGAGAAAATAGATCCCCATTTATAAGTAGGAAAAGGTGAGTAAAAGAACATGCAGGCAGCTTAGACGAATGCGCTACTTTACCAGCTCGTAGGATATTAGTTCTCAGAAAGAGCAGCCTCAGACATTGCACAGATCCTAAATGTAATTGAAATTTTACAATATAATTGTAAAATTATTAAATCATCTCAATCATTTTCTGGATGAATAGGTTAGTGGAAGTAAGTACCCCATATCTAAGTAGAAAGGCATGTGCACAAATATTGTGTTTTTGGCATTTTAAATTGACTTAACATTGAAAGACTGGGTATAATTGTCACAAATCAGCAAACAACAAGACTGCAGAAGGATTTGACAAGTGTACCCCATCCTCTGAGCAGTTTTACAGTGTTGGTAAAACATACCTATGTGAGTGGAGGGTGCCAGCTTCTCCCCTGACAGGGAGCAGTTAATCAAATGTCCCAGGCTTTAAGCAGGATAAAGACTCTCCTTACATTACCTGGTGCTATGTGTTTTAATAAGATAAAATCCCTGGCAATTAGGAATCTTCATCTTACAGCTTTTGCAAGTATCATTTTTATATTTACCAGATGCCTTATCGAGTCCAAATTCTCATAAATGAGAAAATAAAATCTTTTCCTTCATACTTCTCTCTCACATTTTAATCATAGATAATACATCTTTTTAAGAAGTTTTTGAAATTAAAAAAAGATAGATCACCTATAACTCTCAGTAATGTGGAAGAGTAAACCTGCCTATGTAAAGATTCCTATAATTAGGGGAATGGCCCAGCCACTCTGTAGTCATAACAAAATTGTTAGACAGCTTCCTTACTTGGAAAACTGAACCTACATTTACTATGCTAGAAGTCACATTTTATAAAGTATTAAATACATAAGTCTTATAATTAATTTGTAAATATCAATACATATTGTTTAGTAATGTAAGTAAATCAAATTATGATTTAAATATTCAGTTATATCTGCTAGTGACTCCATGGATTCAGTAGTTTTGTTTTTTTTTTAAAGACTTTATTTATTTGACAGAGAGAGGGAGAGATCACAAGTAGGCAGAGAGGCAGGCAGAGGGAGAGGGGGAAGCAGGCTCCCTGCTGAGCACAGAGCCCGATGCGGTGCTCAATCCCAGGACCTGAGATCACAACCTGCACCGAAGGCAGAGGCTTAACCCACTGAGCCACCCAGGCGCCCCTGGGTTCAATAAATTTAAATAATAGTTATGCTGGCAATGCCAGTACAGCCGATATTTATAAAGCACCCCCTAGGTTCCAGATGTTTCTGGAGATAGAAGGATAACTAAAACACAGTCCTTATCCTCAGAAAAATTGAAATCAAAGGGAAGGGAGAAAGCATGCATGTGATTGAATAAAATGTAAGATGAAACATGATAAAGTCCTTTAGGGAAATAGAAGAAAAATGTTACAAGTGTTTACAGGAGTAGATCATATTTGGTTGAGTTTATCAGGAGAGGAATCACTGAGGATATTTGAGAAGGAAATAGATCCAGAAGGATCAATAAGGTTTCAAAAATAAAGTAATGAGACCAAGGGTGGGAAGTAAAGGGCAAGAACCTTACATGAAGAAATAATATAACAAAGACACAACAGTTGGAAAACCTAGAGAATATTTAAGGGATAGCCAAAAGTGCAGATTAACTAAGCATAGGATAAAAGGATTATATTCAGCATCCAACAGATAACATAATATGTCTGTGTAGTATGAAAAAAGAATTTATTTAGTGTCTGTGGTAAACAGTCAATAAGAATGATGCAATCTTTGCCTTCAGGGAGCTTGCATTCTTAAAGGGCAGGGAAAGGCAATAACCAAGTATCTAGTTAAAATTGTAAAGCCTTGCGTGGCAGGAAGGATGGGAGAAAAAGATGACAGGAATGGATATGCCTTGGCCTTGAGGACGAGTGTGTTTTGCTTACAAGCATGCACATTCTAGGGAGATCAAGAGGAAGGACCAGATATGAGCTGTGGTCTTTATCCGAAATCTCTCTAATCAGATTTTAATCTCTACATCACACCAAGTGTAGAGAGATCAGTAGGCCTTTTCTTCCCAGTACTTTCAAGAGAAGGTATAAGTATGGATGACCATTTGTCTTTTATGAGCAAGAGAAGAGTTTCCTTTCTACCCCTAAGACATAAATTTGTAGAAAACATTAAAGACATGGTTGAGACTTTAACACTTTGTGTAGTAATAAAAATATTTCTACTTACAACTGGATAATTGACTACTAGAAAAACATAAGCGATTAGGGGTTATTCTTTCTAATTATCTCTCAAATTCTTCAAATTACAGAGTTCTCTATGGAACTTGTATTCCAAACATCAAAATAATTCCTGACATGAAAGGTTATTTCAGCTCATGATGCATTTCTTTTTTTTTTTTTTTAAAGATTTTATTTATTTATTTGAGAGAGAGAGAGATCACAAGTAGGGAGAGAGGCAGGCAGAGAGAGAGGGGGAAGCAGGCTCCCTGCTGAGCAGAGAGCCCGATGCGGGACTCGATCCCAGGACCCTGAGATCATGACCTGAGCCAAAGGCAGAGGCTTTAACCCACTGAGCCACCCAGGTGCCCCCATGATGCATTTCTTTTTAAAGCATTTTACTGAAAATTCCATGAAACATACATGCTCTATCTCTTAATAAAGAAATTGAGGTCAGTAATATATATAGACTATTAGACTGTTATATTCTTTTTTTTTTTTTTTTTAAGATTTTATTTATTTGACAGAGAGAGACAGAGAGGGAATACAAGCATGGAGAGTGGGAGAGGGAAAAGCATGCTCTCCGCCGAGCAGGGAGCCCGATGCGGGGCTTGATCCCAGGACCCTGGGATCATGACCTGAGCCGAAGGCAGACACTTAACCCGCTGAGCCATCCAGGCGCCCCTAGACTGTTATATTCCTATTTGGTATCAGGAAGAGAGAAAAGGAAAAGCACAAAGCTTTATTATTATTCTTTGGCAACACATTAAAATAATTAAAATTTACAAACCTAACTGACACATCATAATCACCCGAAGTTCATAGTTTACACTGGGGTTCATCCTTGGTGTTGTACATTCTAGGATTTCTAACAAATGTGAAATGACATGTATCTACTGTTGCATTATCATACAGGATAGTTTTTCCACCATGAAAATCCTCTTTGCTCTGCCTGTTCGTCCCTTCTCCAATCCCTGGTAACCACTAATATTTTTGCTGTCTCCATAGTTTTGCCTTTTCCAGAATGTTACATAATTGGAATCACACAGTATGTAGTCTTGTCCAATTGGCTTCTTTCACTTAGGAATATGCATATAGGTTTCTCCCTGTCTTTACATGGCTTTAGAACTCATTTCTTTTTAGCATGGAGTAATGTTCTTTTGTCTGGATTTACTGCAATTTGTTTATTCATTCAGCTGCTGAAGGACATCTCGGTTTTTTCCAAGTTTTAGCGGTTACAAATAAAGCTGCTATAAACAGTTATGTGCAGGTTTTTGTGTAGACATCTTTTCCATTCATTTGGGTAAATACCAAGGAGAATGATTGCCGGATCATATGGTAAAAGTGTGTTTTACTTTTATAAGAAACTGTCAAACTGTCTTCCAAGGTGGGTGCACCATTTCGCATTCCCACCTGCAGTGATTGAGAGTTTGCGATGGTCTCCATCCTCACCAGCATTTAGTGTTGACAGTGCTCTGGATTTTGGTCATTCTAATAGGTGTGTAGTACTAGCTCTTTGCTTTAATTTGCATTTCCCTTATGACGAATCGGGTTGAACATCTTTTTGTATGCTTACTTTCCATCTATGTATCTTCTTTGGTAAAGTGCCTGTTTGGGTCTTTTGATCATTTATTAATTTGGGTTGTTTATTTTCTTATTGTTCACTTTTTTTTAAATAAAGATTTTATTTATTTCACAGAGAGAGAGACAGTGAGAGAGGGAACACAAGCAGGGGGAGTGGGAGGGGGAGAAGCAGGCTTCCGGGACCACGACCCGAGCTGAAGGCAGACACTTAATGACTGAGCCACCCAGGCGCCCCTTATATTGTTTACTTTTAAGAGTTCTTTATGTATTTCAGATAACAGCCCTTTTTTAGACGTTATCTTTTATAAATATTTTATAAATATTTTCCCCAGTCTCTTGACGTTATCTTTCACAGAGCAGAAGTTTTTAATTTTAATGAAGTCCAGCTCATCAATTATTTCTTTCATGGATCATGCTTTTGGTATTGTATCTAAAAAATCATCACCTACCAAGGTCACCTACATTTTCTCCTGTGTTATCTTCTAGGAGTTTTATAGTTTGCATTTTACATTTAGGTCTGTGATCCATTTTGAGTTATTTTTCTGAAGGGTGTAAGGTCTGTGTCTAGATTTAAAAAAAATTTTTTTTTCCCACATAGATGTCCCCTTCTTCTTCCCTTTCTTCTTTCCTTTACTGACTTTGTATTCTGGTTTATTTTTGTTTCCCCTCCTTCCTTTTCTTCCTTTCTTCCTGCCAACCCCCAAAATCCTCTCCACAACATGTAGAAAAGAAAGAAATAGATTTACTGAAAAAGCATTAAAGCAGATTACAATGCGCATCCTGGGAAATCAGATAAAAATAAAAAGACTGAAAGACATCCCCTTTTTATAAAGCCAAGTAGTTGAAATTCATTTGGTACAGATTCTCTGCATTAGAGGTAACTCTTCTTGTAAGAGGACTTGACAGCATCCTTGCTATGTATCCTTTGATAGTTCATCCAAAGTTCACCTGGTAATTGAGGCGGCCATGTTTTTGCTAATTGCTCTTATCCAAAAGAATACAGAATTTTTTCTTATCTCTATGAGAAGCAAATAGTTTACAGCTCAGAGAAAGGCAACTAGGTTAGACTCCCAGGGTGACACAAAAATAGGGGCACTCTCTTCCTTAATGTTTACCTTTCAAAGAGTTGGTTCTCAGACGCTTAAGAAAAGAATTCCTGAGTTGCAGAGCTCACAGTGGGCTTACCCAGCCTTTGTCAAGACTTGAATACACATCAAAGGAAGGATTCACAAATACTCAGTTTCTCAGGGAAATGCTCTAAGGGGGAGGGGAAAGAGGTCTCTTCCCCTTTTGGCAACAGGGAAAATTTCATTTTTAAATTTCCCCTTAAACTTTCAACAAATACTTGGCCCTTGCTCTTTGGTGGGCACTGCACCGCGCACAGATGGGTGACGGAGCGGAGAAACAGGGAGTCGTTGGCGGCGGGGGGTGCGTGATTGAGCCTGAGCCTCGTGGCAGAGACCAGAGGATGGTGACAGCAGTGTCAGTCTTTTCAGCACCAGCTAGACTGCTTTCTTCTGCAGTGGGCTGATCTCTCAGCTTTGCCAGGGTAGAAACACAAAGAGCAAACTTGCTGTTTTCTTTGGAGATACTGGCTGAATGAAACTGTTCCCTTTGTTGAGATACATTTCGTTGAGATACGTATGGTTGAACTAAAAAGGCCTTATGTCTGAATGGGGTATTCTCTCATTTCACCGACTTTATTTACAAGGACCTAAAAGATGGCCTGGGAAGCAATGTGATAGATGAAGTAGGACCTGGACTAACCACAACTAAACAGATGTGTGGCTTTTAAACCCCCCCCCCATGAATCTGTTTGTTCAGTTCTTTTATTTTCTTTTTTTTTTTAGAATTATTTATTTATTTGAGAGAGAAGGTGGGGGCAAGGGAAGAGAGAGACTCTCAAGCAGACTTTGTGCTGGGTGAGGAGCCGGATGTGGGGCTCATCTCATGACCCTGAGCTGAAACCAAGAGGTGGATGCTTAAGCAATTGAGCGACTCAGTCGCCCCTGTTTGTTTAATTCTTTTTTTTTTTTTTTAAGATTTTTATTTATTTATTTGACAGAGAGAGATCACAAGTAGGCAGAGAAGCAGGCAGAGAGAGAGGGGGAAGCAGGCTCCCTGCTGAGCAGAGAGCCCAGTGTGGGGCTCGATCCCAGGACCCTGAGATCATGACCTGAGCTGAAGGCAGAGGCTTTAACCCACTGAGCCACCTGGGCACCCCTCAATTCTTAATTGAGATACTTGCACCAAGCAACCTCCAGGGCTTCTCTCTGTTCCCTCAATCAGCGTGTGGTCCATAGCCTTGCTCTTCAAAGTGTGGTCTGAGGACCGGCAGCAACATTTGGGAGTTGTTAGAAACGCAGAATCTCCGGTCCACCGCCCCAGCTCCTCTCTGTCGAAACCTGCATTTTAACAAGACCTCAAGTGCTTGTACTCTCCTAAGAGTTTGAGGAGCACTGGTTTCCAGTGCTGGTTTAAAAAAAAAAAATGACCAAAGTGGTCCAAAATGTGGAGGAGTTTCTGGAGCAATGCCTGAGAGAGGAAAAGAAGAGTAAAGGCAATCCCAAGCAGTTGAGGAGAGGATTGCTACAGAGTGAGCTGTGGCTGGAGAAAGGAGCGGAGCAGAGCCCTGCCAACTTCCGGGCCTAAAAAAAACCCCCCAAAATAACAAAAAACAAAACAACAGCAACAACAAAACCAAGGGAAAATGTGAGGTAGAGAAAGAAAATGAAAGCCACTTCTCTCCAAGACTAAAACACTCAAAAATGTTTCAGCCCCAGAAAAATTCTTAATTATACTGGAAATCATGAGGATTCTCACCGAAGGTTCCTGCTCCCCTCAGATAAAATGGATGATTTCCTAGAGAAATGTAAATTACCAACCCTGACTGAAGAACACAAAGATAGAATGGATAAGTAGCTGTAAAATATTAAGAAAATTATACAAATAGTCACCTTTCTAAAGGTAGCAGGCCCAGTTAGTTTCACGGGTCAGTTCTACCAAATTCATCAAAAACAGAAAGTATCTTTTCTACTTAAATTTTTGAGAGCATAAGGAATGATGAAAAGCTTGCCAATGTATTCTACCAAACTAGCACAGCCCTCATATCTAAATTTTATAAAACCTTACAAGCTAATCTCATGAAAATAAGTGTTGAAATCCTAAATAAAATTTTAGCAAAAAAAGTTACTAACGAATAGGAATATTAGATTTAAAGATTCAGGGCTCCTGGGTGGCTCGGTCTGTTAAGTATCTGCCTTCAGCTCAGGTCATGATCCCAGGGTCCTGGGATCTGGCTCCAGCATCGGGGTCCCTGCTCAGCGGGGAGCCTGATTCCCCCTCTGTCCCTCACCTTGCTCATACTCTCTCGCACTCTCTCCCTTTCTCAAATAAATAAATAAATAAATAATCTTTAAAAAAAAAAGATTTAAAGATTCATCCCAGGAATGCAAGAATAATTCATATTAAGAACTATATTAAGATAATTAATCACATTAACAGAATAGAGAGAAAATCATATTCTATTGGACAGTAAATTATTTGATGAAATGCAAAAACTTTTCCTGATAAAAACTATTAGTAATCTTAATAATATAAATTTCTTAACTTGAGAGTACCTACCAGAAATGTATAGCAGTTACCAGGGACACTTGGATAGCATTCTCATTTTTGGTAGGAACAAGGCAAGAATGCTCATTATCTCTACAGCCGTGTTCTGGAAAGCTTAGCCAAGGTAACAGGACATTAAAATGTAATAAGAAGACCTAAAAAATATTAGAGAGGAAAAGAAAAAAATTATAATTTATAGACAATATGAATCCAAGAGAACCTACCACAGAAATTATGAAACTGATTAGGAAACTCATAAAGGTGGCCACATACACAATAACAATACCTAAATCCTTGAAGCTTTGCTATACATCAGAAGTAACCACGTTAAAATGCAAGGGACCCATACCATCTATTAATAAATATTTCTTGGATGAACAACAGAAATTGCTTTGAAAAGAATACCCTACTCACAATAGCAACAAAAATGATTTTTAAAAAATCTCCTATGAAAAAGTTTAAACAGAACTGTGTAAGGAAGATCTAGTTTAGGAAAGTGTACCGAAGGCCATAAAAGAACAGCTGAGAGTCATACTGGGGCATGTGGGTGGCTCAGTCGGTTAAGCGTCTGACTCTTGATTTCGGCTCAGGTCATGATCCCAGGGTCCTGAGATGGAGCATCAGGCTCCACCCACAGCGGGGAGTCAGCTTCTCTCCCTCTCCCCCTCCCCCACTCACATGCGCTGTCTCTCTCGTTCTCTGTCAAAAAAATAAATCTTAAAAAAATAGTCCTGTGATGATGAATTTAAGGGTGAATATTGAAAATATATAAAATTGTACAGAGAACGAATCGGTGGTTGCCATTGGCAGAAGGTGGAGGGTGGGAGAAATGGGTAAAGGTTGTCAAAAGGTACAAAATTCCAGTTATAAGTCCTGGGAATATGATGAACAGCATGGTAACTGTAGCTAATAATTCCGTATTGTATACTTGAAAGTCGCTAAAAGAGTAGATCTTAAAAGTTCTCATCACAAGAAAAAATTGTAACTGTGTGTGGTGATGGATGTTAAGTAGACTTACTGTGGTGAGCATTTCACAATATATACAAATATCAAATCATTATGTTGTATGCCTGAAACTAATATAATGTTATAGGTCAATTAAAAATAATTTTCGAACATACATCCAAAATATATCAAATTAATTCATGGATTGAGTACCAAACAAAAATCTTAATAAGATATTTAATAATGCATGAGAAACTGAATTTCGTGTTCTTTTGAATAGTTGAAAACATAATGGCCAAAGGATATTTGGGGGAAAAAATGAGGGCGGAATTTATCTTACCAGATTTAAAATATTCTTCTACTTCTGACTTCCCCGTCCCTCAACTCTTGGCAACCAGCCTCCCACTCTATGAGTCTATGAATTTAACTATTTTAGATACCCCATATAAGTGGAATTATGTAGTAATTGTCTCTCTGTGACTGGCTTATTTCACTTACTGTAATGTCCTCAAGGATCATCCATGGTGTCACACATTGAAGAATTCCATAGTTTATAAGACTGAGTAATGTTCTTTTCTATGTTCATATCACATTTTTTCCAGGCCTTTGATATTCCAAAGTTGTCCACTCATTAATAATCACAATAATGATCGTAATGTGATATTATGTCATTTTGGTGTGTCACACAAATATTTCTGTTAATTTTTAAGTGAACTGATTTTTGTGAATTATCTTTGACATACAACACTGTAAATTTAAGGCATACAGTGTGTTCCTCTGATAGATTTTTATATTGTAATATGATTGCCATTGTTGCAATATTTATCACATTACATAATTATAATACAATGTTTTTGTCTGTATTCATTCTACTTACCACATTTTCTTTATCCATTCATCTGTCAATGGACATTTAGTTTGTTTGCATATGTTGGCTATTGTGAGTGGTGCTGCAATGGACGTGGGAGTGCAGCTATCTCTCTGAGATCCTGATACCAGTTCTTTTGGATAAATACCCAGAAGTGGTATTGCTGAATCATATTTTTCAGTGGATGTATCTCATGTCGGGTGTTCTTACCACAATAAATCACCACACACTTTCCCTGGGCTTTATTATGTTCCAGGTGTCTTAGGTCTGTGCATCCTGCCTCATTCCTGACAGTGATTCCTCTTTGCATCTGCCCGTGTCTATGCCACTGTCTTACATATGGGGAATATTCTGAGATTCTGTACCACTCTAGGGAAATCAGCTTCTGTACTCCACTCAAGGCCATGGGCTATCCTGTCACAGTACCACAGAATGGCACAGGGAATGTTACGAAACTGTCATAAGCCTAATGAGTGGACAAAGAATGGAGATAGCTCTTTAGTACCCCTCCAACCCTCACCTAAAAAACAGGGGTTTCTACACGCTACTGCCTCTGAGTCATGAGCTTGGTTGAGGGCTAGGGTGGGAGATGAGGGCTCAGGACCCTTTCTCGTGTCTCACTAGCATATAAGCTTTTATCACTTCCCCTGTGGCTCTGCTCTGACCTCAGCTTAGACAGTCTAATCTATGCCTGAGTCAAAGAAGATTTGCTCTGAGTTACCATCTTTAGTTTATGCTAGAAATAGCCTTCTGAAATTCAAAGAACAAAACCCTGAGCTTTTTCTTAAAGAGTCTTACCTTTTATGAGACAATATATCTAGCAGACTGAAAGGGAAGGTGGGGCCAACCAGAGATACCAAGAATGTGAAAGAAGGAATGAAATGGGGTCACTTATGTCAAGGGGTTTTAAAATGGAGGTGGGCCTTATTCATGTCCTCACCAGGTGGATCCATGAACTTTTGAAGTGGGCCAAACCACAAATACTCCAAGGACTCTGCACAAACACCTGCAACTTACTACATACAGTAAGAGACATTTACTTAGTGATAGTCTTAGCAACCAGTTAGTTTAGCCAAGGTTATTTCTCTGCTGCCACAATCAAAATTCTTTGTAACCAACATATGCAAACATTCCCTTTTTATCTTCAAAAACCCCTGAACTTTGCTCCCTAGTGGAACACCTAGTGGGTTATTGCCCAAATCTGTGTACCCCAAATTGCAAGTTTCACCCCAAATAAATGCTTTGCTTAATTACTGCCTTCTGACAATTTTAGGCTGACATGACCAAAAAAGATCTGCTAATATATCTGTTTGTAATAAATTTATATCTTACCCTGTTTTGAATGTGGATATTTGTAACTTCTAGAAAAAGCTTTAGGTTGTACTTTAAATCAGGCAGCAAGTTTATTTCCAGAAAAAGAGTTATTGGTGAGTGGAGACTTTCATTTTTACTCATTATTCTGAATTCTTTAAATGCTTTAGAGCAGTGAGTCTCAATTTTTAGCCTGAATCACAGTCACTTGGAGGTCTTGTTAAAATTGATTGCTGGGCACCAACCAGTAATTTGTATTTCTTTATTTTATTTTATTTTTTTCAGCGTTCCAAGATTCATTGTTTCTGCACCACACCCAGTGCTCCATGCAATATGTGCCCTCCTTAAAACCCACCACTAGGATCACCCATCTCCCACTCCCCTCTAAAACCCTCAGTTTGTCTCTCAGAGTCCACAGTCTATCATGGTTCATCTCCCCCTCTGATTTCCCCCAATTCACTTTTCCTTTCCTACTCTTAATGTCCTCCATGTTATTCCTTATGCTCCACAAGTAAGTGAAACCATATGATAATTGACTTTCTCTGCTTGACTTACTTGACTCAGCATAATCTCCTCCAGTCCCATCCATGTTGATGCAAAAGTTGGGTATTCATCCTTTCTGATGGCTGTGTAATATTCCATTGTATATATGGACCACATCTTTTTTTTTTTTAATTTTTTTATTTTTTTTTATTTTTTAATTAACACAATGTATTATTTGCCCCAGGGTACATGTCTGTGGATCCTCAGGCTTACACATTTCACAGCACTTACCATAGCACATACCCTCCTCAGTGTCCATAACCCAGCCACCCTATCCCTACCCGCCCCTACCCCCCAGCCACCCTCGGTTTGTTTCATGCGTTTAGGAGTCTCTTATGGTTTGTTTCCTTCCTGATCCCCTCTTGTTTCATTTCCCTCTCCCACCCCCCACAACC
>CM052901.1:81019017-81094356 GCA_028534135.1 Potos flavus | reverse complement strand
AGTTTGGCATTTGTGGCCATTGCTGCTATGAACATTGGAGTACATATGGCCCTTCTCTTCACTACATCTGTATCTTTGGGGTAAATACTCAGTAGTGCAATTGCAGGGTCATAGGGTAGCTCTATTTTTAATTTTTTTTTTAAGATTTTATTTATTTATTTGACATGAAGAGATCACAAGTAGGCAGAGAGGCAGGCAGAGAGAGAGGGGGAAGCAGGCTCCCTGCTGAGCGGAGAGCCCGACGCGGGGCTCGATCCCAGGACCCTGAGATCATGACCTGAGCTGAAGGCAGAGGCTTTAACCCACTGAGCCACCCAGGCGCCCCTATTTTTAATTTTTTGAGGAATCTCCACACTGTTTTCCAAAGTGGCTGCACCAACTTGTAATTTGCATTTCTAACAAATTCCCAGGTGATGCCAATACTGTTGGCCTGGGGACCACCCTTTGAAAACCACTGCTTTAGAGCATACTTAAAGTACTTTTATTTTTTAAATTATCTTTTAGAGCAGGGATGGGGGAAGGGCAGAGGGCGAGGAAAACAGGGAATCTTAAGGCCCAATGCGGGGCTCAGTCTCACAACCCTGAGACCGTGACTTGAGCCGAAATCAAGAGTCCAACACTGAGCCACCCATGTGGCCCATAAAGTACTTTTAGTAATTATAAATTATATACAAATGAAAAATTAAAGTCTGTGATTCTTAAGGAATTCTCATTGAGACGACACTAAGGAATACCCCTTTCCTAATGCAGTACAGTAGTCTCCTCCTTATCCACAGTTTCTCTTCTTGCTGTTTCAGGTACCTGGGGTTAAGCACGGTCCTGAAGCAAGTGATCGTTTTTCTAATGAGTCGTCAGGTCATCAGTAGCCTAATGTCACAATGCCCGCGTCATTGGGCTCACTTCATCCCACCACACAGGCATTTTGTCATCTCACATCACAAGAGTAAGAACGGTGAGTATAGTACGTTAGGATATTTTGAGAGAAAGAAACACATTAACATAGCTTTTGCTACATTATGTTACAGTTGTTCTATTTTATTATCAGTTGCTAATCCTGCCTCATTTATCAGTTAAACCTTGTCATAGGTATGCACGGGAAGGAAAAAACAAAGTATACACAGGGTTTGGAACTGTCTGTGGTTTCAGGCACCCACTGTGGGTCCCCCATGGATAACAGGGGACTATTGGAATGGTACCCATGCTGCAGAGGGACTGGTCATGTGTGCGGCCCCTGTCCTCCACAGCAGCCCATGTAGAAGCTTAAACGAGTCTCCCCCATCTGGAAGGGCCCTTCTCATCACTGGCCGTGGTGATTGAAATTCATTCTGCTTAAATTATTTCTTTTCTATTTTAAAAAAATTTCCTCCCCATGTCTTTTCAAAAGAGAGACAAAACCATGGTGAGGCAGTAAGGCTTTAAAACTTAAAAAAGAAAATAGCTGAATAGATAGATTCCTTGCATTCCCTGGTCAATTCCATCAGTATGATCAGCATTCGCAGGTCAATTCCTGCTCTGGATATTTCATGAATTATTACCAGTTTTCTCTCCTTTTTGGGGGGCAGGGAGGGAGGGAGACTTGAGTCTCCTCATAGCTGATATAGCTACAGAATGTCTTTCTAGAACTTTCCAGTGCCTTTTGCAGGTGGCAATACTTTTGTGCCTCAAATTTTAGTATCCTGCATTTGTCCTATAGTGTGTGTAGTTTGTGGGGTTTTTTTTTTTTTTTTAAGTTTTCCTTAGAGACCTGGCCTGGTTTCTACCCTTTATGACTTTCTCATCTGCCTTTTGTGTCTCTGTACAGTGCTGGATTTGGCTACGACTCAAACTTCCTGTTTTTTTTTTTTTTGTTTTTTTTTTTACTATTCTGGCAGATAGAATCTTCTTTTTGGGGAGAATTGCTTCTGTGGATTAATGCTTTTACCTGCTATTTTCTCTTGGCTCAGTGAATCTAGCCAGTAAACTCACTCTTCTCACACAATTTTATTTGCTTACATAGCCAATTGAGTATTCCAAGTATATGGAATATATTCATACCAATTTCTTCTTAAGCTTCTCTTCTAGCATGACTGGGACTTTCTGTCACAGGTATTTTCTTTCCATATTAGCTTTCATTTCTGTTTTGTCTGTTCTACTTTTGGGTGTGTGTGCTGCAAATGCCTCAGGCCTATCTCTGCTTTCTTGCTTGGTTTGCAGCAAAAGTGAATAACAACCTTAAAGTGATGGAGTCTCAGTGCGAATGTATTTTAATTAAGAGTTCATATATAGGCTGATGAGAATGTCTAATTTAGACTGGCTTCTACAAACTCTTTTATTTTAATCAAGGATGTAGAGTGGCATGTTGTTTTAAGCTGCTGCAGATGTACTCTTTGGAGGCAAATAATAGAGAACCAAGAGAACTTATTATTTTATTTTATTTTATTTTATTTTATTTTATTTTATTTTTTTTTTGAGAACTTATTATTTTAAAGCGGGGCTTTCATTAGCATGTTTTAACTCTTTCAAAACTGCTTTTCAGGCCCAGAATTTTCCCTTGTAGGTATATACCCAACAGAAATGCACACATGTATTCACCAAAAGACGTGTACTTGTTCAGAGTAGCAATATTTGTTATACTCCAAAGCCAGGACCTGTCCCAGTGCTCATTAACAGTAGAATGCATAAAGGTGGTATTGTCATATAATAGAATATCACATGGCAATGACAATAAACCACGGAAAATATATGCAGTGGTACAGATCAATCTTACCACCGTAACGTTGAGTAGAAAAAACCAGTCACGAAGGAAACCAGTCACGAAAGAATATATATTTTATGGTGCCATTGAAATTAATTTCAAAAACATGCACAGCTAAATCTGTGGCTAGTGGTTGCCCTTCAGTAGTAGTTACCCCAGCGAAGTGGTTTAGTGACTGGAAGGAGAGCACAAGGGAGTCTTCTGGGAGCCGGAAACCAGGCTTTTGTTAATCTGGGCGCTGTTGACATGGTTGCACTGTTTTTGAAAGTTTATCGAATTGTATAATTCGAATACATGCACTTTCCGGTATACATATTATATATCAAATAAGAGTTAAAAAGGACATAAAAAAACTTCATTCTACACTATTCCTCATCTGTCCTTTTTACCTATTTCTTCCCCAAACCCATCCTGTTTTCCTCTATTCAGGGGACAGTTCCTGTTTGTCTCACATTTCTGTTCATCTTGTGAGAAAGTCATTGGTGGACTTTCCTCCGGACTCTCTTTCCAAGTGGGTTTGTATAGCCAACAATCTTAGACAAGGGAGACGGTATCTCTCTTTGGGGAAGAGGGAAGTTTCCTGTGCTGTTAAGAATAGTAAAGATAAGGTCTTCCTCAGGGCAAAGTTTGGGCAGGCTTGCTCTCAACTGTTTTTATCTTTGTTTTATTTTATTTTTTTAAGTTCAGTTAGCCAGCATATAGTACATCGTGAGTTTTTGATGTAGTATTCAATGATTCATTAGTTGGGTATAACACCCAGTGCTCACCACACCTGCCCTCCTTAATACCGTCTTCAAAGCTCGGGAGTTGCTAAGCCTAGGGTGCCTATGGGATACAAGCCACGGCAATCACAGCGCCCACCTACACCGCTCCGCATTGCCCTCAGGAGACCGGGGAGGAAGCAGGGGGAACTCGCACAAATGTCACGCTCATGCCGCCTGCTGTGCCGTGACAGAGTCCTTTGTTTCTGATTCAGGAGTGTCCTATCTTTTGCCAATATCCACAGAACTGCAGCAGGCTATCCTGTTAGTTCACATGCAGGGTCAACTCTCAGTCCCTTCAAAGTCCTTGACCCTCCTCTAGCCCAGCAACCCGTGTTGGCGTAAGTTGCTATCATTTTGTAGTCTCAGTGTTCTGTGGGCCTGATCATCATAATAAATCACTGCATTTGGCAGAATAACAAGAGTTAATGTTTACTGAGCACGTACTGTGTGTGAGACGCCATGGTAAAAGGTTACATACGTGCACTGATACTTTGCTCTCAACGGTCCAGAAAATAGATTTTCTTTTTCTTTGGTTTTTCAAGGAGGAAACGGAGGTTAAAATGTCTACCAACAGGCAAGTTAAAAAGGAACTCGCGGGTGAAACCATTTGTGGAAGCATCACAGCTTTGCTGTGAAAGAAACCAGCACTCCTACCAGCATGTAGGTGTCTGCTGTCCCACAAAACACTGCTTGTGGACAATGTTCGGTTGTAGAAATAGTCATCTCTAATAGCTTCTTCTTAGACCCTGGAGTGTTTAATCGAAGGGATGGTATGGTCCAGCAGTCTAGTATTTACATTAAAATTTCTTTCTGTTATAGAGTCTATCTAGAAACAGATTAGACTACATAGGCAATAATGTGCAACCAGAAATCCTCTAAGCAGAGCAAGATCTTAATATTTATTACTCCTTTTTAGCGCCTGATATTTTTCTATCAACAGGATTTAAAAAATGTGTTTTTCTTTGTAAAGAAAAAAACCCAAAATGTTCTAAAAGTAATTCTTCCATGTCTCAGTTTAGCTTCTTTTCAACAAGAAACCTGCAAGTCAACAACAAAGCAAGGGAAGATGGGATATTTGTTTGGTTGACTGTGAATACGCTCGTAATTAGTTGACGTTAGATTTTGTTCTTCTTAGATGAAAATTTACCGAAGTAGGTTAAAAATTCTCTCTGACAGAAGCATTAACCAAATGAAAACTTAAAATTCATTTTCAGTGGTCAAGGAAGGCCTTGTAATAAGGCTTACACACACCTCAGCTAGGAACAACTAGGACGAAATCTACCACCGGGTCTGTTTGTTGTGTATGAGGTATATGTTCCAATACGAGTGTAACAGCGTATACTACACTTCTCAGAAATCACAGGCAAGAAAAATGTACTTACTGGAGGTGAGGAACACATGCTGAGGGGCCAAAGCTCCTTTTTCATATGAAATGGAACGCACAATAAGGGAGGTCCAGGTGGCGGCAGGATTCTTTCCCATGCCCCTCCCCAGGCCCTGCGGCTTGCCAGATTCAGTTAGTTCGGAGAAGCCAGGCAGTTCAGGCTACGTGGAGAATCGTGGAAACAAGGACATTTTCAGGATGCAGCCTGCCTTTATGGCACCTGATGAGAGGGACGGCACAGTGAAAACCAGCTGTATGTGAATGCTGTCTCTCCCCTTCTTGCCTACAGGGAGCCCTGCAATTAGGTGACCAGAATAACCATACTCCTAAGCCAATAAAAATAAGAAGAGAAAATGCCACAACATCAGGACAAAAACAACAAAAGAAAAGCAAGAATAATTTTTCATTCTATCTTAAATCTTTCTTAGAGAGTGTAGCGTATTCACTGAAAAGTGCCCAGAACGAGGATGCTGCCCAGTGACTGATCACAAAACCAACCTCCATGTAACCGCCTCCCGAGTCCAAGACACAGAACATTGCTGGATCCCAGAAATCACCCTCATTCTCGTTCCCTAGGGCTGCTTTGCCTTCTCCCAGAGAGAACTATTACCCTGTCCTGTATGGTAGTTACTTCCTTATATTCCGTCATAGTTTGGCAGTATGTTAATGAGCTCCTAAACACTGTAGCACAGTTTGAAAGTTCTTTCCCACTAGAATTATATGGCATTTATTGTTTCATGCTCAGCATTATGTCTGTGAGGGTCATCCACGCTGGGGTGTGTAGCTGTGGGGTTTTGTTGTTTTCAGGGAGTTGAATTGCCGGGTCACAGGCTGTACAAACGTGCATCCTCACCTTGAGCAGACAACGCCGGCCTGTTTTCTGTAGTGGTCGGTTTGTCCCCGGCAGAACTGGAGAGTTCCAGCTTCGGCACAGCCTCATCTTCTCTCGGTGATACCATTCTGGTGGGTGACTGGTGATATCATATTACGTTTCCATTGCAGTCCCCCGATTATTAATGAGTCTTAATTTCCTTTATATTTTTATTGGCTATTATGTAATTCTGTTTTGTGAAGGACCCATTCAGTTATCTCACTCATTTTTCTATTGGGTTGTCTCTCTCTTTCTTCATGATTTGTAGTGGCTTTTTTTTTTTTAATTTTAATTTTAATTTTTTTATTTTTTATTTTTTTTGTAGTGGCTTTTAAAATATATTCAAGATAAGAGCTTTTGTCCGTTATATGTAGTGAAAATATTTTCTACCACTATTTTGCTTGCCTTTCTGCTGTCTTAATGCCCTGGGGGAACCTAGCCACCGTGAAAGACATCTGAGTATCCCAAGACTTCCATGTTGTGAAGGAGTCCAAGTAACCCCACGAAAAGGCTATGTGGACAGATGTTCGAGTAGTCCCAGCACTCCAGCCATCCCGGTGCAGACAGTAAACATGTGAATGAAGAAGCCGCCTTAGGTATTCCAGCTCCAGCAGATGTGATGTGAACCAGAATAAGGGAACACAGCCAGTAGCCACTGCAGAGACCTCAGACATAGGGCCTAAAATGAGCCATTGCTGGCATCTCTAACCATTCAAACCACCCAGCTATGATCCCAGTCATTGTAGAATGAAAACTACATCAAAAACTAACGATGTACTGTATGGTGACTAACATAACATAATAATAATAAAAAAGAACTACTCGCCCCTGCCCGAATTCCTGACCCATAAGATCTCAAGCATAATAAATGTCGTCTGATGCCACTAAGTTTGGAGTGGGTTATTAGGCAATGACAGATAACTGAAACAGAAGGTTCCATGGGGACTGGTAATGGAGCAAGGCTCTAAAAGACTAGAATAGGTACAGGAAAAGCAGAGTTTTGGGAGAGAAAAACACAGGAACCAAGTTGGTGAATGAAGAGTAAACCTAGAGTCTTTCAGTATCAGTGAGGTGACCATAGCAACAAGACAGAAACATCATTTTGGCATAAATGTGGCAAGAGCTTCTTTGCCCTTTACTGGCTGGACAGAGAAAACAAAGAGCGACTGTGTTAGCATAATAGTACATTAAAATGAAGCTATGATAGTCATCTGTCATGGTGAGGAAAATATGATAGGGAGCGTCTGGGTGGCACAGTTGGTTGAGTGTCCGACTCTTGGTTTCGGCTCAGGTCATGATCTCAGGGTCATGAGATTGAGCCCTGCATCAGCTCCATGCTCAGCACAGAGTCTGCTTGAGATTCTCACTGCCTCTCCCTCTGCCCCCCCCCCCCACGTTCCTCCTCCTCTCTCAAACAGATAAATAAATCTTTAAAAAAAAAAATGATAGAACTTATGGATGTTTCACTCTGACGAATCTAAAGTCACAACTCCTGGGATGAACCCAAAGCCCTGGTCCAGAGACCACCTTTAGAAAAGGAAAAAGGAGAGCCAGGAGAGAGTATGACCTCCTAGATGTTTATCTGAGATATACCTGGTATGTATTAAATGGGTGACTCCATGGGAAAAGGCTTTTGTTTGTTTTTATTCTGCTAATAGATTCTGAACTCAGTGTATATCCATTACCAGCAGTAAAGAGTGAGACTCTTCTCTGGAAATAAGCTTTACCTAGGAGCTCTGCAAGATTTACTGAGTTTATTTATAGAGATGTATTAAGTTAGCTAGTAAGAAGCATCAAATTATGAAAGACCTGGAAACCACAGAACAGGTGTTGGGATGTAATTTTGGAAGCAAATGAGAGCTTCTAGTTTGTTGAAGGGCTTGTAAGTATATACTACATACATAATTCCCATACACCTTTGGCCAGGGAAGGGAGAAAAAACTACAGATGGGTTTCTGGATTGTAGAGCTGGGTTAGAAGGTGCACTGGTGAAGTGGGCACCAGAGAAAGGCCAAGAACAGCATAAAGAGACAATGATGTTAGGACAAAGTTGCCATTTCACTGTGTCCCATCCCTTTCATTTCTCAACCTTGAAAATTGCCTTCAAAGCCATAAGTGGAATGAGCTGGTGATTTGAAGGAAAGTGTATGATAACTGCATGCCCCAACTGTGAATAATAGCACAAAAAAATTGTGGAGCCCAAACTAGATGGTGCATATTGACTTTCGTTGTCAACATCTTGTATGATAGCTTATCTCATAATGCTGGCATTTTGAACTACAGTAAATAAAAACTTTCTGAGCCAAGAAGACTGTATTTTTATTCTTAGTGATACATAACTTCAGGTATCTTTAGAGGAAAGAAGAACATACTGGAGTTCAATAATAAAATGTTTACTATAGCACCGAATGTGAAAATGCCTCAGCAGTAGTTTTAAAAAATGCATGATGAGAATGCATGGCCCTTCAGTGCACTGGTAATAAATAAATAAATTAAGCCCAGAGGCAGAAAAGCCCAACAGGATTCTGTAGTCAAGATATGACCAAAAATAATGATTCATAGAATGGAAAGTTAGATTTGAGGTTATATATCTATTTCCTCCTCTGAAATCTTCAGTCCTGTCCTTGGTCACATTAGTACCTCGATACTGATACAGAAAAAAATAAACATTTTTAATATTTCTTTGCTAATTCTTTATTGTGCTAAATAGTAGATTTCATGTATAAATGGTAGTTTTGAGCTGTCATTCTAGCTAATTTTTAGCATCAGGAAAATATGGACGTTCTGAAATCTGTTTGCTTTCTTTTAATGTGAAAATATTAGTATTTCTGAAAATGCACACTATTTCTGATGTCAGTACTAATATGGTATAATGTGTAGAAAGTGTTTTGAAAGCCATAATTTATGACATTAAAATAGTCGTGTTGTAAAAGAATAGTAGTGTTGATGTCATTGATGATAATATCGTCATCAGGTACATATAGACTTGTGTATTAAAAGTCACATATTCTTGGGCGCCTGGGTGGCTCAGTCGGTTAAGTGGCCGCCTTGGGCTCAGGTCATGGTCCCAGGGTCCTGGGATCGAGTTCCACATGAGGCTCCTTGCTCAGCAGGGAGCCTGCTTCTCCCTCTGCTTCTGCCTGCCACTCCCCCTGCTTGTGCGCTCTCTCTCTCTCTGGAAAATAAATAAAATCTTTAAAAAAAAAAAAAAAACTTTAGGGGTGCCCGGGTGGCTCAGTGGGTTAAAGCCTCTGCCTTCGGCTCAGGTCATGATCTCAGGGTCCTGGGATTGAGCCCTGCATCGGGCTCTCTGCTCGGCAGTGAGCTTGCTTCCTCCTCTCTCTCTGCCTGCCTCTCTGCCTACTTGTGATCTGTCTCTCTCTGTCAAATAAATAAATAAAATCTTTAAAAAAAAGAACTTAAAAAAAAAAGTCACATATTCCTAGATGTTACTAGAAAGAAAAATTGTCATTTCTTCTACTGAAAAAGGAAAACCAAGATTTTCCCTGGCCATGGTCTTTTAACATAGGCTGTATTCTTTATAATAGTCTGTCAGTCCATATTTATTGAGACCCTCTGCATGCAGAATTAATTTCTTGCTGTTTTGGAGAATTCTCCAAATTTGCCACTACTCCAAAGTAGTGGTGAAGTGTCTGCACAGGAAGAATTTATCTTCTAATGGGAGAAAGAATGATTTCATGTACTTAACATGTACGTGAAAGTGCATGTGTATTAAATTAGGTACATACCTCATTGTACATTTCTTACCCACATATCCACTTTTTCAGTGATTCTGTAAGGGAATGGCAAAGTATGTATGGGCCAAGGGCCAGATCCAGCCAGCAGCCTGTTTTTGTATGATCCTTGGGCTAAGAATGTTTTTATAAATTATTTTTTAAGGATTATTAAAAAATAGAAACAAAGAATATGCAAGACATACAGTATGTGTCCCACAAAGCCTGCAATATTTACTCTCTGGCCCTTTACAGAAACAAATTTGTTGGCCCTTGATTTAGACTAAACTATGAAACTATGTTTTGCTAAATTAGGGAGACCAGAATTCTCTGGAATTAGTGTGAGAACAAGTTCCGAATAATCTCTAACCCCACCAGACAAAACTTAAATAAAGATTACCTCCTATTTATACTGCACTGGCCTTCAGAGCCCTTCCAGTATGAGAGGCAGAAAGGTGTACCGAGGTCGTATTTATTGCTACAGGAAGCTTCCTGTGTTGATTCCGCATGCAGGTGTGTGACTCTCTGTCATCTCTCGGTAGTGCAGACTGTTCAAATAAGTAACTGCAGGTCTCTACTCTCTCTTCTCTGTCACTGAGCTCATTTCCACTGTTTGCATTCTGCTTATAAAATGTGCCCATAAGGACCTTGGGTGCTCACTCAGCGACAATTTAACCTTCTATTCTCGATTCCATGGCTAATTGTGACATTATTGCTGATTGAAGTTGCCATTGGATGTGACAGAAAAGACCTTGTATTTTCCCCAACATTTCTTTGGTTTTTCCACCAGAAAGCTGCCTTTTGATTCAGAGCTGCAGCTGGAATTTGCAGTGTGTGACTCAGCCGTTTGGTTTATGTTCTTGCCAGTGCCTTTGTGGGAACGTGTCATTTCATTTCTGCTTCAGAAGCATTCTTTATGGGAGTTTCTGCTGGCATTTAAAAAAAAATTCCTTATGTCTCAGTAGCACCCCAACCCCAGCAGCTCACACCTCTGCCATGTAATATTAGCTTGTCCTCTGGTTTAGCATTTGGGGGGGAGAGAGGGAGAATGTTTGTGTGTTCTTGCATTTTCTTCATGGGTATCTCATTTTCAGTCACTGTGCATAATTTCAGAGGATGCTGGTGTTACCTAGTGAAATGGTGATCTGAGTGTGTGCCCATGCATGACTCTTGGCACAGTGATTAAAATCTTTGTCTTTGATTTTTATTCACCTCTCGTTGACCAAGTTGTCAAATGTGTGCATACTTACATACTGTACATCCCTTTAAATTCTCTCTGCCTCATTTTCCTCATATTAAATGGGGACAGAAATAGATGCTAGCTCATAGGTAGGTTGGCAGAATTAAATGAGATAATTCATGCGATTGTTTAGCTCATGCTTGGCCCAGAGTAAGCACTCAATAAATGTGAATACCGTTGCCATCACCATTATTACGTCTTTACACAGCATTCCCTAGAGTGCTTGTTTCCTCATTCTACAGATATTCAGTGCCTGCCATTCACCAGGCACTGTCTTAAACACAGGTTATCCAAGACACTTTTTGAATCTTTACTGAAAATTAAACAGGTTTGCGTTGAACCCAGATCTGCTCAGGTGTGCGATAGATGCCCGAGTCAGTGGTATGGAGGACATGCCCAGGTCAGTGAGCTGCATTAAGTCTAAAGTCATTGTTCTTATCTCCAAGAGCAAACCCATGGGCTGGCCGTAACTGCTTCCATTGACATATTAGGAATCTCTGCTCAGGCAGGCTCCTTATTCCAGTGTTGTCTTATCAGTGAACCACATTGGTTCTACTTTGGACTTTCTGTATGTGCCGCTCACTATCCATGACCGCAGGATCACCACACAGACTTGCCACAGATACAGGGATAAGCAATCCAGAAGTGTGAGGCAAGGTTTTTCCTCACATGTGCTGACCCCAAAATGGCCTTAGGAATCCCTCTGTGCCCAGAGAACCACTGCTTCTGACTTACCAGATTGACATATCCTGGCCGAGAGGTCGCGGCGTGGGCAGCTGCTGTACATTTCCCTTGGCGTAACCCCTTCCTGGAAATAGAACGTTGGTGGTTTCAGCAGGATCCTTTGGTAAATTCTGTAGCTTCTCCTGGTGGTGCAGTCCTGGGAGCACCCCAGATTCTCCAAGAAGTCATAACTCAGGCAGACAGAGGTGATCGCGGAGCTACTTGTCATCTTCCTGTAGATGTGGTGGCCTCCTTCAGAGAACCTCCACAAATGCTTTCTCGTGGTCTTTATCATAGCTATAATAGCTGACTGAAATTCCTTGTCTGCTGGAGTTGTTCTCTATGTTCCTGCCTCACAGAGAAACCTAGAAGTGGAGCCAGCCCACAGATACCCAGAGGCCTTTTTTTTTTTTTTTTTTTTTTTAAAGAATCAAAAACAAGAGACAGAGGGACTACTGGGAGTGATGAATCCCCACTTCTGACTCGAGGTTCCAAGGGATGCCATGACCCTTGCAGTTCTCCCATTCTGTGTCCCCCTCCAGTGTTTGTGCCCCAAGTCCTTATTTTGACTTAAACTGCTTCCAGTTACGTATCTGTGACTTGCAATCTAATGAGTTCTGTCTAGAACCCTCTCCATTCTGTTTTGTTTTTTTTTTTAATCCCCAGAGTGACTGAATTCTTTATTTTCTGAAATAGGTTACAAACTCTAAAATAAGTTTCCTTTTTGAATAAAAAATTAAATATTAAAAGGAGAAAAAAATAGCACTTCATCAGGCATTTGGCCACCCTCTCCCCTGGTCAGAGGCCTGTATCCTCCACATCCATGGGGGGACATGCAGCACAAACCCTGGTGCCGTCTAAGACCCCCAGATGGGATTTGGCTGACAGACCCTTTGTTTCCTCATGGTAAAAGTATTGGGGGTGAGTCACCCATGGTAGTCCTGAGTGTTGGACCAGGAGGCTCTGAGTCTAAGCCTGACAGAGAGATGCTAAGAGAGTGAGATGTAGTTTAAAGAAATAGAGGTGGCAAATTTAACTGGAAAAAGAACCATCTCCTTTTTCAGAAGATGCCCACACTCCTGACGGTGACCGAATGGATTGTCCCTGGGTGGCCTTGGGAAGCACATGCTGCAGATAACAGGGCCCCATGAAGGAAGAGGCCTGGATGACTGCATCAGAATGAGAGGAGAGTAATCCCCTTTAGGACAATTGGATTGAACAGGGACAATCCAGCTCCACAGAAAATCCTTGAAATTTTAAGATACTGCCAATTCCAATTGACATCTAAATTCTTACAATTGAAAGCCAGGTCTTTTAAATACTACTTTGGGTGAGTTACTGTTTTCTCCGTTACTCGGCCCTGCCTCCCTGCATTAACCAAGGACAAATGAGGGATGGAGGTTTTAGTGAGGGAGATGATCCCTGTGACCTTGGTAAGCAAGGTCAGGCTTCCATGTTGCAGAATGACACTTCTGGAAAATAAAGAGAATGAGCCTCACCCTGTCATATGGTCACACTAATGCTCTACTGCAGTGTGCCTCACCATTATGCTCTGGACATACTCTTGAGCTAAGGCATTTTGGTATGGGGCTGATCTGACCCGTGTTAGTTGCAAGGCCAGGTGGAGCCTATAGTCTGGACAGAGCTCGCTGGTTGACCTCCTCTGGCTGTACTCAGTCCTTTCTACATCTCCACATGCATCGTACAACTAATACCACTTTCTGTTTGTGCAGCAAACAGAGCAAAATTAGAGAGTGCGAGTACTGTTTTACAGAATCTAGCTGGCCTCCCCTTCCCCCAAGCCCCTCCTCTTTGCCAGGCACTTATTTAGCTTGGAATCAGAACATTCCACAAGATTCTGTGTGGTAAGATGTGGCTCACAGGCTGCTGGCAATCAGAGGTAGAACCGCAGCGCCCTTTGGAGCTGTGGATGACCTGCTGATGTCCATAAAGATGTCTTTCTAGCTGGTTCTGGAGCAACTCTATGATACTGTGATGGTGTTTTCCAAATATTTGAGTCAAGCTCCATTGTATCTTTAGGTTTTCCTAGGAGATTCTGGTAGATGCTTTTTTTTTTTTTTTTTTTTTTTTTAATGATAAAGAGAAGATACTCAAGGAAGAAAAAAGAGGCAGCCAAGAGATTTTCTGCCCAGGTTGAAGAATATCATGAATTCGCTCTAAAGATTAAACTGTCGACACAAACCTGTCAAGCCTGTAGGTCACCTGCAGAGGAAGCTAGTCCTCTGAAGTTAGAAGCTATTTGGTAGCACTTCATAAAAATATGAACAAGTTCACCTCTTCACTTGGGGACTTTCACATGTGTGTACGCTCTCTAAACTTTGCTTTCATAGAGAGATCATGGCTTGCCTTCAAGTACAGACACAGTCATGCAAAGAACCCTCAAAGTCCCTGCAGTTCCAAGTTGATGAGACCAAAAATATCTTAAAAGCATCCCAGAAGGATGTAAACCAAGTTCAGAGTGAAATACTGTATGGTCAAAAATTGTGTATCTTTAGGAAAACCTAAAACTGCTTTCCCAAGAAGCTGCATAATGGACTGAAAGAGCCTGGGAAACAAGAGAACGACAAAAATGCTTGGAGAGTCTGATGAATTATTGAATCAGACTTTATTTCATTTATTTATTTATTTTTAAAGATTTATTTATTTATTTTAGAGAGAGAGCATGGGGTGGTGGGGCAGAGGGAGAGGGAGAATCTCAAGCAGACTCCCCGCTGAACACAGAGCCCCATGTGCAGCTCAACCTTATGATCCTGAGATCATGACCCAAGCCGAAACTGACTCAGATACTTAACCTACTGAGCCACTCAGGTGCCCCTGTTGAGTCAGATTTTAAATAAGAGAGCCAAATAAAATCCCTGATAAGTACAATATTTGGTGTTGTGGTCACTGTGTTGACTGCCTCTTCTTGAGTCTGGGTCATGTTTTTCTCTTTCTTCATGTCTAGTACCCCCGACATTATGAATAATAGGATATACAGATTCTGGATTCTGTTATGTTCTTTCAAGGAGTATTGATTTTTAACTTAGTATGCAGTTAACTTGTCTGGATTAGAACTCCAAACTCTGTCTCCCCTTTTGTGAGCAGCAACTGAAACTTCTTTTTTTAATTTTCAGAGAATCACAGGAAATCATTAAAGCATAAAATTATTTTATAGACTGTCATTGTCAATTGAGGATAATACATTAAATAGAGTCAGACCTACTGATGTTTTGCACATTCACCTTTTAGAGACTACTGGCAGCAACTGAAAAGTCAAGGTCACTTGACTTTGTCTACTTCATTAAAATGGTGAAGCTACATTTTTTTCTCGATAAACAAGTTAAAAGTATAAAATGATGTGTGCAACTGAAATAAAAGCAGTGAAGAAAGAGGCAACTTTTTCTCAGTATAACATTTTAAAACCGCATTACAGATATAGAATGACTGGTTACTAATAAAAGACTAGAATATTTGTAATGATTTCTATACTTGTGTTAATTAATATATCTTTCTCACTATAGGAAGTTGATTCCCTATAACCCATAAATAACCCCAAATGTATCCTCCAAAAATAGAATGTTGTTAACAGATTTATGCCTGGCTGCAAAAGTCTAAAGGTGGGAATAAGAACAAAACCAAACTTTTTTTAAAAACCTCATATTTTTATACTGGTTTAAGATGTCCAAAAATGTTTCAAATACATTATTTCTTGTGGTTTTTAAAAATTATCCTATGCAATAATAGCAGCACATATATTCTTTCAGATAAAAACCTGAATCGTAGAGAAGTTAAATCATTTGCTCAAGGTCTAAATGCACATGAGAGGGATAGGGTTAAAACTCAATTCATGACCCAGTTTTCAGTGCTCTTCTATTGAAAAGATTAACCCATGGCTTTATTTTTTAAGATTTTTAAAAAATTTATTTATTTTTTTTGAGAGATGAAAGAGAGCATGAGCATAGGAGGGGCAGAGGGAGAGGGGAAGCAGCCTCTCTAATGAGCAGGGAGCCCACCAGAGGGTTCAATCTCACAATCCTGAGATCATGACCTGAGCTAACCAAGAGTCAGACACGAACCAAACGAGCCACCCAGGCATCCCTATTTTTAAAGATTTTTAATTGAAGTATTAGTTTCAAGTATACAATGTACTGATCCAAAAATTATGTGTTACGAAACTCACAATGATAAGCGTGTTGCCATCTGTCACCATAAAAAGTCATTACAGTATTATTGACTATATTTCCTATGCTGTACCTTTCATCCCCATGACTTATTTTATAACTGGAAGTTTGTACCTCTTACTCCTCTTCACCTATTTTGCCTATCCCCCAAAACCTCTCTCTTCTGGCAACTATTAGTTTTCTCTATTTTAGGGTCTGTTTCTCTTCTGTTTGTTTTGTTAAAAAACTCCATCTTTTCTTTTTGATACTAGCCATCCTGACAGGTGTGAGGAGCTATCTCATTGTAGTTTTGATTTGCATTTCCCTCATGATGAGTGATCAAGCACATAGAATAAAGTATTGCATCTAAGGTGAGATTCATTACTCTTCCTTGTTAAATGCCCTCCCAAAAACACTTTAGGTTATGTCATTAACGTCATTTTAGCATGGTCGAGATTAAGACCTTTTGTATATCCCCACATTTACATCACAGAGAGTAAAATTTCAGCAGGCCCATTTCTGGGAAAGAAGCTGCATTTTTTTTTTTTTTTAACAATTATTTTATTTCTTTTTATTATTTTATTTTTTTAATTCCAGTATAATTAACATACAGTCTTATATTAATTTCAGGTGTGGAAAATAGTGATTCAACAATTCTATACATTACTCAGTGCTCATCATTGTAATTACAGTGTACTCTTAATCCCTGTCACCTAGTCCACCCATCCTCCCACCCACCTCCCCTTTGGCAACCACCAGTTCTCTATATTTAAGAGTCTGTTCCTTTGTCTCTTTTATTCTTTGTTTTGTTTCTTAAATTTCATATATGAATGAAATTCTATGATATTTGTCTTTCTCAGACTTATTTCAGTTAGTATTATACCCTCTAGATCCATCCATGTTGCTGTAAATGGCAAGATTTCATTCTTTTTTTTTATGGCTATGTAATATTCCATTATAGATATATGTATTATGGATATATATATAATATGTATAATATATGTATCTATTGTGGATATATAATATATTCTATATCTATTATGGATGTATAATAATATATAATATATATAAATACCACATATTTATATGTAACAATACATATAAATATATATATATACACACACACACACACACACACCACATATTTATTTATTCATCTATGGATGGACACTTGGGTTGCTTCCATATCTTGGCTATTGTAAATAATGCTGCCATAAACATAGGGGTACATATATCTTTTTGAATTAGTGTTTCTATTTTCTTTGGGTAAATACCCAGTAGCACAATTACTGGATTGTAGGGTAGTTCTATTTTTAATTTTTTGAGGAACCTCTCTATACTGTTTTCCACAATATCTATACCAGTTAGCATTCCTACCAACAGTGCACGAGGGTTGCTTTTTCTCTACATCCTTGCCAACACTTGTTGTTTCTTGAGATTTGATTTTATCCATTCTGACAGATGTGAGGTGATATCTCATTGTGGTTTTGATTTGCATTTTCCTGATGATAAGTGATGTTGAGCATCTTTTCATGTGCCCGTTGGCCATCTGTAGATTTTCTTTGGAGAAAAAGTCTGTTCATGTCTTCTGCCCCTTTTAATCAGATTATTTGGGTTTTGGGGGTTTTTTTTTTTGGTGTTGACTTATGTAAGTTCTTCATATATTTTGGATATAAACCTGTTATCAGATATATCATTTGCAAATACCTCCATATAGGTTGCCTTTTTGTTTTGTTGATGGTTTCCTTTGCTCTGCAAAACCAGAGTAGCTGCCTCTTAAAGACCAAATCGCAGTTCTGGTTACTCAAATAGATGAGTCACAGCATAGTGTGAGATATTGAAAAATACCAAAGAATGCTGTGGAAGGTTTTCTGCCTTCAAGGAGATAATGATCTATTTTAAGGAATCAAGATTTTCAACACAATTACCAAGCAATGCAGAACTGCGCTAAATTATGTAGTACAGAATTCAAGTGCTATAGGAAATAAGAGCAAGGAAAATTGCTGCAGACTAGGGAAATTGGGGAAGGGAAAGGTTTTGCAGGGCACTGGTTCCTGCTTATGACCTCTTTCCACTTCTACGTTGGGCATATGCCAGACTACTCAAAATGTTTGCTCTTATAATTTATCACAAAATACGCTTTTTTCCTTGACCTCCTTTTTTTAACTCAGTCTCATTTGAGTCTCTTTGGCTCCCTGTTTCACAACACTGTATTTTTAGTACACTGAGTTTATATTGTCCTTTTTGTCATACATATATATGTATAATTTCCATGTTCTTTTCAGTTTGTTTAGGGCAGAAACAGTTTTTTTTTCGTATCATGTCTTTCATTGTATGAGTGTACAGTCCTCCACAAATTACCCACCCAATTGAAGCTATTGATTGAAGGAACAAAATGACTGGCTATGGCATGTTTGCATCTACTAAAGTGCCTGGCATATAGTAGGCACACCACAATGTTTTGATGAAAATCTAGCTAACTGTTAAATGGACTCATTGGCCACTTTTCATTGCTTTATTATCTGTTTAATCAGTCAGCCAATAAAGAGCTTTACACATGCAAGTAAAGAGGAAACAGTTAATTTAGCTACTGTAGGTAGATATGACTTGGAAGTGGATTGTGGTAATTGGGATATATTACCTGAAAGATATATGTATATATACATAAACACATTGCCATTGACACAGTTTTGTGTCAAGTGTGTACAAGAGCTCTCTCTTTGTGTAACCGTTCCTCATTCTTAGTGTAAATAAGGTTATATAAAGTATTTGTCCTAAAAATTAAACACTGCCCACCCATTTTTCTGTGTCTCTTTTATTGATTAATTGTCATATTGATTCATTACTTGCTACATTTAAAAGAGAAGGCAAAAATGGACGAGGCTTTAGAAAATGCCATGTAGGGAGCATTCTACTCCAGCCGGCAAATGCTTAATGCCTGTTAAATTTCTTCTATTGTCAGAGTCTAAAATGCGTAGAGAATGGATTTCATAATTAGATTTATACTGAAATCTTATCTCTACATCATGGCATATTCATACAACAGAAAACTATATAGCAATGAGAGCAAACTGTTCACAGCTGCACGCAATAACATGGATGAATCTTGCAGGCATGGTGTTGAGTAAAGAGGACAAAGGGTACATATTTTATGATTCTATTAATGTAAAATACTAAAACTGGCCAAACTAATGTACACTTGGAAGTAAGAGTATTGGTTACCTTGAAGGGGAAGGGTTTGTGGTGGGAAGGAAGCAGGAGCGTGGTCTCTGTAGTGCTGCACGCATTCTCTTTCTTGATCTGGCTGCTACATTCACAGTTACGTTTACTTTGTGAAAAATCCTAGTGATGTGTAGTTAAAATAAATTTGTTTACCTGCATTTTTATTTTATTTTCATAGAACATTTAAAACTTCGGTTATTACCTATCTCTTAGGTTTGACACGAGGACTGAGTCACTTAGCATTTATGAAAGTGCTCAGCAGACACTGCATTCAATAAACAACCAGTAAACATTCCCTCCTAATATGTTTAATACCTGTACCCCCAAATATCTTACAGATAAGGTCTTTGCATAATCTATAACATGTCTGTCTCTCTTTTTTTTTTTTTAAGATTTTATCCATTTATTTGACAGAGAGAGATCACAACTAGGTAGAGAGGCAGGCAGAGAGAGGGGGAAGCAGGCCTTCTGCCGAGCAGAGAGCCCCATGCAGGGCTCGATCCCAGGACCCCGAGACCATGACCTGAGCCAAAGGCAGAGGCTTTAACCCACTGAGCCACCCAGGCACCCCATAACATATCTCTTTTAATACATGATATAATGAGGCAGTGCACAAATATCTCTCAAGACATATCTGCTCTTTCTTCTCCTATCCTGCAGATATTGACCAACAACAAATTAGTACCCTAATAGAACTGGTATGTCAGATTGCTATCTATGAGCTGGTCCATGCTGAAAATGTGTGCATACAAATCAACGATGTAATAGTACCCACCATGCACTAATAATGGGTGAATGGCAGAATGGAGCTCATAATAAAAAAGCAAAGTACAATCAGAGCAAAAAACCCTCTGTTTTTTCAACTGGCAGGGAGAGTATCACTTGAAATTGTGATTTGGCAGGCCATCTCAAAGAAAATAATATGAAATGACTTCCTGCGTCATCAATTTACTGATCAAGGCCCTATGGATATAAACACTGTGCTGAGTTCTTTCTAGCTCTTGAAGTGAAAGTGTTGAGAACTAATATAGTTCCTATGTTCTCTGAATTTACATTTCCTGCAAATTGTCTAAAGACTGGAGACTTTTTAAAGAACAGAATTAAACATGACGACTTTTATTTGCCGGGTTTTTGTCTAATTGTAGTCATTCGTTCACTCTGGTTTGCTCATTAATGGTAGCCAACATCTTTCTTAGCTTATTACATATCATTTCTTGCCCACCCTACTTAGCACATTGAAGTTAAAAGATGGTCATTGAGGGATTGGGTTTTTCAATGAAAGCATTATACACTAGAACTAAGCATCCCTAGTAATTATTATCATGCATATGCATTCTACACTTGGGTCTCCATGTCTCGTTAAAAGAATTCCTTATGGCAAAAGTATTCTATGGCTCCTGGAATTGCTTTGCATTTACTTTTTTATTGATACAAATAACTATATTAAGGTTTGAAGATCAATGTTGAACCTACTTTTTGAAATCGTAAATAATCAACTTTTCCCTAGTGAAGGCAAAAACAGAAAACCTTAGAGGCCTATTGTAATTGATTTTTCTTAGAACTGCAGAAATATTTGTGAAGCAGCAAGAGAAACAGGGAAAAATCTAAAGCAATTAGATATGACATTTCAGAAGACAGACTTGTTTATCTGGAGAGGAAACACCAATCACAAAATCCTTCTTAACTAACTTTATGACAGCACTTCCTCAAAATCAATGGTACAACCCCCCACATTTATAAAAATAAAAGAATCCTACTGAGTTAAACACAGGCATGAGAAAGAAATGCTTATTATGGCGAACTAAATGGGACTGTGATGTATTGGTACTGGTTTCCACAATCCTTCCTCACATGCTAGCTTTGCTAACCTGTACTTACATAATGTAGCCATTATCCGTGGCCGGTTTAATATGTAGAAGTGTTAACAGCCAGAAAAGGTACACAACGGCAGGCATGTGTTCCTTTTAAAAACTAATGTTTTTAAGATGAGCGATGATGTGGTTGGCCTACTTACTCAAGATTGTTCTAATGAATACTAGGCAGATTCTTTTTCCTAAAAGTGTAAGTGTTACAGATAACATAACTGAAGTCGTGTAGTTTCAAGAGGTTTTAGACCTCAGAAATAATTATTTTTTCAAAAAGAGCACAAAGAGTCAACAAATGTATGAACGAATGTTCAACATCGCTAATCTTAAGGGAAGTGCAAATCAAGAGTGCAATGAGATATCGTTTCATACCTTTAAGGGTGGCTATTATAAAAAAAAACAAAAAAAGCAAAACCAAGAGGTAACAAGTTTTGGCCAAGATACAGAGAAATTGGAATCCTCTTAGACTATTGATGGGAATGTAAAATGGTGCAGCCACTATAGAAAACAATATGGAGGTTTTTAAAAAGATTAAAAATAGAACTAACGTATGATCCAGCCACCCCACTTCTAGGTATATATCCAAAGGAATTGAAATTGGTATCTCAAATATGTACTCCCATGTTCATTGCAGCATTATTCATAATAGTCAAGACATCAACACAATCTCAATACGTATCAATGGATGAATGGATAATGAAAACGTCCACACATAACACTGTATTTTAATTTTATTAGAATTTAAAAAAAAAGATTTTTAAAATACATGCATATGAATATTATTCAGCCTTTAAGAAGACGGAAATACTGCCATTTGCAGCAACATGGATGAACGTGGCAAACACTGTACTGAGTGAAGTAAGTTTGACACAAATACTGCTTGATCTCAATTATATATGGAATCTCAAATAGTCGAATTTACAAAAGCAGAGAATAGAATGGTGGTTGCTAGGGGTTTGGAGGAAGGGAAGATGGGGTGATGTTGGTCAGAGGGTATAAACTTCCAGACTTTTTCTGTTACTATAAATCGCAAAAGCATGCTTGTGAAGAAGATACAGTACAAAATGAATTTAATCCTGCAGAAAGAACTTAGTTATCAAGGCGTGGGTTGTTCACCCATTGATCCATCCATCCATCCATCCACCCATCCATCTTTGTACCCTGTTTATCCATTTAACAATTCATTCATTCACCAAATATTTAATGAGATTCTACCATATGTGAAGCACTGTGCATTTAAGTAGCTTTTAAGAAGTGTTTTGGGGAAGAAAAAATGTGTTAACAGTTGAGAAACCCTAAATATTTGAAAGGTATAAGAAAATGAAGAACTTGAAACTTTATCAAGTTAAGTGTCTTCAACCACCTTCCATATGCTTTGCTGAGTAGGTGCAGTCTAAGATTGCTTGCACCTTATTTTGGAGTCGTTACCAATGGCACTAGTAGTTTCATTTAAGAAAATGGCAGTGGGGTTTTTCATTTAACATTTCTCTTTAAACACTTACGTAAATGGTGTATTTACAGGATGCATTGTATAACTTGCCATAATGTTTTGCAGAATATCCTTCACTGTTGACCACATGATTAAAAGAAATTTAAAGTATGATAGCACACCTATGCTGAGAGCATACAAGTTCTCCTTGAAGCAGCAAGAATTCTAGAAGCAAAAGAAGAAATTTCTTGAGAAATATCAGTCAGGGAACGACCACTTAGGAGTCGGTGGCAGCAGTATTAGGGGGCTATGATAAGCTTGGGCAGTATCATGGATTACGAAAGCCTTTCCTGCACCAGAAAGAGTAATATGCAAGCCAGCTCACTGCACGTAATGGGTGTAGATGCTGATTAAGTGTCTCACTGGCGGGGCATGGTATTTTATGCAGAGCCTCACTTCACCCATGAAATCTGTAGGGGGGAAATGTGTGTAAATAATTAGAGGACACTTTGGTAAAATCAAGGTCTTGAATTGTTGTTGTTATTGTTGTTTTCCATCCTTGGAGCCACAGGTATAGTTGTAGCTTTCAAGGGAATCAACTGATTCAAATTTAATTTTTAAATTAAGAACCACTTCTGAAAGTGTTTAATTTTAAATCCACATAGAGAAAAATCCTCCAACAGATCATCTAAGAACAGGCTAATTATTAGCCTAGTTTATATGAAACTAAACATGCTTTGAGCAGCAAACCTTACTCTACCCCTTGCTGTGTGCTTTCCCCTCAGGACTCACCTTCATTAGGACTTCTACCCGATGGGCTGAGGCGGGCTGCAGGCTCTGGACTTGCTGGAGAGAGTCACACTCTGGCGAGGTGAGTACAGGATTCCTTATTTATTCTCCTCATTGTCTCCTGTTCATATGTCCTTTTAATAGACATTCACACAGCGAGGAGGCTGTAAACCTTCTATCCAGATGGCAGACCCCTCTTTGAAGGAATGTGTGTAAAGGTCCCTGCCCAACAGACAGCAGTTTATTCCTTTCTAACGTGCTTATTTGCTGCCATAGAGCACTGGGCGGTACCAGATTTGGGCAGTATAAACTTGGCAATTCATGTATAATTGTCGGTCCACTGAGCCAGAGGTATTTTCACTTTTATGACTAAACTCACTTTTATACTCTTGCTGATGAGTTTTCTGGTACCTGAATGTAAACCCAAATGGCTTCCATATTCATTAGTCATTACTCTTAGCTGGAAATTTCTTAGGCTTTCTCATATGCAACATTAACCAGAAATAACTGAACTAATGGATGAGCAGCTCCTGCATTGTCAATTTTAAATTTTTATTGGTGAAAATTATGTTTAAAGAAGTAGACAAATCTAAGTGTGTATCACAGTGACTGTCCATAAAGTGAACGTATCTGTATAACCAGCATTACATAGCAAGATACAGATATGACCTAGACGTCTCACTTACGCCCGTGTGGCCCCAATCTTCATTCCTGGTACGATCACGGTCACGACTTCTAACACCATAAATTAGTTTCTCTCAATTGAAACTTTGTGGAAATGAAAAAAAAAGTTCAGTATGTATTCTTTCATGTCAGGCTTCATTTGCTCCTAACTTTGTTAGCAATATTTATCCTTGAACTTGTGAGTAGTTACGATTGGTTCATCCTCACTGCTCTCCAGTATTCCATCGCATGAAAATACTGTGAGATATTTACCCGTTTTACCATTGATGGTAAATTGGGCAGTCTCCACGTGGGGGCTGTTACACATAGTGCTACCATGTACGTTTTTGTCTGTGTCTTTGGGTGCACATGCCTTTTGACCTGTCTCCTCCTTGCTGTAATTAGAAGAAAAATTACGAACTAAAGCAGAATTACCCACCTAAAAGATAAGCTCATGGTGCTACTCTTATTTGGGACTTGCTATGGTACTAATTGTATTTTGAACATAAACAACTCCCTCCACCGCAGTGCTTTCTTTCCCTCAGGAACCTGAACTCATTGAGTCACTTAGCAAAATGACCCCAAGATATTCCTGTTCTCATTTGAAAATCAACCGGATTTCAGTTTGGGATGAAAGCAAAGTTTAGGATAAAAATATGCAAGCTTAAAGCCATATAGAACAGCAGAGCCAAAAACACTCATTAAAATTACTCATGGACAAAAGAGATTTGCACTAATTAAAATGCCTAGTCACTGTAGAGTGGGTTAAGAGGGAAGATTGACTTAGTACCAAATGACTTCGTTTTATGGCTTTACATCAGACTTTTGAAATATTTTCAGTTAAGGAAATGAAAGGAAGATGGAAGAAAAAAACCTCATAGGGAAATAGATAAAATGCCATAGACCTAAGGAGATCCATTATCATCATTATGGCAACATTTCTAATCACATTTATGAATTTGGGCAATTTTTATCACACTTATTGTTAAGGGACAATTGAGCAGGTGCCATTTTATGAGCTACTAATTCTTTAGTGATTCCCAAGTGGAGGATACATACACAAGGGTCAATTATTATGAGTCTGATAGAAATGCTGTGATTAGGCATAATGCAGAGTAACATTAATCTCCCCACTGCTCTCTTGAGCAGAGTTCAGCTGTCAATTTTAGTCCTGACCAACATGGCCAGAGGGTTTTGGATTTGTTACATCAAGGGCAGAGTGAGCTAAATATTTTTAATATAACTTTATAAAACTAGCTCTTAATTTTAACATTATAGGAATATTTAAAGGGAAAGAAGATCAAGTATGATTCCTATAACTAAAATATAGATTCTGTGTGTCAGTATATTATCCTGAAATTTTAACCTTCAAATTCAAAGTCATTTTGAGTTTAGACCAAAAGTCCTGATTTTGATCTTGCTACAATTTCAGTGTTTATGTGACTAAGCATGGGGGCATTTATTCAGGTGATATGGCATTTGTATTCTCATTTCTCATGAAAATCAGAACAGCCACAAATTCTTCTAAAAATTGAAATAATAAATGTGAAATACATAGTGCCATCATTACTTATTTGGCATTTAATAAGTTTAGGTTCCTTCTAGCATATGTTTGTATGATATTGACAGAGCATCATTCACCACATATGGGTGGGGCCATAGAAATGGGAGGAAAAGGAAGGAAAGGCGGAAGAGGACCTATACTTATTGATGGCTTCTAATGTGTGAGATAACAAGCTCAGTGTTTGGTATGTGGTTGCTGATTTAATCCTTTCAGTAATGGTACAGGATATGATTTATTAAGCTTTCTGTGGATTAGAAAGTTGAGACTCAGCGAGGTTAAGTATCTTGACCAATGTTACTCTCTAGTGAATGGTGGACTTAGGAATCAGAGCCATGCCTACTTCCCCTGGTACTTTTCCACTACACTACTCGGCCTTTTCATTTTGAGGACTGATCCTCCATAGTTAAGATCCTTCATGTTCCATGGGAAAGCTTGAAATGAAAATGCTCATGGCTAACCTGCCAGTGTACTAAGCATTTCTCCACATTCAAGGTCATTATGTCTCATACCAGTTTTGATACTGGCAGTCTTCTTTGAGAAATCTCAAAAGATGCTAACCACCTTCCAGTTATTGGTCCCAGGACAAGGAAGGCTCAGCCAGCAGCTACAGGCTGCATGGCAGCCAAAGTCGAGCTACTAAGAAGAGACAAGACTGCTACAGTTCATCATCTCCAGACTGACACTGGCCATCAATTTAGAACAGTCTACATCCATATTTCCTTATTCTTTGCTCTCAATTTGCTGTTTTTTCTCTATCCAGTCTCCTCCAACTCCAAACTATCCTCTAGACTGCTGCCAGAAATCTTAAAGTTCACAAAATGCATATCTGACCATATCATTCCCCTTTGAAAAATGCTTGAATCCCCATAGACTGTTGACAACGTTTCAACTTCTTAGATTAGCATGCAGGAATTGGGCCCCTTCTTCCTTCACTGGCCTTGCCTCTCCCATTCTTCCCCTACACCCTCATATCTATCTCTCTGGTCATCCTCAAATAATGTGACAAGCTGCTTCCTGTCTACAAGCTTTTGTTCATATAGTTCTATCTGCCCAGAATATCCTTCCTTCCTTTTCCTCCAGAGTAAATCCAACTTTGTCTTTCATAGTTTGGCTCCAACCATCAGGGTCCAGTGTCTGATTTTTATGGGCTGCTATGTATTCCAATATAATACAATGACATTACTGAGTTACAATAATTTGACTCTATTTCCCATGACAAGCTAAGCTGCTTGAGGACAGGGACTACAGTTTCAGGCATGTTTTTCTCTGTACATAGCATGAGAGCATGGGCTCTGTATTATACTTCTTGAATTCAATTTAAACTCTGCCACTTACTGACTGACTCCTCCCTTCTAAGCCTCACTTTTCTCATCTATGAAATGGAGCATCACCCACCTTGTGGGGTTATTGTTAGGATTAAGTGAGGTTAGCCTGTGTCTGAAAGCACAGTGTCTGCCATATGTTCAGTACTCAATAAATGTTAGTTATTACTGTGATGAGAAGAACAGTAACTATTTAATGAATAATCATTCTCAGCGTATAATAATTAGGAATTCCATAACAATGTGATAGATGTTTTTGCAAACAAAACATGTTCTACAAGTTCTTTTTTTGTTGTTATTGAATTATAGTTGATGTACAATGTTATATTAGTTTCAGGTGTACAACATAGTGATTTGACAATTCTATACACCCCTCAATATTCATCACAATAAATGTAGTTACCATCTGTCACCATACAGTGTTATTACAATATGATTTTTAAAAATTAATTTTAAATTCCAGTGTAGTTAACTTAGTTTCAAGTGCAAATATTGTGATTCAACATCACATACATACATCATGGTGTGCTCATCACAACAAATGCACTCCTTAATCTCTATTATGATATTATTGACTATATTCCTTATTCTCTACTTTTTATCTCTGTGACTTAGTTATTTTATGACCAGAAGAGTGCACCTCTTAATCCCCTTCACCTATTTTGCCCATTCCCCTCCCCACCCACCCACCCACCTCACCTCTGGCTACTACCAGTTTGCTCTCTGTGTTTATGAGTCTGTTTCTCTTTGTTCGTTTGCTTTGTATTCCACATATAAGTGAAATGAAGTAGTATTTGTCTTTCTCTGACTTCACTTTGTGTAACACCCTCTAGGTCCATTCGTGTTGTTGCAAATGGGAAGATCTCATTCTTTGTTATGGGTAATACTCCATTGTATATACACACAATGAATATACATCTTTATCCATTCATCTATAAACAGACACTTAAGTTGCTTCCATATCTTGGCTATTATAAATAATGCTGCAGTAGACATAAGGGTTCATATATCTTTTCAATTTAGTGTTTTTCATTTTCTTGGGATAAATAATAGTGGAATTACTGGATCATATTGTATTTATTTTTTTAAATTTTTTGAGGATCTGCAATACTATTTTCCCTTGTGGTTACACCAATTTACATTCCCACCAACAGGGCACAAGGTTCCTTCTTTTCCACATCCTCATCGGCACTCCATATTTGTTGTCTTTTTGATAATAGCCATCCTAACGGGTGTGAGGTGATATCTCATGGTAGTTTGGGTTTGCCTTTCCCTGATGATGAGTGATGTTGAGCATCTTCATGTGTCTGTTTGCCATATGTATGTCGTCTTTGGAAAAAAATGTCTATTCAGGTTGTCTGCCCATTTTTAAAATGGGATTATTTGGGGTTTTGTGTGTGTGTGTTTGTGTGTTGAATTGTGTAAGTTCTTTATATATTTTGGATATTAGCACTTTATCAGAGATATCATTTGCAGATATCCTCTCCCATTCAGTAGGTTGCCTTTCCATTTTGTTGTTGGTTTCCTTCGTTGTACAACAACTTTTTATTTTGGTGTAGTCCCACTAGTTTATTTTGCTTTTGTTTCCCTTGCCTAAGGAGACATATCCAGAAAAATGTTGCTGAGGCCAATGTCCAAGAAATTACTGCCTCTTTCTTTTAGAATTTTTATGGTTTCAGGTCTCACATTTAGGTCTTTAATCCATATTGAGTTTATTTTTGTGTATGGTGTGAGAAAGTGGTCCAGTTCCTTCTTTCCTTCTTTCTTTCCTTCCTTCCTTCCTTCCTTCCTTGGCATGTAGCTATACAGTTTTCCCAGCATCGCTGACTGAAGAGATGATCTTTTCCCCATGGTATATTGTTGCCTCCTTTGTCGTACATTGATTATATATGTGTGGGTTTATATCTGTGCTCTCAAGTCTTTCCCATTAATCTGTCTGTTTTTGTGTCAGTTCTATACTGGTTTGATTAGTATAGCTTTATGATATGATATAATATAGTTTGAAATAGGACTTTGTTTTTCTTTCTCAAGATTGCTTTGGCTACTCAGGGTCTCTTGTGGTTGTATACAAATTTTACGATAACTTACTCTAGCTCTGTGAAAAAATACTATAGGTATTTTGATAGGGATTCCATTGAATCTGTAGATTGCTTTGGGTAGTGTGGATATTTTTGCAATGTTCATTCTTCCATTCCATGAGCATGATATATCTTTCCATTTGTTTGTTTTGTCTTCAATTAATAAAGTTTTGAAGGACTTCCACCTTTTTCACACCTAGCAGAGGAACTCTTAACAGGAAGTAAAGTTTGTGTTATCTCATAGAGAAAGGAAACTAAGATATCTTCTAGTATCCTTGCTCTGCTTTGCAACTGAAGTAATTGAGGCTCTGTAACATTACCTGTATCACTTAGGGTTTGCTCAAAGAGGCAGAAGCCTTTTGAGTGATATGGAATGAGGGACTTTTGATATGGATTAGATCGTGGGCAACTGTGAAAGCTAGTGGGGAAGTCTATGTAAAGCCATTGCTTTCATGTCTGATGGTGACTCTTAAGTCGCCGCAGATCAGCAGAACCAGCAGTCTGGAAGTAAAGCTGGACCTGAGTTAAAGGGGCGTGAGGACAAACTGGAACCGTCAGAAACAGCTGGAACCTGCCCGAACAAACTGGAACCCCTGTTTATTTCCCACTTTGATGATACAGGTGATGTGGAAGAAGAGACAGTGTCCTAAGCCACACATGTGCCTAGTCCGAGGCTTGGAGAAACTAAAGAGTAAGGTGTGGCGGGAGCTAGAGGAGCTGAGGTCTGGTGGCTCCCGGTGCCAACAAGGTGAGGCAGCAGGCAGGCAGTAGTGTGTATGTGTGCCAGCCGTGCATGGGGCCCGTGGCGCCCTTCAGAGCACAGAGGCCGCTGCTTCCCTTTCACTTTCTAAATCTCAGGTAAATTTCTCCTGTGACCAGCCCTAACCTGAAGAAATGAATTGTTGGAAGTGCAGGTCCAGGTCAGATAAATTGGCACACCTTAAAGTTGCCCCATCAAGGAACAACTCTACAAATACGCTATTGTAGAACTGGTCCCAGGACCCCCTGTTCTTTTCCTTATTCTTCCCTCTGTAATAGTATCAACTGCAAGGTGAAGAATATATATTTTACTTAGGAAAGTATTGCATTTTTGAAAATAGACTTCAAATCACTGGATTTCTATCACAGGCAATGCCAGACTTTCCAGTAATTCTCATAAAATTTTACTTTGTGGTAGCAAATGGTCTATGAGATCATTTAGGCCCAACTTTCTTATTCAACATGACATCCATGTTGGAAAAATTTGGCTTAACACTGATCTATAGAATATTCCATTTCTTGGCAAAATGGAGAAGGTGGTTTGCAAAGTTCTGATGTTTGTGAGGAAATTCTGAATCATTCAGTTTTGGCCAGAATCACACAAACCAAACACCACAGAGGTTTTTGGATTCCCAGAGACGGCCTAATTGAAGACCACAAAACCACAAGTAGCCACATGGTCATTGTTTGTGTAATCCTGTGAAAACTCTTCCAACATTCTAAACTCTAAACTCAGTAGCAAGGAAAATTTTACCTGTAGGAGAATCTGAATTTCTGTGAAAACTTTGGTTTAAGCAGCGTCATTCAACTACTTACATATTGCTCAGAAAACTGTATGAAAAATAGACTGAACGGAACACTCAACTGAAAGGTATGACTTTCGAAGAACCTCCTCTAGGTGGCCCCAGAGCTCTGTTTCTGCTCTGACATCCTTGGGTTCTTTAAGATCTCTACTCTCATAGAACCTAACACACTTTGTGATAATTATTAATTTTATGACTTTATGACACGCTATATCCCTCTCCCCCTTTCAATTCCATTTTACCTTAATCGTGACTTTTTAAAAAAGATTTTATTTATTTCAGAGAGAGAGAGAGCGCGCGCACGTGCGCGCGCACGTGCGCGCACAAGTGGGGCGTGGGGCAGAGGGAGAAGCAGGCTCTCCGCTGAGCAGGAAGCCCATTGTGGGTTCGATCCCAGGACCCCGGGATCATGACCTGAGCCCAATCAGACACTTAACTGACTGAGCCACCCAGGCGCCCCTAATCATAACTTTTTAAAGTGCTCTGTTTTGAAAACATGTCTTCAGTTCTTGCCACAGCTCTCATTTTGCCTTTCTTGTAGATGTTTTAGCTCAAAAACATGAATCAGTCAAGTCTCATAATAGCTCTGTAGTATATATACTATATAAGGCATCTTTAAATTATCCTGATTTTTTAGTTGTCATTTGCTTTGAGGAGGAGAGTAAAGTGTGCCTCGGACCATTTTTTCCCACGAGAAATGGTAGATTCCCGGAATCTGGTTCCTTCATCTCTGTGGCTGAACCTTCACTTAAAGGGCTTTGATTATGCACACCAGGCTTCCAGGCTCGCCAGACAGGGCTGACTCACAAGGTATGTTCACCCTAGGGAGACAGCCGGGTTTTCAAGGGCTTGACTGAGACGTCAGCAACTACATTTTAAGGATGGAAGCTGTCTTCAGAGTTTGAGGGCAGTAGCTTTGTTGAATTGGAGAACCAGAGTTCAGCAGTATCTTCAAAGTGAGAACTTTGGGTCTGCAGGCCAGTGTCAGGAATGTTTATGCAGATCTCAGCTCACCTCCTCCCCTGTAGCTGTTTTGTTTTTTTTTTTTTTTTCTTTCTTTCTGGGATTACCTCCGCCTGCCATTCTTAGGAATTCCCTCTATGCTATTAAGTGAAATAAGGATATTTACTGATGGTAGTCTAACAAACCAAATTCCTTGAAGACATTATCATCTAGTACGATGTTCTTTAAAAATGTTAGAATAAAGCAGTGTGTAAGACTTTGAGGTTTCAGAGTTAGAGAGATGTAGGCTGAGCTTTAGCTATGGCACTTACTGGTGGTGCAGCCCAGGAAAAATTAGTTCATGTCTCTGAGCTTGGTTTCCTAAATGATATAATACAAACTATCCCTCAGAGGCTCACTGCAAGGATCAAATGAAATGTGAGTGGATATAGTGCTGAGCACCAAGAGAGCATGCCGTAAGTGGTAGGTCTTACCGTTTTTATTACTTATTATCTTATTATTTGTTTTATTATTTTATTATTGTATATACAGAAGTAAAGTTATAATGGTACCTGATAAGAATGGGTTGAAAGCATGGAGTCTGGACTCACATCTCATGTTTTTATCTGGCATCATGGCTTATGAATGGTGAGACCTTAAACCAGTTGTTTAACCCTTAACCCCCTATGCCTTTGTCTTCTCATCTGCAGAGTGGGGAGAATAGCTACTTCTTAGGGCCATTGTGAGAAATAAACAAACAAACAAACAAACAAATAAATAAATAAAAAATATATATACACACATATATACATACATATGTGTGTATGTATGTATTTGGGCCATGATGAGAAATAAATATTTAGAGATTTCACTTAGGGAGGGCCTAAGTGAAGGGCATCATAAATGCACAATAAAATTTAGCTCCTGTCTAATCTCTCTTCAGAATGAGCAACATACACACATAGTTTTAACTCATGCATTTTTAATATTTGTTAGAAAAACTTCAGGGCTATCCACTCTGATTTAGGGTGACAGGCTATGAAGAATTTTCTATTAAGCAACAAGCTGGACAAATTTGGGGGGGCAAGACAGAAAGATTGGCTCCTGTATCTTTCATACACATCTTTTCCACCTTGCTTTTCCTTTCTCTCCTACCAGAAGGTTATTATAGGGGATACAGTATTTAAGGAGGAGTTATGGTGTTTAAATGTCAACAAATTTCGGGGAAAGGAAAAGTTGGGAGAGGCACCAGAGATCCCTGAGTATGTGTCACAACCATGCGAGCTTTTTTAAAAATGCAAAGCCTCTATCTTCCTCACAGAGGGTTTGACTAAATCTAGGTAGTGCCCAAGGCCTGGCATTTTCACTAGTATTCCAGGTGATTCTGTTACCTCACTTTGAGAATCATGAGAGTAAGAGCCCCTAAGCAGGGTAAAATTCCATTTCTAGAAAATCTGACTCTAAACCCCAAGATTTTAATCACTATATTATTCTGGTCTTAAAGAATGTGCCCAACTATTTATGTACAAATGTATGTGCAAGAACGTTTGCTGTTAAGAGTTAGAGTTTAGCAGCAGTGTAAAAAGAAGAGATTCATTAAACAGATCACATCAGGTCTATCTATATGATAGAATGCTATGTAGCCATCAAAATTAAGATAAGTTTTTGCAAGTTCATCATTTAGTGGTAAGTGAAAAGATAGTGAAGATATGTACACTTTGAATCCATTTTTTGTCAAAAATCTTACTTTCATAGAGGCTAAAGGATATTGGCTAAAATGCTACTGTTCTTAACTCTGGATAGTAGGTGATAGATAATTTTACAATGTTCTTTGTGCTTTCCATGGTTAGGATTTTTTAAATGGGATATTCTTAGAGTTAAGAAAGTCAGTATATATGTACTGTAATGCTTAAGCACATTTGCCAAGAAAACTGTGGGAGGGAGAATACCCGCCCCCACCCCCCGGTCTTGACGCAAGATGCCCACGCTCTAATCCTCAGAAACTGAATATGTTAACCTACATGGCAGAAGGGACTTTGAATATGCAGTTAAGGCTTCATTAGAGACTCGGTATGGAGAGATTATTCTGGATTCTCCAGTGGATCTAGTCTAATCAAATGAGTTCTTAACAGCAGAGAGACTTTGTGGACTGTGATGAGAGAGAAATGTGGTGACAGAGGATTCGAGAGATGTGATGTGAGAACTCAGCCTTTGCTGACTCTGAAGATGGAAGAATGAGCCACAAGACAAAGAATTCTGATGTTCTTGAAAGTTGGAAAAGACAAGGGAACAGATTTTCCCTTAGAGGCTCCAGAGAGGAGTGTAGTTCCTGCCTCACCTCTGTCTTAGCCCAGTGAGATCTGAGGTGAACTTCTAAACTAAAGAACTGAAAGGTAGCAAATTCGTTTTGTTTTAAGCCACTGAGCTTGTAGTTATTTGTCACAGCAACTACAGAAAACTAAGACAACAGAGCTAAATATTTGCCAGTGTTTAAGCTTTCTGCTAGTGTATAGACCCTCTGCCATAATCAACAACCAAATTGGTTTCCTTATCTACAGTGTCATTAAAATTATAAATGTTAATAGTGGAAACAACTTCAGCAATCATCTAATTCAAGACTTATATTTTAAACATGAAGAAATCAAGTCCTGGAGAGGTGTGTGACTTAGCCGTTGAAAAATAAAATCCTTTAAATTGCAAGTCTCAGGGAAGTTTAACCCACTCTGATTTTTCAATAAAGAGTTTTATTATTTCACTTAACAAAAAACAAGGTGGTCTTCTCCACAGGTTATCAGAACTCTGGCTGTTGGCAGTTCTCTTGGCTCTGGGTATTGGCAAGATGACTGCCCCAGCACCAGGCCACACATCCACACGGGACGATGTCCAGGGAAAGAGTGGGAATGTTTCTTCCTGTTTTTCCTCCTTAACAGTGAGGAATAGTTTCCCTTATATGCTTCAGCTATGTATAATATCATGATTCTGAACATGAAATCTAGAACCAGATTGCCTGGGTTCAAATAATAATGCCACCACTTAGTCACTGTGTAACCTTCCTTGGGCAAGTTATCTAACCTCTCCGAGTCTCATTTTCCTCAACTGCAAAATGGAATTAGTACAGTTTGCCTTGTTGAGTTTGCAGAGGATCAAATGTTTTACCGTAGAGAGCTTAGAACATTATCTGGCACGTGGTGAATATAGTAGCTACCAGTTTGTTCACGCCTCCTTGTATCCACATCCCTAGGGTAGTCCCCTTCTCTGCTGACTCTGGGCTCAGCCGTGTAACTTACTTTGGTCAAGGGAATGATACTGGGCGTGGCCAAGCAGACTTGAAATGCACTTGTATATTAGGGCTTGCCTTTCCTTGTTGCTCTTTTTCTTTTTTAAGACTGATTTTTATTATTAATTAATTTATTTATTTAGGGGGGGATGGAGAGGAGCAGAGGGAGAGGGACAAGCAGACTCTGTGCTGAGTGTGGAGCCTGACGTGGGCCTCAGTGTCACAGCCCTGAGATCGTGATCCGAGCCGAAATCAAGAGTTAGACGCTTAACTGACCGAGCCACCCAGGCACCCTCCTTGTTGCTCTTGAACATTGCTATCATAAGTAGCAGCCCGAGGTAGGAGAAACACATTGCTTCCGTTGCCCTGGCCAACAGCTGGGCCTCTCAATGAGGCCATCCTAGATCAGTCAGTCAGCACTCACCCCTCCAGCTGACTCCGGACTTCTGTAAGGTCAGGATGGATCAGCAGTGTCAGCCCAGACCTGAAGAACCTGGCAACCAACCCATAGACTCATGAGATAAATTGTAGATTAAAGCCACTAAGTTTTAGGATGGTTTACTATGTAGCAAAGGCTAGCTGATACAGTAAGCGCTCAGTAAGAATTAGCTATCTTTTGCCTTTAAGCCTCATGAGTCAGTCACCAACAATGAGATGATTATTAAAATGATCTGTAACAATGATTAGTTTAAACTAGAGGCTTTCACCCTGGCTATGTATCATGAAATGTATGTGAAGCATTAGCAAGTGGCAGAGGGGATTCTTGTATGCATCCAGGGTTGGGAGTAATCATTTGATTGGAAGTAATCATTGAGAAGGAATGGATATTGGGGTGTGAATCATCAAAGTCATTACATGTATGATCACATAGCTGGTCAGTGGCAAAGAGATGATATTGACTAGTTCTCCTGAGCCCCTGCCTGTGTTTTTTCTCTCATTGCATGCTGTGGGAGAGGGTGATACCTTCAGGCATTCACAACAAGTTAATTATTGGGCATATTGTCCAACAGCAGAGGGAAACTTGTTCACACTGTTTTTCTTTGAGCTGCACATATTCTGAGGCAAAATGGAAAACTTCAGATACCATTACTGAGACATTTTTTCTTTTTTCCTGCATGCCCAGCAGCTGGTGAGTGTTCAGCATCAGATATGAGAAGTTAAGCTGAATAAACTGGAGGAAAACCTAGAGAAAGCAAGCTCAGCTTAAAAAAAAATGCTAAGTTTGCCGACTCAAGAGCCCAGGACAGCTTAATAAAATTGAACAGAGGAAAACCAATTAAACACTTTAAACTGCTATTCTGGGGCTCACCAAAACAACACAAATCAAAAGAGAAAATATTCAGTTATTAGTAGCAGCTGGATTTTTGTGAAAGTTTTTTTAGTTAAGCCAAGTCTCCCCTCTTGCTACTGCTTCCCAGAGGGCCAACCGATTTTTCAATCTCCAGAAAGTACTTCATTGTGGATTTGCCCACAGGGATATTCAAAGAAATCCTAATGGCCTAATGCATAGCTCTGAGCTCCTCACTCCTCTTTTCAAAAACGTTCGGGGTTCCCCATGGCTTGTCAATATCCTTGATTTGGTAGACAAAACCTTTTGCAATATGACCCCCCTCCACACACACACACATACTACACCTTTCTAGCTTTCCGTATTACTCTACCTACTTGTTGCCTGAATTCTTAACAAATTGTCCTAATTAATCCTGTCCTCTGCAGTCTTGTCTGTACTTACGGCCACGCCCTCCCCCCCCCCCCACCTCCCCATACTCACCTCTTGCATATATCCTCACTGGGTGAACAATCCATTTTCTTTTTTTTAAAGATTTTATTTATTTATTTGAGAGAGAGAGTGAGAATGAGAGAGAGAGCATGAGAGGGGCAAGGTCGGAGGGAGAAGCAGACTCCCTCCTGAGCGAGGAGCCCGATGCGGGACTCGATACCAGGACTCTGGGATCATAACCTGACCTGAAGGCAGTTACTTAACCAACTGAGCCACCCAGGCACCCTAAATAATCCATTTTTCAAGAGCAGCCTCAAATGGTAATTCATGAAACCTTTCCTTTTTTTTTTTTTTTTGCTGAAATGCACCAGCCACAGACCACCTGAAATGCAAGTGTAGGTAAGGTTTATTTAACTTGCTGTAGCTTGGAAGAACACATATCAGGAAACCACGAATATCTGAACTTTGAACTTATGCTGAGTGATTCTGAGGAGGGCTTAAGGAGGTGAGGGTCATTTCTGGATTGGGTGCTGTCCAGAAGCGGGAACCACTTGGTGACCGGATATCTTGGTAACTTTTTTTTTATTAACACAAAATGTATTATTTGCTTCAGGGGTACAGGTCTGTGAATCATCAGTCTTACACAATTCACAGCACTCACCATAGCTCATACCCTCCCCAATGTCCATAACCTTTATTAAGAGGCAGCATCATTAAAGCAATACTTTCTCCAGCTGACCACTGTCTTGACCACTCACACAGTTTAGGCTTGTCCATTTACACTGGACTCCTGTTCCTCACCTGCTGGCCACTAGGGATGTCTGGGACTGTGAGCTCTATTTACTATGTTTCAGAGTTAAATAAGGGACTGTATAGAACACTGTAGGAAGATGAAATAGTGACCTGTAAACAACCAGATACTAGACATTAGGCTTTGTGGGCCAGACTGTCTCTGTCACAACTACTAAACTCTGGTATTATAGCAAGAAGGTAGTCAGGGACAACATCTAAATGAATGGTCTGAGTTCCAATAAATCTTCTTTATTATTGAAGTATAGTTGACATACAATGTTCCATTAGTTGTAGGAGTATGACATAGCAGTTTGACAATTTACGTATTATATAGTGTTTACCATGATACGTGTAGGTATTATCTTTCACCGTATTATTGACCATATTCCCTATGCTGTACTTTTCATCTCTGGTCTTATTTATAACTGGAAGTTTGTACTTCTTAATCCCCTTCACCCATTTCGCCCATTCCCTCACCCTGCAGTCACCAGTTTGTTCTCTGTATTTATGAAGCTGTTGCTATTGTTTGTTCATTTGCTTCGTTTTTAGATTCTACATATAAATGAAATGATACAGTATTTGTCTTTCTCTGACTTATTTCATTTAGCAGGTCCATCCACGCTGTCACAAATAACAAGATTTCGTTCTTTTTTATGGCTGAGTAATAGTTGTGTGTGTGTGTGTGTGTGTGTGTGTGTGTCTGTGTGTGTCTGTGTGTGTACCACATCTGCTTTATTCATTCATTTATCAGTGGACACTTGGGTTGCTTGCAAATAATGCTGCAATAAGCCTAGGGTTGAGTATATCCTTTTGAATTAGTGTTTTTGTTTTCTTTTGGTAAATACCTAATAGTGGCATTACTAGATCATACAGTATTTCTATTTTTAATTTTTTGAGGAACTTCCATACTCTTTTTCACAGTAGCTGTACCAATTTGCATTCTCACCAATAGTGCATTAGGGTTCCTTGGCATCCTTGCCAACACTTGTTATTTCTTGTCTTTTCGATAATAGCCATTCTGGGTGGTAGGAAATGATTTCTCATTGTGATTTTGATTTGCATTTCCCCAATGATTAGTGATATTGAAGATCTTTTCATGTGTCTGTTGGCCATCTGTATTTCTTCTTTGGAAAAATATCTATTATCTATTCAGTTCCTCTGCCCATTTTTTAATTGGATCATTTGTGTTTTTTGGTGTTGAGTCGTATAAGTTCTTTATGTATGTTGGATAATAATCTCCCATTGGATATCATTTGCAAATATCTTCTCCCCTTCAGTAGGTTGCTTTTTCATTTTGTTGATGGTTTCCTTCACTATGCAAAAGCTTTTGATTTTGCTATAGTCCTGATAGTTCGTTTTTGCCTTTGTTTCTCTTGCCTGGGGAGACACATTCAGAAAACTGTTGCTAAGGCCAGTGTTAAAAAAATTACTGCCTATGTTATCTTTTAGGAGTTTTATGGTTTCAGGTCTTATATTTAGATCTTTAACCAATTTTAAGTTTATTTTTGTGTATGGTGGAAGAAAGTGATCAAGTTTCACTCTCATGCATGTAGCTGTCCACTTTTCCCAGCACCATTAGTTGAAGAAACTGTGTTTTCCCCCATTGTATATTCTTGTCTCTTTTGTCATAGATTAATTGGCATTATAATTCAGTGTGGTCCCTATCAAAATATCAATACTATTTTTTTTACAGAACTAGAGCAAATAATTCTAAGTTTGTATGGAACCGTGCAAGACTCTGAAATGCCAAGGCAATCTTGAGAAAGAAAAACAAAGCTGAATATATCAGAGCCCCAGATTTCAAGATATACTACAAAGCTATAGTAATCAAAACGGTGTGGTACAGGCCCAAAAATAGACTTCTAGATCACTGGAGAGGATAGAGAGCCCAGAAACAAACCCAATAAAATTTTATTTACAAAAAACAGGTCATAGACAGGATTTAGTGCAGAGGACTAAGTTTGAGGCCCACTCTCGCCATTTGATCACAAGCCAATGACCATCTCTAGTTTTGCAATTCTCTTTTGTAAACCAGTGATGATAGTACTTGCCTTATGCGTAAGGATTAAAACAGGATCTTGTTATGTGGAAAGACTTAAAAGATGAAGCGCTGTATACTTAAAATATATTATTAGCTTGTCAGGTATTTAGAGAACAGAACTGTTCATCTCTCTGCAGCAAGATTGTGATAGGCATGGAAAGGTGCCAAACGGATTCAAGGGAAGACTTGCTGCCTCGCTCTGGAGTGTGTGCTCAGCAGGCAGCCTCCGGCTGTCAGCTCCTTCCTGGTCAGCCTCAGCTGTTGAGAGCCGACTTGTGCACGGCGGACATTATGGTGACTGAGCACAGCGGAAGTATACAGGTTCAGGCATTTCAGCCTCAACCTGATGAGTACTATTCATTGGAGAGCTCTGCGCCGGATTGGCCAAGGCTCTGAAGGACCTGAATGTCCGTTCAACTTCTCCCTCTTCTCAATCATGCTTCCTCTCCTTTCCCTTCGTGAGTTGATCCTTAGTAAATATCTTGTACTCTCATGTCTGTCTTGGGGTGCGATTCTGGAGAACACAACCCACAACAAGGATAATTTACTGAGATACTACTGTGTGGTGTGTGTGCGCGCGTGCGTGCGTGCTTGTATCTCCTTTGTCCATTTCAAGAACATAGCCAGGCCTTGCCTTAAGCTATTTATGTTCTTTGAGGACAGTTCCCCTTTCTGGCCAGAATGTGATAGAAATATGCTTGGGTTTTAAAGGTGTAGATGGAGAGATGGCTTGAGAGGTTAAGTGGCCAACTCATAGGGAATGGAATTACTCCGGACTAGGAAGGAATCAGTGATTCTGGGTCTGTGTTCTAGAAGTATCAAGACCTGCCCACTGTGTGTTCATAACACCCCAGGAAGACCTCAGAGGGAACAGGCAGAATTGTGTCACTTAGAGAGTCTGAAACTCACAAATTGGGGTACTGATGGCACCAAAATTCCTCGGCCCATGGGACCTCTTCAGGGGAACACGTACGTAGGCTTGGATCATGAACAGGATGAGAGTTGAGAATCACATTGAATTTCAACTTTGAAAAGTACAGTAGTGTGATTTATCTTGCATAGCCTAGTTACAGAGTAAAATCCAATCTACTGCATTTGTATCCCTTTAAAAATATTTTCTGACAAATAAATTCAGTGAGTTTTGAGAAAATCCACAATGAAGGTCTAATCACTTACTGATTTCACAAACGTGTATTTAGCATCTGTTACCTCCCGGGCATTCTCCTGGCCGCATAGTAATGAATAAGATAGATATGGTCAGCAGCAAGCTTAGAGCCACGCTTTCTTCTGCTGCTGCCAGCAGTGTTTCAGGGCCGGGCAGCCGGAATCACAGGAATCTGACAGGGTCTTCAAAGATGGAGGGGGTCAGTGCAGCCTCCTGTCACTTCCTGAGAGACTCCGGTTCGCTTCAGTGCAGACGGAACGGCTCACAGGCCTCTCTTGCTGCCAGCGCCTGGACTCTGTACTTGGGGGCTTCCTCTAGCTGCATGATCATGCGCAGCACGCGTGTAGGACAGGCCCGAGGGGTACATGTGTGTGTGATGGGTTGTGGGTATGGTGTGGCATTGATGTATTGGGAAGAAGCCCTCAACCATTGGAGATGGGAGTTGGTGAATAAACAACCCTGCTTGCTCGCCCCTGGGGAGGAAAACTCTGAGATATGCTCCACACTGGCTCCCAGAGATCCCCAGTGGGATTCAGTCACCGTCACCCACAGCAATAATGTGCTCATTACTGCAGTCTATCTTGGCTTCCTTCCTTTCCTTCCTCATTTTCCCACTCCTGTTCCAGCGATTTCCAGAATCACCTTGCAGATAAACGCCTTAAATCCTCCTCATCTTGGCATCTATTTCCTGGGGAACCGAATTGAAATTCCCACCACCTTTGGACATGCTTCGGCCTCGGGGAAGGGGCACCATGGTCACTACCACGTGCACCCCAGCACCATGTATGCAGGAGAGCCCCCACCTCTGGGTCCTTGTTGAGAAATGTGTGTGCTTTATAGAGTAGCAGATCTCTAGCACTCTGATTGACATATGGCTGAAAATAGCAAGCAACTAATTTGCTTTTCTTCACAATGAACAGGAAGTCCACTGAGGGCAGGTTTGTGTTATTTCTTCTTCCATCAGCACCGAGCATAATGTTAGGGATCAAGTAGGTGCTCAGTGATGGACCTGAATTTCTTCCCCAGGGAGTTTGTCCCTGCTTGTAATTAAGCAGCCATACAGGTCTCTTAATTCACATTTCTCGTGCTTATTTAGAACCTGAAGGAATGGTCTATATGGTCTCTTGAGGGGAAGAATTGAATGCCTCCAGTATTTTTATGAGGTCTTTGGGCATTTCTATGCAAAATCTGTAAACAGACGTGATCAAAAGTAGCCTGAAGCAGGGATCAGCAAACATTTTCTGAAGGGGACCAGATACTAAACATTTTAGGCTTTGTGACAAGAGGTCTCCGTTGCAACTACCCAATCTTGCCTTTCTAGTGCAAAAACAACTAGAGACAATACATAAATGAATGTTCCAATAAAATATTATTTGCAAACACTCCTGGCTGGATTTAGCCCATAGGACTTGGTTTTCTGACCTCTGGCCTAAGGTAGTGTTCTCAAGTAGAACTTTCTGCAAGATGAAAATATTCTGTAATCAGAGATAACCAGTTTGGTAACCAATGTGTGGCTAGCGCCACTGAGATTATGAATTTATTTATTTTATTTACATGAAAATAGGCACATGTGGCCAGTGACTAACATATTGGCAGTGCATGGTATTGTTTTCCAATCCTGGCAAAGCCCAGACCACTTCATCCTATTTCTGTCAACATTTCTGCCCCAACCGCTGCTGCTTTGGGAAACACAATGATCAAAACAATGAAAGTGAGAATAGCATATGCTCTGTCTGCCCAGTGAACCTGCCAGCTTCCCTCTTGCTTTTGGTGTGGTTGGCTGAACATGACACATATGGAGGAGACAAGCCATTATTTCTTCCTGGGCACGCTGAGGCATGCTCTCAGGCATCTAGTTCATGAGCCGCAGTCTCTCCCAGTAATTCAGACATCTTCAGGTGGTCTTGGATGCTAGTCCAAGACTCATCAAGGTTAGGGCTTAAGTTTTCTTTCTCAGGAGGCTCTTCCACTTTAGTAGCACCATCAGCTCCAAAATTCTGACCTTTTAGCATTTGATGACTCAATTTTGGCAAGCCGAGTTTCCACCCCCTCCTTCTCCTTTTTAAAGTTTGCTTTTCAAAAGCAGCCTAACAGGGATCATTTCAGTGTGTGATGAAGTAGGCACTTATTGAGCAATAAACCTGTGGATTTATGCTTATGGGTTTCTAGAAGCAACTTTGCCACAATCCTGTGAAATCTCGCTCACAGTTCATTGAGCTCTCACTGGATCTTGAATTATAGTTGATGCTCCAAACAGAAAGTAATATTTGTCACATTCTGTAACTGTATGTTCTACGGCTTTGGAATACTGTGCATTGCTTTGACAAATTTACTCCGCTAAAGCTGAAGTAACTCTTTACATCCTAGATCACACAGTTCTAACATGCCACTGTGTATTTTTACAAATAATTTAGGGATAAGAAAGCACCCACATCGAAACGATGCATATTCACCAGCTCAGCATAGCCGTGGAACCGTTATGCATATCATTCCCACCAAGGTGGGAAGCACCGTCCTTGTTTTTAGCAGTATAGGTTATTTTGGGGGGTTTTGCTTTTTGAGTTTACATAAATCGAATCAATCAAGTATACTCTATATCTAGATTATTTTGTTTGTAAGATTCATTCAATCTCTTCTGCTGTACGTAGTTATAGAGTGTGCATTCTCATTAACATAAGGCATTCTGTTATATGGATATTTATCGACTTAACTCTAGATTAATATTTGTGTGGTTTCTAAAGTTTGGAGCAATTATAGACAGTGCTTCTATGCCCATTCTAGTGCACGTCTTTGGCACACACATACAGAAATTCTGGATCATTGGATATGTATATATTCACTTTAGGAGATCCTGCCACTTTTATAAAGTGGTTGAACCATTTCACATTCCCATCGACAGTGTATGGGAATTCTAGTTGCTCTACATCTTCATAAATATGTTCTTTTCTTTCTTTCTTTCTTTCTTTCTTTTTTTTTTTTTTACTACTCTAGTTGATATGTGGCAACTTATTTTGGTTTTAATTTGTGTTTCCCTAATGATGAATTGAGTTCTGTACCTTTTTTCAGTCCTTATCAGCCATTTGGATATCTTTTTCTTTTTTTTTTTTGATAAACTATCTGTCCAAGACTTTTGCCCAGTTTTCTATTGGATCAGCTACTTTTCCTTATTTAATTTTTGACCTTTGTTTTGAATATATAACATAATCAAGTCTAAAATGAAAAATACTTTTGAAAGATATAGCAAAATGTGTTCTCCCCCCCCCCCTTGTCCTAGGTTCAGCCAGGTCCCACTTTTCCCTTTCCCATGAGGAACTACTTTTTATTAGTTTTTATTAGTTTATTTTATAATTATATTATTTTCCTGTGCTTTCAGGGCTTCTTTTATAAGTGTAGTCCTATTTAAATGTGAGACAAGTTTTCCATGGAATTAGCAAAATGTCAGTATAATGGCCCCACTTTGAACAACCTAGGAGGTGGGTTTTTTTTTTTTTTTTAAGATTTATCCATTTATTTGAGAAAGAGAGAGAGAGAGAGCATGGAGAGGGGAGGGACAGATGGAGAGGGAGAGAGAATCCCAAGCAGATTCCTCGCTGAGCTGGGAGCCCAACACCAGGCTTGATCCCATGACCCTTGAGATCATGACCTGAGACAAAATTGAGTCAGACGCTTAACCGACTGAGCCACTCAGGCGTCCCCAGGAGGTGGGTTTTTTATTATATTTTTGCAGTGCCAATGCTACATTAGCAACAGTTGAGATGATAGCCGTTATGTACAACTGTAGGGCAAGAGGCATAATGTGGGAATCATTCCAGATCTAAAGACAGGAATCAACATGTCATCTAATGCTTTTGTTTTGTCAGGACTAAATAATTCAGTCTATTAAACATAACGCTTAAAAACCAAATATCTAAGTTGTAGGTCATTCTGCCCATCCTCTAAGCTATAAATTCTCTGAACATAAAGATTTATTGTACTCGTAGGACTTACATAAGCAAGGATGTATGATTTGCTGCAGATTTTTTTTTTTTTTTAAGATTGTTTATTTATTTATCTGACAGAGAGGAGAGAGATCACAAGTAGGCAGAGAGGCAGGCAGAGAGAGAGGGGGAAGCAGGCTCCCCGCTGAGCAGAGAGCCAGATGCGGGGCTCGATCCCAGGACCCTGAGATCATGACCTGAGCCGAAGGCAGAGGCTTTAACCCACTGAGCCACCCAGGCGCCCCATGCTGCAGATTTTTCTGACTTAACCGATGTTGGGCTCTTTACTCTCCAGTTTCTCAGGTACTTGCTCTAGTAAGTTGGACACTTAGGGAGGTGCCTTAACTCTTTTGAGCCACCTGGGTAACATTACCACACAGAAAATTAGTATAAAGAAGATTGCTTGGAGCACTGGGTGTGGTGCATAAACAATGAATCTTGGAACACTGAAAAAATTAAATTAAAAAAAATTAAAAATAAATAAAATTAAAAAAATAAAATCTTTAACTTTATATCTGGAAAAAGATCTAAATAAATTTTAAATCCTCAGAAAAAAAAAAAGATTGCCTTTTCTATAAACGTGCCTTTTTTGCAAGCTTGCTGAAGTGCCGAAGTTAGGCTTTGAAGCAGAATCAGATAACCTGTTCATGAAACTTTGGAGTTCTGTGTGTACGTAGTACCCCAGTGGTCACAGGTCAGTCTTGAAGAGAAAAGCCCCATGTGCTCTGGAAGAGTTAATTCACCAAAGGCAAATGTTGTCAAAAGTAGCATATGGATAGACGACTTATGATCACAATGATCACATGCCTATGTTGGAGACAATTAAAAAAAACTTAAAGCACAAAATGAGCTTGATTGCCACTCAGCCGTGGTAGACATGTGGGAAAGCCCTCAGACGTCCCTCAGACTTTAATCTGGGAGAAGCCTAGCTATGGATGTGCAGCCTGGGGGAGTATTGGTTGGCCTTTGGGGATAGGGCTTCTACCTGAAGCTATGTTAGGTTCATTATTTTCCCAGGAAAAGCCGCCGGACACCTTTATCTCTCCTTCGGAGGAAAAAAAAGAAAAAAGAATCCAACTAGAGCCACTGCTGAGTCAGAGACAACTGAATGTAGGTGTAAGCATCTGGGTGGTTCCAGCGTTAACAGACATAACACATAAATAGAATAGTTCAGCTAATGCCAGGTGCCATGCAACAGAAAAAATAATTTTTTGATATTTAGGCATGTGATGTAGGTGCCAAGACTTTTAACTTATTTCCAATAGCGTTTTAAATTAGTACTTTCGTTAATTCTGATGAAAACAAAAAGTCTGGTAATCGTTACACTCAGTTATCTAGATTTATAACATATTATGTATTTTTATATAAACACACTTAAATAATAAATGAATTATGTAATAAATATAGTAACAGATAGTTTTGCAGCAGCTAAAAAAACTTAGTTATTATGTAAAAATCATATAATAAATATTACAATTATAGTATCTTTAGAACATTCTGTTGTTTTCAAATTATAAAACAATTGACAAATTTATTTTTATTGCCTTTATTAAATAAGGCAGTCTGCTAGGCCAAGCAGAATCTAAAATTTGTGGGTGCCAGAGAAGGTCGTAAATCAGGTTAGCAGAGAAATAGTGTATGTTCTGTCCTCCTATCTTGAGCAATAAAGAAGGGGCGAGTCTCATATGATTTCACTCACATGTGGAATTTAAGAAACAAAACAAATGAGCAACAAAGAAAAAAAGATACAAAAACCAGACTCTTAAATACAGAAAACAAACTCGTGTTTGACAGAGCAGAGGTGGGTGGGAAGAAGGGCAAAATAGATAAAGGGATAAAGAGTACACTTATCTAGATGAGCACTAAGAAATGTATAGAATTGTTGAATCATATTGTACACTTGAAACTAATATAACACTATGTTAATTATACTTGAATTGAAAGAAGAATAAATATAATAGTTGCAACAATAAAAAAAGAGTGCTGGTCTCCAGTATTGACCCCCTTTTCTTCCCCTCACCTTGACTCTGTTCTAAAAGGGGTCACATACATAGACACTTGCACACTCAACCCACATGTCCAACCTCCATCCACCTACCTCCTCTGCAAACAGCTGCTCCTTAGTCAATTCTCAGACCCAGGGCTACACACACCAGTAGAGTGTCCACCCTCAAAAGCATGGAACCAAGAAAAAGACTTGCATACACCTTGGAAGCTGAAGTATGTTCTAGAATGAGTTGAAAGAGACCTGAGTTCCAAGTAACCCTCTCACCCCTAGGTAGAGGCAGAGTTGGTAGAGGACCAAAGTACAGGAAATAAGGCAGGATCTCTTCCTGTCTCATTCTAGCAGTGGTACTACTGCTAGGCTGCTGGGTACAGGGGAGAATGGAAGGTAAACAACAACAGAGATCCCAGCTCTTATGCCACTTGCAATTTAGTTGATGGAATAAGCTTCTTATAAGAATGAACGCAACAAGAGTTATCTCAGATATCTCACCAGGAACTTAAAAGGAATCGCTTAGGGCAACCTCTTCCACCGTATTGACACAGTTCTTCCTTTTAGGAAATGCTGGCAGGCAGCTTCTCTTTGGAAACTTCTCTGATGCCCATAGCCCTGCATTACATCTCCAACAACAAAGACTCTTGAAAGAAAGACCTACATTACGAGTTGTTGTTAAACTTGTTCTTTAAAGGGCTAGAGAGTAAATATTTCAGGTTTTACCGGCTGTGTTGTACAATATCTGTCGCAAACCCTCAACTCTCTTTGTTGTATACACACAAACCTGGACAGTGTAGAAGCAAATTTGGAATAGCGCTGTTCCAATAGAACTATTTACAAAAGCAAGTAGTGGGCTGCATTTGGCCCATAGGCCATCATCTGTCTGATTTAGATTATGACCAAATAAAGGAGAAAGATAGAAATGGGAGGTAGGAAAAGAGAAGGAAAACTCTAGGAGACAGAGACAAATATACTCAAAGGGGGAAATAATTTTTCAAATTTACTTTTTATTTAAAGTAAATTAACATACAGTGCATTGTTAGTTTCAGAAATATATTTTTAAAAAGACGGGAGAAACAGTGTCATGAATGACTGCAGGTGTATGGTTACAATGGGCAGATCCTATTCTTTAGTGTATTTACATATTTTTACATATGAATATATGGAAATCCTCTCTTTGCTCATTTTAACTTTAAAAAAATTCAATTCGCTCTCCTAAAAAAGGGGAAGTCGCATTTTATTTTATAGAAAGTAATGGTATTTTCAAATAGTATCCATTTCTTATCACCTGTAAGACTTCTGCCAACAAAAACTTGGAATGCCATTTTTAAAGTTTAACATGTAATTTTAATAGAGGTTATGTTAGGGACTTGGTCTGACTAAGCAGAAGACTAGATTGAGCCAAAGAAGTAGAACATCCTCACCTATGATCTCAACGTCCGGGATGATGCTCTTTCCTCTCTTGAATCAGAGAGAGAATTTTTAGAAAAACATGTCTTGATGGAGGAAAATCTTACTGAAACGGAGATCACTTGAGTTTCGGACGCTTTCAATAATGTCATGAACTTCAGTCATTGTTTGCTTTGCATCGGTTGGCTCTCTGCAGTTAGCCACAGATGAGATTTTCAAGGACATCTGGATTGTGGAAAACTTCAGCCTATGTATCCTTGACATTTCACTGGGATGGCGGGGAGAGAAAAATGCTTAATAATGTGAGAGCTTATTATGCATTGCACTTTACCTTGAGACAGTGTTGATTCTTTCTGATACGGGGATAGTCTTGAAAGTTACATTTGACAATAAAACTTTTATTTTCAGTTAGCCCATTACTGGAAAAACATGTTTTTCTGTATTTTTGGAAAGAACGTACTGTCTTTCTACAGTGCTTCCCTAAAGAGCTGATGAGCTCGCAGAGCATCTTCACTAAGTCTGTATATATTTGCATCCCCTCCGGCCTTACTCCTTCAGTATTTAAGAACTACATATCTGATCATTTTGCTATTCCCTTTGTCAAATATCAATTCTATTTGCTACAGGTTGGATAGATGAAATATTTGGGTCCCAAGACTAGGGAGAAATTCCACTGCCAGTAAGAAAAACTTAAAAAATAAATTGAAAAATCTAACCCTAAGTCCGGGGTCCATCTTAATAGTCAGTCAATGATATTAAGTCTATTGTTAGGATTCTAGTTTGTCTAATCTGAATGCCTCCTTTAACATGGAAGAAGAGAAGTGACTTGTACAAGGTCCCATGACTCATTTGTCAAAAGACAACAGATTCAAATCTTAAAGGCCTATCATTTCCACCTTGCTGTAACACTACTCCCATTTTCCACTTTGTTCTTTCCATGGTTAAATCTATTCATTCCTTTAAAAAGCATTTACTGCAGTGAGACATCACCTCACCTATGTTAGGATAACTACTATATAAAAAAAAAAGTAAGTGTTGGCAAGGATGAAAATACGAACTTGTGCACGTTGGTGGGAATGTAAACCGGTGCAGCCACTATGGAAAACAGTATGGAGTTCCCTCAAAAAAATTAAAAATAGGTGCGCCTGGGTGGCTCAGTCGGTTAAGCATCTGCCTTTGGCTCAGGTCATAATCCCAGGGTTCTGGGATCGAGTCCTGCATTGGACTCCTTGCTCGGCAAGGAGCCTGCTTCTCCCTCTGCCTGCCGTTCCCCCTGCTTGTTCTCTCTCTCTCTCTCTCTGACAAATAAATAAAATCTTTTTTAAAAAATTAAATGATCCAGCAATCCTAGTTTTGGGTATATATCCAAAGAAATTGAAATTAGGATCTCAAAGAGATACCTGCATCCGTATATTCACTGCAGCACTCTTCACAACAACCAAGACAAGGAAGCAACCTAAATGTCTATCAACAGATGAATGAATAAGGAAAATGTGGTATATACATATGATAGAATATTATTCAGCCTTAGGAAGAGGGAAACCCTGCCATTTGTAACAACATGGATCAACCTGGAGGACATTAAGCTAACTGAAATAAGCCAGACGCTACGTGATTCCACTGAAACAAGGAATCTAAAATAGTCAAACTCATAGTATCAGAGAGCAGAGTGGTGGTTACCAGGAGCTGGGGGAAGGGAATAAAGGGGACATATTAGTCAAAGGGTACAGAGTTTCAGTTCAGCAAGATGAATAAGTTCTAGAGATCTACAGTACAGCATAGAGCCTATAGCAAACAATACTGTGTTATATACTTAAGCATTTACTGAGACAGTAGATTTTATGGGAAGTGTTCTTACCAATAATAACAAGGCAGGAAGAAAGTTTTGCAGGTGATAGATATGTTTATGGAATAGATTGTGGTGATGGTTTTAAGGGTATATAGTATGTCCAAATTAATCAAGTTGTATACATTAAATGTATACAGCTTTTTATCAACCTCAGTAAAGTGGCTTAAAAACAAAAGCATTTTTTAAGATTTTATTTATTTATTTGACAGAGAAAGAGACAGCAAGAACAGGAACACAAGCAGGGGGAGTGGGAGAGGGAGAAGCAGGCTTTCCGCCAAGCAGGGAGCCTGATGCGGGGCTCGATCCCAGGACCCTGGGATCATGACCTGAGCCGAAGACAGATGCAAAAGCGTTTTTTAAAAAACATTTTATTTATTCATTTGAGAGAGAGAGAGAGAGAGAGAGAGAGTATAGGCAGAGTGAAAGACAGAAGGAGAGGGAGAAGCAAACTCCCCGCTGAACCAGGCGCCTGGCATGGGGCTTGATCCCAGGACCCCAGGATCATGACCTGAGCCGAAGACAGACGCTTAACCATCTAAGCCACCTGGGTGCCCCCAAAACAAAAGCATTTACCAAGCACCTATGAGGGGCAAACATCCCTAGATGCTGCACGCATGAGGATATATAAGATGAGAAATCTGTCTTGAGAAAGACAGTCACAAAACTAATGTGAGAATCTTGATAAAACAGAATATGCCAGGTGTTGTGGGAACGTAAACAAAGGGATAACCCATTCTTCCCGGATTCGTGGGTGATACAGTTTTCCTCAGGGTGACTCATTTTAGCCATAAAGAACAAATCCATTTGTTTGGTTTATTTGGTGCCTGTATGATCTCCTGTAGTTCCTATACTTTGTCATCGTCATACATTCATCCTGTATTTACTAAGTATATACAGTTTATACTTGAAGTGATAGAATATAAGACATGGAATTTGCAGTCTTTACACTTAAGCAGCTTACGACTGAAAAGAAGGTAGACTCCAGTGTACCTTAATATAATCTGTAAGAAACACAACCAAATAAAGTAGGGCATGAAGGAAAAGATGGGTTGGAAGTCAAAAACGTGTTATAAATAAGAATGTTTCTGGGAAAAAAGTGAACACCGTAGAAATTCTCTGAATGGAAGAAATGTAGTTCATGTTATAAATGTAAATATATTATTTGAAGAAAATTTGGGATAAGTATAATTGAATGAAAGAGAGAATAAAAACCCCTGTAGCCCCACCAGCCAGAGTTAATCATTAACATTTTGGTATCCAGTTGTTTTCACAGATTTTTCTTAGGTACCAGCAAACACAATATTTTTCTTACAGAAATTGGGTTCATATTGTAGATACTGTATTGTAATGTAAAGATTACATCTGATAGCATAGTGTTGACACATTTTACTCTATTTTGTACAATGTATATAGTGCTATATTAGGTGTACAATATTATGATTAAACAATTCTATATATTTCTCAGTGCTGTTAATTGTACTCTTAATTCCTATAAGTGTACTCTTAATTCACTTTATCTGTTTCACCCATCTCCCCACCCACTTGCCTTCTAGCAACCACCATTTTGTTCTCTGTATTTAAGAGTCTGGTCTTTTGTTTACCTATTTTTTCTTTGTTCATTTGTTTTTTAAATTCTGCTTATGAGTGAAATCATATGGCGCTTGTCTTTCTCTGTCTGACTTGTTTCACTTAGAACAATACCTTCTGGGCCCATCCATGGTACTGCAAATGGCAAGATTTCATTCTTTTTTTATCCCTGAGTAATATTCCATTATAAATAAATACCATGTCTTTTCTTTTTTTTTTTTTAAGATTTTATTTATTTATTTGAGAGAGAGCGTGAGAGAGAGCTAGCATAAGTTGGGCAGGGGAGAGGCAGAGGAAGAAGCAGGCTCCCCGCTGAGCAAGGAGCCCGATGTGGGGATTGATCCCAGGACCCTGAGATCATGACCCGAGCAGGAGGCAGCCGCTTAACCCACTGAGCCACCCAGGCTCCCACCATGTCTTTTCTTTATAGAGATTGGTTTATTTATTTTAGAGAGAGAGAGTACATGGGGGATGGGGCAGAGGGAGAATTTTTTTTTTTTTAAATATTTACTTTTTGAGGGAGGGAGGGAGAGAGAGAATGAATAAGCGGGGAGAGGGGTGGGGGGGGAATCCCTAAGCCCAATGAAGAGCCCTACTTGGGGCTCAGTCCCAGGATCCTGAGATCATGAACTGAGCCTAAATCAAGAACCAGATGCTTAACCGACTGAGCCACCCAGGCACCTCAGAGGCGGAGAGAGTCTCAAGCAGACTCCACACACTGAGCATGGAGCCCAATATGGGGCTCAGTTGCGACCTTGAGATCATGACCTGTGCCAAAACAAAAAGTTGGAAGCTTAACGGACTGAGCCACCTAGGCACTCCATCTTATCTTCTTCTTTTTTTTTTAATTTAAATTTTAGTTAGTTAACATACAATATTGGTTTCTGGAGTAGAATTTAGTGATTTATCACTTACATACAACACCCAGTGCTTATCACAAGTGCCCTCCTCAATACCTGTCACATATCTAGCCAATCCCCCACCCATTGCCCTCCATCAACCCTTAGTTCGTTTTCTGTCATTAAGAGTCACTTATGGTTTGTTTCCCTCTCTCTTTTCTTCTTTTCCCCCTTCCCATGTGTTCATTTGGTTTCTTTCTTAAATTCTACATATGGGTGAGATCATATACCATATCTTTTTTATCCATTCATCTGTCAATGGACACTGGGGCTTCTTCCATATCTTGGCTATTGTAAATAATGCTGCAGTAAACATAGGGGTGCATGTATCTTTTTGAATTAGGGTTTTCATTTTCTTTGGATTAATACCCAGTAGTGGTATTACTGGATCCTATGGTAATTCTGTTTTTAAATTTTCAAGAAACCTCCATACTGTTTTCCACCGTGGCTGCATGAAATTGAATTCCCACCAACCGTGCATGAGGGTTCTTTTTTCTCCACATCTTCTTGCCAACATTTGTTGTTTCTTCTCTTTTTGACTTTAGCCATTCTGAACTTTTTACTCTATTTAATTGTCTTATAAAATGTGATCTTAATGTAGTGCATATCATATAAATAATTTATTAAACCAATTCATATGTTCATTATGCTGTTTCCAGTATTTTGCTATTACAAGTAGCACCATAATGAACACACTTCTACACAAATCTTAGTTTGAATCTTTGATTCTTTCAAAGTCCTAGAACTTGAATCATTAGGTCACACTTTAAGCTTTGGTACACACAGACCAATCACCTCCCAGAAAAATATAGCTGTTTTAATCCCACAAATGATTCACCCAAATAATAGCATTACTACTTTAAAAAAATCTTTCAGAGGCACAAATTAAGTATCATTGATACAATTTATGTTCCTTTGGTTTAGTTATGTTTAATAATATATAATTATTATCTACCTGTATTTTTCCACTGTATTGTTTATTCATGTCCTAAAACCAATAACCAATTTTCACAAGTAGTGTTTTTTTTTTTCCAAAAAAATCAAATCGGTATGCATTAAGGTGGTTAAAACTTCAAAATATTCTTTATCTGTCTTTTCCTGCTCAATTTTTTTCAGAAGCTTAATTACATGGGATGTAGAGTTCTTTTTTTATCCCCTCCCCCTCAATTTTAACCAGTTGTCTGAAAACAACTTATGGAATAGTGGCCTCATTCTTCAGTGAATATTTTTACTGCGAATTTCACATGTATCACATACTAAATTATTTTATGTACTTGAATTTATTGCTGAGCTTTTTATTTTATATCACTTAACTGTTCTCGCATTCATGTTACTGGTAAATTATTGTTATTTGAGATGTTATTTTATTGGTAGAATGAACTTCACTGTCTGTCAACACAAATGTCTTTTTTTAAAATTATTTGGCTACTTATTCATTTATTCTACAAACACTTACATGGATGTACTATTTGCCTTGCTGTTTCAGGCTCTTTTTGCTGATTTATCCTTTTTGTAACATAATAGCATTTATTGTTTTATTATAAAAATACATTTTCACTGGAGACATTTTAGAAAATTCAAAATACGCAAATTAGAAGATAAAAATACCTACAGTAAAAAAAAAAAATACCTACAATAAAATTACTAGTTTTAATGCTTTAGACCACAAATTTAAGTGTGGTATCTATTCACTAAGGTAGATGGTTTTTTTTAAATGTGTGCTTAATATATAGACCTCTTTAATTTTCATTTAAAATATATCATGAACATATTCACATGTAACTGAATATTTTTGGTAGCATTTTAATGATTTAGCTTTTTTCCCTGATATGAATCTAACATAATCTATTTATATGCGCTAGATGTTTTCAGATTCTACTATTATAAAGTATACCATGATTAATCTCCTCATACATATGTCTTGCATCTGAGTATTTCTTTAATATACATTCCTGAAAGTAGCTCATCTATTTGAATTTTACAGAGGAAATTTAAAAGAGTTTTGTCAAATTTCTAAATACCCCATTGGTATTTCAATTTAAGTTCCTCAAAAAATTAAAAATAGAGGGGCGACTGGGTTGCTTAGTTGTTGGGCAGCCAAATTTGGTTTCAGCTCAGGTTATGATCTCAGGGTCTAAAGATCAAGCCCCACGTCATGCTCCTCACTGAGCATGGAGTCTGCTTGTTCCTCTCCCTGCCCCTCTCCCCCCACGTGCATGCTCTCTCTCTCTCTCTCAAATAAATAAATAAATAAAATCTTTTTAAAAAACAGAAATACCGTATTATCCAACAATTCCATTATTGGGTATTTACCCAGGGAAAATGAAAACACTAACTCAAAAAGATAAATGTAACCCTATGTTTATTGCAGCATTATTTACATAGTCAAGACATGGAGGCGGTGTGTCTCATTGATAGACAAATGGATAAGGTAAATGTGTTATATACACACAATGGAATATTACACAGCCATAAAAGGATGAGATCATGCCATTTGAGAAAACATGTATGGATATAGAGGGTATTATGCTAACTGAAATAAGTCAGATTGAGAAAGACAAATACCATATGATTCCACTTCTAAGTGTAACCTAAATAATAAATAAACAAAAAGCAAAACCAGAAATATAAATATGGAGAGCAAACTGATGGTTGCCAGAGGGGAGAAGAATAGGTGGTTGAGCAAAGGAGCAGGAGATACAGGTCTCCAGTTATGGAATGAGTAACTTATGGGAATAAAAAGGAGAACATAAGGGACATAATCATTGATACCATAATAGTGTTGTAAGGGGACAGATCATAGCTACACTCATGGTGAGCATAGCATAATGTGTAAACTTGTCAAATCACTAAGTTGTATACCTGAAACTAATGTAACATTGTGTGTCAACTATATTCAGATTTTTAAAAATTGCATTTTAAATTCATAAATTGGTTTTTGTCCAGTTGACATCATTAAATATTGAATTTTTTTGCTTTGATATGTGATTCTCCATTTGTGTAATTTTTCTTGCTTCAAAATGTTTTAATTTTTCTTTGTCTTTCATTGATAGATATTATGCTTGGTTTTTAATATTTTGTGTTGCTATTGCAAATGGCATCTGCGTTTGACGCAATTAGGTTGTAAGTACACAATTCTACATTCAGAATGCCTTCTGTTTGTACTTCCAGTTTTACATTTCCACGGTTTTTCCAGTCAGTCCTTAATAGAACAAGAATAGTGAGTGGGGAGAATGACGGAACAACTCTCCAGGTGCACTTCTTCTGTGACTCCTTCCTCTTGGCTTCTCTGCCTAAATCTTACTCTCCTTCTCATTGTCTTCTCTGCTTCTCCTCTCCTGATCAAAGCCACTCCTGTCTTTTGGCTTATACTAATTCCCTTCTCTCTGTTTTGTGTCTCAGCCTCTGAGATGTTCCGGTGATTATGTCCCTAAGTGTGTTCTTATCAATGAAGAGGATCTGATTGGTTCAGAGATAAGAAATAAAGATCACCTCATCATTTAGGCAGGCCACAGGCTCCTGGTTGCCCTATGCATGGCTACTTCTGGGTCAGAAGCTAAACTGTGATCAATTTTCTATGGCTGGGAAATGAATGCGTGTAGTATAAAGCATGACAAATTAGGGGCGCCTGGGTGGCTCAGTCATTAAGCGTCTGCCTTTGGCTCAGGTCATGATCCTGGGGTCCTGGGATCAAGTACTGCATCAGGATCCCTGCTGGGCAGGAAGCCTGCTTCTCCCTCTCCCACCCACTCTGTTTGTGTTCCCTCTCTCACTGTGTCTCTCTCTGTCAAATAAATAAATAAAATCTTTAAAAAAAAAAAAAAGCATGACAAATTATGCTTGGATGCTTGCTTAGGAGGGTGGCTGTGGACACAGAAAGTACTCAGACAATGTAGTTAGTAAAGGATCTTGTTTTATTATATTTGTACTAATTATTATTGTTTTATAGAAGTAGTATTCATTTTATATTATTATTTTGTAATCAGATGCTTTGTTGAGATTTATTTTTTTTTAATTTTATTTATTTATGAGAGAGAGAGAGAGATTGAAAGAACGAGTGGGAGGAGGGGCAGGGGGAGAAGCAGACTCCCTGAGGAGCCGGGAACCTGATGCAGGATTCGATCTCAGGACCCTGGGATCATGACCTGAGCTGAAGGCAGACACCCAGGTGCCCCAAGATTTATTTTTATTTTAAGGGTTTTTCTAAGTTTCTTTTCTTAAATTTCCATGGAGATATTTTCTTCAAACAGTGATTTTCCTCTACCTTTCTAGTATTTATACTTCATTTTTTCCCCTTAATATATAGCATTGGATAAATACTCCAGAAGAAAATTGCAGTACAATAGGGATAGAAGACATTCTTAGCTCATTCCTGACCTTTGTGGGATTACCTCTCTGTTCAGTATTTAATATGGTGTTAGCTCCTCATTTGGGACAAACACACTTTATCATGCTGTGGTAGTATCTTTCTATTCCTAGTTTACAAATTATTATTATTAAAAACAGATATTGGATTTAATTGCCTGTCTTTTGGACTTCTCATGAGTTGATCTTTTGGTTTTTCTGTCTAGTGACTAATCAGTATGACTGTCTGTTTTATTTTGGCTAACATTTGTATGGCAGAGATTTACTAATTCCTTTAATCTCTCTGACTTTACTGTTTTCCTTGCCATTCTGTAGAAAATGGATAGTTGTGTTGTTTTTATCCAGTGTATTATTTTTCAGGAGAGATTGACCTTTCTCTTCTGTTTCATACATTATGATTTTCAGGCTTTCTTGCATTTAATTTTGCCATGTGTGGTAAATTTCACATTTATCCCTTTTTATAAGAGAATTATACATCCCTGCTCATTGTCTTGAGTTTTTCAGAAATGCCCCATAAGAAGAGTGTATGTCTGTTCCCCAGTGATGGAAGGTTTGGACACATGTCTTGGTTTGTCCAATATAATGTCCGTGGGCTAGTTACACATTACAGCTGAACAGAAGCAGAGAAGCAGAAAGAAAGCCTTTGTGTGTTTCATTCTTGTCTTTTTCCCTGTGAAATGAGAAATACATGTTCTTTTCTTTTTAGGATTTTATTTATTTATTTGACAGAGAGAGAACACAAGCAGGGGGAAAGGCAGGCAGAGGGAGAGGGAAAAACAGGCTCTCTGACGAGCAGGGAACCCGACGCAGGGCTCGATCCCAGGACCCTGGGATCATGGCCTGAGCCAAAGGCAGATGCTTAACAGACTGAGCCACCCAGGGGCTCCAGGAAATACGTGTTATATATAGGGATTGATCCTTCAGAAGAGATCCTGGAATGAAGAAGACACATGGAACACAGCCTGAGCCACCACAGCCAAAGCTATCCTATTATTCAGCAATTGCATTGCCAGGTATTTACCCAAAGGATAGAAAAATAATCATTCAAAGAGGTACATGCACCCCAATGTTTATAGTGGCATTATCAACAATAGCCAAATTATGGAAAGAGCCCAATTGTCCATTGACTGGACAAATGGATAAAAAAAGTGGTGTATGTGCGTATCACACACATACACACACATATATATACACACATGCACACACACATACACACAATGGGATATTACTCAGCCATAAAAAAGAATGAAATCTTGCCATTTTCAACAACATGGCTAGAGCTAGAGAGTATTATACTAAGTGAAATAAGTCAGTCAGGAAAAGACATATACCATATGATCTCACTCATGTGGAATTTAAGAAACAAAACAGACAAACATTGGGGGGAAAAAAAGAGAGGAAAACCAACAAACAGACTCTTAACTCTAGAGAACACACTGATGGTTACCAGAGGGGAGGTGGGGGTGGGCAGGTGGATGAACAAGGTGATGGGAATTAAGGAGGGCACTTGTGTTGCGCACCAAATGATGTATGGAAGTGCTGAATCACTATATTGTACACCTGGAGCTGATATTACACTGTATGTTCACTAACTGGTATTTAAATAAAAACTTAAAAAGTAAAAAATGTGGCATCAATGCATCAATGAAAAGTAAACATTTGTTGTTTCAAGACAGTGAGAAGTAAGAATTAGGGGTTGATTTTTACCACAGCATAATCCAATGAAAGCTGAAAACACCAAGAACTTGTCTTTTTTTAATCTTTTTTATTTTTTAAAAATATTTTATTTATTAGAGAGCTAGAACAAGAGAGAGCGTGAGCAGGGGGAGGGGCAGACAGAGAGGGAGAAGCAGACTCACTACTGAGCAGGAAGCCTGAAGCAGGGCTAGATCCCCGTACCCTGAGATGATGACTTGAGCCAAAGGCAGAAGCTTAACTGACTGAGCCACCCAGGTGCCCCAAGAACCTGTCTTTTTTTTTTTTTTTTTTTTTAAATCTGAGGGCACTTGGGTGGCTCAGTCAGTTAGGCGTCCAACTCTTGGTTTCACTTCAGGTCATGATCTCAGGGTCATGAGATGGAGCCCTACATTGGGCTCCACACTGAGCATGGAGCCTGCTTAAGATTTTCTCTCTCCCAGGGGCGCCTGGGTGGCTCAGTGGGTTGAAGCCTCTGCCTTCGGCTCAGGTCATGATCTCAGGGTCCTGGGATCGAGCCCCGCGTCGGGCTCTCTGCTCGGCAGGGAGCCTGCTTCCCCCTTTCTCTCTGCCTGCCTCTCTGCGTACTTGTGATCTCTCTCTGTCAAATAAATAAATAAAATCTTAAAAAAAAAAAAATATTTTCTCTCTCCCTCTGCCCCCATCCCCTCCCTCTCTCTCAAAAAGGAAAAAAATCTGTATGGTTAAGTAGTTTATCTAGACAGCTCCTAATTTAACCAGACAAATTAAACTAGTATTTATTGTATTATTTTCTGACCCATTCACAGACCAGCCTTATGGAGCAGAGACACTTAAACAATGATCCCAAGGCCTCTTTGTTACGGGTAGAGGCAAGGAAGAAAGTGACCCAAGTGGCGAATTTCCCCTAAGCATTTTGCTGAGCAGAATATTTTTTAAGTATATGGATGTTCCTCTCTAGATACATATAGTATACAAGGGATGTGCATTAGGTTAGTTTTGCATCTCGCACCGTGATTTATTTGCTGCTGCCAGTTTCTCAGTTGCTTGTTAAATAACGAGAGTGACATAGATGTCAAGTTCTGAATTAAAGTATCAGCCAAAAATATATGAACTGAACTACAGTAGTATAAAGAATTTTACAAAGGTTTTTTTCTTATTACCTTATTTATTCATAAATCCTGCAGAGATTAGCAGTATCCTAATTGTTATTGCTCTTATTGTTTTTTGTTTACATAGTCAATCAAAGTTTATACTTAGAGATGAAAGCATTTTTATCACCAGGTGTCACCAACCAATAAAAGTTAGCCTTGATTCCAGTTCATACATAACAATACATTCTAGAACAAACATAATACCTAAAATGAAATGCAGTCAATAATCTTTTGATCTTTTTTCCAAGGTGTTAAACATACATTTTAGGGAAATTTCCAGTTTGTTCTCATTTTTATCTAAAAATCCACATATTTGTTTTTGTAGGAGAAGTTTTCTCTTATAGACTTTTTTTTTTAAGATTTTATTTATTTATTTGACAGAGAGAAAGAGATCACAAGTAGGCAGAGAGGCAGGCAGAGAGAGAGGGGGAAGCAGGCTCCCTGCCGAGCAGAGAGCCCGATGCGGGGCTCGATCCCAGGACCCTGAGATCATGACTTGAGCCGAAGGCAGAGGCTTTAACCCACTGAGCCACCCAGTCGCCCCAAAATTTTCTCTTATTACATCTTTTGTTACTGTTTCTTTTCCATTTCTTTTGATTTGATCTTCAGATACATGATTATCTTCACTGCTGGATCTCTGCTCTCTGCCCTTCACATTTATGATTTCTCCTAATTTTTATCTCTTCATATTTCCTTTTTACCTAATAGAGAGTACCGCTTAAGTTTTCCTCCATTTTAATAACTTTGTAGTGTCAAGTTTCCTCATTACTGTTTCCAATAAAGGCATTTAACATGTCAAATAATTTTCATTTCCTTATTAAGCTTTATATTTAACATTCTTTTAATTTCTACTTCATTCTTTCTTACCCTATCTTATATCCTATCTCATATTTGTGTTTTTTTTTTTTTTAGTATTTATTTATTTATTTGAGAGAGAGAGCATACACACATGCGAGGTGAGGGAGGGGCAGAGGGAGAGAGAATCCTCAGGCAGACTCCCTGCTGAGCATGGAGCCTGATGCAGGGCTCAATTCCAGGACCCTGAGATCATGACCTGAGCTGAAACCAAGACTTGGATGCTCACCTGACTGAGCCACCCAGGTGTCACTCATCTCTTCTTTCTTATCATATTTCCTTAAACAGTACTGTGACCAAATATCCTATGCTTTCTAATTTTTACTTATGTGGTTTGTAACTAATACTTTTACTATTGTGCTGTTCTGTTGCATCTTTTAATGTGTTCTCTCCACTAACTCAGTTTTGGACTTTTACTGATCACTCTGTACATTTCCAGGTGGCTTTCCCTGGCCTAGTAGGAGGATTCCTCCTGCATCACCTCTTTGACCTCCAGAGGACAGTACATGGCCTTAGATGCAGTTGGAACCCAGGTAGCACATTAGAAGGGGAGATGATAGACATTTCAAAGCTTTGGCAGCCAGAGAGATGGAGAAGTTGAGAGTTGTGAGGAATGTCATCCCTGTTGAGATTCTTCTTCTCTGTATGTGATGATTTCTGAAATCCCCAAGCTTTCTATAACAAATATCCCTGCACTTGTACCAAATAACTGATGTGGTCACCTGTAGTTCCCTCCTTGATGCGTTCACTGGGTGACTTCTAGGATTTGACTATGAATGTTTTTTATTACTATTGAATTCAGTCATTCCCATAGCTCACCCTCACCTCCAAACCTTACCCTTCATTATGCGGGAGGTATTTGTGCGTTTCTGCGAGATCTCATCTACTTATTTCTGTCAGCGCTCAACTGCCCTCCTAGGAAAATTCATTTTAAACTAACATTTTGTAACTTCCTTTTATGTGGCCCCATGGCACTGAATCAGCATAAATATTTTAATGTTGGCATGTGTATGCCATTCTTCCCTAGGTGCCAGACTCAGTATAGCAGAGAAAGAGAAATATTATCCTATTTCCATTTCCCCCAGTGTTTCTCCTAAAATCTCGTTGAAATTTTCAAAAGAATGGAGAGAGTGATGGTTTTCTACATGGTGCAAGAAGACTTTTCATCGATGGAGAATTTACTTTGGCCCTTGGAATCAGAAACCCATTGGCTGGGAATTTTTCTAAGTTTGTCTAGTCTTATATTCAGCTGTCATTTCAAACTTTTCTCACTTTGCTAAACGAACCACCTCACCACGATCATCTTCATTCTTAGGAGTTAAATTTACCTCTCTCTTCATGGTGAACAAAATTAATTGGATGGAAATCCATCCACCTTCCTGCCTCCAAACTTAAATATTTACCTGTTCTTTTATCTGTTCTTTGTCCCTTCCCATGATAACGGAAATAGTCTCTATTTTTTAGCATGAAGATTTGTCTCCTAAGCTGTGTAGAACCCCCGAACCCATTGCCACACAAATAATTCAACAATAATTCATCTCATGGGCCGTCTTTGAATTTTTCTCTTCCTCCTTCCTTATATCGAATCCAATACTTTGTTTTCTCAGTCTGCTGCTATCAGCCTATATGAAACAACCGTCATCTAAAGTCTGAACCACTGTAGTTTCCTCTTAATGACCCACTCTGATCTTCTAATGTATCCTCTAGTTTTTCATTATATTATAGCTAAAGTGATCTTTCAGATCTTCCAGGAATGTGGATCTGATCATGTCCCTCTATCACATAAAACATTTCGTTGCTTCCTATAGGAGAAAGCAGAGTCCTTAACATGTCTCTACCAGCCTCTGGAGCCTAATCCTATGACCCGTGCTCACCCAAGGCCATTTTGCATGCATTCCCTATGCATAGAATATTCTTGCCTTCTCTTGTCACCTCATCAATACCTCCTCACTAAAGATTTTAGTCAAGCCATCATCCCATTGGAGAAGGCTTTCCTGACTTCCTGACTCATGGAGCCTATTTCCTGCTAGAATGTAAGTTCTAGGAGAGTAAGGGCAATGTATTTTTTAATCACAATTAAAAAAAATTTATTCGAATGTAGTTGACACACAATATTACATTAGTTTCAGGTGTACAACATAGTGATTTGATAAATTTCTGCCTTATGCTATGCTCACCACAAGTGTAGCTACCATCTGTCACTGTACAAAGCTGTTATAATATCATTGGCTATATTCCTTGTGCTGTCCTTTTATTCCTGTGACTTACTCATTCCATAGCTGGAAGTCCATATCTCCCACTCACGTTCAGCCATTTTGCCTACCCCCCTTCCCTTCTGGCAACCATCAGTTTGTTCTCTGTATTTATAGGTCTGATTCTTTTTATTTGTTTATTCATTTGTTTTTCTTTAGATTTCACATATGAATGAAATCATATGGTATTTGTCTTTCTCAGTTGGACTTATTTCACGTATCATAATCCCTTATAGGTCCATTCATGTCATCACAACTGGTATGATCTCATTGTTTTTTATGGCTGTGTAATCTTTGATTATATATGTATCACATTTTCCTTATCTACTTGAGTATCTGTGGACATTTAGGTTGCTTCTATATCTTGGCTATTGTAAATAATACTGCAGTAAACATGGGGTGCCTATATCTTTTTGAATTAGTTTTTATTTTCACTGGGTAAATACCCAGTAATGAAATTATTGAATCACATGGTATTTGTATTTTTAATTTTTTGAGGAACCTCCACACTGTTTTCTACAGTATACATAATTGTAGGAGTATACATAATTTCTATACCAGTTTACATTCCCACCACCAGAACACAAGGGGTTTTTCTCCACATTCCCATGAACACTTGTTATTTCTTGTCCTTTTGATTTTAGCTATTCTGACAGGTGTGAGATGATATCTCATTATGGTTTGGATTTGCATTTCTCTGATGTTTAGTGATGTTGAGCATCTTTTCATGTGTCCATTAGCCATCTGTATGTCATCTTTGGAAAAATGTCTATTCAGGTCTTCTACCCATTTTTTAATTGGATTCTATGGGGGGGGGTTGGTGTTGATGTTGTGTACATTCTTTATAAACTTTGGATATTAACCACTTATCAGATATATTGTTTGCAATTATCTTCTCCTCTTCAACAGTTGCCTTTTTGTTTCGTTGATAGTTTGCTTCACATTGCAAAAGCTTTTTACCTTGGTGTAGTCCCAATAATTTTTCATTTTGTTTCTCTTGCCAGAGGAGACATATCTAGAAAAATGTTTCTACAACTGATGTCAAAAAATTCCTGCCCTGTGCTTTCTTCTAGGAATTTTATGCTTTCAGATCTCACATTTAAGTCTTTAATCTATTTTGATTTTTGTAAGAAAGTGGTCTAGTTTTGGGTTTTTTGCAGTTTTTGTCCAGTTTTTCCAGTGTCATTAGTTGAAGAGATTGCCTTTTCTCCATTGTATATTCTTCCCTCCGTTGTTGTAGATTACTTGCCTGTAAACATATGGGTTTATTTCTTGGTTCTTTATTTTGTTCTCTTGACTTGTGTGTCTATTTTTCTGCCAGTACTGTAGTGTTTTGATTACTATAGCTTTGTAGTATATCATGAAGTCTGGGATTGTGATACTTTCAGCATTGTTTTGTTTTCTGAAAATTGCTTTGGCTGTTTTGGGTCCTTTGTGCTTCCATACAACTTTTAACAATATTTGTATTTTTAGTTTTGTGAAAAATGCTGTTGGTGTTTTGATAGGGATTGCATTAAATATCTGTATTGCTTTTGGTATTATGGACATTTAAACAATATTGTTTCTTGCAATCCATGAGCATGGATTATCTTTCCATTTCTTTGTGTCATCTTTAATTCCTTTTATCAGTGTTCTAAAGTTTTTAGGGAACAGGTCTTTCTCTTTCAACCTTTTGATTAAGTTTATTCTTTTTGGTGCAATTTTAAATGGAATTATTTTCTTAATTTCTCTTTCTGCTGTTTTATTACCAGTGTATAGAAATGTTATCGATTTCTGGATATTAATTTTGAATTTTGCAATTACTGAACTCAGTAATTACTTCTAGAAGCTTTTTCATGGGGTTTTTAAGGTTTCTTTGTATCGTATTATGTCATCTGCAAATTGTGATCGTTAACTTCCTCTTTACCAATACAGATGGCTCTTATTTCTTTGCCTTGTCTGATTGCAGTGGCTAGCACTTCCAGTACTATGTTAAATAAAACTGGTAAGAGTGAACATCCTTGTCTGTTCCTGATCTTAGAAGAAATTGAGTATGTTGTTAGCTGTGGGTTTTTTATATATGGCTATATATATATTTACTATGTTGAGGTATGTTCCCTCTAAATCCAATTTGTTGAGAGTTTTTGTCATGAATGGTTGTTGAATTTTATCAGATTCTTTTTCTACATTTATTAAGATGGTTATGTGATTTTTATCCTTGATTTTGTTGATGTGTATATGATATTGATTGATTTGCAAATATTGAACCATGCTTACATCCCACAATAAATCTCACTTGATTGTGGTGGATGATCCTTTTAATGTATTGTTGAATTTGGCTTGCTAATATTTTGTTGAGGATTTTTGCATCTATGTTCATCAGGGATATTGTCCTGTAGTTTTTATGTGTGTGTGGTGGCTTTGTCTACTTTTAATATCAGGGTAATGCTAGCCTCATAGAATGTATTTGAAGTTTTCCTTCCTCTTCTGTTTTTTGGAGTAGTCTGAGGAGAATAGGTGTATAAAGTCTTCTTTAAATGTTTGGTAGAATGGGGCATCTGGGTGGCTCAGTCAGTTAAGCATCTACCTTCGGCTCAGGTCATGATCCCAGGGTCCTGGGATCAAGCCCCATTTTGGGCTCTCTGCTCAGCAGGGAGCCTGTTTCTCCCTCTCCCTCTGGCTGCTGTTCCTCCTGCTTGTCTTCTCTTTCTCTCTCTGTCAAATAAATAAAATCTTTAAAAATAAGTAAGTGTTTGGTACAGTTCATATGTGCATCATTATGTTTTTTTTTTTTAAGATTTTATTTATTTATTTGACAAAGAGAGAGAGATCACAAGTAGGCAGAGAGGCAGGCAGAGAGAGAGAGGGGGAGGCAGGCTCCCCACTGAGCAGAGAGCCCAATGCGAGGCTCGATCCCAGGACCCTGAGATCATGACCTGAGCCGAAGGCAGAGGCTTAACCCACTGAGCCACCCAGGCGCCCCATATGTGCATCATTATGGTCATAAACTTTTATTTCTTGGTGGTTTGTAAATTACCAATTCAATTTCGTATTAGTAATTGGTCTGTTCACATTTTCTATTTCCTCCTGATTCTGTTTTGGAAGGCTGTATGCTACTAAGAATTTATTAATTTCTTTTAGGCTGTCCAGTTTGTTGGTATGTAATTTTTTGTAGTAATCTCTTGTGATCTTTTGTATTTCTGTAATGTCAGTTTGTGGTGTTTTTTTTTACACTTAAAATTTTTATTTTGAATAGAGTTGAAATACAATGACAAATTAGTTTCAGGTTTGCAAGTTAGTGATTTTACAAGTTTATTCATTATGCTATGTTCGCCACATATGTAGTTACCATCTGTTCTGTTACATCACTATTACAATATCATTGACTGTCCCTTATGCTCTGCCTTTTATTCCCATGACTTGCTCATTCTATAACTGAAGGCCTGTATTACCTTCTCCCTGCATCCATTTTGTCCAACCATCTACCCTCCTGTCCTCTGGCAACCATCAGCTTGTTCTCTGCATTTGCAGGTCTGATTCTGTTTTTTGTTTTGCTTATTCTTCATAAATGGAATCATATGGTATTTGTCTTTCTCAGACTTACTTATTTCACTTAACAGAATATCCTCTAGGTCCATTAATGTTGTTGCAACTGACATGAAGCCATCCTTTTTATGATTGTATAATATTCTGTTGTAGGTATGTATATCACATTTTCTTTATGCATTCATCTCTTCATGGACACTTAGGCTGTTTTCATGTCTTGGCTATTGTAAATAATGCTGCAATATGCCTAGGGGTGCATATATCTTTTTCAGTTAGTGTTTTCAATTTCTTTGTGTAAATAGCCAATAGTGGAATTACTGGGTCATATGATATTTCTATTTTGAACTTTTTTGGCTCTTTGCAGTTTATTGCATGAAAGAGTTACACTAGTCCAAGTTAAAAGCAGGCCCCAAATGGTTACATTATACAGGCTGTGAAGTTTTTAAACTTGTGACAAGGGACAGAAGGGAAATTCTACTCAGTGCAAGGAAATCCTCACTTAAGCTTCAGTGAGCCAAAAGCACTTAAAACCCATGAACCTTCAGCTCGTCATTCTTAGCCAGTCCAGTCTCTACCGGGAACTGGGTTATGTTCTTGTGCTGGTCACCCTGTAGCTGAATTACTTCTACATATTCTGGATGCTCTACTACAGTACCATTGCAGGCAAATTTCTTCTTCTTCTTCTTCTTCTTTTTTTTTAAAGATTTCATTTATTTATTTGACATAGAGAGAGATCACAAGTAGGCAGAGAGAGAAGGGGAAGCAGCCTCCCTGCTGAGCAGAGAGCCCGATGCGGGGCTCGATCCCAGGACCCTGAGATCATGACCTGAGCTGAAGGCAGAGGCTTTAACCCACTGAGCCACTCAGGCGCCCCCAGGCAAATTTCTTCTTAAACACCTTCATTGTTTTTTTTTATCATAATCATCAGCGATCCCTTGGACAGTAGTAAGGGTCTTCCTGCCATTTCGCTGTTGAATTCTTATATGGATATAATCCCCAGTGCCAGCAGGAAGCAGATCATCACCCTTACTTGCATCAGCAAAGAGGTCGAAAGAGTGGAGGTTCTGGATAGCAGACATACAATACAATTCCTGTGGGAGGCAGTGGTGGGAGAAGGCGGGGGTTTGGGGTGGGGGGAACTGAGCATTAGGAAGCAAGGGGACTCAAGTGGGAGGCAGAGGCTCAGTGACTCGGCCTCTAATTTGAATTTTTTACGGAACCTCCATACTATTTTCCATAGTGGCCATACCAATTTACATTCCCACCAACCCAGCACTGAAGTTCTTTTTTCTCCACATCTTCATCAACACTTCTTATTTCTTGTGTTTTTTATTTTAGCCATTCTAGTAGATGTGAGGTGATATCTCATGTGGTTTTGATTTGCATTTCCCTGATTAGTGATGTTGAGCAACTTTCATGTGTCTGTAGCCATCTGTATGTCTTCTTTGGACAAATATCTATTCAGGTCCTCTGCCCATTTTTTAATGGGAATTTTTTTTTGGTGTTGACTTATATAATTTCTTTATATATTATGGATATTAACCCCAAATATCCTTATTGAATATATCATTTGAAAATATCTTCTCCCTTTCAGTAGGTTGGTTTCCTTTGCTTTCCCAAAGTTTGCAAAAAAATTTTGCAAAAATTTTTTATTTTGGTGTAGTCCTGATAGTTTTTTACTTATGTTTCCCTTGCTGTAAGAGACATATCTGGAAAAATGTTTCTATGGCTGATGTCAGAGACATTATTATGTTTTCTTCTAGGGTTTTTATGGTTTCAGGTCTCAAATTTAGGACTTTAATCCAACTTGAGTTTATTTTTGTATATGGTGTTAAGGAATAGTTTGATTTTATTCTTTTACATGTAGCTGTCCAGTTTTCCCCACATCATTTATTGAAAAGACTGTCCCCCCCTTGTATTTCTTACCTTTTTTCTTATAGGTTAATTGGCTCTAAAAGTGTGGGTTTATCTCTGCAGTCTCTATTCTATTCCATTCATCTATATGTCTGATTTTTGTGCCAGTACCATACTGTTTTGATTGCTACAGCTTTGTATTATATCTTGAAATTGGGGACTCTGATACTTTGAGCTTTGTCTTTCTCAGGAATGCTTTGGCTGTTTGGGGTCTTTTGTGGTTCCATACAAATTTCAATATTATTCTAGTTTTGTGAAAAATGCTATTGATATTTTGATAGGGATTATAGTAAATCTCTGTATTGCTTTGGGTAGTATGGACATTTAAACAATATTGGTTCTTCCAATTCATGAGCATGGAATTTCTTTGCATTTGTGTCACGTTCAATTTCTTTCATCAGTATTTTATAGTTTTTAGAGGATAGGTATTTCACCTCTTTGGTTAATTTTATTCCTAGTTATTTTATTTTTTTTGGTGCAATTGTAAATGGTGTTTTTTTAAATTTTTATTTCTGTTACTTCTCTGTTAGGGTATAGAAATGTTACCGATTTTTGGGTATTAATTTTGTGTCCTGGCACTTTACTGAATTCATTTATTACTGCTAGTAGTTTTTTTGTTGGAATCTTTGGGATTTTCTATATATAGTATTATGTCATCTGGAAATAGTGCCAGTAACTTCTTCTTTCCCAATATGGATACCTCTAATTTCTTTGTCTTGTCTGATTGCTATTGCCAATACTTCCAGTATTATGTTGAGTAAAAGTGGTGAGAATGGACATTCTTGTCTTGTTCCTGATCTTAGAAGAAAAGCTCTCAGTTTTTCATCATTGAATATGATATTAGCTGTGGGTTTTTCTCACATGACCTTTACTGTGTTGAGGTATGTTCCCTGTAAACCTACTCTAAACCTACTCTAATTTTTTTTTTCCAAATAAACCTACTCTATTTTTATCATGAAGGCATGTCGAATTTTGCCAGATTCTTTTTCTGCATCTATTTTTTTAAAAAGATTTTATTTATTATTTGACAGAGAGGAGAGAGATCACAAGTAGGCAGAGAGGCAGACAGAGAAAGAGGGGGAAGCAGACTCCTTGCTGAGCAGAGTCCAATGTGGGGCTCGATCCCAGGACCCTGAGATCATGACCTGAGCCGAAGGCAGAGGCTTTAACCCACTGAGCCACCCAGGCACCCCTTTTTCTGCATCTATTGAGATGATTATGTGATTTTTACCCTTTGTTTTGTTGATGTGGTGTATGATGATGATTGATTTGCAAATATTGTATTATCTTTGTATCCCAGGACTAAATCCCACTCGATTGTAGTGAATGATCTTTTTAATGTATTATCAGATTTGTTGTACTAGTATTTCGCTGAGAATTTTTACATCTCGTTCATGAGATATTGGCTTGTAGTTTTCTTTATTTGTGGTGTCTTTGTCTACTTTTAGTATCAGGGTAATGTTAGCTTGGAATTTGGAAGCTTTCTTTCCTCTTCTACTTTTTGGAATATTTTGAGGATGTTTGGTAGAATTCACTTGTGAATCAATGTGGTCTTGGAGTTTTGTTTTTTTGCTAGTTTTTTGATTACTGATTCAATTTTAAGTCTGTTCAAATTTTCTCTTTCTTCCTGATTCAATTTTGGGATATTATATATTTCTAGGAATTTAACCATCTCTTCTAGGTTATCCAGTCGATTGGTGTGTCATTTTTCTTAGTATTCTCTTATAATCCTGTGTATTTCTATGGTGTCAGTTATTACTACTTCTCTCTCATTTTTGTTTTTATTTATTTGGGTCCTTTCTCTTTTTTTTTTTTCAATGTGAGTCCGACTAAAGTTTTGTCAATTTTGTTCATATTTTCAAAGAACCAGCTCTTGAGTTCATTGATTTTTTTTTCTCTCTCTTTTTTTTAAGTCTCTGTGGCATTTTTTTTTTCTTCTCTGATCTTTATTATTTCCTTTGTTCTCGTCCCCTTGGGCTTCATTCTTCTTTTTCTAGTTCCTTTAGATGTAAGGTTAGATTGTTTATTTGAACTTTTTTCTTATTTCTTGAGGTAAGCCTGTATCATTATATACTTTCCTCTTAGAACTGCGTTCACTCTGTTCCAAAGTCTTTGGACCATTATGTTTTCATTTTCATTTTTATCCATGTATTTTTAAATTTCTTCTTTTTTTAAAGTTTTATTTATTTGAGAGCAAGTTCGTGCACGAGCTGGGGGGCAGTTTGCAGAAGGGGAAGGAGAGAGAGAATCTCAGGCAGACTTCCTATTGAGTGCAGAGCCTGACGTAGGGTTGTCTCACAACCCTGAGATCATGACCCAAGCTGAAATCAAGAGTCGGATGCTTAACTGACTGAGCCACCCAGGTGCCACTAATTTCTTCTTTGATTGTTTCCTTGACCCATTGATTGTTTAGTATCATGTTGTTTAGTCCCTACATTTTTCTGTTTTTCCAGTGTTGTTCTTGTAATTTATTTCTAGTTTTATACCACTGTGATCAGAAATGATGCATGGCATTATTTCAGTCATCTTAAATTTATTGACTCTTATTTTATGACATAATATGTGATCTATTCTGGAGAATGTTCCATGTGCACTCAAAAATAATGTGTATTCTGTTGGGTTTTGATCGGATGTTCTGTATATATTTGTTATGTCCTTCTGGTCCAATGTGTCATTCAAAGACATTGTGTCCTTGTTGGTTTTCTACCCAGATGATCTTTCCACTGATGCAAGTCAAGTGTTAAAGTTCCTTACTATTTATATATTATCAATTTCTCTTCCTGTCCATTAATATTAGCTTTATGTATTTAGGTGCTCCAGTGTTGGATGCATAGATATATACAATTGTTATATCTTGTTGGATTGATTCCTTTATCATTATGCAGTGCCCTTCTTTGTCTCTTGTTACAGTCTTTGTTTTAACGTCTCTTTTGTTTGATATGAGTATTGCTACCCTGGCTGTTTTTTTTGCTTCATGGAAGCACAGTGAATGTTTTTCTGTCCTTTCACTTTCAGTCTGTACGTGTCTTTAGGTCTGAGGTGAGTCTCCTGTAAGCAGCATATAGATGGGTTTTGCTTTTTTTATCCATTCCGCCACACTGTGTCTTTTTTTTTTTTTTAAAGATTTTATTTATTTATTTGACAGAGAGAGATCACAAGTAGGCAGAGAAGCAGGCAGAGAGAGAGGGGGAAGCAGGCTCCCTGCTGAGCAGAGAGCCCGATGTGGGGCTCGATCCCAGGACCCTGAGATCATGACCCGAGCCGAAGGCAGAGGCTTTAACCCACTGAGCCACCCAGGTGCCCCCGCCACACTGTGTCTTTTGATTGGATCATTTAGGCCATTTACATTCAAAGTAATTATTGATAGGTATGTACTTATTTCCATTTTAAATATTTGTTTTCTAGTTGTTTTTGTAGTTCTTTGTTCCATTCTTCTCTTCATCTCATTCTTTGTGATAGATGAGTGTCTACAGTGTTATGTTTGGCTTTCTTCTTTATTTTTTGTGTATTTGTCATAGGTTTTGTGCTTGTGATTACCATGAGGTTTATATATAACATCCTAAGTAAATAGCAATCTATATTAATTTGATGGTCATTTCAGTTCAAACACATTCTCAAAAAGAAATCTTGTTTTTCCCCTTCTCTTCTGTTTTTACTCCCTTCTCCACATTTTATGTATATGTTGTCATATTTTACATCTTTTTATCCATTATTTTCTTATGTCTGATTATGGCCATTTTTTTCCACTTAAAGAAATCCCTTTAACATTTCTTCTAAGGCTTGCTTAGTGGTGATAAACTCCTTTATCTGGGAATCTTTGTCTGGAAATCCCCTTATCTCTTTTTCAAATCTGAATGATAACCTTTCCAGTAGAGTATTTTTGGTTGTAGGGTTTTTTCCTTTCAGCACTTTGAATATATCATTCCACTCTCTTCTGGCCTGCAAAATTCCTGCTGAAAAATCAGCTGATGGGCTAGGTTTCCTTTTAGGTAACTTTTTGTTTCTCTCTTGCTGTTTTTAAGATTCTCTCTTCATCTTTAACCTCTGACATTTCAATTATTATATGCCATGATGTGGACCTCCTTGGGTTCGTCTTGTTTGGAATTGTCTGTACTTCTTGGGCTTGAATGTCTGTTTCCTTCCCTTTTTTAGGGAAGTTTTCAGTTATTTCTTCAAATAAATTTTCTACACCTTTCTCTCTCTTCTGAGACCACTTTAATGCAAATATTTCCTTGATGTTGTCCAGGAGATCTCTTAATCTAGTCTCATTTTTTCACACTTTTTTTTCTCTTTTAGCCATTCAGCTTGGGTGCTTTCCATTACCCTGTCTTCCAGATCGCTGATACATTCTTCATCCTCTAATCTGCTGGTTCCCTCTAGTGTATTTTTTATTTCAATTTTTGTATTCTTGAACTCTGATTGGTCCTTTAAATATTTTCTGTCTCTTTATTGAAGTCTCACTGGGTTCTTCCACTCTATTCTCTAACCCAGGGAGTATCTTAATGATCATCACTTTAAATTCTTTATCAGGCATATTGGTTATTTTTGTTTCATCTAATTCTTTTTTTTTCTGAGTTTTTTTCTTGTTCTTTCTTTTGTAGCATATTTCTCTGTCTCCCCATTTTGCTTGTCTTTCTGTGTTTGTTTCTGTGGATTAGATGAAATGGCCACTTCTCCTAAACTTGAAGGAATGGTCTTGTGTATGGTGTTCCCCATGTAGACTGTGTGTGATTGCTGACTTTGGCTGGCTGGCTACAGCTGTGGCTATATATGCTAATTACTCTTCTAAGGTGGAGGGGGAGAGAAGTTCCTGTAACCCCTCACCTGTTTTAAACTGGCTTTTTCTCTGTGCCCAAATGGCTTCTGTGCTTGCTGAGGTTGCAGGCTCACTGAGATCACCAGACTCACCCATTATGATGTCTGGACCCTGCTCCAGCCTAGGCTTTTAAGGTGGGGTGGAAATGTAAACCATGTCATTCTCCAGCCCCTCTGACCTGGAGAGCATTCCCATAGTTCCTTTGCTGCTTGGCAGAGTTCTAGTGTTGTCTCTTTTATATGCTAGTTTCTCTTTTAAACTACATCATTTTTTCTGTGCCCATGGTCAAAGGAATCTGTTCCTGGACCCTCAGCATTATCCCTCCTCATTGCTTTTTGTAGCATAGGGGGTGGGGGTTCCCTTTGTTATTGTATCTCCATTTCTCTTGTTGCTCCCTCTATCTTTGGTTGTTTAGTAGTTGTTCACTCAACCCTCAGTTTTTCCTCAGGAGCAATTATTCCATTAATAGGTGTAATTTGGTATGTTCCACGGAGGAGGTGAGTTCAGAGTCTTCCTATGTTGCCATGTTGAACTGGAAATCCCAATGTCAGTTGTTTTTTAATCAGTTTTATTCCCAGCACCTAGCATAACTCAAAGAACAGAATATGCCTCAATAAATATCTGAGGACTGAATAAATTAATGAGGACTAAACACTGGAAAAGAAATTTATATTCAGTGGAAGCTGAGAAAAAAACAATCATGGAAGTTAGAAGAAACTCACTAGAGCCTTTAGCTTCAGAAGTTGAGGGTGGAGGACTGCATATCACAAAGTAAAGGAGAGTAAACCCATAAAATGTTGCTGGAAAGTCAGTTGGTCCCATGGAAATAACCAATATGTGGGTAAATTGATGACTTTAGGGATAGTGGTTTCAGTAGAGTGATGAGGGCAGAATCTGAACTATAGCAGTTTGAGGAGTAATATAGAGAAGAAGAGATAATGTATATTAACAGATCTTTAAACATACTGTCTTTGGAGAAAAAGAGGGAAATAGAGTGGTATATGTAACAGCACATGGGTTAAAAGGAGAGTCTTTTATTTTACAATGGGAGGAAGATGCTTACATTTCAATAATGATAAAAAACAGCCAGCTAAGAGAAAGAGTGAAGTACAGAATTTAAGTATCTATAGAACAAAATGAATACTATTTTTTGTTAAATAAAATGAAGGAGATTCCCTTGAAATGGGTTTTACTTCCGGCCACCCAAGATAGACCTTTAAAATAAAAAAAGGCAATTCAAATTTTAGTACAAAGTATGAAAATGAAATAAGTAATTCCAAAGACTATTATGGCTAACAGAGTATGATCTGTACCCCTTGCCACCCTCCCACCCGGGATGACAGGTAAGACTGAGCAATCGTTGGGAATTTACATTTTGAGACCTTTGAAAATGAAATGAAACCTACATACTAGTATTTTCTTTTTCGAAGTTAATAGGCTTAGTTTATAAATAATGTTAATTCTGTTGGAAATTTCTGAAGCACATTCCTAGTTGTTGTTTTTTTCTAGTTTACAAATTGATTACTGTCAAGTAGCATGATAATAAGATGAAAGAGACGAGGACTGGGGATCAGAAGGAGTCAGCAACAGCTCTAGCTCTTTTGCTAATTAGCTCTGGGACATTGCCATCCTCTTTAATCTTTACTGCCTTACTTTCCCCATCTACAAAATGAGCATAATAAGGTCTTTCATACTTTTCTCACAAGGCATATATTATGAGGATCGAATGTGTTCATGTGTATGAAAGCCTTTTTATTCATATAAAATACTATTCATAGGAGCTGGACGAGAAGAAACAAAACCTCAGGGCAAAATGTTGTTTCATTCCTTTCCAGGCATGTGACTTTGGACAGGCTCCTTAACACTTTTATTCCTCAGTCCCCTCACCCAGGAAGTGGGGGTAATATTCCCTAGTTCTGGAAATTTTTATTAAGATTAAATGAGCTGTGAATGAAATGAGAGAGCATGCCTATTAAATGTGCCTTGACATGAGGTTTATTTGGCCTTGATTTTCTTCTTTTATTTTCAATGTAGGGAGAGATGACTCTACTTGAATGGTTTGACATTTGACAGGATTTAGAGTCTAATGGGTTAAAGTCTTTTATACCTTTTCTATTTGAGGGGTGGTCCCCAGGCCAGCAGCAGCAGCAGGGCTTGGGAGCTTATTAGGAATGCAGAATCTCAGGCCCCACTCCAGACATAATGAGAATATACATTTTAACAAGGTCCCAGATGATGTGTACACAATTAATTTTGGAGGTTACTGTTTAACAAGCCATCTGGTTGTGAGAAATGGGTTCAAAGAGCACAGTGTACATACTATAACCTATGATGCCATTTCCTCCCCTTCATTATCTTTGTCTTTAGTTCCCCAACTCTGTTTTACTATGAAAATAAAATGAAACAAAGATGAGAAAACAAGAGCGAGAGGTTGAAGAACCTTCAAATAAGTTTGTGAAGTGGTTTTACACTAGGGCAAGAATTAGCTTTAGAGCTGTCCTGTGCCTTTCTATTTGTTGCTCATTAGGTGTCTCTGCCTGGAATAACACTGTCGAAGTGGAGCCCTTCTTGTCGTCCCTGCCCATCTGTTCTTTAACTTGCCACCACTGTCAAAGGTACTATCAAAATGCTCTGTGCTAAAGAGAGTGTGCAAGTTGTTACTTATTAACAACCAAGGTAGCTGTAGTTCTACAGATTTTCCTGGTTGTTTCTCACAGGTGAAGGTGAAATGTAGAAAAATATTTAAGCACTGAGTTTATGACTTTTGAACAGACATTTAGAGATATGTCATTTTTTAAAAAGGCAGAAAATAAAGTTGAGTCTGTTGCAGTAAATTTCAGTAACAATCAAACTACATAATCCGAGTCTATCATGAGTAAAAATTGCATTTTTTTTCCCCAAATACTTTTATTTTATTTTTTCAGTGTTACAAGATTCATTGTTTATGTACCACACCCAGTGCTCCATGCAATACGTGCCCTCCTCAATACCCACCACCAGGCTCGCCCATCCCCCCACCCCC
>CM052901.1:80927937-81018517 GCA_028534135.1 Potos flavus | reverse complement strand
CATCCTCTCCAACATTTGTTGTTTACTGTCTTGTTGATTTTGGCCATTCTAACTGGTGTAAGGTGGTATCTCAGTGTGGTTTTGATTTGAATCTCCCTGATGGCTAATGATGATGAACATTTCTTCATGTGTCTGTTAGCCAACTAAATTTCTTTATTACTTCTCATAGTTATTAGGTTGAGTCTTTAGGGTTTTCTATGTATCATATCAGGTCATCTTCAAATAGTGGAAGTTTTACTTCTTATCACTTTGGATGCCTTTCTTCTTTTTTGTTGTCTGATTGCTATGGTTTTGATAAATGCCGTACTATGCTGAATGAAAATGGTGAGAGTGGACATCCTTGTCTCCTTGCTGATCTTAGAAGAAAAATTCTCATGTTTTTCACCATTAAGCATGATGTTCACTGTGAGTTTTTCATATATGGCCTTTATTATATTGAGGTACATTCCCTGTAACCATACTTTATTAAGAGTTTTATCATGAAAGGTTGTACTTTGTCAAATACTTTTCCTGCTTCTATTGAAAAATAATCATATGGTTATTGTCCTTTTTCTTGTTAATGTGATGAATCACATTGATTGATTTAGGAATATTGAACCATCCTTGCATCCCCAGAGTAAATCACACTTGATCACGGTGAATGGTCGTTTTAATATATTGTTGGATTTCGTTTCCTAGTATTTTGTTGAGAATTTTTGCATCTGTGTTAATCAGAGACATTGACTTGTAGTTTTCTTTTTTTTTTTTTTGTAGTGTCTTTATCTTTTTCTGGTATCAGGGTACTGTTGGCTTCATACAGTGAATTTGGAAGTTTTCCTTTTTCTTCTATTTTTTAAAATAGTTTGAGGAGGATAGGTATTAACTCTTTAAATGTTTGGTAGAATTCACCTGTGAAGCTGTCTGGTCCTGGACTTTTGTTGTGAGTTTTTAAATTACTGATTTAATTTCATTGCTAGTAATCTGTCTGTACAAATTTTCTGTTTCTTCCTGATTCCATTTTGGAGAATTATAGGTTTCTAGGTATTTATTCATTTCTTCTAGGTTGTCCAATTTATTGGCATGTATTATTTCATAATATTATAATACTGTGTGTTTCTGTGTTGTTGGTTGTTATCTCTCCCTCTCCCATTCTGATTTGAATTATTTGAGTCATGTCTCTTTTTATTGATGAATCTGGCTAAAGGTTTATCAATTTTGTTGCTCTTTTCAAAGAACCAGCTCCTCTTTCATGTATTTTTGCTCTAATCTCTATGATTTCCTTTCTTCTATAGGCTTTGTTCTCTTTTTTCCTAGCTCCTTTAGATATAAGGCTAGGTCGTTTATTTGAGCTTTTCCTTATTTCTTGAGGTAGGGCTGTACTGCTATAATCTTCCCTCTTAGAACAGGTTTTGCTGAGTCCCAAAGATTTTGGACCATTGTGTTTTCATTTTTATATGTTTCCATGTATTTTTTTTCTTTTTCTGTTTCCATGTATTTTTAAAATTTTCTCTTTGATTTCTTAGTTGACCCATTCATTGTTTAGTAACATGTTATCTAGTCCCCATGTATTTGTGTTCTTTCCAGATTTTTTTCTTGTGATTGAATTCTGTTTTCATACCATTGTGGTTGGAAAAGTTGCATGATATAATTTCAGTCTTTCTGAATTTATTGAGACTTGTTTTGTGGCCTAACATGTGATCTACTCTAGAGAATGTTCCATGTGCACTTGAAAAGAATGTGTATTCTGTTGTTTTTGGATGGAGTGTTGTGAATATATCTGTTACATCCATTTGGTTCACTGTCATTCAAAGCTACTGTATCCTTGTTGATTTTTCTGTCTGGATGATCTATTCAGTGATGTAAGTGGGGCATTAAAGTCCCATACTATTATTGTATTACTGTTAATTTCTTCCTTTGTGTCTATTAATAGCTGCCTTATGTATTTAGGTGCTCCCTTATTGGGTGCATAAATATTTACAATTGTTATACCTTCTTGTTGGTTTCTTCTCTTTTTGAGTCTATAGTGTCTTTGTCTCTTGTTACAGTCTTTGTTTTAAAGTCTGTTTTGTCTAATATAAGTATTGATTCCTACCCCAGCTTTCTTGGTGCTTCTATTTGTATAGTAAGTGCTTTCCCATCCCTTTACTTTCAGTCTACATGTGTCTTTAGGTCCGAAATGACTCTCTTTTAGGCAGCATATAGATGCATCTTGCTATTTTATCTACTCATTCATGCTGTGTCTTTTGATTGGAACATTTAGTCTGTTTACATTCAAAGTAATTATTGATAGCTATGTACTTATTGCCATTTGTTACTTATTTTATGGCTATTTTTGTAGTTCTTCTCTGTTCCTTTCTTGTTCTCTTCACTTGTGGTTTGATAGCTTTCTTTAGTAATATGTTTGGAATTTTTGTTTTTATTTTTTGCATAGATATTACAGGTTTTTGATTTGTGGTTACCATTAGTCTTATATATAACATCTTACAATAAATGATGTAGTCATGACATTATAAAAACAATTTTGCATACATTTAATAATATAGGTTCAAAAATAGATAGCAGTAATTAGCAGGAGGGAAAAATAAGAAAACATACAATCATGGTGAAAAAATGCCAAATACAATTGTCAAAAATTGGCAAAACAAGAAGCACCAGGAATGTAGAAGACTGAACTATGATAAACAAATTTTGCCTAATGGAAATATATAGCACTTATACTCAATAGCTGCAGAGCACTCATTCTTTTCAAACACAAAGAAAACATTTTTAAAAAACTGACCACTTGTGCCGTAATTTTTTTCAAGTGATTTCAAAGATCTGACACCATACATGACATGCAATTAAACATAAGATCTTTAAGAAGAGTGATGACAACAATGAAACAAAAATACTCATATGTTTGGCAGTTGACAAAAGGATTTCTAAATCCACTAGCCCAAAAAAATATAATAGAATTTAGAAAATATTTTGAAGGAACAGTAATAAACAGTTTACACCAAAACACATAAGATGGAGTTAAAGAACACTTATCTGGAAATGTATAGTTTCAAATGTGTATATTATAAAAGAAGATAATTAATGAACAAGACATGTATCCCAGAAGTTAAAAAAAAAAAAGAACAGTAGGGGTGCCTGGGTGGCTCAGTCGTTAAGTGTCTTCCTTCAGCTCAGGTCATGATCCCAGCGTCCTGGGATCAAGCCCTGCATTGGGCATCATCCTCCGTGGGAAGCCTGCTTCTCCCTCTCCCACTCCCCCTGCTTGTGTTCCCTCTTTTGCTGTGTCTCTCTGTCAAATAAATAAATAAAATCTTTAAAAAAAAAAAAAGAAGAAAAGAAATAATTAAAAAAAAAGAACAGTAAAATAAACTCAAAGAAAGCATAAAAAAGGAAAAATAGAAGAAAATGATGGAACAGAAAACACACATATAATATAGTATCAATGAAACTGAAGGTTGGTCTGACCAACAAAATAAGAGATTAAGACAAAAATAACCAGTACCTATCTAAATCACACTTTATCCCTTCAAGATAAAAGCAAAATATTAACAATAGGTGAGAAAGTAACTGTTTTTTGAAGAAAAAAAAGGTGCTATGGAGAGATTATTTTGATAATGAATATTTCAAAATATTCCAATATTCCTGTGACAATGTGAGGTTTTTTTGCTCAAAATTACGTTACCTACAAAAACCCATTTTTATGCTTTAAAATTTTTCAAAAAAAGAACTACTGAAAAAACGGCAGAGTAGAAAGATCCTAAGTTCATCTTGTCGAACAGACACATGTAGATAACAGCCCCATCAGTGCAACTAACCCAAAAAACTACCCATATGGCAGGCAGAGCAGAATTTCCACAGTTAATTGTAGAGAGGAGGCCTCATCCAAAAGGGTTGGAGGAGCAGATATATGGTGAAAACTCCCTGTAAGACTAACCACAAACAGGAGGGACACCATAAGCATGGAGAAGGGAGGGGAGCAGACACCAAACCAGGTACCCAAGACACAGAGGACCTGAATTGGGAAGACTAGTCCCATTTCATTGTGCTGTGAAAACCAGTGGGGCTTAACTTCTCAAGTTTTTATCACTGAGATACAGCGCAGAAGCACCAGTTTGAAAAATACCTGGGATATATATGAAGGAGATTTATTTACTAATCTCAAAACATGCAGTGGAGGAGCAGGGATCTTTAGGAGAAGAGCTGGCAGATACCATTTCTCTCCATCCTCCCACCGTAAGCCTAGATGACTGGACACCTATGGAAACCAGCTCCAACACCCTCCACCTACCTTGCTAATTCCATGCACCCGGCTCGAGTTCTCTTGCAGATCCTCCCCATACAACAAGCTCTACTTAAGAGGATTCCATCTAAAGTGACTCCTGACATATTGCATCTTGCAGACAGCCCTACAGGGACCAGAGCCATTCCAAAGTGACTCCTGCTCTAAGGCGAAGGTAAGATAACCACACACACTAGTTTGACTGCATCCCCAGCTGACAGACAGGGGGACACATATCTGATCTGATTGCTGGCTCTACCTACCAACAAAAACCTCTCAAGGGATAGCAACTGGGAGGGAGCCCCACAGTTCCAGGTCACTGCAGCCTGGGCAAACTGGGGGCAGGCATCTGGTTTGGCCGCAGGCCCCACCTACCAATGATAGCCTCAGTGGACAATGCAGTGAGAGTGCCCTACAATTCAATGCCATCATGGCCCCAGCAGACAGGTATCTGACTGTTGACAATGCTCAACTACAAACCCATGACAGCCCCCAAATACCCCCCTCAGAGCACAGGGACAGAACCATGCCCACAAGAGGCAAAGGTGGGCCATTGCAACCAACTGGACTAATGGCAATGATGCTCAGCCAATACAGTAGGGTGCACACAACCCACATAGGAGACACCCCTGAAGTGACTGGCTCTGGTAAATAGGGGATATTGTGCTACAGGTCATCACAGGACCTCTTTTTTAAAAGGTCATAACTTTGAAGAGGAGGAGATGTAGCTGATTTTCCTAATACATAGAAACAAACACAGAGTGTTGGACAGAATGAGGAGACAGAAGAATATGTCACAAAAGAAAGAAGAGGACCACATCAAAAGAGCTAAAAAAACAGAGATAAACAATATGTTTGACAAAGAATTCAAAGTAATGGTCATTAACATACTCACTAGACTTGACAAAAGAATGGAAGATCTCAGTGAGACCTCCAACAAAGAGAGAAAATATAAAAAATAACCAATCAGAGATGAATAACTCAATAACTAAAATTAAAAATACACCAGAGGGAATCAATAGCAGACTAGAGGAAGCAGAACAGACTAGTGAGCTCAAAGATGGAGTAATGGAAAGCAACCAAGCTGAACAGCAAAAAGAGAAAAGAATAATAATAAATGAGAATGGGTTAAGGGAGCTCAGTGATCATTAAAAGTCTGTTTCATGCATTATTATAGGCACATAGACTTTCTTAAATGTGGTGTTTACATGCTAACTTATTTTTTTTTAGATTTTATTTATTTATTTGACACAGAGAGAGAGACAGTGAGAGAGGGAACAGAAGCAGAGGGAGTGGGAGAGGGAAAAGCAGGCTTCCCGCCGAGCAGGGAGCCCAATGTGGGGCTTGATCCCAGGACCCTGGGATGACGACCTGAGCCGAAGGCAGACACTTAACAACTGAGCCACCTAGGTGCCCCCATGCTAACTTATTTTTTATTTTATTTTTAACCTTTCAGTATCCTTATATTTTAAATTAATTTATTAAAAACAGCATTTAGTTGGGTTTCGTTATTTTTCCAGTCTAACAATCTTTGCCTCTTTAGTAGCACAGCTAATATATGTAATTAATGTAACTTTTGATAGATGGGATTGGAAGCACCTGTGCTTTTTGTACCTTATAACTTTCCCCCCACTTCTCATTTGTTTCTCTTTTCGGGGATGGTGTGTATTAATATTCTTACTTTTCCTTGTTTTTTCATTGACTTGCTTGAAAATTACCAGTGTATTTTTGGTCTGTTATTTGTTGCCCTGCAAATGACAATGATATACCAAATGCATCAAATTATAAAACTAATCAATATTTCTATCCTTTTCCTGGAAAATTTGAATAATCTAAACACCTTAATTCCACTAACACCCTTCATAACACATTATTATTGACCTTTATTTTTATTCTCATTTGTAATTGCACGAGACATAATTATTATGACTTTATTTAGTCACCATTCATTTAGATTTACCCTCACATTTACCAGTTTTTTATTGTAGTTCTCAGTATTTTATATCTTGGAGCTTCTGTTCTGAGATTCCATTCCTTCTCCCTGATGTAACTCAAAATTTAACTAAAAAATTAGGATCTGGTGTTGATAAATATTCCATGCTTATTTATTTGTTTCATTGTTTTTGTTTGAAACTGTATTTTATTTTTTCTCATTCTTTTTTTTTTTTAGAATTTATTTATTTATTTATTGAGAGAGCGAGTGAGGGAAAGTGTGTGTGTGTGTGAGTGGGGAAGGGCCAGAGAAAGAGGGAAAGAGAGAGAATCTCAAACAAATATGTGCTCAGCACAGAGCTTGATTTAGGGCTCAATCTCACGACCCTGAAATTATGACCTGAGCTGAAATCAAGTTGGATGCCTAACCACCTGAGCTGCCCCGGCACCCCTAATCTCATTCTTAAAGTTGTTTTAAAGTTGTTTTCCTTGGATACAAGATTAGCAGTAATTTCTTTTAACACATCGAAAATAGCATTCCACTTTCTCTGTCTTCTGTTTTCTTTATAGAAGTCATTCTGACTGTTATGTCTTTGATGGTCTTTTTAATATGTTTCTCTTAGTATTATTTTCCCTTTGTTTTTAGTGTTCTGCATTTCTACTCTAATGTGTCCATTGGTAGATTCCAATATTTATCTTATGAGGAATTCATCAGTCTTCCTAAGTTTGTGGAACGATGTCTTTATTCTGTCCTGGAATTTTTTTGTCTTTAAATATTTCACATATTGCCCCTGCCATATTCTTTTCCTTCTCTCTTCTTGATAATGTGATCAAATGTATGTTAAACCTTCACATACAACTTCGCATGCCCTTCAACGTCTCTTTCATATTTTATACCTAAATAGAAAAATTTGTCCTGCAAATGAATCCTGTATCTATATAATTTCTTCTGAATTCTCCACAATTTACTAATTTTCTCTTCATTCGTGTCTACTGATGATGAAAAGTATATGAACAAGTAGATGTTCATCTACTTGATGAACAAATTCATAAAGCTCTTAAACTTGGTTATATTATTTTTCTTCTCTAGAAGTTATACTTGATTATTTTTTAAAGTCTACTTGCTCTTTTGTAAATCTGTTATATATATTTTCCAAATTATGGGGGTTTTAAAAAATACAATGAGCATACTCAAGCTTATGTTTATGGAAAATTTATCCTCCCAACTTAAACAACTAAATTCCTGAACAAAATATATGAAACAACAGTGGTTCACACACTGGACAGCAGTCAGCACAGCGTAGTGATCTCTGAGAGAAGAGAAGAAAATGAGATAGTTCAAACTCACGGCCTGGTGAGAATTTCAAGGCCACAGTGCAGGAAAATCCAAACAATGCCTCTGTTCTCTTCTGAGGAGACAGTGTTAAAAATCAGGAGGAGGTGAAGATGGCTAGAATTTGCAGGGCAGGGAGAGAGAGAGGAGATAACTGCTAAATGGAGAGGTACAGAGGTCTACGAGTCTTCCCCTCCATTCGTCATCTGAACACTGGTATAAAGAACTACTAAAGGCCAGGGAAAGAACCATTAGGGCTTGGAATAGTTCATGTGCCCACCAAAAGAGCAGAAAATGTCATTATTCCCAGGGCATCAGGTAGAGTAGTCAAGGTAACTTATTACCTTATTAGTGGAAAAAAAATTAGCCCCAGAATAGATATTTGTCTGGTTCTACCTAGCAAAGCTTTAAAACAAACCTTAAGAGAATCAAACTCTTTTCAAATAATTTAACTGTGCCCTAGAAAAAGCAAACCTGAAGAATACTTAAAGGAATATTATATATATATATACACACAAAAAATATATATTACATATGTGTGTATGTGTGTATGTGTATATATATGCATATATGTACATATATGTGTGTGTATATATATATATACACACATGCATACATACATACATACACTTTCTTGGGATCTATAGTATGTATATTATAGATCTCCAGGTTGCATGAAGATAAAATCACGCAAATAAAAACACACAGACTGTGTCCAGTAAAAAATTATTAGTCATGCAAAGAATCAGAAAAATATGACTCATGATGAGGAGAAAAATCATCTAATAGAAACAGAAGCAGAAATGACACCAATGTAAGAATTAGCAGACAAGGACAGTAAAATGGTTAGGATAACTATATCCTGTATATTTTAGAAGGTTGAGCAAAGCATTAGCCTGTTAAGGAGAGAAATCAAATATATATTTTTTATTTTTAAAAGTTTTTATTTTAATTCCAGTTAGTTAACCTATACTGTTATATTAGCTTCAGGTATACAATATAGTGATTCAACAGTTCCGTACAACACTGGTGTTCATCACAAGTGCATTCCTTAATCTCTTTTCCCTATTTAGTCATTAAAAGAAAAGCTCAAGTTAGCCTATACTGATAAGTGTCTAGAACAAAAGGAAATTTAATGCTGAGCTTATGTCTCTGGATTTCCGTGTTCCCTTAGATTTTTTTTTGCCGGTACCTCCCGCTCCCCTTCACCCATTTTGTTCATCTTCCCTCCCCCTTCCCCTCTGACAACCATCAGTTTGTTCTCTGCATTTAAGGATTTGTTTCTACTCTTTTGTTTGTTTGTTCATTTGTTTTGTTTTTTAGATTCCACATATAAGTGGAACCAAGCGATATTTATCTTTCTCTTGACTTATTTCACTTAGCATTATACCCTCCAGCTCCATCCATCTTGTCACAAACTTCATTCTTTTTTATGGCTGCATAATATTCCATCACGTGTGCACATGCACGCATGCACACACACACACACACACACACTCACACCTCATCTTCTTTATCCATTCATCAATCAATGGACACTTGGGCTGCTTCCATATTTTAACTATTGTAAATAACGTTGCAATAAACATAGGGGTGCATATATTTTATTGAATTAGTGTTTTTCTGTTCTTTGGGTAATTACCCACTAGTGGAATTACTGGCTTGTATGGTATTTCCATTTTGAATTTTTTGAGGAACTTCCATAATATTTTCCACAGTGACTGCATCCATTTACATTCCCACCAATAGTGCATGAAAGTTCCCTTTTCTCCACATCCTCACTAACACGTTATTTCTTGTCTTTTTGATACTAGCCCTTCTGACAGGTGTGAGGTGATATCTCATTGTGGTTTTGATTTACATTTGCCTGATGATTACTGATGTTGAGCATCTTTTGATTTATCTATCGGCCGTCTGTATGTCTTCTTTAGAAAAATGTCTAGTCAGGTCCTTTGCCCATTTTTTAATGGGATTGTTTGTTTTTTTTGGTGTTGAGTTGTGTAAGTTCTTTACATGTTTTGAATGTTAATTCCTTATCAGATTTGCAAAGATCTTCTCCCATTTAGTCAGTTACGTTTTCCTTTGTGGCTGGTTTCCTTCACAGTGGAAAAACTTTTTATTTTGGTGTAGTCTCAATATTTATTATTGTTTTTTCCCCCTTGCCTAAGGAGACATCTAGAAAAATGTTGGTAAGGCGATGTCAAAAAGATCCTCTTAGATTTTTGTGTGGTAATTTTGTATCCTCTTAACTTCGATGCCTTTAGTTTGTTTTTAGTGGGAGGATGATCTGAATAACCTCACCTCTCCATATTTATGGAAGAGGAATTAGTAATTTTCATGGTCATTCTCCATTTCATCAGAAAATACACAGTTTATTTTTAAAGGTCATAGTTTGGATAATTAATCATACTGTTAATATCCAGTACCATGGGAAGTTGAATACATCATTAAAAGTGACAGTATGTGGGAAGTAAACCAACTAATGTAATTGCCCCTCTCTATTCTTCTGAAATTTGGAACTACAACTCTTCCCTCAAGGACCTCTCCAACTTTGCTTGGGCGGAACAGTCTGACATGTGGGGATGGCATCATTATAAATCAAAAAATAATTTGGGGGGAAAATAAATAAAAACTTTGTAAAGCTTAACTTACTCATTTTAAGTTAAAAGTAAGCATTAATACGATTTCTAATATTTTCTACTGATTTCATTGGATTATGTTGTTAAAAGTTGAACCATGTGAGATTGTAATTTGGGTGAAAATATGATCAAATATTGGCAATTTCATACGATTTGACTTAATTCATCCCATTTCACCGGCCATTGATAGAGCCAAAAGAGCATACAGTTGGGAGACAGAACTTTGATATCCACAATTTACCTATCCTTGGAGCTTTTGAGAGATTATTTTGTGCCTCTGAACTTCTGGAATATTGTGAGATTTAAATAACATGACTTTCCTAAGATGATTACCAAATTCTGGCATGGCAGGAAATCACTTGAGCACAATGCTTAAGAAGGTGGCCCAGGCAGCAGTCAACTGTGGGATCAAACTCTGATTCTGTCATCTACTAGATAAGTTAACTTGGTAAAATTCCCTAAACTTTCTTTGTCTCAGTTTCCTCATCCATGAAACAGGGATTAAAAGTAATACCCACACTGTAGTGTTGTAATAAGGATCAAATGCCTATGTTTATAAAATGCTTAGAAAAGTGCTGGGTACATAGTAGGTCAATAGGTGCTCACTTTTTATTATGGCAGGATATCATTAAAAATTAACAGCTTCCCTCCAGCCTCTTCAAGTGGACACAATCAAGAAATGCAAGCAGAAGCAAAACTAATGCAAATGAGAATCATTATTCACCTAGAAGCCAATAACATTATAGAAAAGAACAGACATCTGCAATTCCAATCACGATGGACAAAATGTTCATACTCATAAGAGGGCAAAAGATTATAAAGGTAAAAATGATGTTAATGTAGGAGATGGCCATGTAGAAGAGTCAAAACTGCCTTAATCATTTCCTCTTGCATCAGGTGGAAAGTGGAGCAGCTGCTTTAGTTCCTTGCAGTTTTTCAGTAAAGCACTTCACTTTGCCAGTGTAAAAATTTGGTGCATTGAATTGTTGAAATCCTCTATATTCTTTCTCCACATGGCTTCTGCTCCAAGGAAAATGTGGCATAAGGGGCTCACAGCTAGAGTTACTATCAAAAGCTAGGCAAGCAGAGAAATATTCATGCTCCTATAGGATGCTGCAATTATGGAATACAATAGCAACTTTAGACCAAATGTTGAATCCTACAAAGATCAGTTTGAAATATTTGCCCCAACTTTGTCTTATACCACATATATTTTGTGGTTTTGTAGCTTTTCTAACAGAGGCTCAGATTTTCTTGGTTCGTGGAGCCCTTAGTTTCTCAGTAATTTTTTCATGGTTCCCTAGGCCAAAACAAATACTTAATAGTTCTGTTTTTTAAGTAGTTAGGTCCAAACAACTTAATAAGTATTTATATACTAACAATGTAGTAGCTGTTTGAAATGATATCTATATTTATACTTTGTAATACTTAAACATGTGATAACTTTAATCACAGTTATTTACCAATGGGATATATGTACCTGTTGGGCGCTGTACGTTTCAAACCTTAGAATCACTTTGGACACTGCCACTCTCCTTTCTTGTTCCACATTGATTTTTGCACAGCATCTGCTTTTCATCACAACTACCAGAAGACCAACCTTCCAAAGACATGACATCATCAAAATGAATATAACCCACCCAGTATCCCACAGGTGTCACTGAGTTTTACCTTGAAAATTTAAACTTTGCAGTGATGTTCCCATAAGTTTGCTGTGGTGCCCATGACACCTTGGCACACAGTTTGGGAACCACAGCCCTATACCACTTCCTATATATTTGAAGTTATTTTGAGTATGTGTTCATTAGGGACAGATTGCAGTGTAGATCTAAATACCACTTTCTATCTTTCGGAGTGCTTTTATTGGACAGGAGGCTGGATGATGGTATTTGAATAAGTAAATGCAAGGAGTTACATCGTCATAAAATATTTATTGTGACTTTATTGAATGTAAAGGGTGATGAGGGAGGTAAACAGAATTATATGTTCCTCAAGAAGTTTATTGTATTTGACTAAGTAGTTTATACATATGTGATCTGATTATATCATTTTCTCAGTGAACTTTGTTACTATCTCCCCTATTTCTCTGCTGTCGAGTGCTTCACAATTTGGCTTCCCCTTCTTTTTCCAGCTCATCCCCTATCTCTGATGCAAAATCTCTCCTCCTGCCCCCCAGCTCTCCACACTCAGGTGTACATTGATGATAGACAGACAGACTGACATGGGATTTCATACAGGGATTTGGCTTTCCGTGATTGTTGGGGGAGCAGGTTAAACAGTCTGTGTAAAGCAGTTATTTCTGTGTCTGGAGCGTGAAGTCTGTAGAGAAGTCAGCCAGAAGGAAGGATATTTGGGAATTAAGGACAAAGCGGAATCTGTGAAACTGAGCTTGAGCCAATGAGAACTCACCAGAACCTAGGTTGATCTCTCACTACCTCAGGGGTCCACCTTTGACAATGGGAGTGTTTTGCAAGAGAAGCTGGTCCTCATCATCATGCAGCTAACTATTCATCTGGCCTGAAAGCCAGAGAAGTTGAAGGAGAAGCTAGAAGAGCTCTGGTCCCAGCTGGTGCCCCACACCAATCCTGGCAGCTCACAGAAGTTTCCATGAGTTGCAACAGAGTCTCATGCCTACACCGACCTTAAATGCGTAAAACAAAGATGGCAGCTGCTTTAGTTCTGCCTTCTAAATCTCACATATAGCTCTTGTAATCCACCTTAACCCGGACCTATGCAGAGGAGGAAATTCTGGGAAATACAGTTTTAACTTGGCTAAGCTGATACAACACCAATACACCACAGCTTTTAAGAGTACCTATCTCACTTTGGTCTGTTCTTGAAGTGCCTGCCTCCGTGCCTAGAATTGTGCATCTGGAGGGCCTGGACCACATATTACTTATAATGTATCTCTTATGCTTCATGCAATGCCTGACACATAATAGGGACTCACCGATTTTTGTTGAATGATGAACAAATGAATGAATGAACACATGAATGAATAGGAAAAGATGTCTGACACCATCAGACAGTACAATGTAAGTACCAAATATTTGCTCATATAACAAAGTAATAAGAATCTCTTGTTTTCAAACGTAAATATTTAATGTACCTTATATAGCCTAATCCCTTCAGGAAGAGGTGAATATATTTCAGCCTATCAAAATTTTATCACATGTAGAACTTTCAAATTTAAAAACTCTGTTTATAGAGGTTATTTTATTTGATGACTTATTATTTAGTTAGGTATAACTTAGTCACCACTTTTCTGCATATACATGAGAAAAACATTCTTAAAACAAGCTTTCATGAAATTATAAGAACAAAAATGTTGATTTACTCACTAAATACCAATGTTTTATTTATTTTTTTCATTTCTGTACATCATATTTCAGAATCCAGTAGCACAGAACTAAGGGAAGATAAATATTGCCAATCTATTTCTGTCTGCAATTCTCTTCATCACAACATCTCTTGACATTAATTCAATGCTAGGTCCTCTTTTTCAGCTATGTTTTGGCCTGTTTTAAGCTCCAGAGTATCACTACATGACCATACCAAGACATCATCATCTATAGCTTATACCTGTCTATAAACACATGGTTAATAGCCAAAACAGGAAACAACTCCAACTCTATATAGAACTGCATCCCTCATAGAGAGGCTTTAAGAGTAAGTGTCCAAAGTAAACTTATTCTGATCCTTAAGGAAGCAGAATCAGCACCTTGCCTTGCAGCCATTTTGGGTAAGATGCATGTCATGCCCCACTAATTGTCACCAGAATATGAGTAACCTTTAGCTTTTACTATATGCTATTGATTACTGACAAAACAAGAAAAAGTAAAAACAACAAAACACTTGATCCTTGACTTATGTCAGTATCTTAAGGTGTGAAAACTTTAAAAGATATGACAATCATCTGAGAAAAATGTTATTTTACTATGAATAAAGTAACTATAATCTTGGTAACCATGGAATCTCTTCTTGTTTCTCTAAAAGCCTATCGTATCTTTAATTTGATAGATCAGTCCTTCTAGCCCCTGGAGATTTTTCAGAGTCCTTTGCAAGTAAACTTCTTTTCTAAAAATTTTGTCTCTGAAAAAAAAAAAGTTTTGTCTCGGCATCAGGAACTAAAATTTAACGAGTGACAACTATGTGACGCATATAGGTTATGAGGCAGTCTTTCTTATTCCCATTTACTGATGAGAACATTTAGGTCAGAAATATTAAATATCTCCTTAAGACTAAACAGTTAATAAGTTTCAAAGCCAAGTTTTAATTTAGGATTTTAACCAGTTAAAAATGGCAAAGCTTTTACTCCATTATGTCTTCATGCTTCCCAGTCCACCATTACTATAGAGTGCTTTTAGGATTTAGGGTAAATTTTAGAGAGGCGTAGCAATTCCTTTCCAGATGTTTTGTACTATCCTCAGGCACAGTCATTATTCATTCATTCTTGGACTCAACAAATATGTATTGAGTGCCTAATACATACGAGTCATTTCTCCAGATGCTAGAGACATAATGATGAACATGACAAATTCCCTCTTCACACTGAGCTTCTGTTCTAGGGGGAAAGACAGATGTAAACACAGAAATAAAAAATAGAATATGGTGTCAGGTAACTAAAGAAAAGTGTCTCGGGATTAAGGGATGAAAATTGATGGAGGTTACAGGTCAAATTGGCTTTATAATTAAGAAGGGGTGATGGAGGTACCTATAAATATCAATACAGGTTGAATATCAAGCTTCTTCAGTTACAGAGAACTAAGATAAAAAGGATGTTCCAAACAATACACTCATCAGTGCTTACTTGGTTTAAAAACAGGAATTAATTTGTGTTACTATGAAATAATCATAAAGACAGGAAAAGAGCAAGATTTCAGAGCAATAATAATAATAATAAAAAGTCTTCCAAGACTTGTCTTGACCTGTCAGTATTCTGCCTCCAGTATCATCTTAGATCATATTTAAGTGTAGGAACTCTGGCCTTCCAAGTTCAGAGATCCTCACTTTCCAACTTTACAGCTGTCTTTCCCATTGATCCTGTCCTAAAATATGATTCCCTTTAAAAAATTTAAAGACACTTTCTTTCTACTTCTGTTACAAACAACAGACTCCTAAAAAGTCAGACACATTTTTATTTTCCTTTTTTCTTTCCATAACATTCTAAATATTAACACAGTGAACCATACATGAATTAAACATTATTTTCATCATGACTGGGTTTAAAAGGGATCAGCCAGAAAAAGAATAACACAACCTTGACACTGTAGAGGAAATGAGATTGAAGACAATTCTTATTTTAATGTTGTTTACCAAGAAGGCAATATAACAGAGTGATCGAAAGTCAAGGGAGTTCTAGAATCAAAATACTTGTGTTCAAATCCCTGATCTGCTGGTGACTTGCTGTATGATTAGAGCAAATTACTAGACCTTTTGGATTTGGGGATTCCTCATGTCAAAAGGCATTGTACATGCCTCATATGTTCACTTTATTCTTTTTAAATAGTTTTTTTTTTTTTAAGATTTTTTATTTATTTGAAAGAGAGTGCATGCAAGCACAGAAGCAGGGGGCAGAGGCAGAGGCAGAGGGAGAGGGAGAAGCAGGCTCCCAGCTGAGCAGGGAGCCCGAAGTGGGGCTCGATCTCAGGACCCTGGGATCATGACCCGAACCGAAGTCAGATGCTTAACCGGCTGAGCCACCTAGGTGCCCTCATATGTTCATTTTAAAGAATAAGATAAAAAGGTACTATTGGTACAGCACCACGAACTTAATAACACACTACAGACAGATATTAGTTAACATTATTTTCACCATTAATGAATGGGTAGGTTTAAAGACAAGATATCGTTCCCATTTCATCTGGAAAACTCCTTTGTAAATTTTAAAACTCATCTTTAACATCACCTTTCCTGTGTTTCTGTGATTCCCCGGGAAAATTTAGGTGCCCTTTTCTTGTGCCCATAGCACTTTGTTCCTAATTCTATGTTAGAATTGTGAAGGAAAAAAAAGAAATGGAAACAGCCCAAGTGTCCATCAGCTAATGAATGCACAAAGGAGTGGTACATATCAACAATGAAATAGCACTGAGCCATAAAACAGAACAAAATCTTGCCATTTGCAGCAGCATGGATGGAGCTAGAGAGTATAATGCTAAGCGAAATAAGTCAGAGAAAGACAAATTCCATATGATTTCACTCATATGTGGAATTATGGAAACGAAACAAACAAGCTAAGGGAAAAAAAAGAGAGATAAACCAAGGAACAGACTCTTAACCATAGGGAATAAACTCATGGTTACCAGAGGGGAGGGGACGGGGGCTGGATGGGTGAAACAGGTGATGAGGATTAAAGCATCCACTTATGATGAGCACTGGGTGATGTATGGACGTGTTGAATCACTATAGTGTACACTTGAAACTAATATAACACAATGTTAACCTGGTGGAATTCTTTTTAAAAATGAAAAACAAAGGGTGCCTGGGTGGCTCAGTCCTTGGGCATCTGCCTTCGGCTCAGGTCACGATCTCAGCGTCCTGGGATCGAGCCCCACATCGGGCTCCCTGCTCAGCAGGAAGCCTGCTTCTCCCTCTCCACTCCTCCTGCTTGTGTTCCCTCTCTCTCTGTGTCTCTCTCTGTCAAATAAATAAAATCCTTAAATACACACAAACACACACACACACACATATATATAATGAAAAAAAAATAAAAATAGTTTTTAGAAGGGGAAAAAGCATCATAAAGGGGTCCAGGTAACTCTCTCTCCAGTGACGAAGTCATTGGTCTTAAGGGAAGTTTCCTGAATGCACACCCTAAAATAAAGATTAAGGTGCAACTGATTTATTTAAGAATTCTCCTGAGAGAAACTGGGAGAGACGTTGGGGGGGAGCAGAACAGACAAAGCCAAGCAAAGGTGTTATTTCCGGTGAAGGCCCCCTCTCAGGCTGATCCTGCAGGGAGCTCTGGAGCATATTTCGTAACTCCCCTTTAGTCGTTCTGTAAGGTGAGGAAGGTGGGCTTTCGTATTCCCAGTCAGTCACTGGCTAAGGGGGTGGGATGTGGCACCAACATGCAGGTACTCCCAGCTCTCTACAGGCAGTTCTTTGAAGCTCTCCCACGAAAGCCGTTAAAAACAAAAGCACACGGAAGATGGGCCATAGGGGCACACAGATCAAGGGCTGGGGGAGGAATCTGGGTGCAGCACCAGCAGTGTCTGACCCACAGTCCTTAATGAACTCTTACAATTTTGTTTTGTCTTATCGTCAGGGTCAATAGTTTTTATGAGCTGAATGCCTATAAGAACAGCAGCCACCATTCACAAATAAGCCATTCCTTTGAAAAGTGATGCGGTCATACAGCCCCAAGGCACGGTTTGCTAATTATTGATGGACACGAGACGCTGACATCCAGGACTTCCACGACTTCCACAGTGTCTGTGTGACTGGCTACCGGAACTCCTACTATTTTAGTGACTTTATTCCCTGCCACCCCCCTACACTGCCGTCCGTCTTGCTTCTGGTTCCTGGCTCAGGGCCACGGGAGGTTGGCCTCAGAAGTCGCTTTCTGTCGTAAATAGCATTCTAACGTATGGCGGTAACCAGGGTGCCTCTGGTCCAAGCCTGGCACGATGTTGCCACACCCTGCACCCTTCGATGGCCGACGCTCACTGCCAGACGGTGCCACTCTGCCTGCCCCACTCCAGCACCTTTCCCACCTCTGTGCCTGATTGGAAGGTAACCACTGTCTCTTCTGATCCATAGTAGCTTACGCCGGGTTGTAAATCTGGCTTCCTTCGACCCTAGTAACCACAGACCCCTAGATGGCCACTTGCCTCATCTTTTATTCGAAGACTCTCTGCCCAGTACTTATGCCTAAGTCATAATATCCATTCCACTCTAGCAGTTGCACTCAGGAAAGAGAAATTGCCTTTGTCCTTTCTAATTAAAATTGTAAAAGCTCAGTCTCCTTTTCTGATGTTCCTGCCATTCTGCATGCAGTTCCATCATCAATATCTCCGCGTCCCAAAATCTGTCACCCATGCCTTCTGTTTCACAGTGGGAATCTGTCTTATAAATAGAATATTTCTATTGTTAGAAAACATCCCAGAAATGAAAAAACTGTGTTTGAAATTCATGATTTTCATATAAAACGTGTCCATTTTTTTTTCAAGTTTTGGCATATACTACTACACAGGACCCGCTGACAATTTTTCCATTATACATCATTCTCTCTTATAAAATTAGAGACCCTCTCTGATAGTATATAGGAAGAAAAGAACTGTTCCATGATGGAAATTTATTGCATAATTTAAAAAACACTCAAAGGAAAAACCAAGACTGTCTACTCAGAAACAGGTTTCCATAGATAGATAGGTAGTAGGTAGATAGGTAGATAATTCATAGCATCGGTTATAATAATTTCTTTCTACTTTGTTGGTCATTTATTCTACAGTGTTTATTGAGCTCTTACTACTGGAGTGGGCCCTGGGAATAAAAGATGATAAATCAGAACTGCCTTTAAGGCATCATAATCTAGCGGGGAAGACAGACAGAAGAAATAATTCTAATACAATACTGGTTACCATGAGCAAAGCAAGGGTGAGAAGTAAAAACACCAAACTTTTGCAGTAACTGACTTTGTCTTGAATTTGCATCATGCTCTGTTCAATTAGTAGGCTAATGATTGATCTTGACTCAGTGCAGCCCACCCAGACTGAGTCAGGTTCTTTCTGCTTGCGACCGCCTTAGAATTCCTCACATAATCCTGTATTTCTTTACTTGTCTATCTCTTTGACTCAAGTGTGAGCTTTTGGAATATGTGATTTTGTCACATATTCACATATTGTGAATTGTCTCGATATCCAAAGTGTCTATTTTAATTTTGTGAATGTATGGTGGCTCCTCAGTAAATGTTTGTTAACTGTATTAACGAATAAACTGAACAATGAACAGGGAGGGAAGAATTTCTTTGAAACCTTTCTGTACATATTTAAACTACTAAGGATCACATACTGTCCAGCTAGAATTCTGAAACTCTAAGTGCAGTTGAGAGAATCACCTCATGTCGTGGGCCCCAGTAGTGTTCTCTTGTGCTAAGCTCCTCACTTCACAAATTTGGCAAACCTGTCTACATCCACCATGTTAAATAAAGGTCCCTGGAGTCAGAAGATAGCTATACCTTCCAAAGCATTTTGCAAGATGTACTGGAAAGAACGGAATATTTCCTGTATCAACAACTTGGGCTTTTAAACACTGGTTGGATCCAATTTTGGTAATGTTTGGTTTTTAAAAAATCATGTGGAAGGTTATTATTTGCTGTCCCTGCAGTGCTGTTCCATGACTGCTGCCTCAGCTCTTTGCAAGCAATTATGGCAAGTTTAGAAATCAAGTAGCAGTGTGTGCAGGGGTGCAATTTTCCTGGTTCTCTACCACAGTTTGAGTTCATGCCTTAGTATTGTTGGATCCATTGTTATGTGATGCTCAGGGGCTTTCTAAGGAGTACTTAGGATTAGGAGTGTTCTGCTTGTTGATTGTTAAGTATTCAAATATTTTTCCCTTTTTTAGAATAGAGGCTAAAAATTCTGACTGCATGTTAGAATTAACTCTAATAACCTAAGTATTCCCATCACAGAGGTTAGCTATGCAGATAATCATCCTATCCCGCTAAGTTCCATAAACTGTATTTGCCCCAAATGCCTCTTCACAAGGTTCTAGAAGTGTTCGTTTGGAAGACAGATGCTTTCCTGAAACTTTGCTTAATGACTCTAAAGGGGTCACTTAGGTTGAGAACAACCAGATAGATAACTCTTCTTTCCTCCTCCTCCAATATAGTCAGAATGTGGATTCCCAAAGTGTGGAGGCTCAGTACTCTCAGCTGGAGACCTACCTGCCTTGAGTTCATTCTTAAGAAGCCACTCCTGATAAACTCGTATGGTACGATATAGCACATGGAGTAGAAATTCAGCTAGATTGTCCTCTCCTCATTCTCCTTTCACTTGTTAAAATTTTAAAAAAATTCTATTTCGATTACTGTAGTTGACATACAATGTTACATTAGTTTTAGGCGTACAACATAGTATTCAGCAAGGCTGTGCATCACGCAGTGCTCACCATCTCCTTTCACTTCTGGTTCCTTCACCTCTTCTCTCTTTCTCTGTAATCTTGAGCACCTCCATTTGAGCCTGCCACTCTTTCTGTTCCTAGGCTCTTGCTTTCTGTGAAGAAGCTTGTTTGACTTCTTCAGTTCTTGTTTTGCAGAAAAACTTCAAATGTTCAAAAGTAACAGCGGTCTAACAATGTTCCTAAGAAGTTAAATCTGATCATTCCCCTGGTGAAAGTGACCTGCTATGAGAGTATTCCAGGCTGCTGGGATATCTCCTATAAAAGGGAGGTCAAAGTTAGTAAAGCTAATAACAGTAACAATAACAATAAGGAAAGACCCAAAAGTTGTACTGAAACTAAGAGTTATTTAGGAGCAGCTAGTGTTCACCCAGGGGTTTGAAATACAATTAATGCCTTTCTTTTAAGTATCCACTAGGCATATATTGAAATATGTATCTTATAATCTGTAAAAAGGGCCTGTTGCTTTTTGCAAGAAGAAATAAAATCCTATAAATGGAAATGAATTGCTCAGTGATAATATTCTCTATTGTCTTTTTGAGTAGAAACATAACATGTAACATGTTTCACTAAAACGGACCTACCAGATAATTTAGTCATGTCCTCATTTTGTAAAGAAGGAAATTGTCTTCTAACAGATAATAGTATATTTTCATGGTGACACAGCTGAGCTGGGAGAAGTGGCACTGGGACTTAGGACTCCTGATTCCTACTGTGCTCTTCTCCCTTTAAGAGTCAAGTCAATGAATTTTACAGGCTATTTGCTAAATTAGGGTTTCTTACCCAGGGATCCTTGTCATTTCAGGTAACTTTCAGTGTGAATGTGCATTTTCCTCTGGGGGAAGGGTAGCTTTCAAAAGACTCAGAATAGCCCATGTGGAGGCACCCCAAAAAATGCGGTATAAAAACTTTTAAGCTAAATAAATACTTGTTTTCTCTTAATACAAAAATCATGGATGAATGTTTCAGTGCTGTATCGTCCTTACTTCTCTCACCTCTCCGTGTGTGAAGTTAGTCTAGCTTCAGTTCTAGTTCAGCCATCCATGGAGAAGGCAAAGGACAATGGAGTGAAAAAAAATTATTTCCTACACCTTGAGCCTACATAATCCATCCGTTAAGACATCTTCTTTTATATACTCTGCCCATATATGTGGTTTCTGTATGTTCATCTCTTATTCCACTCACTGTCCCCCCAACTCCTTCCTGAACGGTCAGAAGTCTAACTTATTACTGTGTCAGAGTAAGGCAGTTCTCGTAGGCAACTAAAGACCTCTTGGAAAAAAATAGTAAAGGGTTTTTTTGTTTGCTAATTTTATTTATCCATCTAAATTCCTTTATTATATGTTGTTCATTTTTGTAGCACGGTTGCCTTTTTTCCCCAGTTTTTTTTTCTCAGCTACTATAACACTATTCTGTCTTCAGCAGGCTCTGACTTCTCTTTCTTCTCCCACCTGTTAATTCCAGATATCCCAAAATCTTTAGTTCCTGACCTTCTTCATATATGTAATACATTATACACATTCTCTCAGGGGGGTTCATCCATTCTGAAAATTTATTATTTAAAAAATTATTTATTTTGAGAGAGAGAGGGAGAGAGTGAGCATGAACGGGGGGAGGGGCAGATGGAGAGGGAGAAGCCGACTCCCCACTGAGCAGGGAACCTGATGTCGGACTCGATCCCTGGGCCCTGGGATCATGACCTGAGCCGAAGGCAGACGCTGAACTGACTGAGCCACCCAGGCGCCCCCATTCTGAAAATTTAAATGTATTCTCTCCACCAAGGAATCCCAAATCTACCTTTCCAGCCCCTTTCCTAATGTCTCATATGTCCAACCAGTCAGATTTAAGCCCCACTTATTATAGACTCTTGCATTAAATACAGACCATCTCCATTTATTCTCAAAGGAATTGAATCTCTGGTTTACAAATTGAATCTTCCTTCTACATTCCATGCGTCTAACAGTAGCGCCAAATTTTCCAATCTCCAAATTCAGACGTTCGAACTGTTTTTTGACCTCCCATTCTTTATCACTGACAGCTCCCAAGAACCTTTTTTCCCACCGTATATCATTTACTTTCATTGGTTTATTTTATTAAAAAAATGATTTTTGAGTGCCAGATGATTTTCTGAGTGCTATGAAGGGAACCAAAATGAGTGAGACTCTATTTTAGCCCCCTAAGAAGTTGCTGTCTAACAAGGAGTATGAAGAACATTTACAAATAGCCACAATGCAAGGCCTTAATAGTATTGCCAATGGCTACCCCTGGCTTCAGAATGCCTCAGTTAAGCCTTGCCATTATTGACGCTTGCCCAAATCCATACCATTATACAGTATTCATTTCAGATTTTTCTATTCTACACACCTTACTTTATTTTTATCTTTATTTTCTTACTTTTTCACTCGTGGTTCTTCCAACTCCATAACTTACTTGATTTTTTTCTCTCTTCGGGGCCTGTTGTGTAGAAAGATATGACTCCATAGTCCTCCTGTTGATCCAGTGGAGTTTTTGGTGAACCCTGCTCTTTGGCAATCAGCATCAACCAGAGGATAACCTGGACATGCACTTTCCTACTTGAAAAGCTGTGTTTAATTAACGGAACTCCTTTTCTCCAACTCTCTTTGCCTTTGAAAAGCTGAGATCATTTACTGCTTCAACTTTGGCTGTGTTTCTCTCCCCGGGAGAGGTCTGTCTTTTCAACTTAGACTAAGTATGACCTTCTAGGCCTCGTAAGACACCTAAGTCACTTCTGAGTATCCTTCGCTTCCCACATGGAACACTTTGGTATGTTACAAGCTGTGATAAAGTAATCCCTATGTCCCAATTAATGAAAGGAACATGACTGTGCAGTGAACAAAAAACTAGGCCCAGTGTTTAGTAGCCCAGTGCAAGAAGGAAAACTACCAAAACCTTAGCACACATGCCCAGTGATTTCTTGCTCTAGCAACATCCATAGTCTACTTCAGGAATTGTCATTGAGCACTTGGCTTGCCTGAGATTCCTATACTACTATCATGAATGTTTTATACAGCATCCCATCCTATGTGTTAACTGCTGTGTCACACAACTGAGTGGAGAGAGGACAGCAAATCACTCATGCCTAGTTTTTGAGCTTTTGCCAATTCTAATTCTCAGGCAAAAGGCTGCCAAAGCAAAGACTTATTCTTAAAACCAGGCAAATTTGTTTATATTTCTCCTGCCATTAATTAATCCAAGAAAGCATCATTTGCACTCTTTTTTTAAAAAAAAGAAATATATTTTATTCAACTCCACTAATATCTTACGAGATAACAGTTGTTGAAAGCGATTTTGTTTATTTTAGGCTGAGATTTTACAGATCATGTATAAATACACAACAAAAGAGAGGTAATAGCCACGTTCTTGGTTGGGTCTTGTTTTTAACGTGAAAGGTCATCAAATTGACTAACGAAACAAAGGTGGTAAATATGATTATCTACCTTTGAAAGCACTCCTTCTGGTCTGTGTGTTACTGTATGATTTGCAATTTCATATTTTGTATTCCGGGAAATCTTGCCTTTCAATTCTCTGTTTAGAAAACAGAAATTCAGCATTCCTTCAAATATTCCTTCCTGTAACTGACAGTTGTGGGGGTGTGGTGCGGAGTGTAGGTCACTGAGAAGAATTATAAGGGTATAGTGACATCTACAGGTAACATGTATATTGTTAAATAGGATGTAGTGATGATCATTTGAGGAATGGATTGTTCTAACAAGCCTCTCTGCCCTACATTCATTCAAATACACTTTACCTCTGGTAATCAGCAGAAAAGATTAGACAAATCATAGTGGAATGGCTGATTTAAGAGATCTTGCTAAAATTAAAATCCCTGTAATAAAGGAGCTTCGATTTACCTAGTTTCTTATACCTACATTATATTCATTTTTGAAATGGGAATAGCAGTTTGATTGGCAGTTCATTTGGAAAATCCGTGTAAGGAATACATATATACTTGATTAAAGTAGTCACTGCAAATTCATGGAGATACCAGAGAAAGAATATGCCAATTTAGAAATTCAAAAATTCCTTTTTGGCACTCAATGATAAAGAGCCAAAATACAACCATTCTATTCCAGTAGTAACCAGTAGTAACAGCTTAAGTTAACATTATTTCAGAAGTTATTCCTACATTTTCTTAATGACAGGAGTAGAAAGAACAGTAACTGTGTGTTGGGGGTTGGGGTTGAATAATAAACTATAATCAAATCAGGCTCATGGGCATTAATTATTTTCCTATCTGGGTATAAACAACAAATCAGGGAAAGGAAAATAAATTTTAAGTTCCTGCTGGGGTGAGATCGTTTTAACATCTGTATTTCTCGTGGTGGCTAGATATGCACCTATCTATATCTGTGAATGATTGTGAATGATTGACGAACTAAGAAAAAATTTTAAAGATAGAAATTTGCTTTACAAGTCTCGTTACTCTAGTGTCTATTAATGTAGTAGAAAAGAATGAGAAGTTTAAGCATAATTGGGATTTAACAGATTTATCAGTATATGGTTTGTACAGAGTGCTACACAGACCTGCTTAAAGGTGGAAAAACCTGACTGCTTAATTAGTTCTTACTACTCCTTCCTGTCTTCTTTTCCCTACATCCCTCTACTTCCAATATTAATGTCAAAGGAGGGATACCTTAAAAAGGTATCTTTTCCCCAACAATTTCAAGCATTTTTCCATTTCTGTGCTGTTGTTTTGTAATCTAGAGTATCTTTTCTTTCTCTGACATATAAATCCTACACAGCCCTAGTGTCCTGTTCTCTAAGTCTTTCCTGGGAGAATCAAAAATAGAGTTATTTCTTCCTTTTTGAATTCTAGGAACACTCTCTTATGTCACCTGTCATCTTTTACCTTGGTATTAAAAATATCTATGTATCTCTTTTAGCTCTCCTGAAATATCTGAGGGCAGGGAGAATTATGGACTTTATGGTTTTTTGCCTTGTATACTTTGGGTGCTCACTAAATATTTGTCGAATTAATGAAGTAAAAAATTCGTCTCAGGGAAGTTGAATAACAATTCAAGAATTAGAGGATAAGATAATATTTCCAAACATGAATTCACAAGGTCCTTAGTTTGTCCTTAACTGTGGTCCTTAAACACAGTCTAGGATTTCACCTGTGTGCTTATCTGCGAAGGACGAATAGGGTTAAACACACAGACACTGCAGAGAGAGGGAAGCAGTAGAACGGTCCGAATTCCCTCCTTTTAGCATGGGGAAAAAAAATGTATGAATTTCCAGCGATCACTGCCAAGATTACCTGGCGAGAGCAATTTTGCTAATATGCCAGTTGAGGAGGCTGGCTCCTGGGTGAGACACCTCTCATCAGCCAGAGGCTATAGGATGTTCTGCTACCTGGGGGCCTGTCCTGTCAGGGAACAGCATAGTAGAGCTCAAAACCCACAGTCAGGACTTCCACTCAAACCTGACCTGAGAATAAGGGGAAAAGATAAGATGTAAAAGAACTTTGAAATCGATGCTCTAACTTGAGCTAAATTTTAGTAACTAAATGTGGCCATAAGGCTATGGAATCTTCATAAGATCATATTGCTGTACTGGAAAGGGAAATACAACAGGTGCATGAGAGAAGACAGTAATTGAAAACACTGCAGCCACTTTAGATACCACCAAACTCAAACTTTTCCATAAACCAAGTGACATTATTCAACAAAGGACTGTCGTCCGCTAGGGCTGCCATAACAAAATACCAGAGACTGGGTCACTTAAATAACAGAAATTTATTTTCTCACAGTTTTAGAGGCTGGAAAGTCCAAGATTGAGGTTCTAGTAGGGTTCAGTTAATGCTGAGACATCTCAGGAATTCCTGAGTCCTCACATACTGAAGAGAAAGGGAAAGTGGGAGGGGGTGGGGAAAAGGGATCTGTGGTGTTCTCCCTCTTATAAGGACACCAGTTCTGTCAGATGAGAACTCCACCCTCATGACCTCATTTGACCTTAACTACCTTCTTAGGGGATTTATCTCCAATACAGTCACATGGGGATTAGGGCTTCAACATACGAATTTTCAGGAGGCACAGTTCAGTCCATAGTTTGGACCTCTTGACATGTGGCACAACTGTTTAGAGACATAATAGGATGGAGAAAACCAAGATAGAAAATAATTGTTCTATGCCAGGGTCAGAACATTGCAATTTCAAATGGAAGTAAGAACTTTTAGGCCCTCATTACATCTTGGTTGTAAGCAGAAACCCACAGCTACAGCCAGAATAGTAGGAAAACTTTACATTGAAACTGATGAGTTCAAGAAATCGGAGGGGGGGGGACGAACCATGTGGCTTCCAAGAAACAAACTGAGGGTTTTGAAAGGCGGATGGGTTAGCCTGGGGTATTAAGGAGGGCACCTATTGCATAGAACACTGGGTGTTTTACGTAAACAGTGAATCATGGAACACTACATCAAAAACTAATGACATACTGTGTGGTGACTAACATAACATAATAATAATAAAAAAAGAAACCGATGAATTGCTGGAGGCTCAGTGTAGACTAGCTTGAGAGAAACTCCAAAGGAGACTGTTCTTAGGATCCTCCCCACCCTTTCCTGAGTTTTACCTCTAGGAGCCCTACCAAGTTCTCAATGAAATCTCAGAAAAATCCCTTCATACTTTAGGGAAAGAAAGAGGGGAAAGTTACACTTCTAAAATACCCCCAGAGCCTTCTGTTCTCCTTAACAAGGCCTTTTCTCAAGGGAAATTATTTTCCTAGAGCTTAATCACCTAGAGTTTTACCAAAGGGTAACTGACATGGGAGAAGGGACATACCCAACCCAACTCTCTCTAGCCTTCCATATGGTGGAAGGGAAATACTTGCTTAGGTTCACTAAAAGGCTAAGACCTAACCGTACAACTATAGAATGCTTCCCCTCCCCCCATGCCTTATCGCCATATCAATAGGGCTCATGTATAATAAGGGGGATTACAGCTAAAAGAACTAGATGCCTATTTAAGATGTTGCTAGGAAAACCCAAAGGCAATAAGGGAGAAAAAACAAGGACACTAAAGGAAATTACAGCCTCTGACACCACAATTATAGCAAGCAGTAAACATAGTCTAACTCCTAGGCAGATAAACCTAAAACTCTCACTATCTCAGTTCCTTTTATCTGGTATATCATGTTTGGCTTTCAACAAAAAGTCTGTAAGGCATACTAAAAGACAAGCACAACCTGAATGGACAAAGTAAGTATCAGAACCAGATTCAGACATAGCAGAGATTGTGGAATTATCAGACTGGGAATTTAAAATAATTATGATTAATATGCTAAGGTCTCTGATGAGAAAAGTGAACAAAATGCAAGAAAAGATACGTAATGTAAGCAGAGGGATGGAAACTCTAAGAACAAATCAAAAGAAAATTCTAGAAATCAAAACCACCAACGGAAATGAAAAATGTCTTTCATGGATTTATTTGTAGACTGTACCCAGTCAAGGAAAGAAGCAGTGAGCTTGAAGTTATATCACTAGAAACTTCCAAAACTGAAATACAAAGAGAAAAAATAGAATGAAAAAGACTGAATAGAATATTCAAGAACTGTAGGATAATTACAAGAAGTGTAACATATATATAATATCAGTATCAGAAGTAGAGGAGAGAGGAACAGAAGAAATACGTGAAGTTTTAATGTCTGATAATTTTCCGAAATTAAACACAGACACCAAACCACAGGTCCAGGAAGCTCAGAGCAGAAGCAGGATAAATACCAGAAAAATTGAAATCTAGGCCTATCCAAACTGTAGAAAGCTCAAAAACAAGAGAAAATCGTAAAGTAAGCCAGTGGAAAAAATGCTTACCTATAGAAGATCAAGGATAAGAATTAAATTGGACTTCTTTTCAGAAACCATGCAAACAAGAAGAGAATGAAATGAAATATTTAGAGTAATGAAAAACAAACCACTAACCTAGAATTCTGTATCTAGCAAAAATCCTTCAAAAGTGAAGGAGAAATAAAGACTTTCTCAGACAAACAAAAATTGAGAAAATTTGTCACCAGTTGACCTGCTTACAAGAAATGTTAAAAGTTTTTCAGAGAGTAACCATGAGAGACTGTGGACTCTGAGAAACAAGCTGAGGGTTTTGGAGGGGAGAGTGGTGGGGGATTGGGCGAGCCTGGTGGTGGGTATCGAGGAGGGCACGTATTGCATGGAGCACTGGGTGTGGTGCATGAACAATGAATCTTGGAACACTGAAAAAATAAAATAAAATTAATTGGAAAAAAAAAGTTTTTCAGAGAGAAGGAAAATGATGGGGGTCAGAAACTTGGATCTATACAAAGAAAGAAGGACTGTTAGAGAAGGAACAAATAAAAGTAAAATAAAGTCTTTTATTTTTCTTATTTTTAATTGATCTAACAGATAATTTGTTCAAGATAATACTAGCAACAGTGTTTTCAATGATTATAAGTGACATGAATGACAGCTATGTAGTAAGGGATGGAAGAAGGAATTGGGAATACTCTGTTGAAAGGCACATGCACTACCTGTGAAGCCACATAATATTATTTGAATGTGGACTTGGATTAGTTGTGAGTGTGTATTTCAAACTTGAGGGCAATTACTAAAAAGCTTTTAATTATTTTTTAGGTATAACTGATAACACTAAGATAGGCGAGAAAAAGGAATCATGTAAAATGTTCAGTTAAAACCAGAGAAGGCAGGGGCGCCTGGGTGGCTCAGTCGTTAAGGGTCTGCCTTCGGCTCAGGTCATGATCCCGGGGTCCTGGGATCGAGCCCCGCATCGGGCTCTCTGCTGTGAGGGAAGCCTGCTTCTCCCTCTCTCATTCCCTCTGCTTGTGTTTCCTCTCTTGCTGTGTTTCTCTCTGTCAAATAAATAAAATCTTTAAAAAAAAAAAAAAAAAAAGAAGGCAGAAAAAAGAGTGGAAGACAAAAATAGAAGCAAACAAAAAAGGGCAATGAATAGAAAAATATATTTACAAATATAGTAGATATTAACCAAATATATCAGTAATCACTTTCAATGTGAATCATCTAAATACACTAATTAAAAGAGACTTTCAGGGGCACCTGAATGGCTTAGATGGTTGAGCGTCTGCCTTTGGCTCTGGTCATGATCTTGGGGTCCTGGGATCCAGCCCCACGTCAGACTCCCAACTCAGTAGGGAGGCTGCTTCTCCCTCTCCCTCTGCCTGCTGCTCCCCCTGCTTCTGCTCTCTCTGTCTCTCTCTCTCAAATGAATAAATAAAATCTTTAAATATATATTTAATAAAGAAATAAAGGAGACTTTAAGAGTGAATAAAAACAAGGCCAAACTAAATGTTGTGTGCAAGAAACCCACGTTAAACATAAAGACAGATAAATTTAATGTAAAGGGATGGAGAAAAATATACCTGGCAGGCACCCATCAAAAGAAAGCTGGAGTAGCTATAGTAATTTTAGGTAAAGCAGACTTCATAGCAAGGAAAGTTACCACTGATAAAGAGGTGCATTATGTAATGATAAAAGTGTTGATTTTTTCCAATAAAACAGAACAATCTTTAATGTGTATATACTTACCAACAGAGCATCAAAATACATGAGGCAGAAACTGGTAAAATACAGGGAAAAATAGGTAAATCCACTACTATAATCGGAGGCTTCAACACCTATCAGTAATTGACAGATACAACAGGCAGAAAATCAGTAAGGACATAGTCGAACTGAATAGTACCATCAATCACTTGGATCTAATTGATATTTATAAAATACTTGGTCCAACAATGGTAGAATATACATTCTTCTCAAGTGCACAGGAAACATTCACCAAGGTAGACCACATTCTGGGCCATAAAACAAATTTTAACAAGTATGAAAGAATAGACACCATGAAAGTGTGCTCTCAGACCACAGTGGAATTAAAATAGAAATCAATAATAGATAGCTGGGAAATCACAAAATATTTAGAGATTAAGAAATACAATTATAAACAGATTAATCAAAGAACTCAAGAAAAAATTTAAAATATTTTAACTAAATGAAAATGAAAATAAAGACTGTCAAAATTAATGAGATGTGACAAACCCAAAGTTAGAGGGAAATTTATGGCATTGAATGCATATATTAGAAAAAGATCTAAAATCAATAGTGTATCTTTCACCTTAGGAAAACTAGAAAAATAAGGGCAAAGTAAATATAATGTAAGCAGAAAACAATTATAAAAAGAGCAAAAATCATTGAAATTGAAAAAAATCAAAAGCAAAAAGTCAATGAAAACAAAATATCAAAACATCTAGTCAGGCTAACCAAGAAAAATAGAGATAAGACAGAAATTAATCATTTCAGACATGAAAGAGGAGCTATCACTACTGATGCCACAGATGTTAAAAGGATAATAAAAGGCTATTTTGAGTAACTTCATATGCACAAAGTTGATAACTTAGAGGAAATGGGCCAATTCTTTGAAAGACACATCTACTAAAACTCACACAGGGAGAAATAATCTGAATAGGCCTATAACTATTAAAGAAATTGAAACCATGAATTCATAACCTTCTAAAGCAGAAAGCACCAGGCCCAGATGGTTTCATTAGTGATTTTTTACCAAGAATCTAAGGAACAAAGAACACCAATTCCTATAGTCTGTTCCAAAAAGTAGAAGTAGAATAGATACCTACTAACTCATTCTCTGAGGCCAGCATTACTCTAGTACCCAAATAGGCAGACATGACAAGAAAGGAAAACTACAAACTAGTATCTCTAGGACTGTAGATGTGAAAATTCTCAGTAAAATGTTTGCAAATCAAATCCAACAATGTATGCAAAGGCTTATATACCACAGCCAAATGTGATTTATTTCAGGTATGCAAGGGCAGTTCAAGCTATGACAGTCAATTAATGTAACCCATTATATCAACAGACTAAAGAAGAAAATAATCACATGATCATATCAATAGATACAGAAAAAGCATCTGACAAGATCCAACATTCATTCATAATAAAGTCTCAGTAAATTAAAAATAGACAGGAAGTTTCTTCAACTTGATAAAGAACATCTACAAAAATTACTACAACCAACAGCCTTCTTAATGGTGGGAGACTAGATGCTTGAACCCTAAGTTGGGGAACAAGGCAAGGATGTCCCTTCTCACCACTCCCTAACCAAATTTTACTGGAACACCTATTTATTGCAGTAAAGATGAGACAAGATGAGACAAGACAAGAAAACTGGATGCAGATTGGGAAGAAGGGAATAAAAGGGAATAAAACTGTCTTTGTTCATCTGATACTCTGTTATCCAAAATATACAAAGAACCTTTAAACCTCAACCAAAAAAATAAATAAATAAATAAACCTCAACAACAAAATGAACAACCCAATGAAGATACTGGCAAAAGATCTGAGCAGATACTTCACCAAAGAAGATATAGATGGCAAATATACATAGGAAAAGATGCTCCACATCATATGTCATTAGGGAATTGCAAATGAAAACAAGGAGATACCAATACTATTAGATTGGCCAGCTATTAGATTGACCAAAATCTGAAACACTGACAACACCACATGCTGGTGAGGATGTGAAGGAATAGCCACTCTCATTCATTGCTGGTAATGATGCAAAATTGTATGACCCCTTTGGAAGACAAGTTGCAAGTTTCTTATAAAACTAAACATAGGGGCGCCTGGGTGGCTCAGTGGGTTAAAGCCTCTGCCTTTGGCTCTGATCATGATCTCAGGGTCCTGGGATGGGGCCCTGCATCGGGCTCTCTGCTCAGCGGGGAGCCTGCTTCCCCCCCCCCCGCCTGCCTCTCTGCCTATTTGTGATCTCTCTCTCTGTCAAATAAATAAATAAAATCTTAAAAAAAAAAAAAAAACTAAACATAGTCTTACCATACAATGTAGCATTTGTGCTCTTTGGTATTTATTCAGATGAGTTGAAAACTTATGTCCACACAAAAACCTGCATAGGGATGTTTATAACAGATTTATTTATAATTGTCAAAATCTAGAAGCAATATGTCTTTCAGTAGGTGAATGGATAAACAAATTGTGATACAATCATACAGTGGAATATTATTCAGAGATAGCAAGACATGGGGTATCAACCCATGAAAAGACACAGAGGGAATTTAAATGCATAGTGCTACATGAAAGAAGTAAATCTGGAAAAGGCTACATTCTCTATGATTCTATAGGATATATATACTTATTGAAAGAATGGTGAGGGGCACCTGGTTGGATCAGTCAGTTAAGTGTGTGCCTTGGGCTCAGGTCATGATCTCAGGACTCTGGGATCTAGCGCCCTGGCGGGCTCCCTGCTCTCTCTGCCCCTCCCTCTGCTCATGCTCTCTTGCTCTCTCTCTCTCTCTCAAATAAATAAAATATTTTTTAAAAATGGTGAATAGGGGTGGCTCAGTTGGTTGGGCATCTGCCTTTGGCTCAGGTCATGATCCTGGGGTCCTGGGATTGAGCCCCGCATCCATGCTTCTCCCTCTACCCTTCCTCCCTGCTTGTCCTCTCTCTCTCTAATAAATAAAATCTTTAAAAAAATAAATTTAAAAAATGGTGAATAATTGAAGGAAGGAAGGAAAGAAGGAAGGAAGGAAGGCGAAAGGATTTGTATAGATCACCACTGCCCAGTAGCATTTTTTATACTGGCAGAAATGTGTTGTGTTTTATCTGTGGTGTCTGGTCCAGTGTAGGAGCCACATATGACTGCTGAACACTTGAAATAGTGCATCGTGCAGCAAAAGAACTGGGTTGTTCATTTTGTTTAATTTTGATTCCTTTAAATTTGAATAGCACAGGTAGATATACTTTTTTTTTCAATTAAGAAAATTCAGTGCTTTAAAAAAATCTGTTGAGTAAGTCATTATTGAGAGTCTACTACATTTAAGAAATAACTTTGAATATTCCGGGTATTAAAGAAGTAGAATCTGTGTCCCTCCTCTTGGAAATTCATTTGACAGAGAAGAAAAATGCCTATTGAACAATTAATTAACAACTGAAATGTAACCTGTATGCATAACCTGTAGACACGACTTGGAACTTGGAAAGTAAGGCTACTTTCAAATGCAAGTAGAAGGCAATAAAGAAAATAGTACGTATAGAAATGAAAAGTTAAGAAATATGTGGAGAAGTCTTTAAAAGGCATGGAAAGAGAAAATTGTATGTGACCTAAACTCTGTTTTTACTCTTACCTACCAAAAAAATTGAAATATTAATAGTGCCTTAGCAAGGGTTCAAGTAACATCTTGTGCTGTTCTTACTTTATCCATCCTGACACCATCTGGACAGTCTGAGGCCTGTATTTGAATAAATGTCCACAGCCAGCTAAAAATGTTCGTTACTGAAGGAGAACTCAGCAGTTGAAAAACAATCACCAAACCTTTTCATGGAAGTTCCAGGGTATTGATGGACTTCCGATTAGTATATTTGAATTTAAATGGAAAACACTTTCTTTTATCTTCCGAGAAAGCCTTATTTTCCAAGAGTTTAACACTTGTTAATGAAGTGCTAACAAGACAGCAGTGCGGATAACAGTGTGGTTCCTAATTCAGCTCCTCATCAGAATCACTTGAGGCTTCTTGTTTTAAAATCTAGATTACAAGGCTCTTCTTGATTCAGGGGTTGCAGTGGGCCTGGAAATCTGTATTCTTCATAAAGTCCCCAAGTGATTTTTATTACCAGGGGAAATGGAACCCACTGCTTTTTAAGAACTCACAAGTTCTTCTGTCCATTGCTTTCCCTCAAGTACTACTGTGAGACTGGAACGAACCCACCACTTCCCCAGTGCCGAGTCCTGTTTTCCCATTCCCAGGGTTTTCATTTCCCATCTCATTCCCTCCCATCATACACAGATCCACTTTCCCCCTTCATCATCTGTGTGACTCTCTGCAGCATGATTGTGTTCCCCAGACGTGGAAATGGACTCAGAATTTCACACAGATCTCCTCTGATTTAAACAGAGCTCTTTTAAGTTCAGCCACATTTAGTTCTTAATTTACATTGTAATATCTTTTGTACCTTTTGTTGATTGTTTGATATTGTTCTGGATTTTGACTACTTAGTGGTTTTTTTCGTTAAAGAAGGATGGTCTTGATTACTCTGAGAGTGGAGTCCATTTTGTTCTCCAGATAGCAGAACTAGGCCATCTTCAGTCAGCAACTGAAAGCCAGGGAAGCCTTAGGTCTACCAATTTGGACTTGGAAACACAGTTGATATAATTCAGAACCTAAGGCCCCATCTCTCTAGATCACAGATACTTGATCTAGACCTCTATCTAGCTTGCAGTCCCAAATAGCCCATCAAATCCAACTCATTAAATAAGTATGTAAGGTATGTAGGCCACTTGGTCATTCAATGTTTAGTGGACTAAAGTTTGGAGGAAAAGGACATTCTGTATTATGTGTTCTCCATCAACCACTGACAAAACCTCTAGTTCAAATCCTGATTTGTGGATCTTCGTTTCCCTTTATTCTTGCTCTCTGAATATCCTATGCAATTTTTAAGCTATTTTCTCTGTAGGGTTCTTTTTTAAAAGAAAAATCATTGTCAACAGCTTAAGCAAAGCCCTGCAGTAATCAGCAGTATATAGTCACTGGATGCAGAAAAGTAGGGAGGAATAATTTAAAGAGCAGAGTTGGGGCGGAGTTTCTTTACCCATCTGCAAACTGAAAAGAACTAGGTGGTAGGATTCTGCCAGTGTTCACTAGGTGGTTTGTGTATGCCAAGCTGAGATTTTTTTCAGAGTCCTCCAAAATTGCCTAATAACAAATAAAAAAATAGTTTGACAACAGCAGATGTCCCTAAGTAGTGGAGATCATTTTATTGTTGTTGTTTTCATTGTGCTTTTCCTATTTTCCTACCTCTCTACGATGATCATTTTAACGATTAAACATGAATATTTTTGAATAGGCTTTTATGATAAAATGTACAAACCAGTTAGAAGAAACATAAGAATGATTCTCTAAAACAAGACTGGCACTTTGAAAATCTGATAACTCGCTTAAATATTAAGACGTTTTTATTTTGTCCTGGGTTTCTTGTTCTACAATGAAAGAATGGTACGTGGTAGCACGTAATCATAAAGCTTGAAGTTGTCTTTCAATATCAATGGCTACTCGAAGAATGTGTTTTCAACTAGAAAGATTTTTCATAAAGTCACAAAGCCCTGCTCCAATTCCCTGGTGAGGAATTTTATATTTTAAAATCATACACCTACCCAAATATAAAGGGAAATATTAAAATACTAAAATCCCATTGAAGAGGCATTGCTAAAATATATGGAGGCACAGGTTTCAGAAATGGTTCTATTTCATATCTGTACTAATTAGCTAGTACATGACCAAAACAATATATTAATGGCATTCATGGGTTTTGTTCCACTGGGAGATGAAGGCACTAATGAATACTAAAATTACCCAGGAGAAGCCATAAATAGGGCTCTAAATCTGTTACTCATATGCTGTTTTTTAAATGCCAGTTATCTTGAGCTACTACCTCGTGTCTCTTTTACTTGAAAATGCTTTGAAATGCAGCATTTCAGAAAGCAACTTGATCAAATCAACACACTTCTAAATCACCTGTGTATATTAAGTCCAAATCACAAGACAAAGGCTGGGTTTGTTTTCCAGTCTTGCCCAGGAAATGGCGTTAGTTTTAAAATTTATTTGAACCGTAAAGAGGAAAGTGGATGTGTGTTTTCATAAGTAGCCATCTAGACCTCTACCGGCGTCTCTGGGTCGTTGCTCGGAGCTCCAGTCTCCATTCCCTGCCTTTGTTTTTCCCAGGTACATCTATATATGTCCTCTACAGGAACACGGCTTGCTCCGGTTTCTGAGCGAATCATTACCAGAGTGGCAGAAAGAATATCAATAACCTCACTCCCGATATCCAGAGGGGCCCAGAATTAAGTCTTTTGAAAGATGCAGTATCCTGTACCACTTGGATGAATTTTTAGCTTCCACATCACCACATTCCTATTCCACTCACACTGTGTAAAGCCATTTCATAAGATAGGATTTTCACCTCTGCTTTCCAGACATTCCCCTTCACCACTGAGGCTGAACATATGCCCTGTACTTAGACCTTTTTTGATGAGGTTCTTTACAGTTGTCTGACTTTAGCCTATTTCCCTCCTTGGAGGTTTGGGGGCTGAGAAAATACGCATCCACTCTCCTTTTAGTAGCCCTAATACAGTATCATTCCCTGGGAAATTCAGGGGTGACTCATTTAACACAACCCTTAGACCGTCTCCAGAGATAAGGCATCTGAAGCAAGTTGTGAATGTGGTTGAGTCCTGTTAACTCTGAGTTGAAATTTTGGAAAATTACCTGAAGAGCTAGTATTTTGTGTCACTTACTAAAAGGGATGTCCTTGCACTTTAGATATCATCTTTATAGGCACTAAAGCAGATAGTTTGTTTTGAAAATGTCCCTGGACTGTGTTCTTGCCCCATCCAAGAACCACTGTACTTTTACCGAAAACATTCAGGAAAATAAGCTGAGGGTCTGCCAGGAACATCATAGACAGCATCTCCAAAATACTCTGTGTTGAAATCTCGAGATTCAGTGTGGAAAAAAAAAAAAAAAAAGGCAGGAAGACATGCTTTCTGTGGTCAAATATGTTAAGAAAACTCATTATGCTATATTATCCCCCTTGGAGTCTCTCCATACCTACTGGTATATTAAGGGTTCTGGGAAGTCCTGTGGTGAAAACAAAACCAGAAACTAAAACCTATTCGACTTTGTTTAGGCCAGTTTACTCAAAAATAATTTGATTTTTTTTTTAATAATACCTAATATTACCTCACAGGCCCTGTTTTTGGAATGCTGTTGCAAACACCATCACAGCACTGATTGACTTGGGAGGTCTATTTGATTCCCTGTAACAAAGTTCTTGTAAGACCTGCAGGTGCAGTCTCCACCCTTCAGTGCTGTTACTCCCTCCCCAGGAGGTCCCTTGCAGGCCCTCACACCCGCTTTTCTCTGAGTGCAGTGATTTTGCAGAGTACCTCCCATATGAACTGAGAATAATATAACTCCAGAAGAGAGGGACCTCAGAATCCTGCCCCGTCCCTGCTGTGAGATCTGGGAGGTTCGGGCAGAATTTCAAGCCAAGGCCCTTTACCTCCCCCTCAAGTAGGTTTGCCAAGCATCCTGTATATAAAAGCAAACAAACAAAACAGGTCCTGTATGTCTTTGTCTTATGTTATTTTCTCCTCAGGAGACTCAAGGAGGTGAGGTCCGTGATCGGAAGGAGGTGATCCCCGTTTGGCAGAGGGAGGAATTCCATACTCTGCTAGGAGTCAAGGTAAGGAATCAGCGAGGGGTGAGGAAACCACCCCAGGAGAGAGGGGTCCTGCTGTCAACTCTAGGAGGACCCAAGGATGGTCATATGAGATGTCCCCTGACTTGCTCAGAAGGGTCTCGGAGAGGTGACGACCTTGATGTGAAGGGGGATGGCCTCAAGCAAGCAGAGTGAGTGTGCGGGGAGCTGCTAGGAGTCATGGTGAGGGCCCCAAGTGAGGCCTGGAATGGCAGACAGCCCTTAAAGTTACTTTGGGGTGGTGGCAAAACCAGAGAGAAATCACCTGGGGCAGAGACGGAACGTGTCCTGTGCCCTTGTCCCCGTGCAGGTGAACGCAGTGTGCAAATTAGATGTTTAATCACATTGTCTCCAGGGAGTTTCCAAGAAATAAAAGTGATTCTCCCTTGAGGTGAGATGTTAAGAAGCCGCTAGGCACTGTTTGTACCTGGCTGGGGTGGTCAGAGCCCACTCCATCAAAAAGGGCGTTCAAGTTAAGTTACCATGTATAGTTTGGCAAATTGTAGGTAATTCTAGGTTTTTTAGTGCAGGTTAAATTAATGAAAACAAGGGTGGTTTGGATGGAAAGGCGCCTGGGAGGGCAGGAAATTGTTGATCCTTGACGGAAATTTTAGGAGCTTTGTGTTGCATCTAACTGGGGAACTGGACCTTATACCCATATTGAATGATTTATCGTGTAATAAGGAAATATTACTTAGTTTTCCTTGCTAATCAGCATTTTGGCTGATTGGATGTTCTTTGTTCTAGAATGCTACATATTTGCTGATAGCTGCTGGATTAAAAAAAAAAATCCCAGCAGGGCGGGTGTTATCATTGTGGTTCAAATTAATCATACAAATAAATGCCATGGTGAATTGTCAGTAGGCCAGGTATTGTGCCAGGCACTTAACACCTATTAACTACAGTCCACCATCCTCTAAGACAGAGCTCATCAAACCCACTTCACAGATGTGGAGCCTGATGCTCACAAAGTTTAGTAATGTGTTTGCATTCACACAGATGTTAAGGGACAGGGTTGAAACTAGACCCCTAGTCTGGACTAGTCTAGAGCCCACACCTGTTACAGTTCTCCCAGGCTGAGGCCCACCTTATGTCTCTTACTCAGTTTCCCCCTTTCTTCTTAAAAATGTGTCTCCGGCAATCAAAAGAAGGACTCTTTGCTCATACTACTGGGTTGGAACACATTCCTAGAGCAGTATGAATACCAAAATAAATGAGAGGCATGAAAAAACAATACATCGTGACAATATGATCATCTATATATGAAATAACAGATAACCTTGAAAGATGAGGGGCTCACAAAGTCATCCTGGACAGCCCTTCCCCGTACCGTATAAACCTATCAGAATAGAATTTACATGAGACTAAGCCTGGCTGATGGACAGAAGGAAAATAGCAGCACATTTCCCCCCCCTAACATCCCATCACTTTCCTGGACCTCCTTGTGTTTTAGCTTCCCCATCTCACATCACTCTTAGGATAGGGACTGAGGTTTGCAGAGGGGAAACCGCTCAGATTTTGGCAAAGATGAGGCCTTTCCCAGAAAGCCTTTAATCCAAGAGACAGGAGCCAAGATGAAAAGCCCAATGTTAGAGGCCTTGGGTGACCAATATCCCAGAATACAGGGGATCACTCATAGGTTTCTACCTGCTTTCATACTTAGAGACAGGCAGAGCTCAAACAGAGCTGTCAGGCTGAGCATGCCCTCACTTATTCTTCAGGCCTCTTGAGGACTTCAGAGCTTTGGCCAAAGAAGGACAATCTCCGGTCAGTAGAAGAAGGAGTCCCAGCCTCTGATAGATATGAAGGACCCTAAATGAGGAATGATGGAAGGACCCTGCCAGAATAATAGGGTTCCACAGAGCCTGGCTTGGGTCCTTTACTGTAGGAGAACAGATAGACTATTCTGGATGTGGCTCATTCTGAGTTCCAATTCAGTCCCCAAAAGGTGGGTACTTTGATTTGACGGGGGTAGCCTCAGGTCAGCAGACAGTGGAGTCCCAAGACTGGTCAGCTGTCAAAGTGAGAACTCTGAATAAGAATGAGGGAATCACACAGACATGTACCCCTGGGGCAAATAATACATTATATGTTAATAAAAAATAAAAATAAATAAATAAATAAGTGAGAGAATCACCCCAGAACAAAGGATGCAGACAAGCCTTCCTCCCCCCAATGCTTTTGGTCCTAGGATGCGCAGGGCAGGGTTGTGAGGTGGAAGAACCCCCTCGGTCTCCCTGGAGTGTCTCACATAGGTGGGGTCAGCCCTAGATGTGCAAAGAGAGTCATAATAAGAACCCTGACCGTTCAGTAGGGACCATCCTACCAGCACAGGGAGTCAAACAGAGCCCCATCCTATTCTGAGCCCTGGGAGGCCCCAGAACAACTATGACTGATTCCACCCGTACCATCTCAGGGAGGAAAAGCCCTTGGGCCGAAGGGGGCAGCCCCAGTTCTGCCAAGGGTGGAGTCTCGGCCTTAATTGAAGTTGAGGACCCTGAGTGCTGATGAGGGGACAGCTCCTTTAAAAAAAAAAAAAAAAAGGCTTTGGGGTGGAGGCTGGGTGGCTCAGTCCATTAAGCATAGGACTCTTGATTTCAGCTCGGGTCATGATCTCAGGGTAGTGAGATCCAGCCCTGCATGGGGCTCTGCCCTGGGAACGGAGCCTGTTTAAGATGCTCTCTCTCCCTCTCCCCCTTCCCACCCCCCTCTCTCTCTCTGAAAAAACAAAACAAACAAACAAAGGAAGCCCAAAAAAACAAAACACCTCCCAGAGCCCTGTTCCTGTGTTCAGGCTTGTGCAGCCCAGGAAGGAGTAGCCCTGAGCGAGCGGCAGGACCAGAGATTCCCCTCTAAGGACTCAGGAGAGTGGGAGCCCTGGGGGAGCTGGCAGGGCTGGGCCAGCAGAGGGAGGAGCCGCAAGCGCTGGGGTCCCGCAGAGCCCCGCCCCTGCTTATAGCCCTGGGAGACCCCGGTGCCCCCGCCCCCGGATGCGGATCACCCGACTTCCGTTCTGGGCGGGACCTCGACCACGGGCGCGACGGTTTCTTGGGCGGCGGCCGGTTTCCTGGGACTGGTCTAAAGTCAAGGTGAGGACCCTGAGTGGGAACTGGACAGATTACCCCCCTCCCCACATAAGGAAATTGGCCCCCTGAACCTGCCCCTTCCGTCCGGCTCTGGGAGGTTCCGGCCGACTGGCAGGCCGAATTTGGCCTAGAAAGTTTCGTGGAGAAGGTCTTGGTCTATGAGAGTAGGCCCGATTCTCTGGGTAGAGGAGAGCTAGGTCCTAACTGGATTCATGATGAGGGCCCCGAGTGCCATGAGCAGACCTTTACCCAACAGAGGGGGCCACACTGGCTAGCCCCTCAGTACTGTGCCCTAGGAGGCTCCAGGAAGGGGAGACACATGTTGAGAGAGCTGCTTTCCCCTCTAGCAACTAAGGGAATTGAGGGCTCAACCCGACAACTCCCAAACTTAGCAAAGGAGGCCCCGGGCGGAGCTGGCAGGCTGAGGTGCCCCCTCGTTTTCTTTGGAGGTGATCTCAGGAAGGGGAGGGCCTTGGTCTAATGGAGCAAGCTCCTTTTAGCAAAATAGACTCATTCCCTAACAGGAGTCGAGGTTCTGTTACCCAGTGAGGATAAAGGACCCCTCCCAGAAAGAAGGACGGGCACATAAAGTCCTATCCCTGTTTTTACACCTGGGAAACTTGGGCATGGTGACATGATGCCTTATACTCACTTCTTCCAAGAACATCTCAGGGAGGTGAGGGACCAGGTCAAGGTGAGCAGCCTCAAGCCAGCAGGAGGAGGATTCGAGATTATGCCGTGTGTCATAGCAAAAACCTTGAGAACTGTGGACATGTCCCATGCCGTATCAGTGGGGCCCCAAAGAATCCTGCCTATTATCAGCCCTGGGAGATCTCAAGGATAGATGTCAGACAGAAGTATTCATCAGTTTCCACTCTGCGGTAGCAGGACAGTGAGGGTCTTGATCTGAGGGGAGCGGTTCTAGGTCAGCAGAGGAAGAAATCTTAGACCCTATTGTGAGTCAGATTTAGAGCTTGAGTTGGGATCCTGTGGGGGACCACCTACCATAGGACATAAACCTGTCTGCAATAGGTTTTACTCTTGAGGGACCATGTTTGGTCAGATAAGGTCATCTTCACTTCTTCCTCTTGGGACTCAAGGAGGTTCGCTCTTAGCAGGAGGACATAGGCATCCGTTAGAGAAAAAGTGGAGCTTCTCTACCAGGAGCCAAACTGAGGAACCTGGGTGAGGAATCAAGGGGTCATCCAGTCCTGAATAGAGGAGACATCAAAACATCCATCTTAATCCTTTGATTTCAGCCCAAGAAATCACGGGGAAGGGCTGTCAGGTTGAGCATCCCCCTCACTACTTTATATCAGGTCTCAAGGCTGTGACAGTTTTAGTCCTAGGGTGCAGCCACCAGTCAACGAAGGGAAGTGGTGCCGAGCCCTTCAAGGAGCCGAGACGAGGACCTTAAAGGAAGGCTGAGGAGTCCAATGAACTCAGGACAGAGAGGACCTTACTGAGCTCCAGCACTGGATATTCCCTAGCAGGGAGGTAGACTGAGGCACCCCTTCAGTTGCTTCTCCTGGGTCCCAGAGAGCTTTGAGGTGTCACCTTCAAAGTAGCAGAGGGGAGGGTACCCCTAGCTTTGCCAAGAATTGACACAATAATACTAAAGATAAACTGAGAGGACCCAACATGCCAGAACACAGGGGGCCTCACTGCAAACACCTGCTCTCACCTGAGTAAATCCAAGGCAGGGCTAGCAGGATGCGAATAAGACACACACTAAGGGTTCCGTGGCTCCTCTCTGGGATTCTTAGGGGACAGGCTGACCAAGAGAACAGGAGCCTTTGTGGGGTCCTGGAATAATATCCTCAAGGACCCTGCAGAGGTAGCCTTTGATAAAACCAAAGTGGAATCTGCCTGTTGAAGGTGATAAAACCATCTTACTCTCCCTCCTGCAGGGGCTCAAATCACCTGTTCACTGACTCACACCCTCGCCTGCCATTTCTGATCATAGCCATTATGCCTCGTGGTCAGAAGAGTAAGCTCCGTGCTCGTGAGAAACGCCGCCGTAACAGAGGTGAGACCCAAGGTCTTATGAGTGCTCAGGCCACCACAGCAGAGGAGGAAGAGACCACTCCTTCTTCCTCTCCTGTTTTTGGGGATGCTCCCTCAGGCTCCCCTGTTCCTGGCACTTCCCAGGAGCCTCAGGGAGGCTTGGCCACCACCAGTGTTGCTGCACGTGTTTCACGCCCAAGATCTAATGTAGGTGCCAAGAGCCAAATTGAGAAAAATAAAAATTCCTCTCAGGCCTCAACTTCCCCTGAGAGTGCTCACAGAGATCTTCTAACCAAGAAGGTGGGGATGTTGGCGCAGTTCCTGCTGTTTAAGTATAAATCGAAGGAGCCCATTAAAAAGGCAGACATGCTGAAGATCGTCCACAAAAGATACAGGGAGCACTTCCCCGAGATCCTCAGGAGGACCTCTGAGCGCATGGAGCTGGTCTTTGGCCTAGAATTAAAGGAAGTCAAGCCAGGCAGTCACTCCTATACCCTGGTGAGCAGCCGAGACCTCACCAGTGATGGCAGTGTGAGCAGTGCCTGGGGCTTTCCTAAGAATGGGCTTCTCATGCCTCTCCTGGGTGTGATCTTCTTGAATGGCAACCGCACCTCTGAGGAGGGAATCTGGGAATTCCTGAATATTTTGGGCATCTATGATGGAAGGAGGCACTTCATCTTTGGGGAGCCCAGGAAGCTCATCACCCAAGATTTGGTGCAGGAGAAGTACCTGGAGTATCGCCAGGTGGCTGGTAGTGATCCTCCACGCTACGAGTTCCTGTGGGGCCCGCGAGCCCACGCCGAGACCAGCAAGATGAAAGTCCTAGAATTTTTGGCCAAGATCCATAGTACCGTCCCCAGTGCCTTCCCCCTACATTATGAAGAGGCTCTGCGAGATGAAGAAGAGCGAGCCAGAGCCAGAGCTGCAGCTGGGGCTGCCTCTACTTCCCGGGCCGGTGCACGTTCCCAGGTCAAGTCCAGCCTCTCCTCTCCTCCCTAGAGAGGGCTGAGGCAGATTCTTCACTTTGTAATTGGAAAGGCCTGTTAACTAGTGTTACTGATATACACAAATACCTTGCTATCTTTTTTTTTTTTGTACATTTTTCGAGCAATGTTCCTTTCAACAGAAAGTTTATTTAGATTCAAAATATAAGTTTATGAATGACATGGATCACACATTTATTACTGTTTATCAGGCTTAGGAGTAAGAGTTTGTTTTTGTTTTTGTTTCGTTTTGTTTTTGAAATACAAATTGGAAATCCTTAAATAACTTTTGTGATCTAGAACAAGCTAATATGGCTTTAGGATAGGAATATCCTTGGACACGTAACAGAGTTCCACACTAAAACAGTTGGGACCAGAAGATACATAGATAGATAGATAGATAGATAGATAGATAGATAGAGTAAAAATTGATTAATTCTTGGTTTGTCTTACTTTTTGCTAAATTAAAAGACGCATACCTCGATTTGTTTATGTTTGTTAAGAGTGTTTGAGAATATAAGTCATAGTGCATCAGACCTCTTTATTCGTGTCTCTTATTTTACACAGACATTGAGCATCTGTTCTTGGAAAGTCTTCATGCTTGTACTGGGGATGTTTAGTCAAAGAAGACCCAGCCACTGCCCATGCAATTATAGATTCTAGGAGCAGCTGTCCTTATGGAAGAGGGTGAGATAGTACTTCATAAAGAACAAGTGAAAAGCATGGTAAAGAGGGGGCGGAAAGACATGTTACTTAGTTTTCATTCCTAAGCAGAATTTTGGCTGATTGGGAGGTTTTTCTTGGCCAGAGCACTGCATATTCTCTGACATGTCTTACTTGTAAAAAACAAAACAAAACTCAGCTGCATAGATGGTAATGTCTGAGGTCAAGATAATCATAATAATAACTGCCATTCCCTAATGTCTCAGTACAAGACAGGCCCAGCAACAGATGCTTTCTGTACATTACACACACATTCTATCAGTCCTACAAGACAGGGCTTATCAAACTTACTTCATAGAGAAGAGCCTGAAGTTCCTAGAGTTAGAGTTCAGCAATGTGCCAGAACTGATAGGGCTAGTAAATGACAGGGCTGGGACTCGACTCCTAGCTAAATTATTACAGAGCCCATACTGTTTTACCCCTCCCACCCTGAGACACACCCTTTGTTTCTTATTTCAGTTTTATTCTCAGTACTTCAAAATTTGTCTTAGGTGATAAAAAGAACAGCATTGTGTCCCAAACTGCTGGATTGGAATGTATAGCCAGAGCAAAAGGAATACCAAAATAATTGAGAGGTATATATAAATAAATGACAAGATTAGGTGACCGTATGACCATCTACATTTGTAATGTTAAAGAACCTCAAAAGATCAGGGGGTCTCAAAATCAGCCTGGACAGTCTGTTACCTGTAGAAAGTAAATCTCACAGAACAGATGTTACATGTGAATCTTCACTTGGCTGATGAACGGAAGGAAGAGATCAGTGTATTTTTTCCCCTGACGGCCCACCACCAGGCCTGGGATTCCTGCCTTGTGCTACAGTTTCCCCATTTCAAATCACTCCCAGGATAGAGGTACATTCTCTGCAAGGTCCACAAGGCAGAAGCTGTCCAGACTTTGCAGAGCTGTGGAATTTCCCAGGAAGCCTTAAGTCCTAGAGACAGAAACCAAGGTGTGGGCCCCTTGGAGGAGGATTGGGGAGACCCACACCGCAGAATATAGGCGAAGCCAGGGACTTCAGTCCCATCTGTTCTTAAGCACAGGTGGTCTCACACACAGTTGTCATGCTGAGCATACCCTCACTTAGTCATTTATTTATCTATCTATCTATTTATTTATTTATCTATTCATTTATCTATCTATTTATTTATCTATTTATTTCTTTTTATCTATTTTTATTGATTTATCTATTTATTTATTTATCTATTTATCTATTTAACAGAGAGAGAGAGGGATCGCAAGTAGGCAGAGAGGCAGGCAGAGAGAGAGGGGGAAGCAGGCTCCCTGCTGAGCAGAGAGCCCGATGCGGGGCTCGATCCCAGGACCCTGAGATCATGACCCGAGCTGAAGGCAGAGGCTTTAACCCACTGAGCCACCCAGGTGCCCCTACCCTCACTTAGTCTTAAGGCTTCTCACGGGCATAAGAACTTTCATCTAAGAGCAGAGTTCTCAGGTCACTAGAGAAAGGAGTATCAGTCTCTCAAATCATGGAGATAGACCCGAAAGGAGACAATGAAAGGACCCAGCCAGAACAGTAGAATCCCATAAAAATCCTGTCCCAGTTGTCAGCTCTGTGAGTTCAGAACAGTCCTGGCTGCTTGTGTTTAACACTGACTTTCAACTCAGGTCCCAGGAAGGTGTGGCCTTTGTCCAAAGGCTTTATCTTCAGATCAGCAGAGAGGGTAGAGTCCCAGGAAGGGTGCAGGGTCCAAATGAAGACACTGTGTGTGGACATGGGGATCACCCAACCCACAGCTGACAGGGCTACACCTAACACCTTCTCTACTGCTAGGGTGGGAGGCACAGGCAAGAGCTGGCAGGCTCAAGTGGCCCCTGACTTCTGCCTGGAAGCTCTCATGGAAATGAAGGCTTTGACTTACATGCTGGCTGTTCAGAAGTGGAGTCCCAGCCATGACAATGTCAAGGTAAGACTCCTGTATGAGGGGGCACCTGGGTGGCTCAGTTGGTAAAGCATCCGTCTCGTGGTTTTGGTTCAGGTCATGATCTCATGGGTGGTGGGATTGAGCCCTGTGTTGGGCTCCAACACTCAGTAGGGAGTCATCTTGAAGATTCTCTCCCTTTGCCCCTCCCCCTACTCACATGCTCACACTCTAAAATAAGTAAATAAATCTTTAAAAAAAAAATGCTGTATGAGGAATGAGGCAACCAACTACTCCATACCGGATGTATTATGATATGCCAGAGAAATAATAGTACTAAAATAAATGTGAGGTATGAATAAAGGGGGAAAAAGATATTTGCAGGCTATAGGATCATCTACATACGTGATTACAGATAACCTTAAAAGATCAGGGACTCAAAAAAGTTAACTAACTCAGCCACTTCCTTATAAAAAGTAAACATATTAGAACAGAGGTTACATGAGACCTTAAAAGCCTGGCCAGGAAAGAGAAGGAATAGACGAACATATTTTATTTATCTTACAGCCCGCTTACCTGGTCCCCTGATTCGTACTGTTGTGGATTTCCCATTTTATATCACTCCTAGGACAAGGACCCATTTTCTTCAAGGTTTGGGTAGGGAAACTGCTCAAGAATTTTCAGGGATGTGGCATTTCCCAAGAAGCCATTAAGGGATGTGACAAGAGCCTTTAGGAGGATACCCATAAACCAGAACTGGGGAAAGGAGAAAGCAACATCCCAGAATATTGGGTGTTACAGAGAGAGCAGCCCCTGCTTTCTCTCAAGGCTAGAAGGCTCCAGGCAGAGCTGTTAGGCTGAGAATCTCCTCACTTTTTCATCACACTTGTCAGGGTCTTGAGAGCTTTGGTCTAAGGAAGGCAATCTCAGGTCAGAAGAGGGAGTTGTCAGGGGCGCCTGGGTGGCTCAGTGGGTTAAAGCCTCTGCCTTCAGCTCAGGTCATGATCTCAGGGTCCTGGGATCGAGCCCCGCATCGGGCTCTCTGCTCCGCAGGGAGCCTGCTTCCACCTCTCTCTCTGCCTGCCTCTCTGCCTACTTGTGATCTCTCTCTCTGTGTCAAATAAATAAATAAAATCTTTAAAAAAAAAAAAAAAAGAAGAGGGAGTTGTCAGATAAAAATGTGAGTTCCCTTAAAAAGAATGAAGGAAACACCCACCAGAACACCGGTGGCCCATAGAGTCCAGTCCTAAATTGAGGGTCCCAAGTTGAGGTCCTGAATTCCATCACATGATGAAGTGTAAAGAGGCTTTGAGACGTGAGAGAGAACCCAAGCCAGAGTTGCAGCCAGGCCTGGCACTGCTGCCATGGCTGGGGAGTGTGCTGGGGCCAAGACCAGTAGCAACTCCCACATCTAGTGAAGTCCGGTGGGGGGAGGTTCATCTTATGGTAAAAAGAGAGGTCAACATCCTTTTGTAAGTAGTTAAGCACCTAGGTGGAGCCAAAAGGAACACATTGTATGTCTTCTTTTTGTTCTTGGCTTTACTTGAGTAAGTGGGAGATTTATCTGTTTTTATTTTGGAGTTTCTTTTTGGTACTTTTAAAATACTGTTCCTTGAAATAGAAGGCTTATTTGACTTCAGTATCTGTGTTTATGAATAAAATGTATCACATATATTGCTATTGATCAGTGTAAGTATAAACGTTCTGGTATTTTGTACAACAAATTGAAAATCCTTGCATCTCTCTCTCTCTCTCCTCCCTCTTGGAGAGAGAGAGAGAGTGCACATGAGCTGGTGTTGACGGGTAGGGGGAGAGGGAGAGAGAATCTTTAAGCAGGCTCTGCACCCAGCACAGAGCCCAAGGCAGGGCTGGATCTCAGGACCCCGAGATCAGGACCTGAGCTGAAATAAAAAGTCAGATGCTTAACTGACTGAGCCACCCAGGTGCCCCCACCTTGCATCTCTTTCTGTGGTCTAGAGCAAAACAACATGTCATATGAATGGGGATTTTCTTGCAAATGTGTGAACCTTGTGATAGAATTGTTGGTATCAAGAAATAAAAGGTTTTGGTATCTGTAAGATGGTAGAATAAGAATTTCCAGCATTTATTTGCCCACAGAAGTACAGTTAACTATGGTATAAGTAAGAAATTCTTTTATGAAAGGTCCAGAATCTATTTAAGAAAATGTGATACTACATGTGAGCATAAAACTGAGATCAGCTACACTTGAGATGGATAGGAACAGCAATTAGACTTCACTGGCATCAGCCCCTCCCTCAAGTTGGCACAGCTGAGCCCCAAGAGAGACTGTGACTTCTCTCTATGCGGGGAAAGAGATTGAGGTGATGCCATGTACTCAAAATACTGTTAGAACTAATAACTGTATTCAGTTGCAGGATGCAAAATCAAAACACAAAAATCAGTTGTGTTTCTATATACTAACAACAAACTATTTGAAAAATAAATTAAGAAAATAATGCTATTTAAAATAGTGTCAAAAAATAAAATAGGAATCAACTTAACCAAGGAGGTAAAAGATCTATACACTGAAAACAATAAGACATTGATGGAAGAAATTGAAGAATACACAAATAAAAGGAAAGATATCCCATGTTCATTGATGGAACATTGATGGAAAGAATAAATATTTTAAAAAATCATACTACTCAAAGTGATCTACAGATTAAGTGCAATAGCTATCATAATTCCAATGGAATTTTTCACAGAAATAGAAAAAAAAACAACCCTGAATTTCATATGAAATTACAAGAGGCCCTGAATACCAAAGTAATGTTGAGAAAAAAGAATAAAGATGGAAGCATCATATTTCTTGAGTTTTAACTATATTGCAAAACTATATTAATGAAAACAGTGTTGGGGTGCCTGGGTGGCTCAGTCAGTTAAGCATCCAACTCTTGATTTTGGCTCAGGTCATGATCTCAGGATCATGAGATCAAGCCCCACATTGGGCTCTGCCCTGGGCGTAGAGCCTGCTTAAGATGCTCTCTCTACCTCTCCCTCTATCCCTAACCCAACCCCTGCTCACGCACATACACACTCTCTCTCAAAACAAAACAAAACAAAAACAAAACAGTGTTGTACTAGTATAAAATTAGACAAATAGACCAATGGAACAGAATAAAGCCCAGAAATAAACCCATGCATAAATGGTCAAGTAATCAGTGACAAGGCCACCAGGAATGCACAGTGGTTGAAAGGAGAGTCTCTTCAGTTAAATGCTATTGGGAAACTGAATACCCACATGCAAAAGAATTAAATTGGAAGCTACTTATGTCATGCTCAAAGATTAATGAAAAATGGACTAAAGACTTAAAAATGAGACTTAAAACCATAAAATTCCTAAGAAAAAAACAGGGAAAAATCTCTTTGACATTGATGTTGGCAGAGATTTTTTAAATATGACAACAGAAACACAGGCAAGAAAGGCAAAAACAAACAAGTGGGACTATATCAAACCCAAAGTCATCTGTGCAGCAATGGAAACAATCAACAAAAAGGCAATCTGTGGAGTGGGAGGAAATATTAGCAAACCATATATCTAAGGGGCTAATATGGAAATTAAGGAACTCGTACAACTCAGTAGCAAACGAACAATTAAAAAAACATATCACCTCAAATGATAGCACCTCATACTTGTTAGGTAGGATGGCTATTATCAAAAAGACAAGAAATAACAAGTGTTGGTGAGAATGTGGAAAAAGGGAACCTGTGCACCGTTAGTGGGAATGTAAATTGGTATAGCCATTATGGAGAAACTGTTTGGAGGTTCCTTAGAAAATTAAAATTAGAGCTACTACATGATTCAGAGATCCCACTTCTGAGCGTATACCCAAAGGAAATGAAATCTGTATCTTAAAGAGTTACCTGCACTCCTATCTTCATTACACCGTTACTCAAAATAGCCAAGATATGGAAACAAGCCAAATCTCCATTGGTAGGTAAATGGATAAAGAAAATGTGCTATATACACACAGCGGAATATTATTTGGCCTTAAAAATAAAGGAAATCCTCTTATATAGGACAACATGGATGACTCTGGGTGACATCATTCTAAATAAAATAAGCCAGTCACATAAGGATAAATTCTGCATGATTCCATTTATATGAAGTATCCACAATACTCAAACACATGGAAACAGAGTAGAACGGTGGCGACCAGGGATTGGGGGTCAGGGAGAAATGAGAAGTCGTTGTTGAACTGGTATAGTTTCAGTTATGCAAGGTGAATGGGTTCTAGAGAGCTGCTGTAAAACATTGTGCCTAACTGATGAATCACTAAACTCTGCCTCTGATATTAGTAATACACTATATGTTAATTGATTTTAAATGAAATTTAAAAAGTTTTAAAAAGAAAAATCAGTGTGCTTAGGAAAAAAATTGTGCATATATTTAACAATATTTTATTGTGCACTTAAAAATTTGTTAAGAGTGTAGTTCTCACAATAAGTGTTCTTAGCACAGCAACAATTAAAAAGTTTATCGTCTTACTGTCTCCCCAAGTAGAGAGTAAGCTGATTAAGTGCAAGTATTAGTGCAAGACAACTCTTTTAAACTGTTGATGGGAATGTAAATTGGCACAGCCACTATGGAGCAGTATGGGGGTTCCTCAAAAAATTAAAAATAGAGCTATCATATCCAGCCATTCTCTTTCTGGGTCTATATCAAAAGGAATTGAAATTAGGATCCTGAAGAGATATCTGCACCCCACGTTCATTGCAGCACTGTTCACAATAGGCAAGACATGGATGCAACCTAAATGTTCATTGTTGGATGAATGTATAAAGAAAATATGGCATATACATACAATGGAGTATTATCCAACCTTAAAAAGAAGGAAACCTTGTCATTTGCAACAACAGAGATGAACCTGGAAACCATTATTCTAAGTGAAATAAGCCAGACACAAAAGGACAAATACATGTTATATAAGGAATCTAAAATAGTCAAACTGATAGAAGCAGAATAGTATGGTGGCTGCCAGGTGCTGAGAGGAGGGGTATTGGAGAGGTATTGGGCAAGGGATACAGAGTTTCAGTTGTATAAGGTGAGTAAGTCCTAGAAATGTACTGTGTAGCATCTATAGATAACAATGTCATACTGACTATTTAAGCGTTTGCTGAGAGGGTAAATACTATGTTCATTGTTATTGTACTCCTGAAAAATAATAAAGAGGGCAGGTGAAAACTTTTGGAGCTAATAGGTATGTTTATGGCATTGATCGTGGTGGTGGTTCACGAGGGTATACTTACCTTCAAGCTCATCAAGTTGTAGACCTTAGATGTGTACAGCTTTTGGTATGTCAGTCATACCTCAATAAAGTAGTTTTTAAAGAAGCAGATATTTTGTCCTATTTGGGGTTGTAGCCTCAGCACAATGCCTAGTATACTGTAGGTACTTTATGAATATTTAAGCATTAAAGAGAAAAAAAGTATAAATAAGGAAAAGATTGCCAATTCTTGGTTTGCCTGGTTCCTTCTAGTGTTTCTTCTCATAAAAGTAGAAGTTATATACATGGACTTGCTTAGATTATTCAGTTATAAGAGAAATGAACTGTTGGTGAGTTAGGCCTCATGCTCACTCTCACTTATTTCCAATCCTTAAGTGGGAATGAGCTCTTTGGAAGGCTTCAGGCTAGTACTGGGGATGCTTTAAAAACAAAACAAAACAAAACAAAACAAAAAACTCAATACAGCAACAAGTTCTAGCCCCTGCCCATGTGGCGCTTTAGGAAACTGCATCCCTTCAGCGAGGGGCAATTTCAAGTAAGATTGCATGGTGGGCTAGATGAGGCTTATGGGAGCAGTGAGCAGGGGCCAGACCCTCAGATGGAGGGCCTCATAGATGAAAAACTAAGCCTGCAGAGTAAGTTTGTCCTTAACATATTCTTTCTGACTGTGGCTAAACCAGAGAAAATTCCCATGTGGTAGGGGAGTGGTAGGTGTCTGTGCTCTTGCCCAGGGTACCAGAACACAGTGCACGGACTAGATGTTCTGTGTACATCGTCACCAGGGAGTTTCTGAGCAATAGGGGTTATATTTCTTTGAGATGGGGTTTCCAGAATCCACTGGACTGGCACTCTTTACCGTGGACTGGGGGAGCCATAGACCACTCTATCAAAAGAGCACTCAGTTACTTCATCTTGTGTGTAATTTAGCAAGGTCTAGATTTTTGCTGATGATTAAATGAATGAAAATAATGGTGATTTAGATGGAAGGGCAGCTAGAAGTTAGGGAAAATACTGGTTATTGACAAAAATTCTGAGAACTTTAAGTTGTATCCAACTAGGAAAGTCTCTCCCACAAACTGTATGTTATATCCTCTAATGAGGATATATTACATAATTGGCGTCGCTAAACAGCATTGTGGTTGATTGGTATTTCTTTGTCTTGGAGTTTGGTAATATGCTCGAGTTTACAGGGTCAGTAAGTTACAGGGCTGGGACTAGACTCTTGGTCTGAATTCCTCTGGAGCACACGATCATTCCACTCTTCTCTGCCTAAAGCCAACCTTGTGTTCCTTAATACTCAGCCTCAATAAATGTAAATGTACCTCAGGGGAGGAAATAAGGATTCTATGTACAGAGAACTGGATTGAAATGCATAGCCAAAGGAGTTAAGAATACCACAGTAAATCAAAGGCATGAACAAAGAGGAGAAACAGATAATACTCAGTGACAATATGATCTACATATGCAGTGTCAGATACCTTCAAGATTGAGGAATCACAAAACCATCCTGGACAACTCCTTCCTGTTAGGAAGTAAATCAACTGAAACAGAAGATAGATCAGCATCATTTTTCTTTGTCCACCTCTCTCTTCGATCCCCTGTCTTATGTTGCAGTTTTTCTATCTCACATGAAGTCAGGGAGAGGAACCTGCAAGGTTTGCATTAGAGACACTGCTCCAGTTTGCGTGGATGTGGAGTTTCCCAGGAATTCTTTAATCTGAGAGACAGGACCCCAGTGAACGAAGACTGCGGAGACAACCACCCCACATTATAGGGGGGTCATTCAGAGGCCTGCCAAGCCTGGTCTCAGGCCTAGACTGCCCAGGCAGGGCAATCAGAGTGGGCAACCCTTCTTCTACTCCTCAGAGTTTTCAGCAAGTTCAGAGTCTTAGCCTAAGGAGAATGGTCACACTTCAGTAGAGGAAGGATCCTGGGTTGGATAGGTAACAAGTTGAGGTCCCTGGGTGGTGAACGTGGGGACCACTGACTCCAGAACAGTGGTGTTCCAAAGAGACTTGACTCTGCCGTCTGCCTCTCAGGACCCAAACATCCCTGGCCTAATGTGGCTCACTCTTCCACCTGGGAGGTCTCAGAAAGGAGCAACCCTTGATCTCAGTAGAGTAACCTCATGTCAGAGAGGATGGAGTCACAGGACCGGCCAGGAGCAAGGTCAGGTCCCTGAGTGAGTAAAGAGGACATTGGTAGACCCACAAATGAGGGGGCTTTACAAACCCCCGCCCCCATTCCTAACCGTGGGAGGCTTTAGGCAGAGCTATAAGCCTGAGAAGTCTTTTCTTTTCTGCCTGGTGAGTCTCGGGGAGGGAAGTGCCTTGTCTAACAGGATGGACCCCATTTCTGCAGAGGGAGAAGTTTTGGCCATAACCAGAGTCAAGGTGAGAACCCACAGTGCTAATGAGAGAATCTCTTCCCCAGAAGCAGTGCACCCTGACTCCTCACTAGGGGCTCGGGAAGGTGAGGGTTGGCTTTGGGGCCTGGCTGACGTGGGTCAGTAGGGGGAGGAGTCACAAGCTCTTGGGATCGCAGTCTTCTTTAGTTGGTGGTCCCTAGGTCCTCACTCAGGGTCCTCACCTTGGTATCTATCATTGCAATCTCACAGAGCCTCGTCCTTGCTCTCAGCCCTCAGAACCCCCAGGCAGCCATAGCCGGATATGATTCACCTGAACTTCCGTTTCGGAGACCGGGACATTGACCAGTGGGCGTAGCGTTTGTTCCGCCGAGGGTGGGTTCTCAGGACTTCTCTGAAGTCAAGGTGAGGACCTGAATGCGAAGTGAAGGGACCAGTCTCCCTCCTATAACAAAGGTGGCCCCACAAAATACTGCCCCTGGGGTTGGCAATGGAAGGTCCTGGCACGGCTGTTAGGCTGAGTTCTGCCTGGGAAGTCTTAGGGAGGAAGGCCTTGGTCTAAGAGAGTAGCTCTGATTCTGCAAATGAAGGAAACGCAGGCCCTAAGGAGAGCCAAGGGTAGGGTCCTGAGGGCTAATGAGAGGATCTCTTCCCAGCAGAGATGGCAGCAAAAAGCTGTACCCCTGCATTTGCTTCTGGGAGGCTCCAGGCAGGCCCTGACAACCACCCAACCCCCACTCCCCGAGAGCTCCTGGAAGTGAAGGCTTTGTTTGGAGCTTGGTGAACTCAATTTAGTGGAGGGAGGAGTCCCAGGCTCTGATAGATACCAAAAGGAAGACCCTAAGTGAGGACCTAGGGACCACTCCAGAACAGTGGGGTCTCACAGAGCCCTGCCCCTGCTTTCAGCCCTTAGAGACCCTGGGCAGTTGTGGCCGGATATGACTCATCCTTACTTCCGATTCAGTTTCCAGGAAGTGAGGACACTTGTCTATGGGTGAGGCCTCTGGCCCCCTGAGGGTGAATTCTCAGGACTAGTCTGGAGTCAAGGTGAGGACCTTGCGTGGGGACTGAGGGGACCATCCCGATCCATAACACGGGGGGCCCCACTAAGTCTTAGTACTGCTGTTGACTCTGGTAGGCCCCAACAGAGCTATCAGATTTTCTGCCTGGAAAGTCTCAGGTAGGGAGGGCCTTGGTCTAAGGGAGTAGCCTGTGTCCTGCAGATGGAGGAGACCTAGGCCCTGTCTGCAGTGAAGGTGAGGTCCCTGAGTGCTAATGAGGGGCTTCTCCACAGTTAGGGAAAGCAGCATCCCCGTACTTATTTCTGGAGGCTCTAGGTGGGAGTAGTCCTATGTGGAGGATCCTGACTTTAGGGACTCGGAATTGAGGGATTTGCTCTGAGGCAGGAGGCCTAAGTCTTACCAGTGTATTGGAGGCAGGAGCCCTAAGTCCTACCTGTAGTTAAGGTCAGAGACCTGAGTGAAGACTAAGGGGAGCATCAACTCTAAAAAGTGTATCTCATAAATTCTGACCCTTCTCTCAGCCCTGGGGAAACCCCGAATATTTCTTAGGCTGAGGCACCCCCTCATTTCTGTCTGGAGAGTCCCAGAGAGGTGAGGCTGTTGGATTAATTGAGCGGCCTCAGTTCTGCAGAGAGGAGACCCAGGGCTTCACAGGCGTCAGAGTGAGGACCCTGAATGAAGAGTGATGGTACTCACCCCCCAAAAGAGACCACAGAGAGCCCCCCCCCCTTGTCTACAGCACTAAGGAGCCCAGGCATAGAAGTCAGCAGTGTGTGAACCCTACTTTATTTTTGATGGCATCAGGTTGGTGAGAGCCTTTGTCTGAGGGGAGAGACATCAGACCAGCAGAGGAAGGTGTCCCAGGCCCTACCTAGAGCCAAGATGAGGACACTGAATGAAGACTGAGAACCCCAAGGACTCTAGAATAGAGAGTCCCACAGAGCTGTCAGCAGTCGGTGGCAGTAGCGGGCTGAGGCAGCAGTAATGGGCCAAGGTGCCCCTTTAGTTCCTCCTGAGGAGTCCCAAGAAGTTGAGGACCTGGGTTTGAGATATCAATTTAGAGCAGCACAGAGGAGGGGGCCTGAGCCTTGCCAGAAGTTGATATGATGGTCTCGAACGTGAACTGAAAGGATCCTCGCACTCCAGAGTAGGGAGGATCCCACAAGGACTGGACCTGCCTCCGCTGCTCTCAGCCCCAGTAAGCACCGAGCAGGGCTGGCAGGCTGCACCCTGAGGCTCACTTTAATTATTTCCACAGGATTCTCAGAGTACAGGTTGATCTTAACAGGAGCCCTGTGGTTTCCTAGAGCCGTGCCCTCACGGAAACCTGCAGAGCCGGCCTTAGTTAAAGCCAAGGTGGTCTCTCCCTGTGGAAGGTGCTCCCTTTCATCCTCTCTTCTCTCATGCCCAGATCACCTCCTGTCCTACCCACACTACTGCCTGCTGTCCCTGGTCACAGTCGTCATGCCTCGGGGACAGAAGAGTAAGCTCCACACCCGAGAGAAACGCCACCAAGCCCAAGGTGCGATCCAGCATCGGAGGAGTGCTCAGGCCGCTGTAGCCAAGGAGAAAGCCTTCCCCTCCTTGGCCCCTCCGCCCTTTGGTGTTCTTACTCGCAGAAAGCCTGCAGCTAGGTCACGTAGCACTCTCAAGAGATCTCGGAGAGCCCTATCCACCAAGTCTGCAGGCGTTTCTCACACAGGATCATACAAAGGAGCCAACTGCAAAATTGAGAAAAAGCCAAGTTCCTCCCAGGCCCCACTCACCATTGTGCAGTCTCGAGGAGACCCTCTAACCAAAGAAACAGGTATTTTGGTGCAGTTCCTGATGCATATGTACAAAAGTAAAAAGCCCATCACAAAAGCCGATATGCTGAAGATTATCAATAAAAAGTACAAAAATCGCTTCCTTGAGATCCTCAGAAGAGCCTCTTTCAGCTTGGAAGTGGTTTTTGGTGTTGACTTAAAGGAAGTCGATTCTACCAAGCATTCCTACATCCTGGTCAGCAAGATGGACCTCCCTAACAATGGGACTGTAAGCCGTGGCAGAGGATTTCCCAAGACCGGTCTCCTGATGAATCTCCTGGGTGTGATCTTCATGAAGGGCAACTGTGCCACCGAAGAGAACATCTGGGAGTTCCTGAATAAGATGAGAGTCTTCGCGGGGAAGAGGCACTTCATATTTGGGGAACCCAAGAAGCTCATCACCCAGGATTTGGTGAAGCTTAAGTACCTGGAGTACCGCCAGGTGGCCAACAGTGATCCCGCACGCTACGAGTTCCTGTGGGGCCCGCGAGCCCATGCCGAGACCAGCAAGATGAAAGTGCTAGAGTTTTTGGCCAAGATTAATCATACCGACCCCAGTGCTTTCCACTCTTGGTATGAAGAGGCTCTGCGAGATGAGGAAGAGCGAGTCAAAGCCATGGTTACACTACGGGCTGAGACAGATGCCACGGCCAGTGAATGTTCCAGGGAATGTCCAGCAGCACCTCCCACACCTAATCAAGTTGAGGCAGATTCTTCATGTTGTGGCTGAAGAGAGCAGTCAGTGTTCTAAGTAGTGAAGGGCAGGGTGTGACTGAGGGAACACAGTGTGTAATACCTCCGTGCTCCTGTTCTGTATGGGTAATTTGGAGATTTATCAGCATTTTTATTTTTTGGTCTTTTTCAAATGTTACTTCGAAATGAAGGCTTATCTAGCATTATAAGCTAAGTTTATGAGTTACATTGGTCTCACTTATTGTTGTTTATCGGGTTTAAGAGTTAAGAGTATTGCTGTTTTATAAAACAGATTGGGAAAATTTCCATCCTATTTAGTAATCTGGTACAACGTAACATGGCATTGGTGCATGCATTTCCTTGAAAACGTGAAAAAAATAAGTAGTAAAATATATGGAATCGATACAGAGGAGAATCATAAGATGGTTAGTATTTGACTTCCTAATCCCTTTTACTCTGTGTTTTATAAAGTTCTAAATAACAGTGCGTGCTTGACTAATTGAAGAGTGTAGAATTAAACCTTCATGAAATAGACGCCAGGCTTACAGGCTCATTTATTCCCCAAACATCGCCTGAGCATCTGCTCTTAGAAGGCTTCATGCTGGCACTGGGAGAGCTGAGAAAGACCGAGACATTGACCATAAAGTTAGAGAGCGGAGACGCATCTATCATACAAGGAAGAATGGTGAGATACACTCTAAGACCGAAAGGACTCGTGAAAAGATGGGATAAAACAGGAGAGGGGTGGTTCCAGGTGAGAGCAGTGAAGGGTCAGTGCCACGTAGCAAGGCCCTGTTGGGCCTTCAGAGCCTGCGGGTCCCTCAGCGGGAGGCAATTCGAAGTTGGCTGCATGGGGCGGGGCCCAGAATGGCAAACTGCCCTTACCAGTTGCTTTGGGATGGTGGGAAAGCCAGAGAGAAATCACCCGGGTGGTCATGGAAGGTGTCCTGTGCTCTTGTCCCGGTGCAGGCGAAGGCAGTGTGCAAATTCGAGGTTTTATTTACATCATCTGCAGAGAGTTTCTGAGAAATAAGGGTGTACTCCCTTGGAGTGGATGCCCAGAATCCACTGGACTGGCACCAGAACCAGTTCTGGGCGAGCCAGAACCCACTCCGCTACAACATCATTCAAATTAGGTTACCTTGTTTGTCATTTGGCAAACTCCACGCAAGGTCTCAACTTTTGTTGGTGGTTGAATGAAAGTCAGAGTGGTTTAGAAAGAAGGGCAGCTAAGAGGAAGGTACGTTTGGGGACCTTGAAATGTGTTTTAGGAGCTTTGTGTTGCATCCACTAAGGAAGTCGACCTTATGCCGACCACTGGGTGACATACTTGAGCGGGGAACTATTACTTAGCGTTTCTTGCTAAGCACCATTTTGTCTGATAGAGTTTTCTTTGTTCTAGAGCACTGCATAGTTCCTGACATCCCCTGGATTAAAAATTAAATCTCGTTGTAGTGAGTTGAAACTCCAGGGCACAAATTAATCAGAGTAAGAACTGGCATCCTTTAAAGCTCAATCCGGGCCAGGCAATGTGCCACGCACTTTTACATGCATTATGGACATTCTACGAGTCCCCAGGACAGAGCCCATCAAACCCATTTCACAGATGAAAATGGATTCACAGAGTTTGGTGTTGTGGCCCATTTCTCATAGCTGCTAAGTGACAGGTTTGGAACCAGACCCCTGGCCTGAATTAGTCTGAAGCCCACGCTTTTCTACTCCTCCCAGCCTGAGGCTGACTTCGTGTTCCTTATTTCCCCTTTCTTCTCACTACTACAAAATTGTCTCAGGTACCAAAAAGGATTCTGTGCCCAAGACACTGGATTAGAATACATAACCAGAGCAATTACCATATCAAAATAATTGAGAAGTGTGAATAAAGAGAGAAAGAGATAATATTCAGTGACAATAGGATCACCTTCATATCCAAAGTCGGATAACCTCAAAAGATCAGGGCCTCACAAAGTCATTTTGGATAGTCCCTTCCATAAAGAAGGTTACATCTATTCAAACAGAAGTTACATAAAAAGCCAAGTCTGGTTGCTAAAGAAAAGAAATGGATTAAAGTGTTTTTTTTTTTCCTTTGACAGCACATGTGTTCTGGGGTCGCTGCCTTGTGTTACAGCTCCCCTATCTCACATCATTCCTGGGACAGGGACCCAGTCTCTGAAGGGTTTGCAATAGGGATAATGGTCAAGAGTTTGCAGGGACATGGCCTTTCCCGGGAAGCCTTCAATCAAGAAACAGGAGCCATAATGAGGATCTCTTTATAGTGGGACTGGGGAGAGCAACATGCCCGGCGAAGTTGTCAGTCTGGGCATCCCCTCTCCTATTCTTCAGGATTCTCAGGGACAGGTGAGTCCTGCCTTAGGAGGCAGCCTCAGGTCCCTAGGGGGAGGACTCGCAGTCTCTGACACATACAAAGGTGAGGACTTGGAATGAGGAATGAAGACAGCAGCCACCCAGAACACTGTGGCCCATAGGCTCCTGGCCCTGCTGCCAGCCCTCAGAGTCCCCAAACAGCCTTGGAAGGATGTGGCTGAAGCTGACTTCCACTTAAGAGGTCAAAAAGGTGACAATCGTGGTCTGAGGTTGATTGACTCAGGTCAGTAGAGGTGGGATTTCCAAGGTGTGCTCAGGGACCACCAAACCCACATCAGTGGAGACTCACAGACTCCTTCCAACTGTCATGAGAGCTCCCGGCATAAATGTCAGGCAGAGCTGGCCTCATGTCCTCCTCAGGGGCAACAGAAATGTGGGGAGGTCCCAGGTCAGCAGAGAGAGGAGTCTTGGGGCTTCACATTAGTCAGATTTCGGGTACTGAGTTAGATCCCTAAGTGGGATCACCATCATAGGGCCTCAAGCTGCCTGCCACAGTTGTCACCTGTAGGAGACCTTGGCAGGTGTGGCCAAATAAGGCCACCCTCGCCTCTTCCTTTTAGATCTCAGGGAGGTATAAGCCTTTCTCTGGGGAGATGTCCTCAGACCAAGAAAGAGAGGAACCTCATGCCCTGCCAGGAGTCAAATCAAGGAAACTGAGTGAGGACCAAGGGGACAACCTGTCTCTGAATAGATGGGGAAAATAAAGTCTGGCCCTGCCCTTGCACTCAAGACTGAAGGCCCCAGGGGCAGGGTATGAGGCTGAGTGCCCCCAGCATCACTTGTTTGAAAAAACTGACTTTGTTCTTTAGAGCAATTTTAGGTTCACAGCAAAACCGAGCAGAAAGTACAGAGTTTTCCCATGTACCCTCTTCCCTGACACACACACACACACACACACAGCCTCCCCTACCCTCAGCATCCTGCAGCAGAGAAGTCCCTGTGCTACAGTCTCTCAACTTGCAGCCACACGTCATAAAGCTCATAGTTACATTAGGTTGATTCTTTGTTTGTTTGTTTGTTTTTAAAGATTTTATTTATTTATTTGACAGAGAGAGATCACAATAGGCAGAGGCAGGCAGAAAGAGAGGGGGGAAGCAGGCTCCCCGCTGAGCAGAGAGCCTGATGCGGGGCTCGATCCCAGGACCCTGAGATCATGACCTGAGCCGAAGGCAGAGACTTTAACCCACTGAGCCACCCAGGCGCCCCCATTAGGTTGATTCTTGATGTTGTTACATTCTGTCCAGTTTGACAAACCTTTGACGACTTGTATCGGCTCTTACAGTATACATAGTAATTTCACTGCTCTAAAATCCTCTATGGTAGGCCTATGCATCCCTCCTGCCCCTACAACCCCTGTAAACCACTGATCTTTGTACTTTTTCTATAGTTCTTGCCTTTTCCAGAATGTCAGAGAGTTGGAATCATACAGTATGTAGCCCTTTTCAGATTGGCTTATTTCACTTAGTAATATATATGTAAGGTTCCTCCATGCCTTTCCATGGCCTGAGAAGCTCATATCTTTTTAGCACTGAACAATACAGGCATACCTCTGACATACTGTGGGTTTCGTTCCAGACCACAACAGTAAAGTGAATATCACAATATAGTGAGTCAAAGGAATTTTTATTTTTTTGGTTTCCCAGTGCATATAAAAGTTATGTTTATACTCTACTATAGTCTAGTAAGTGTGCTGTAGTATTATGCCTAAAAAACTATGTACATACCTTAATTTTTTTAAGAGACGAAGAGAGGGGGGAGAGGCAAAGGGAGAGAGAGAATCACAAGCAGGCTCCATTCCCAGTGTAGAGCCCGACATGGGGCTTAATCTCACAACACTGAGATCATGCCCTGAGCTGAAATCAAGAGTCAGACGGTTAACTGACTGAGCCACCCAGGTGCCCCGTGCACACCTTAATTAAAAAATACTTTATTGCTAAAAAGTGCTAGTCATCCTCTGAGCTTTGAGCGAATCATAATCTCTTTGCTGGTGGAGTGTCTTACCTCAATGGTGATGGCTGCCCACTGATCAGGGTGGAGTTGCCGAAGGTTGGGGTGGTTGTGGCAATTCCTTAAAATAAGACCACACTGAAGTTTGCCGCATTGATTGACTCTTCCTCTCACAAATGATTTCTTTGTAGCATGCGATGTTGTTTGATAGTTTTTACCCACAGTAGAACTTCTTTCAAGTTGGAGTCAATCCTCTCAAACTCTGCTGTGGCTTAATCAACTAGGTTCATGTAATATTCTAAACACTTGGTTGTCATTTCAGCTACCTTTAAAGCATTTCACCAAGAGCAGTTTTTATCTCAAGAAACTACTTTTTTCCCCCTATCCATTAGAAGCAACTCTTGATCCATTAAAATTTGATCATGAGATTGCAACAATGCTGTACCCTCTTCAGGCTCCGCTCGAAATTCTAGTTCTCTTGCTCTCTCCACCACATCTGCCATTACTTCCTCCCCTGAAGGCTTAAATCCCTTAGTCACCAACGAGGGTTGGCATCAACTCCTTTCAAGCTCATATTCATACCGATATTTTGATCTCCTCCCATGAATCATGAATGTTCTTCATGGCATTTAGAATGGTGAATCCTTTTGAGAAGGTTTTCAATCGACTTTGCCCAGATCCATCCAAGAAATCTCTATCTATAGCAGCTATAGCCTTACAAAATATATTTCTTAAGCAATAAGAATTGAAAGTCAAAATGACTCCTTGATTTATGGGCTGCCGAGTGGATGTTGTGTCAGCAGGCATGAAAACAACACTCGTCTCATTGTCCGTCTCCATCAGAGCTCTTGGGTGACCAGGCACATTGTCAATGAGTGGTCATATTTTGAGAGGAGTCTTTTCTTCTGAGCAGGTCTCAAGAGTGGGTTTAAAATATTCAGAAAACCATGTTGTAAGCGGATGTGCTGTCATACAAGCTTATGTTTTTCCTTCTATAGAGCACAGGCAGAGTAGATTTAGCATCATTCTTAAGGGCCCTAGGATTGGGGGATGGGAAATGAGCACTGGCTTCAACTTCCAGTCACCAGCTGCATTAGCCCCTCACAAGAGAGTCGGCCTGTCCTTTGAAGCTTTGAAGCCAGGCATTGACTTCTCTTTTCTAGCTATGAAAGCCCTAGATGGCGTCTTCTTCCAGTATAAAGCTGTTTTGTCTGCACTGAAAATGTAGTTGAGTGCAGCCTCCTTCCTTAATGATCCTGGCTGGATCTTTCAGAGAACTTGCTGCAGCTTCTCCATCAGCACCTGCTGCTTCAGTGTGCGTGATGATGTTATGGAAACAACTTTTTCCTTAAACCTCATGAACCAACTTCTGCTGGCTTCGAGTTTTTCTTATGTGGCTTCCTCTCTCAGCCTTCATAGAATTGAGTCAGGGCCTTGCTCTGGATTAGCCTTTGGCTTAAGGGAATGTTGTAGCTGGTTTCATCTTCCATCCAGACCGCTAATACTTTCTCCATATCAGCAAGAAGGCTGTTTTGCTTTCTTATCATTAGGATGTTCACTGGAGGAGCACTTTCAATTTCCTTCAAGAACTCTTCCTTTGCGTTCACAGCCTGGATAACTGGTGCAAGAGGCCCAGCTTTTAGCCTTCTTGGCTTTGGACATGCCTTTCTGACTAAGCTTAATCATTTCTAGCTTTTGTTTGTTGTTTTGTTTTGTTTTGTTTGTTTTGTTTTTTATTATGTTCAGTTAGCCAACATATAGAACATCATCAGTATTTGATGTAGTGTTCAATGATTCATTAGTTGCACATAACACCCAGTGCTCATCATCACAGGTGCCCTCCTTAATGCCCATCACCCTGTTACCCCCTCCTCCACCCTCCCCTCTGAAACCCTCAGTTTGTTTCCCAGGGTCCATAGTCTCTCATGGTTCGTCTCCCTCTCTGATTTCTCCTCCTTCAGATTTCCCTCCCTTCCCCTATGGTCCTCCGCACTATTCTCTATGTTCCACATATGAGTGAAACCATATGATAATTGTCTTTCTCTGCTTGACTTATTTCACTCAACATAATCTCTTCCAGTCCAGTTCATGTAAAAACAAAAGTTGGGTATTCATCCTTTCTGATGGAGGCATAATATTCCATTGTATATATGGACCATATCTTCTTGATCCATTCATCTGTTGAAGGGCATCTTGGCTCTTTCCACAGTTTGGCTATTGTGGACATTGCTGCTATGAACATTGGGGTGCATGTGCCCCTTCTTTTCACTACATCTGTATCTTTGGGGTAAAAACCTAGTAGTGCAATTGCTGGGCTGTCAGGTAGCTCTACTTTTAACATCTTGAGGAACCTCCATACCGCTTTCCACAGTGGCTATACCAGCTTGCATTCCCACCAACAGTGTAAGAGGGTTCCTCTTTCTCCACATCCTTGCCAACATTTGTTGTTCCCTGTCTTGTTAATTTTGGCCATTCTAACTGGTGTAAGGTGGTATCTCATTATGGTTTTGATTGGTATTTCCCTGATAGCTAGTGATGTTGAGCTCTTGATTTAAAGTGAGAGATGTAGGACTCTTCCTATCACTTGAACAATTACAGGCCACTGCAGGGTTATTAATTGGCCTCATTTCAACATTTTTTGTGCCTCAGGGAGCAGGAAGGTCTAAGGAGAGGGAAAGAGGTGGGGAACGGCTGGTCAGTGGAGCAGTCAGAACACACACAGCATTTATCAACTAAGTTCACCATCTTACATGGGTGCAATTTGCGGTGCCCCAGAACAATTACAATAGTAACATCACAGATCATGGGTTACAGATCACCATAACAAATATAATAATGTTGCAAATGTTTGAAATATTGCAAGAATTACCAAAATGTGACACAGAGACACAAAGTGGGCACATGCTTTTGGAAAAATGGCACCAAGAGGCTTTCTTGGTGCAGGGCTGCCACAAACCTCTAATTTGTAATAAATGCAGTATGTGTGAAGTGCAGTAAGGTGAATCACAATAAAACAAGGTAAGACTGTATTCCATTGTCGGGATGTCATGGTTTATTTATCCATGTACCTGCCAAAGGACATCTCGGTGGCTTTCAAGTTTTGGCAACTATGAATAAAGTTGCTATAAACCTCCATGTGAAGGTTTTTTTGAAGATATGTGTTTTCAACTCATTTGGGTAAATACCAAGGAGCATGATTGCTAGGTAGCATAGTCTGTTTAGTGGGGTTTTTTTTTTTTAAACTACTTTATTGAGGTATGATTGACAAAAAGCTGTATATAGTTGATGTGTACAAATTGATGAGTTTGTAGATAAGTATGCACCCATGAAACTGTCACCACAATTTATGTTATGAAAATATCCATCACCTCCAAAAGTTTCTCCCCACTTTATTTATGTGTTATAAGAACACTCCCTATAAGATCTATCCTCTGAGCAAAATGTTAAGTATGCAATACAGTATTGTTAACTATAGGCTCTATACTGTCCAGTAGACCTCTAAGATTGATTAATCTTGTGTAACTGAAACTTTGTAACCTTTAATTAATACCCCTCCATTTCCCCCTCCTCCTAGCTCCTGGCAACCACCATTCTACTCTCTGTTGCTGTGAGTCTGACTATTTCAGATTCCTCATATAAGTGGTATCACGTAGTATGTGTCCTTCTGTGTCAGCTGTATTTCACTTAGCATAATGTCCTCTATACTGTTGCAACTGGCAAGGTTTCCTCCTTTTTAAGGGTGAATACTATTCCATTGTATGCATGTTTCACCCTTTCTTTATCCGTCTGTCCATCAATAGACATTTAGGCTGCTTAGCTGTATGTCTTAGCTATTGTGAATAACACACTGCAATGAACACGGGAGTGCAGATATTTCTTCAAAATTCTGATTTCAGTTTGGATATTTACCCAGAAGTAGAATTGCTGGATCATATGGTAATTCTATTTTTAATTTTTTGAGGAACCTCCATGCTGTTTTCCAAGTAGCTGTACCGATTGACATTCCCATCAACAGTGTAGAATATGTTTAGTGTAATAAGAAATTTCCAAACGTTTTTTGCAAAGTGACTGTACCATTTTGCATCCCCACCAGCAATGAATGAGAGTTCCTATTGCTCTGTATCCTCACCAGCATTTGCTGTTGTCAGTACTTTGAATTTTGGCCATTCTAAAAGGCATGCAGTAGCATTTCATTTTTATTTTAATTTGCAACTTTCTAGTGATGTATGATGCTTAGCATCTTTTCATATGCTTATTCGCCATCTATATATCTTTCTTGATGAGGTATCTGTTCATATATTTTGCCCATTTTTTTGATCGGGTTGTTGGTTTTCTTCTTGTTGACTTTTAAGCGTTCTTTGTTTATTTTGGCTAACACCTTTCATCAGATACGTCCTTTGCAAACATTTTCTCCCAGTCTGTGACTCGTCTTCTTATTCTCTTGATGATATTTTGCAGGGCAGAAGCTTTCATTCTAATGACATCTAGCTTATCAAGTATTTCTTTCATGGATCCCCTTCACTTTTTATATCACATCTAGAGGAGGTGAGATTCTTGGTCTGAGGATCCAGTCACCAGTCAGCAGAAGGTGAGGCGGGCACCACAACCCTGTGTAGTATCCAAATGAGGACCCTGAATGGAAACTTAGGACATAGCAAGCCTGATACAGAGAGGTCCCCATAGAGCTCTAAGCACTGAGCACAGAGCAATAAGCACTGAGTGCCTCCTGGTAACGGTGGTGGGCTAAGGTGCCTTACTCACTTCTTTCTCACGAGTCCAAGGGAGCTTTAAGGTATCAATTTCAGTGTAGCAGAGAGTAAGTGTTCGAAGCCTTGTCCAAAGTTATTATGATAATTTGGAAGATAAACATAGAGGGCCCCTTGCCACATTAGAACACACATGGCTTCACTGCCAGCCATGCTGTCACAGTAGTCAGTAAAGGACGGGGCTGGCAGGCTGAAGCCTAAGGCTCACTCTATCTCCAGTAGTTTCTCAGAGCAGGCTGACGGGGAAAACAAGAGCCTTGTAAGTTCCTAAAGAATGTCCTCAAGAAAACCTGCAGAGGTTAAAGCCAAGGTGGAATGTTCCTGCTGTAGGTTTACACACCATCCCATTGTCCCTCCTCCAGGTGCTCTCATCACCCACTGTCCAGCCTGCGGTTCATGACCACGGAGTCATCATTCCTCAGTATCTGAAGAGTAAATTCAACAACACGAGGAATGCCACTAGGCCTGAGGTAAGACCCAGGATCTTGAGGGGGCTTAGACCACTTCGGCAGAGTCCCCCCTCTCCTCCTCTGTTTTGGGGATGCTCCGTCAGATTGCCTTATTGCTGGCATTGCTAGGAGCCTCAGAGATCCCCACCCACCATCATTACTTCTGCAGCTATTTCATGCATGACGTCTGAACAAGGTGTCAGGAGCCATGATGAGAAAGTGCAAGTTGCTCTGAAGCCCCAGCCCCCACTGAGAGCTCACCGAAACATGCCCTAACCAGGACGGTGAGCATGTCGGTGCACTTCCTGCTGGAGAAGCACGCAGTGAGGGCAGCAATTATGCAGGCAGCACTGCTGACCGTCATCAACAAAAGGTACAGGACGCACTTCCCCGAGATCCTCAGGAGGACCTCTGAGCGCATGGAGCTGGTCTTTGGCCTAGAATTAGAGGAATTCAAGCCAGGCGGTCACTCCTATACCCTGGTCAGCAGCCTAGACCTCACCAGTGATGGCAGTGTGAGCAGTGCCTGGGGCTTTCCTAGGAATGGGCTTCTCATGCCTCTCCTGGGTGTGATCTTCTTGAATGGCAACTGCACCTCTGAGGAGGACATCTGGGAATTCCTAAATGTGTTTGGGAATCTGTGTTGAGATGAGGCATTTAATCTTTGGGGAGCCCAGGAAGCTCATCACAGAAGATTTGGAGCAAGAAAGGTACCTGGAGTACCAGCAGGTGGCCAATAGTGATCCTCCACGCTAGGAGTTCCTGTGGGCCCCGAGGGCCCACGCTGAGACCACCAAGATGAGAGTCCTGCAGTTTTTGCTAAGGATGTGGCCTTCCCGTGCCATTGTGAAGAGGCTCTGAGAGATGAAGAGAGAGCCCAAGCCAGAGCCGCAGCCTCTACACCTCTCCACCTACCCAGGCCACCTACCCAGTCCAGCCACTTATCTCCTCCCTAGAGAGGGCTGAGGAAGATTCCTCGCTTTGTCGTTAACCAAGGCAGTCAGTTGGCCAACTAGTGGAGGGCCCAGGTGGGGTTCATAGGAACACAATGTGTAACATACTTATGTTCCTGTACAACATATAAATTGGAGATGTATCTGTTCTTCCTATTTTAAATGACTTTCCTTTCAATTAAAGGTTTATTTAGCTTCAGGATCCAAGTTGATGAATGACATGGGTCATACATTTCTTGCAGTTTATCAAGTTGAAAAATAAGAATTTTAGTATTTTGTAAAATCAGTTGAAACCCTTGAATCTTGTCATTCAGAACAACTTGTCATTTAATATTCTTTAATTGCCCAAATACTAATTTAGCACCTGCTCTTTGGAAGGCTCCTGGCTAATACTGGGGATGATAAGAAAAATAGGCCCAACCCCTGCCTACAAAACTGTGGAGTCTAAGATCAGCTCTCATATAATGTAGGTGGTGAGATGCTCCCTAAGATAGAAAGGACTAGTACAAATAAGGGCGAAAAAGGGGGGAGGGGGCCTCCAGATGAGGAGTTCTAGTGTAAAATGCCCTGAGGTAAGGCAGGTTGAGCCTTTGGGCAGCTGAAAGCCCTGTGATGGGAAGTAATTTTTTTAAAAACTTATTTGTTTGTCAGAGAGAGAGAGAGAGAGAGAGCGCGAGAGCGAGCAAGCGCACAAACGGGGAGTGGAAGGCAGAGGGAGAAGCGAGCTCCCTGCTGAGTAAGGAGCCTGACACAGGACTCGATCCCAGGACCCTGGAATCATGACCTGAGCCAAAGGCAGACGTTCCACTGACTGAGCCACCCAGGCGCTCATGATTAGAAGTAATTTTAAGTTAGCTGTATAGTGGGCTAAAGTGGCTGTGGAACTGGTGAGCCAGGAGTGGGTCTCTGAGTTGAGAGATTTGAGTCTGGAATGGAAAACTACCTTTAATAGTTACTTTGGGATTATGAGTAAATCAGAGAGCATCTCCACCCAGGGCACGGGTGGAACATGTCCCATGCTTCTGTCCCCAGTGAAGGTGAACACAGAACACAAACTAGGTGTTTGTCATCTCCAGGGAGTTTCTGAGACATAAGGGCGGTACTCTTTTGAGGTTGGAAACTCAGAAGCCACTGGGCAGGTACTCTTTCCTGTAAGTTGGGGAATCAGAACCCGTTTTATTAAAAGAGCATTCAAATTCAGTGTTGCTGTTTTTGTTTTGTTTTTTTATTTGACTTCCAATTCTGCAAACTCTAAGGGAGGTAAAGATTTTAGATGATGGTGAAATCAATGAAGATGGGGTGCTTTGGGTAAAAGGGCAGCTGAGAGGAAAGATTTAGTCTTTAAATCCAATTCTAGAAGATCTGAGTTACATTCAGGTAGAAAAAACTTGAAATATGATTTATTGGGGGGAAATTTACTTTAGTGTCTCTGTAAGAAGCACTTTGGACTGATTTGATGTTCCATATATTCTCTGATATCTCCTAGATTAAAACAAATATTCCATCAGGGTGGGTGGTATCCTCTGGGGTCAAAATAATCATAGTAACAGGCATTGTGTGAAGTCTCAGTGCATTCCAGGCATCTTTCCAGGTGCTTTATGTACATTAACCATGGTCCACGAGGCCCTGCAAGACAGGATTTAACAAACCCACTTCACAGATGCAGAGCCTGAGGCCCACAGAACTTGCTAATGCACCCAGTTCACAGAGCTAATAAGTGATAGAGCTAGGCCTAGACCCTTGTTCTGAATCTGTCCAGACCTCACACTTTTCCACTCCTCCCAGCCTGAGGCTGACCATGGATCACTTAATTCACTTTCTTCTGTCACTCCAAAATGTATCTCAAGCGATAAAAAGAAGGACTACGTGACCAAAACATTGGATTGGCATACATAACCAGTGCAATAAGAATACCAAAATAAATAAGAGATATGAATAAAGGAGAGATGAGACAGTGACAATATGATCATCTCCACATATAAAATCAGCTATCCTCCAAAGATCAGGGCATCACGAAATCATCTGGCTCCATCATTCTCTGTAAAAAGTAAATCTTTTAGAGCTACCCTAAGTGAAGAGAAGAAATATATCAGCTTTTTTTTTTTTTTTTCCTCAGACACCACACCTGTCCTGGGCTCCCTGATGTATGCTGCATTTTCCTAATCTTATATCACTCTTGGCACATGGACTCATTTTCTGCAAGATTTGCAGTAGAGAAACTGGTTGAGTGTTTGCAGGTACATGTTGTTTCCCAGGAAGACTTTAATCAAGAGACAGGCCAAGATGAGGACCCCCATCAATGAATACTGAGAAGACAACTACCCCAACATATTGGGGTCATCAAAAGACCTAAGGATGGTGACCTTAGCTTAGTAGAAGGAATCCCATGCTCTGAAAAATATGGTGAAGACCGTGAATAAGAAATGATGGAAGGACCCAGCCAGAAGAGCGAAGTCCTATAGCATCACATCCCTGCTGTCTGTTCTTGGAGGCACCCAAGGACCATGATTAGATGAGGCTCACCCTCATTTCCAACTTGGAATTCTCAGGAAAGGAGGACATACAGGTAAGATGAGCAGCTACAGGAAAGCACAGAGTGAAGATACAGGATCGGTCATCTGTCAAGGTGAAAACCCAAGAGCAGCACCCACAGCATAAAAGGAGACCCCACAACATCTCCACTGCTATCGTGCCTGGGAAGCCCTGGGCAGAGATGTCAGGCTGATTTCAGCCTGGAAAGTCTCAGGAAGGTGAGGGCCTTTCTGTTTAATGGAAGCTGCCTGTTTTGTAGAGGGAGGGACCTGGGCCCTAACAAGAATGCATGTGAAGACCATGAGTGTTTTGAGAGGACCCCAAAGCAGAGAGGGCTAAATAGAATCCTCTACCATTCTTAGCCCTGGGGGACCCAGAAGAGCTCTAACTGAGGAGTCCCCTTATTCTCCCTGCTGAGTCTCAGGGAAGGACTGGCCTTATCGAACAGGATGGGTCCCAGCTCTGCGGAGGAAGAAGTCTTGGCCATAGCTAGAGTCAAGGTGTGGACCCTCTATGCAAGTGAATCTCTCCTTAAAGAGGAAGGCTCACAGAATTCCCCACCCCCACCATCAGGCTTGTGCGGCCCGGGAAGGAGTAGCCCTGAGCGAACGGCAGGACCAGAGATTCCCCTCTAAGGACTCAGGAGAGTGGGGGCCCTGGGGGAGCTGGCAGGGCTGGGCCAGCAGAGGGAGGAGCCGCAAGCGCTGGGGTCCCGCAGAGCCCCGCCCCTGCTTATAGCCCTGGGAGACCCCGGTGCCCCCGCCCCCGGATGCGGATCACCCGACTTCCGTTCTGGGCGGGACCTCGACCACGGGCGCGACGGTTTCTTGGGCGGCGGCCGGTTTCCTGGGACTGGTCTAAAGTCAAGGTGAGGACCCTGAGTGGGAACTGGAGAGACTACTCCCCCCCCATAACGAAGTTGGCCCCCCGAACCTGACCCTTTGGTCCGGCTCTGGGAGGTCCCGGCCGACTGGCAGGCGGAGCAATCCCGTCGTCCTCGCTGCCACCCGGGCCGCCTCAGAGAGGCGAGGGCCTTAGTCTAAAGAGGGCCGCCGTACTCCCACTGGCAGTCCTTGAATGCTCTGGAGAAATTCGGGCTGAGGTAACCCCTCATTTTTGCCTGGTGTAATTCAAGTAGAGAAAGGCCTATATCTAAAGGAGGCAGCGCCATGGACCGAGGGAGGAGTTCTACCTTTACCCTACAGGAGTCAGTGCTAATAAGGGCCCCTCTCCTCAAAATAGCGAGCAATGCAGAATAGCCCCCGGCTCTCGTATCCGGGAGTCCTCTGGTGAGGTACCCAGATGTGCAGCACAGTGACTTATTTTCTAGCTACTCCGGGAGGTGAGGCCTTTGCTTTAAGGCTTGTAGACTCAGGTAGATGGAGGAACACCAAATTCTACCTGGAGTCAAGGTCAAAGTCCTGAATGAGGTCTGAGGGAGCCACTGCCTCCAGGACAGTGGGGTTGAAGGGCCTCACCCCTGCTGTTAGCAGGCATAGGCCCCAGTCAGCTCACTCTAGCTGTCAACTCAGGTCCCAGAAATGTGAGCACCTTTGTCTAAGAGTCGTGGCCTCAGATCAGCAGAGGGCAGAGCCCCAGGAAGGGTTTGGAGTCAAGGTGAAGATCCTGCCTAAGGAAATGGAGACCACTCAATACCCAATTGAAAGAGTATCGGAGGGCACCGAGGGGGCTCAGTCAGTTAAGCGTCTGCCTTCCATTCAGGTCGTGATCCCAGGGTTCTGGGATTGACTCCCAAATTAGGCTCCTTGCTCAGTGGAAAGTCTGCTTCTCCCTCTCTCTCCGCCCTTCCCCCCAGCTCTCATTCTCACTCTGCTCTCCCCCTCTCTCTCAAATAAATAATCTTAAAAAAAAAAAAAAAAAAGAGTAGCCCATGATGCCACCCCTGCTGTTAGTCCTGGAAGTCCTAGGATTACTGTGACTTCCTCCATTGGGTTCTCAGAAGACTGGCTGACCAAGAGCAGGAGCCCTGTTGGGTCCTAGAATCATGCTGTCATGGAAATCTACAAAGGTGGCTTCTTAAAAGCCAAGGTGGTCTCTCCCTGCTGAGGTGGTCACACTCTCATCTTCTCTGCTTCAGGTGCCAGCATCTCCTGCCTTCCTGCTCACTCTTGTGCCTGCTGTCCCTGACCCAGTCATGCCTCGGGGCCAGAAGAGTAAGCTCCGTGCCCGCGAGAAACGCCGCCAGGCCCGAGGTGAGCCCCAGGGCATTGAGGGTACTCAGGCCACTGCAGCAAAGGTTGAAGAGTCCTCCGACTCTCCTGTTTCTGGGGATACTCCCCCGAGTTCCCCTACTGCTGGCATTTCCCAGGAGTCTCAGGGATCCCCAGCCATGAGCTCTCCTGCTGAAGGTATTTCATGCCCAAGATCTAATGTAGGTGCCAAGAGCCAAATTGAGAAAAATAAAAAGTCCTCTCAGGCTTCAACTTCCCCTGAGAGTGCTCGCAGAGATCTTCTAACCAGGAAGGTGGGGATGTTGATGCAGTTCCTGCTAGAAAAGCATACAATGAGGGCGCCCATTTTGAAGGCAGACATGCTGAAGATCGTCAATAAAAGGTACAGGGAGCACTTCCCCGAGATCCTCAGGAAAGCCTCTGAGCACATGGAGCTGGTCTTTGGCCTAGAATTAAAGGAAGTCAAGCCAGGCGGTCACTCCTATATCCTGGTGAGCAGCCTAGACCTCACCAGTGATGGCAGTGTGAGCAGTGCCTGGGGCTTTCCTAAGAATGGGCTTCTCATGCCTCTTCTGAGTGTGATCTTCTTGAGTGGCAACCGAGCCTCTGAGGAGGATATCTGGGAATTCCTGAATATTTTGGGCATCTATGATGGCAGGAGGCATTTAGTCTTTGGGGAGCCCAGGAAGCTCATCACCCAAGATTTGGTGCAGGAGAAGTACCTGGAGTATCGCCAGGCGCCCGGTAGTGATCCTCCACGCTACGAGTTCCTGTGGGGCCCGCGAGCCCACGTCGAGACTACCAAGATGAGAGTCCTGGAGTTTTTGGCCAAGGTTCATGATACCGTCCCCAGTGCCTTCCCATTCCATTATGAAGAGGCTCTGCGAGATGAGGAAGTGCGAGCCCAAGCGAGAGCCACAGCTGGGGCTGCCTCTACTATCCAGGCCCGTGCACGTTTCCAGGCCAAGTCCAGTGGCTCCTCTCCCTAGAGAGGGCTGAGGCAGATTCTTTGCTTTGTAGTTGATGAGAGCTGCCAACTTTTAAGTAGTGAGAAGCTAAGGTGGAGTTGGAGAGGCCATAATATATATCTTCTTTGTTTTTCTGTTGTACGTTGGTAGCTTACAAATGTAGTTCCTTTCAGTAAGAATGTTTATTTAGATTCAGAATCCAAGTTTATAAATGACATAGATCACACATTGCTATTTATCAGATTTAAGAGTAAGAGTTTTGGTGTTGTGTAATAAAGCTGGAAAATCCTTACATTTTCTTTGGGTTCCAGAACAACATAATATGGCTTTGGAATGGGGATTTTTCTTTTTTTTTTTTTTTTTTCCAATTTGCAGGATTTTTCATTTTATTTATTTATTTTTTCATTCTTTTTTTTTTTTTTTTTTTAATTAACATATAATGTATTATTTGCCCCAGGGTACATGTCTGTGAATCATCAGGCTTACACATTTCACAACACTTACCATAGCACATACCCTCTGGAATGGGGATTTTTCTTAAGAGTAAGAGTTTTGGTGTTGTGTAATAAAGCTGGAAAATCCTTGCATCTTCTTTGGGTTCCAGAACAACATAATATGGCTTTGGAATGGGGATTTATCTTAAGAGTTAGAGTTTTGGTGTTGTGTAATAAAGCTTGAAAATCCTTGCTTCTTCTTTGGTTCTAGAACAAGACAATATGGCTTGGGATGGGGATTTTTCTTGCAAATATGAAAGAACTAGCAAAAATACAGCTGTAGTTTTAAAATAGAAACAAAGTAAAATGTAGTTAAATATTGGTTTGTTCTATTCACTTTTGTCTTTCTCTTTGTAAAATTCAAGGATATATACCTGGATGTCCTTAACTTATTCAAGAATGCAGATAAAATTAAATAGTAATAAATTACATTCCTTGCTCCGTGTTCCATTTATTCTTATCATTAATTGAGGATCTGGTCTTTGGAAGGTTGTTTGTTAGTAGTGATGATGTTAAGGATAAAGAAGACCCTGCATGTAGATTTTCAGAGTGTAAGAGCAGTTATTATATAAGGACGATGGTGCGATGAACTCCAACATGTAAGACAAATTTGAAAAAAATCAGTGAGGAAGGGGGGCAAGTGAGAGCAGTGGCATATAAACTCTCTGAAGCAGGACACTTGGGGGGTCTTCTCGGTGGCATAGCTGCCATTCAAGAAGTCAGCACTGCAGTCTCTGACATCTCCTGGGTAAAAAAAATTCCCAGAGATGAGGGTAGTTTCTTCTGTCGTGAAAAAAAAGCATAATTATAACTACCATTTATTAAAGACCCAATATTTGCCAGTCACTGTGCCAGGTGCTTCACATACATTACATATGTTCCAGCAGTGCTACAGGAAAGGGCTTCTCCAGCCTACTTGGCAGATGAAGAATTTGAAATATTCTCAAGTTCACATAGTTGGTGAAGTGACAGAACCAGGGGTAGAGCCTGTCTGATTCCTCTGGAGCCCACACTGTTGCAGTCCTCGCAGTCTGAGGCCAACTTTCTGAATTCTCTTAATTACTTTCTCTTCTCACTATTCCATGATGGCTCTCAGGCAATGAAAGAAGAACCCTGTGGCCACAGTACTAAAAGCAGGTCTAAAGAAGGAAGGTGCAAATGAAAATCAGGCACAATTTGGGGATTGTTCATGGGGTTCATTTTCCCAGGATCCTCCTGCCCCTTGCCCAGGGTCCCTTGAGAGCAGGCTCTGCCCTGGTCTCAGCACTTGTGTCAAGTCCCCAGTCCCGGCACTTTCCTGCATGACAGCTCCCTCCGCTGGGACTTACCCACTGGGCCTTTGTGTCCAACTAGGACCTGACCTGCTGGCCAGCTCTCCTCTGTGTCCTCCTCTGGAGGCTGCACCTGCTCCTGGTGGAACAGACAGCCACTATTGCTCGCCCACCCCTGACTCAGAGCATTCCAACTCCCTGCAGCTCCCATCTCTCCCCCTGGCTCCTCCTCTGACAGCAACTGATGCTGACAGTGAGATTTAGACACCTCCTCATCTCCCCTGGGTGCTTCCGCTTCACTCTCAAAGTGTGTGTGTGTGTGTGTGTGTGTTTTGCCAAATCAGCTATTATGTAAACTCTGATTTGGCATAAAATCTACAGGGCCTTTGTTTATAACTCTGAGGCAGGAGAGGCCTTTTTTAGGAAACAACCTGATATTTGCAGTAGGATTTTAATGGAGTATCTTACTTGAATGTGGCCACTGAATCCACACACGGATGAGTGAGCTTATCTAAGTGGTTAAGAACCAAAACCTCCCTCCTAAGTGGTAGATGAGGAAGGACTGAGGAAATCACTGTGTAAGCAAATGTTTACTGAGGGTAAATTCCCAAAAACCCATCTTGGAGTCCTTAGCAGACATGCTGACTTTCAATAAAAAGGAAAAAGAATTCACCATTCTTCCAGGCAATCTTGTCTGTATCTGTCCCAGGGAACAGTATGCTTAATTGCACCTGTTCAGGTATTCAGGTAAGCTCAGTCACGTGGTGGGTAGTCATGATTTTGATTGTGCATCAAAAGGTAGGAGAAAATTCTCAGCCTACTGAGATTATACAGGTTATTGCAAATGGCCATGCCAAAGGCTGCTGTTGAGGGACAAGGGGTGAGCCCTCCCTGCTAAGATTTATAGGGAGGATTTACAGGGTGCTCTTGATTGAGCACCTACACTGTAGGAGTGATTCCATTCCCAGTCTGCTTATAGTTAGGAAGGGTCATATGACTAACCACTACCACTGATGTATGAGTAGAAGCATGTTTGTCACCTCCAGGCCAAGGCACATGACAGCCAGTATGCCATTTCCATGCTCTCTCTTCTATTCAGTGGCAAACGTGGGGAGCCCATGTGATGATGGAGACAGCCTGGATCCCTGGGTCACCTGACAGCAGTGAGTCTCTGCCAACCTCCATCAGGTTTTATGTACATAAGAAAGTTCTTGCATTAAGCCACTCAAATTTCAGGTTTTCTCTGTTGCATCAAGTAGCAGTAACTTTAACTGAGTAAAACACAACTGCTTTTTCTTTTTTTTTTTTAAAGATTTTATTTATTTCTTTGACAGAGAGAGAGATCACAAGTAGGCAGAGAGGCAGGCAGAGAGAGAGGGGGAAGCAGGCTCCCTGCTGAGCAGAGAGCCCGATGTGGGGCTCGATCCCAGGACCCTGGGATCATGACCTGATCTGAAGGCAGAGGCTTTAACCCACTCAGCCACCCAGGCGTCCCACAATTGCTTTTTCTGTTTTTAGGCTCATTTAAACATTTCTCATTAGACAAAGCTAATAGTAGTGTATATATTCTTGTTATACAAAGTTCTAACACAGGTCAATCACAGTCTGCCTCCCTCCCCTTAGAATATTCCTCCAAATTTCAACCCCATTTTCAAAAGTAACCACAATGAACAGTCTGCTGTGTGTCATTTTAAAGCTGATTTGAAGCTTTTTCATATATAGATATACTGTAAAAATATAGAGTTTTAGGCATACATAGGCAACAATGTGCATATTGTTCTGTAACTTACTCTTATAACTTAATGAAGTAAATACAGGATCTTTCCATGACAGGTCATATAAGACGTGCCTCACTTTCTAAAACTGCTATATCACTGTTAGAAAAAGCCCCAGCCATCCCTCTCTCTGGTCCTGGCAACCAACAGCGTTGAAGCAAAACCACCTTAGCCAGCCTGTAGATCCGTGGGAACAAATGGCTGTTGTGTTAAGATGCTGAGTTTTGCAGCTGTTCATCAGGCACAAGAAGTTTACTAATAGGTACGTAAAGGGTTAGCAGTGGTAACAAGCCATTCATATTTGAATTTTTTATCTTCTTTGTTTTCTACAGGTAGCACATATTATTCTTAAAAATATTTCAAAAGGTTAAGAGAAACTTTAAAAGGGACGAGAAATTCTAATAATAGATGTTAGGGAAACCTTTAAAATGGGAAAAATAATTTATGAAACAAGAGTTAAATGACATAATTTCACTTATAAAATACAAAAAAATTGCATTACTCATAGACAGTTCTCTCTCAAGATGGCAGATTAACAAAGAGAAAATTTATATCAGAGGATAAAGTCCTGATAGTTCACGGCTTTCTGCATAGTTCATGGAGCATATTTATCTCACACCATCTAGAAAGGCAATATGCAGTATGCAAGAGCATGGGGTTCTAGAGCTAGACAGCTGGTGTTTGAATCCCAGCTCTACCATTTACTAGCTGCGTGGTCTTGGATAAATTACTTAACCACTCTCTGCTGCTTTTCTCATCTGTAAAATCGGGATGATAATTGCACCTCACTATTTTGAGGATTAAATGTAAGGCATTCAGAATAGAGCCCACAAATTCATAAACATTATGTATATATTAACTATTATTTTATTATCAAAGCATTTTGCTGAGTTTTCATTTTGTATGTTGAGGAGTTAATTAACCTTTAATACAGTGAGAATATGAACCCTATAGATAGCCTTAACACTTAAAAACCAAAATGTAGAACACTTAAAAACCTCTGAGAAGTATCTGTCACATCTGTAGTCCCTAAAACACTGTATGAGTATTCTCATTAATATTGTCAATAAAAATGACATAATGTTTACATACTAGCTGTGGTTATCAGAAAAATTTATTAACCTTAGTATTTCATTCCCCATTTGTATAGGATAAATGAGGTACAAGGGTGCCTAGGTGGCTCAGTTGGTTAAGGATCTGCCTTTGGCTCAGGTCATGATTCCAGGGTCCTGGGATTGAGTCCCGTATCGGGCTCCCTGCTCAGCAGGGAGGCTGCTTCTCCCTTTATCTCTGCCCCTCTCCCCTTGCTGATTCTCTCTCTCTCTCCCTCTCTCTCAAATAAATAAATAAAATATTTAAAAAAAAAAGATAAATGAGGTGCTTCAATAGAGAGACATTTTCTTTTCTGTCATTAGTAAATAGCTAAGAAGAACTGAGGAACTTGGCTTTCACCATATCTTGGACTAAGTAAGACTTAAGGAGAGTTTGGTATCCAAGGATACCTCTGAATGCGTTTTGTTTTTTTTTTTTTTTTTTTATAAATCTGAGAAGGTTCTGGTGGTCTCTTTTGAGAGTAATATGGAAGAAGGACTGGAACACATTGGAGTGCTACATACTCAGAGCCTCGTTTTCATGCATATTTTATATTTTAAGTGATTTTTAAACGTAATTTTTCCAAGCTGGAACATTTTATTATTATTAACTTCATAAGATGTTTCATTTTTATTTATACAAATATTTGGAATCTATGATTAGACATGTGCATTTGGGTTAGTTGGACTTCCATTATTATGCATCAATGTACTTTCAGAATTTGGCATTCTCCTTTTTCAAATCAAATGCATATATACCTGGCACAGCTTCCTACTTGACTCTACTATTGTGCCTTATGTAAAAGGACATTTAGTTTGCTTCTCCTTGGTTAAAATCAATAATGTAAGTCGTATTTATGTCCTGAAATAATATATATTTCTTGCCTAGCCATATTGTAGGTTAAATAGGCTGTAGGATCTGGTCTGGGAAACTAATCATCTTTTGTTACTTCTTTCCAGTCAGGAACGAGCAGCCAGAATTCTAAACAATCAACTTTAGAACTAAATATATAGGATAAAAGTTGTTTAGAACTTGAGATCTCTTGGGGCGCCTGGGTGGCTCAGTTGTTAAGCGTCTGCCTTCGGCTCAGGTCATGATCCCAGGGTCCTGGGATTGAGCCCCGTATCAGGCTCCCTGCTCAGTGGGAAGCCTGCTTCTCCCTCTCCCACTCCCACTGCTTGTGTTCCCTCTCTCACTGTGTGTGTGTCTCTCTCTCTGTCAACTAAATAAATAAAATCTTTAAAAAAAAATAGAAATTGAGATCTCTTGCACTTAGGGAAAAATATTAAGACTTCTCTTCTTGCAAAACAAATGGAAAACTCAGGCAAAGACAACTCAATCATCATTTGTATCATCATCTCAAGATTTCGAGTCAAACTACGAGTATAATATATTGTAATGTGTATGTGTATGTGTGTGTGTGTTATGATGTCAATTTCCAGTTCAAGTTAACTCTACTGGCTTTATTAATCTGACAAACACATTTGTTAGCCAAACCCAAAAGACATGGCAGAATTTCTGTCAGACTGTTATAACTGTAACCCCCTAAAGTGTTTGGACTGACTGGCTCAATAATTCCACATCTGGAAATCTGTGGAAAGTTCTCTTTTCTGGAACTCTGGAACAGAGTGGATGACACTGTTGTGACTGTTCTCACCTCTGCCAAATGGGCTACTGCCTTGGCTTTTATATTAGTCATGACAGACTAGGCTATGTTAGAGGGTCAAATTAATCCTGAAATCTCAGCGTGATACAACAGAGGTGTATTTTTCGAGGACACTACATGTTCCGTGGGTATGGGGGAAGGAAGACAATTAGGGGTTGTTCTGGGACTTGCCTACTCACTGAGGCAGGGGCGAGTGGTCCGAAATTCTCTAAGGGGCTTTTCTCTGATTCAGGAAAACCTATTACTTCCGTTCCCATTCCATTGTCTAAAACTAGTCATATATCCTTGATTAGACTCAGGGGGTCTGAAAAATGGAGCTTTCCATGTGCCCAAGGAGAAATACAGAATTGGATTTGGTGAGCATAGGACTATCTCCACTAGAGCTTTCAGAGTCCAGAGTGCTAACCATTACACTATGGAACCTCCACTAGAGCTTTCAAGACACTCCCCTGTCATGGTTCTTCTTCTACCTCTCAGACTTTTTTCCTCCATCTTCTCTATGGACTTTTTCTCCACATCACCCTTTACACATTGGTGTTCCTCAGGTTACCATTTCCAGTCCATTCTTTTTTCTCTCCATAACTATCTCCAGATAATTTCATTTACTCTGGCAATTCTACCTACCAGCTATGTGATGCTAACTTCCATATCTATTATCCCAAGCTCTGACCTACCCACAAAGCCTTAAACACAGATCTAACTATTATTGGTTCGTAGATACCTCAAATTCAGTGTGGCAAAACCTAAACTCACTATTTTCTCCCAAAACTCCTCCACCTCCTCCTATAATCCTTGTCCCAGGCAGTGGTAGTGCCAGATTTCCAAGTCTAGATTCCTCCCATCATTCCTATTCCTTAATTTTATATGCCACCTTGGCTAGACTATGGTGTCTAGTTGTTTAGTCAAACATCAATCTAGATGTCACTGTGAAGGTATTTTTTATTTTTTAAAGATTTTATTTATTTATTTGACAGAGAGATAGAGAGCACAAGTAGGCAGAGAGACAGGCAGAGGGACAGGGAGAAGCAGGCTCTCTGCTGAGCAGGGAGCCCGATGCAGGGCTCGATCCCAGGACCCTGAGATCATGACCTGAGCCGAAGGCAGCCGCTTAACCGACTGAGCCACCCAGGCACCCTGTGAAGGCATTTTTTAGTTATGACTAATATTTAAATCCGTAGGCTCTGAGTAAAGCAGATTATCATCTATAGTGTGGGTGGGCCTCATCCAATCAGTTGAGGGCCCCAAGTGCTAAGACTGTGGTCTCCCAAATGAATTCAGCTTTGAGATTAGAACACAGAAACCCTTTCTCAGTTTCCAGTCTGCCTGCCCTGCTCTGCAGATTGCAGACTCAAGACTGTAACATCTGAATTTCTAGCCCACTAGCTTGCTCTATGGATTTCTGACTGGCCAGGAACAGAAATACATACATTTTACTGGCTTGCCCTACTGTATATATATATCCCTCCTATTGGTTCTGTTTCTTCAAGAACCCTGACTAATACACCACCATACACGGTACGGGCACTTTAAACCCAGTATGTCAAAAAGAACTTATGGGCTCTTCCTGAAACCTGGGGCCTTCAGGCCTCATTTCAGTAGATGTTCCTACTACCTACCCTGTCGCTAACATCAGAAACCTAGGCATCATAACTCTTACTGATCACCCTCCCAAACTATAACCAAGAATCAAGCCCTGTTAATTCTATTAAATATTAGTTACAACCTTCCAAATTCTCTTCCGTGTCACTAAACTTCCTCACCCTAGTCCATCTTTGATTTCATTTGTCTTCTAACTACTGATCTCCCTGCATCTGCTTTCATGCATCCTTGCCAGTTCTTTCTTCTAAAAACTTTATGACCTGCATTACAGCACCACTTTTATGATGCAATTTTGAGCTTCTTTTGCACGAATTTTCAATGGTGGTTTGGATGGTCCTTGAGATATTTTCCAATTATCCCATTCTTATTTTGTGCCGTAGAACTCCGTTTTGTTGAGGGTACTATAGGAATCTTCAGAATTCCAGAAATCTACTTAGAGAATCCTGAAATTTGGGAGTAGACTGAAGGTCTGAAGCATTTGGTTAGAAAAGGAAAGCAAGCATCAGCGTCGTGTCTCGATCTTACACAGCCAGGTGGCAGTGTTGCTTCTTGGAAGATAGTCATCGGAGGTCTGTAGGTTTGGAACTGGGTTTGGGGCTTGACCCTGGGCATTTATTTTATTCTGGTGAATCCAGTCTACCTGCAACTTATTTCTCCCCGGTCATGTCACTGGAGCAGCAATAAAAGCTTGATTCCTTACTTTTTTCAAGTATCTTTTTTTTTTTTAAACACACCTCTGATTCTCTGGATGAAAAAGTTTTGCCTGAAAGAAAGATAAGATGGGGAAGAATTAAAATCCAGTTCCCAGTTTTCTTTCCTACAGAAAGACTCATTATGAGGGAAGCAATTGCAGTACCATTGCAACAGACTTATGAAAACTGATTTGAAACTTACAGCAAAAAACCATGTAAAGCCTTTCAGTCCAATCCATGTGGCTACAGGGTAATTAGTGAAATCTAGATTAATCAGAAACTTGCTAGGCAGCAGGGTGATTTGACTAACAGCCTGGAAAGGTACAAAATAACTGGGTAATGAAGCGGATCTGACTGTAATGTGCAGGTTGCTCCTGGGATTGTACAGAAATCCATTACTCAAACAGATGCTGTATCTTGTGGACAAGAGATCTTCAAAACTGGAAATACTGTATCTTTCCCATCTGACTCTGCTTCATGCCCCCATGCACCAAGGATTGAAGGGCAACTTTAGAGAGGGAAATATTTTAGTAAATTCTTTCCAGGTCTAATCTGATCTGTCATCCAAGGTGGAGGGTGTGTTCTGTGTTACTCTAGGGCTTTGTCACACATCATTGTGTCTGACTCTCATAAAAAAGGAACCCTGTCTCAAGGAGGAATAACAGTTATCACCCTCATTTTTTCATTGGCGATGAACTTAAAGTTCCAAGATGTGAAATGATAGATTTGAATGTGGTTGCCAAAAGCACATAAAGACAAGTTTTCTCTCATTAGTGATGCCTCTGGGCATTGCCAGGTACCCATAACCAGGCTGCAGCTGAAAAATCCTCTGTGACTTTTCTCAGACAGAGTGGAAAACTACATGTACACATCATTGGACAAATGATCAGCCTCACAGGCGACATGAGCACATTTCTGTCCAGGTGAAGTTCTCAGAGATAAATAAGTGCAAACAGCATCCACTACTTATTAAAAAGGAGAAGCTTCACTCTAACAAGAAAATTAGCCTTAGGCATGAGGAAAATAGGTGTCTGCCTATGTGGCAAGATTCAGGAAGCATCTGAATAGCTTTTTGCCCTACCCTGATACAATTCCAATAGATCGCTATCCCCACTCTTGCCATTCCCCCAGGGGGGAGGACAGGCACAGGGCCAGAGGTAGATGGCACTGCCCTTAGAGCACAGTATGGGTATGCTAGACCAAATGGACGTGTGGGACATTTGGCAAAAGGAAAGGCAAAGAGACAGAAGGCAAATTTCTAGGCTTTGAGACTCAAAACATAAGCAGAGTCTAGTTCAACTGCCCTATGAGGAATTAGCAAGTAGAAAACAATCAGCAACAACGATAATAAAATTGGTTCCTTAGGAATTGCAAGGCTCTATGGTGGGTAATAGGAAGGATAGAAATAAAGAAAACATTATCCTCAGGGAGTTTCCAGTTTACCTTGAGAGATAACATGTGTGCATATAAAACCACACATAATTGTCCAAGGCAGTACACCACACTTGTGAAATGACTAATCTCAGAGTGAAGGGCTTGAGTCTGGTGATAAAAGAGAAGTGTTTCCTCCTTTGTTTTCTTTATGTTTATCTTGTAAGACTTGGGGGCATGGGGGAATTTTTCTGTGGTTAGAATTTAATATTTCAGAAGGGGATAGATGAAAGGTGACAGGTGTTATTTATTTCTTAAAACCAAAACAAAGTTAAAAAGATAATCTGACTCCCCTCTCGTTTCTCCATGCCTAGCTATAAATTACATCATTCAATCAACAAGAATTAATTGAATGCCAGTCATCGGAGAGATGCCCTGTATTTGTGTAGCATTTAAGAAATGACAAAAACAGGGGTGCTTGGGCGGCTCAGTTGGTTGAGTGTCTGACTCTTGGTTTCACCTCAGGTCATGATCTCAAGGTCCTGAGATGGAGCCCCCACATCAGGCTCTGCACTCAGCAGGGAGTCTAATTATCCCTCTTCCTCCCTCCTTCTCTGCCCCTCCCCCCTCTAAAAATAAATAAATATTTAAAATCTTTAAAAAAAGAAAAGAGAAAAACACATGCATGTTTATGTTTTCCATGCATCCTCATAATTTCTCTACACAGATCAGTGGGGCAGAGATCACTCTGGCACTTTATGGTTGAGAGCTCTGAACACACTGTCAAAGTCGAAGACCCACTCAACCATGATGATGTTCAGTGGATGGTTCTGCCATCAAAGGCCCTTGTCCCAGTAGGGGTGGAAACATAAGTCATACACATGGCAAAAAGGTAAGCTATAGGGAGAGAGTAAAATTAAAAAGTCACTTAACTATGAAAAAAAAAAAAAAGTCACTTAACTATGAATTAGAAGATTCTAATCTGTGCCCTGATGCTAATAACAAGTGAATCTAGAGAATTTACTTGACTTCTTGGGACCCTATTTTTTTCATCCATAAAACTAGGCAATAGCTTTCTTCAAAGTGTTGCTCAGAGGTTCACATCAAATGTATTCAGACAGGCTTTAGAAAGAATAAAGTTCTATATAAATATGTGGTATTAAAAGGGAAGAGAGGGGGCGCCTGGGTGGCTCAGTGGGTTAAAGCCTCTGCCTTCGGCTCAGGTCATGATCTCAGGGTCCTGGGATCAAGCCCCGCATCGGGCTCTCTGCTCAGCAGGGAGCCTGCTTCTCTCTCTCTCTGCCTGCCTCTGCCTGCTTGTGATCTCTCTCTCTCTATGTCAAATAAATAAATAAATTCTTTAAAAAAAAAAAAGGGAAGAGAGAATGAAAAAGTATGAAGAGAAATGTTAGATGAAATAGTAATATTAGCAACAATAAACATGCATTACTTGTTTATTTCCAAGAGCTTTGATCAATAATATGTATATATCACTGTCTATATTTTACACTTTCTATGTAAATATATAAATGCATATATTTATATATAACATATTTATATATATAATATAGAAATATACACAATTTTAGTTAATCTCCACGAGAACTTTTCAAGTATTAATATTATTCCATTTTACAGATGGAGAAAACTGAGATTTAAGGAGGTTTAATCGGGGGCGCCTAGGTGGCTTAGTCAGTTAGGCATCCTACTCTTGATTTCAGCTTGGGTCATAATCTCAGGGGTGAGATCGAGCCCCATGTTGGGCTCCATGCTGGGCGTGAAGTCTGCTTAAGATTCTCTCTCTCCCTCTGCCCCTCCCCTCTTCCTCTCTAAAAAAATAAATAAAAATAAAGAGGTTTAATCAGTTGTCCAAGTTTACATACTTATAAATAGCAGGGCCCGTATTCAGACTAAGACATTTTTTACTTGCAAGTCTCCATGCTTTCTTATGCTTCCCTTTAAAACATACTATAGTTATTAGATCCTATTTAATTGTATTTTTTTCTGAGGAACCCCTGTACTGTTTTCCACTGTAGCCACACCAGTTTGCATTCCCATCAACAGTGCACAAGGTTTCCTTTCTTTCCACATCCGCACCAGCACTTGTTTCTTGTTTTTGCTTTTAGCCATTTCTGATAAGTGTGAGGTGATAACTCATTGTGGTTTTGATTTGTATTTCCCTGATGATGAGTGATGTTGAGCATATTTTCATGTGTCTGTTGGCCATCTGGATGTCTTCCTTGGAAAAATGAATCTTCAGATCCTGTGCCCATTTTTAATTGGATCATTTTTTTGTGTGTGTGTGTTGGCCTCTGTAAGTTATTTGTATATTTTGGATATTAACCCCTTATCTGATGTATCATTTTCAGAGATCTTCACCCATTTGGTAGGTTGTCTTTTTGTTCTGTTGATGTTTTCCTTCACTGCGCAAAAAGCTTTTAAGTTTGGTGTAGTCTTAATAGTTTAATTTTGCTTTTGCTCCCCTTGCCTAAGAAGACATATCTAGAAAAATGTTTCTACAGCTAATGTCAAAGAAATTATCACCAATTTTTTTTCTAGGACTTTTATGGTTTCAGGTCTCACATTTGGGTCTATAAGCCATTTTGAATTTATATTTGTGTGTGCTGTGAGAGAGTGGACCAATTTCATTCTTTTGCATGTAACTGTCCAGTTTTCCCAATACAATTTATTGAAGAGACTGGCTTTTCCCCATTGCATATTCTTATCTCATCTGTCATAGATGAACTAACCATATTAGTATTGGTATATTTCTGGGCTCTATATTCTCTTCCATTGATTTATGCATCTATTTTTGTGCCATTACCATATTGTTTTGATTACTATAGCTTTGTAGTTTATCTTGAAATCTGCAATTGTGATACCTCCAGCTTCATTTTGTTTTTCTTTCTCAAGATTACTTTGGCTATTCAGTACACCTAAAACTAATATAACACTGCATGTTAATTGTATCTCAGTTTTATATATATAATGAAGTATATGTATGTCATTCATAGGAGTTTGGGGGAAACTAGAAGTCATGGGCAATTAGAAAGCCTACTTTCCAATTCCAGCTCTATCAATCAGGAAACTACTTAGCTATTTCACTTACTTTGTTTACTTACTTAGATGCACTGTTTCCAGGTCAATAAATTGAGAAGTTTGATCTAGATCATTTCTAGAGTCTCTTTGAGCTCTTGAGTGACTGACTTGTCTCATTTTGTCTGGGATTGTCCCAATTTCAACACTGAAAGTCCCATGTCCCAGGAAATCCCTTAGTCCAGGGGTTTCTGTTAACATTCTGTGATTCCATGTTAGGAGAAAGCTCTGTGGAAGAGGTGAAGGTTGAGCTGAACCCTGCAGTATTTAAATAGGCAGAGGGGCACCTGGATGGCTCAGTTGGTTGAACATCCAACTCTTGGTTTCAGCTCAGGTGGTGATCTTGTGGGTCATGGGATCAGATTCCATGTTGGGATCCATGCTTGGAGGGGGGCTGCTTGAGGATTCTCTCTCTCACTCTCTCTGTCTCTCCCTCCCTCCCTCCATTCACTCTGTCTAAAATAGATGGATAAATCTTTTAAAAATAAATAAACAGACAGAAAATAAAGAAGTCTCAACAAAATAGATGGAGGACCAGTAACATGTTGAGATAGTGATTAGCAAGCCACATAGTCAAAAGGAGGTAAGAGATGACAGAGGAAACAAAGACAGCATAGGACCATGTTAGGGGAAATTAAACATTGGAATTTAGACTCCATGTGAACCTCAATGCAGAGTCTTTATAGATCTATGGATTCTTTGTAAAAACAATGATGATAATAGGAAATATTTGTTGACTGCTTGCTGTAAATCAGGCCCTATGCTAAGCCCTTAACATGTTTTATCATTTCTAAGTCTCCCAGTAGGTTTACGTAGTAGTACAATTAGTAACTCCATTTTAATGATTAAAGAAAGTAAGGATTATAGGGTTTCAGGGAACTGCTGAAGGTGATACAGCTAGCATGTAACAGGGCTAGGATTTGGACCCTGTCCATTTCAGGCCAAGCCCTTAACACTTACACTGTACCCTCATTTAATACCTATACTTCCCTATTATGTGTGCTCAAATAATACCTCACTCTTCCCCATATTTGATTATAAAAGGGGGACTTAATTCTTAGCAACTTTTATTATTCTTTGAGCCAACCGTGGTGCTATGGCTATTGATGGCAACATGAATTAAAGTTTCATGTCAATATGGGAATTGGAAATCTCATGCTGGGGGATCTGCCCTCTGGAAGGTCACCACCAGCCACTGCCTACCATTTGCAAATAATAGTGCCCAGTTATGCTATCTCCAATTCTCACAGCTTCTCTGTATAAAACCAAATAAGAAAGGATTCACTTGGTTTAAACACTGTATAAACATTTAGGATATAATTTTATGTTTCTCTATCTTCGACCCAAGAAATAAAGGATCAAGAAACCAATGTATCACCTTCTGGCTGTTGATGATAACCCACAGAATTGGGAAGATAGCCAGGTTTAGGGAATGTAATAAAGTTATAAAATGAGATGGAGACAAATCGAATGTAATTTAATTTAAATATTAATTTAAACCTTCATCTTCCTGGGAAAGGAACTATGTATTCCATTACAGATACTTCTATTGCATCCATTTCAAAGAGGAAAAAGAATGTAGAAAAGAAGGAGGCCTTTAGGAGAATACATTTACTTTCACAATGGTAGGGTTAATGTATGAAGGGAGAAAAAATTACAAATAAATGTGATAACCATAATGAGGCTTAAGAAATGATCATTTTTACAATGAATGAACTGATATTTTTCCCTATAACAACATTAGCTTAGTGAAGTTAGATATTTAAATATAGGCTATACTTTACATTTCATAACCCTTTTAGAAAGTTAATATTTATTTATTCTTGATTTTTCTCTCTATTAAGCACTCAATTGTGGAGAGATGATAGTGTGAAGTAACTGATGGTTGAAAGTCATTCTATTCTACATTTAAGTATATCTGATACTAACGGAGAGAAAAATAACTACACACTGGAGAAATTTGCAAAGACTCTATGCCCTTATGACAAGCAGTATTATACAAACTACCCTGGAAATGAAATAATGTGCTTCAATAACTGAATGCCATTCTCCCAGCTGCATTAAGTTCACATAGAAATCTTGAAGTGATGAAATTAATTTACCCACTTACTCTGAAGATGGTTATAATTAAAAGTATACTTTATCTTTGGAATTAAGCCCTGGCTTTTTATCTTATTTAGAAGTTTCAATGTCTCTTAGAAGTATTAACTTGAGGGGCACCTGGGTGGCTCAGTGGGTTGGAGCCTCTGCCTTTGGCTCAGGTCATGATCTCGGAGTCCCGGGATTGAGCTCCGCATCGGGCTCTCTGCTCAGCAGGGAGCCTGCTTCCCCCTCTCCCTCTGCCTGCCTCTCTGCCTACTTGTGATCTCTCTCTCTCTCTGTCAAATAAATAAAATTTAAAAAAAAGAAGTACTAATTTGAAAAAGCTAGCTTCTATCTCCAAAATATGTTAGGTAAAAACTACTAAAGCCAAGTGTCTCATTCCTGAACTTCAGGGTGTATATTCTTTGCAATTTGAGATTTATGGTGCCTGAGCCCCATAGACTATCTTCTCTCACCACTTCTCTATCCTTTGGGTAGGGAGAGATCAGCTAAGGGACTGTTAGACACTTTTTTGGTACCCACTTCCCCTGCAAATCTTATATAGCGGGTCTGTTCTCAGAAGCAAAATATTAGAGCAGGAAAAGCCTCATCTAATAGTGGTATATTACAATTTTAATTAGATTAGTAATTTAATCATGCAAATGTAGAAATTGAGTGATTGGGAGTGTAAAGGATCTTAATGTGATTCAGAGACCTGGAGATCTTTGATTGAGAGGGAAGAATCAAGGAGGATGTAAAATTTGTCTTCTGGAATTTGAATAGCTGTCAAGTCAGAAGAGAGAGGTAAAGAAATGTGGCATATTCATCTTTGTATGCCAGCATCTATCTCAGTCCCTGAAAGAGCTACTCTGTGATACTTACTAATTGAACTGATTTGAATTAAACTATTCCTTCGAAGCTTCAGAGAGCAAAGCTTAGATCAAAAAATAAGTCACAGGGAGGTAAACTCTGGCTAAGCAGAAGGCAAGGCTGCCAGTGAATTACAGCTGTACAAAATAGACTTCTTAGAGAAACAGTGAGATACTACACCTGTTCAAGCAGAAGGTGTCTGGCCATCTGTGAGTGATACTGCCAAAACAATTCCTTCAGTGGATGGGGGTAGGGAGTAAGTGTAAATATTTCCTCTCTGCTAGTTCTAAGATGCTACAGTTATTTTATGTGTACTCTGGTTATATTTTTTTTTAGTATAAATAAGTTTGTTTAGTTGGTTGTCACCATTGTAGGTCATATATATTATTCAAAGTTAAGATTGTATTTGTAATTTTCCAAGTACAATGCTATAATTTTGATCATATACACTGAGTCATGGAAACCTACTAATTTTCCTCATTTCTCATAATTATTAAGTAGGTAGGTCTCCAAAGCAGTGGTAGTATATGTGTCTTAAAAGAGGCAAACCTAAGATACTCTTAACTCTAGGGAACAAACTGAGGGTTGCTGGAGGGGAGGTGGGGGGATGGGCTAAATGGGTGATGGGCGTTAAGGAGGGCACTTGTGATGAGCACGGGGTGTTCTTTTTTTTTTTCTTTTTTTTCCCCAAATACTTTTATTTTTTTCAGTGTTACAAGATTCATTGTTCATGTACCACACCCAGTGCTCCATGCAATATGTGCCCTCCTCAATACCCACCACCAGGCTCGCCCAACCCCCCACCCCCTCCCCTCCAAAACCCTCAGTTTGTTGCTCAGAGTCCACAGTCTCTCATGGTTCATCTCCCCCTCCGATTTCTCCCAATTCACCCTTCCTTTCCTTCTTCCAATGTCCTCCATGTTTTTCCTTATGGTCCACAAGTAAGTGAGACCATATGATAATTGACTCTCTCTGCTTGACTTATTTCACTCA
>CM052901.1:80850899-80927437 GCA_028534135.1 Potos flavus | reverse complement strand
CACCCCCTCCCCTCCAAAACCCTCAGTTTGTTGCTCAGAGTCCACAGTCTCTCATGGTTCATCTCCCCCTCCGATTTCTCCCAATTCACCCTTCCTTTCCTTCTTCCAATGTCCTCCATGTTTTTCCTTATGGTCCACAAGTAAGTGAGACCATATGATAATTGACTCTCTCTGCTTGACTTATTTCACTCAGCATAATCTCTTCCAGTCCCGTCCATGTTGAAACAAAAGTTGGGTATTCATCCTTTCTGATGAGCACGGGGTGTTCTATGCAGCTGATGAATCACTGAATTCTACTCCTGAAACTAATATTACACATAATGTATTATTTGCCCCAGGGTACATGTCTGTGAATCCTCAGGCTTACACATTTCACAGCACTTACCATAGCACATACCCTCCTCAATGTCCATAACCCAGCCACCCTATCCCTACCCGCCCCTACCCCGCATTGCACTATATGTTAACCAAGGAATTTAAATAAGAACTTGGAGAAAATTATTTAAAATACAAAAAAAAAAAATACTTTGAACTAAGTCTGCTTTCTGAATATTTGCCTCACACTCAGTTTCTACCAATGCATCAAAATAGTAAACATGGTCTCTATGGGCTATTGCATTTTGTAAGTTTCTACTAAATTAGTATAGCCATTTCGTTTCCTCTTGTACTGATTTTAGCATTACTTTTTTTTTTGCCGCCACTTTTCACTCTCTAGGATTCACACACTTGATGCATTACTTCGAAGACGATGAGATACAGTACATTGTATTCTTTACACTTAGCAAGTATTGCATCAAAATCTGCATAAACTTAATATCAAATCTTGGCCAATATTTGTTTTTGTCCAAAAGCTGATGCAGCAAATAAGGAGTTCCAGGGAAACTTAATAATTGGTTGTAGCATCTCAGATACATTATTAAATTGCATGAGGATTAAAAGAGGCCCTCAGCATGTTCCAGAAAACTCTCCTCCTTTCCCATAGTAATAACAATTTACAAGTTTATGAATGGTGTGTGTAGAAAGCCAAATCCAAATCACACTCAGCATGTTCACTGGGGTTCTAGTATATCCTCCTTTCTTTCCCATAATCCTATATTCCGCAGAATCTTCCAGACCCCCACCAAGGTCTCCTTTTCCTGTAAAGCCATCCCTGGTGGGCCCACCTCTCATGTATAAAGATCTCACTCCAATATCTAGTGTTTTCATAGTTTTTGCACAATGAGCAATAACTAAATAATTATTTAATCAAAATTAAATAAAAATTATTAACAAATAATACCTTGTATGGTAGCCAAACTACACAGTGTACTGTGTTATTCCCTAAGTGTTTCCTCTATCTCATCAGTGCATGAGAGTGGGATGTGGTATAGAAGACTAACTTACCTCCTGAGAACTTACAAGAAAACCTTGGTTTCTGTGTCAGCATGCATTTCGGCATGTTTTAAGAACTATTAATGAAACAGCAACACACTTCATTTCTCCAACTGAGCATTCAAAGAATGAGAAACCATTTCCAGGCAGAGATTTGATCTAGGGACCCACTGAGACAAGTGCCATTGCTGAAGTATACGATCATTTATCTTCTTTGCGGAGTTGCGCTTCTCATGTCTCCCAGGCAGCAGATTTCATCACAGAGCAGGTGTCTCTGAGACGGAGTGAAGTGAAGACTTTTCCTTCCTTGCAGGATTCTGAGTGTTTCCTCTTGGTGTGTAATTTCCGTCCCTGGGATCCTGCATCTCCCTGCTCGCAGTTGTCACATACTCACCATATGCTCACCCATAGGGATTATGGACTATTGATTATTGGCATTTGTTGAACTCATCCCTCTTATTTTTTCTAATTCCTAGTGGCCTTTTTTCTTCTTTAGTGCTCTTTGCCCATCTCTATTTTCAGAGTTGATTTTGAGCTCATAGTTTATTGGATTTCTCTTTTCATATGTCATTTAGCATTTTTCTTTAGGCTTCATAGAATTCTTACACAAAGTTCAGTCACTATTATACTTCTTAAAGCTTGTCAGCCTTTGGACAAATAAACAAACATCCAAGAACCCGTATAAATTGTTTGATTAAGTTAATATACAGAACTGTATTCAATTTATGTCAATAGTCAGAACTCATCAGTCCTGGGTTAGTAGAAACATTTATAAGTTAAAGGTCAGTGTTTTATATGATCATTTAGTGAGCATTAGCTGGAGTGTGCCTGTGAAGACTAGGCCCAGCTACACCTTGAGGAAAGAATCCCAAGTGTTCGATAGAGATGTACCATGATGGTTCTTTTGAAATAATAATGTTTCCTGCGTACTTTTCCCTTCCCTCATTTCAAACAGTTGGTCAGGTTTTGTAGTTCACTTAATGGATTTTTACAGAACACATTGAGATAGGATGGCAAAAGTCATTGGCTCTCCCTGGCCATGAGATGACATTTTGCCTGTCTCACAACTCATGTGAGGAGAGATAGAGGTGGCTTTTGAAGAGGGGAGGGAAGGTGATAGAGAAAAATTGAGATTGGCGCTGAGACGGGACAAACCAGAAGTCGAGGGTCCCGCGGAGAGCAAGGACGTACACGTAATTCAGAGGCAGCCCCCCAGGGACATGCCAGCCTTAGAGGCATGGCTTGTGACAGGCTCGAGGAGTCTGGGTCTCAGACAGGTGGGCTCTCTGACTCACCAGGTGAGTCACAAGCATAACTGGGAAGCAGCGGAATTGCCACTTGAGGAGACTACATAGAAGCCTTAATAAAAGCAGCCCGGTGGGCTGGAGCTTAGATTAGGATTCAGGTTTAATTTTGTTTAAATCAGAGAACATGTGAATATTTCTTACACATCTAAGCTTGTTGAATAAGATTCTTACCTACTACACACGGAGATTAATCTGGAACTACTCGGAATCCTCATCTTGCACATATCTGCACCCTGGACTGATTATAATCTCCATCTTCCAAAAGTGGCTTCCAAGATGACTGTGCTCATCTACATCAAGAAGGAGAAACAGCGTAGAGAATATCAGCAGTACGGTATGGACGCCTCAGCTTGGAAGTGGCACATACCACTTCCACTTGTATCTCATTGGTGAGAACTCCATCATCTGCCCACACCTACCGATGAAGTGAGATGTTATACTCAATGGTATATTCTAGCTGTGTGTCCAGGAAGAAAAAGACCTCAATTTAGAACAGAGAGCCAGCCTCTTCCAGTGTTTATCCTTCTGCTCACTGAATATCCATTTCGCTCTTCCACATAAGGAACACATTAAACCCCCTCCTCAAGCAAAGATAACCCCGAATGCAATCCAGTCACCGAATACAACTGAATATCCAGGATCTCTGGGTGATCTGCAGGCTTTTCCACAAGACCCAGATGTTCCTTTTGTGGTTCGAGATATACGTTGGATAAGCAATGGTAAATCAGGAACAGGATAAATACCATTAAAACTTTCATTCAGAACAGAGAAGAATGAAAACCACCCAGCAGTCACTGATCTATAGACATTATAAAATCCTGCTGGGGTCCAAGTTTCTTGTCTCTATAAAAAGGAGTGAGAAATTGCTGATATTTGGAGAGTAGCTGGAGTGCAGAATCTCTCTATTTTTGACTTTTTCAAACTCTCAGAGTTGTCTTGCTGGCATGTGAGATCAGGACACTATTTGGCAGCAATTTTCCAGGGATTTGGCAAGATCGCAGATGATGCCAGACTTGAACTACATGGTTTCTAGCCTTGCTGAAGATTCCTGTGCTTCAAACTTGGCAAGAGGTAACAGGGAGGGGCATTAGGACTACAAGTAGCTCAGAGATCACCATTAGACCCAGGACTGGGGGCCAACACTGGGAGAGGGAGAGTCTGAAGAATGATGAGTGCTGAATATCTCACTGGCCCTCTGGGTTTACTCTTGGGGTCAGTTTTGATTCGATTTAAAGAAATAAACAACTGGATATTTCTTTAACAACTAAATTTTAGGTTGAGATTCATACCCTGTTGCATAGGAAGGACTGCCCTCCAACCACAAAGATTTGGAAAGGCATGTTAAAGAGATACTTATCCCAGGACAGCAGAACATAATGGGTATCATATTGATGTTGTTAAATATGTCCAATTTTAAGGAAATATGATTGGCAACAAAAATTTTAGGTAAGAGGGAGGCAAATGTTGGCACCATCAATGCAATACTGTCTGGGAAAACAAAAGCCCAAATTTCTTTTTAAAAGTCTATGCAACAGAGACATTAATACCCACCTTTCAGGGTTAAATTTGATAAAGTTTGTTAAGAACCTTGTACATTATCTACACTAGTAGCTATTATTGTTTAATCAACTAACTTTGGATGGCAGTCAAATTACCAGCTGATTACCAGCTAATAAAATAAACCACAAGATGGAGTTATAAACCAAAGTAAAGTACAATAATTCGTTTGAGGTAAGATCTGCCTTAAGGATCAGTTACTAGTCTACAGTGGAGTCCCGTCAACCACATATGTGACTTTTGAGAAGTCCACTTGCCAAAATTTCAATGCGTACAAAATTCTGGCTATGTTAGCCTTGGGAGTTAGCATGAGATGGGACAGGTGTATCTTTCTCATAGTCTGTGTCCCCGTAGCTCTGACAGTGGGAGCATCTTGCCTCAGAAGATCTGGTTCTTTGTTTTATAAAAGCCGTTTTTCCTTTTTTGCCAAACATAAGTGTGAAGCATGAGAAAACAGTTCAATCTGGTGCTCACCTACGAAAGAGCAATCTATTTTAATACTGCCGGACATACTGGTGTCGTACTTACTGTAGTCACAGGCAACGCCATGATGATCTCCAAAGGGGTGCCTTCCCTCAGGAATCTTTAAGGGGAACATTCAGTACAGTTGATTTTCATTGTATGGGCTTATGCTGTGATGCCACCATATCCTCAACATGGTTTATTTATTGTGTTGTTGTTGTTGTTGTTGTTACCTTTGTTTGAAACAGCAAAGAAACTTCAGTCCTAAAGCACTTGAGCCCTTGATAGAAAAGCACACTGGCATTGAAACTTCTGCATGACAAAGTGCATTAATAAGGGAATCAGCCCAAAATTGTTGGCTTATATTTTTTATCGCCTATAAATGTATTATTTTATTTATTTATTTTTAAAGATTTTATTTATTTATTTGACAGAGAAAGAGAGATCACAAGTAGGCAGAGAGGCAGGCAGAGAGAGAGGGGGAAGCAGGCTCCCTGCTGAGCAGAGAGCCCGATGCGGGGCTCGATCCCAGGACCCTGAGATCGTGACCTGAGCCGAAGGCAGAGGCATTAACTTACTGAACCACTCAGGCGCCCGCCTGTAAATGTTTTAAAAGAAATTATCTTTTCACAGTACTACAAATTCTCCAACTAACGGTGTAAATTTTACATGGGAACAAATTGTTCCGGCTTTCCATTCAGACAGTGTACAGCTGACTAGATCCCCGACCATACCAGTGTTTATTACTGCAAGCAATCTTATGTAAAAAAGAAGAGAAGGAATTCATGTTTTCTTAGTTTGTTGATGCCTGAGGTTTAGAACCATTCCAAAGCACTGTTTGTCAGCTCTCTTTGAAGTGTCCAAAATATTTTCAAAGGCTACACATAATTTTCTGTGAAGTGCACCAAATCACGCGGATCTCCTTACATACTTAATGTTGGTATACTTGGTGCTTATTCTTGTTACTTTGTCAGGCAAACCATGGAGCAGCTAATAAGGGCCTAATACCCTTGAGATATCAGTAATCTTTCCACGGCTTATTTTTCCGAGTTATACCATTAGATAATGAAGGTTCTTTGGTTTTAAGCAACAGCAATAATCTCATTTTGCTGAAGTTAAGTAGAGTTTACATGGAATACTATCAGAGGCTAGCTAGATTTTTAAATGGGCCAGGACCAAGGCTGTCTGTCTTTCAAGCTGCCAAGCAGGAATCAGCGGCTGGGACAAACAGAACATCCTTCCCTCAATCTCCCACCCCAGGAAGGAATGAAATTCCAGCCATTGTTAATCTTTATTTCTCTGGCCAAGATTTACACTGATTTGGATTGAGTCACTTGCCCACCCCTTAGCTGGGGTAGGACAGAGCCTGTGTTTCCAGGCCTCAGACTGCATTCACTGAGGAAGAAGTAATTCTCGAGTGCTTTGAGGGAAAGTAAATGAATGCTGGCCTGCCAAACCCAATGCATTTCTGCTGCTGCCATAGAATTTTTTTTCACAGAAGAAATTGTACTAAATTGTCATTTACTTAATTCCTCCTCCCCGTCAATGTCCTAACAGGCTGAAAGTTTCCTTTTGTTCTCCATTAGGTAGTTTAACTCTTACCTGATGTAAATCCTCATACCTGGAGAAAAGAAAATGATATAAAGTAGATCTGGGAGGTTCAATGGGAAGGGGAGAGGAGTTACTGCAGGGACCCCTGGAGAGGGGGAAAACCACCCCAACCTTGCCCAGATGTCATCTTGAACTTGAAGAAGGACATCAGGGAGCCTCTGTGTGCCACAGCACGGTGTTGCAGCCTGTGAGGCAGTCCTCCCTGTCTCAGAGGCAAGGAAAGCTTGCCCACCCCTATCTGCTTTCAGCTGCGGCCTGCTTTCAGAGGACTTGCAAAGAGATTTCCACTGAGGGGCCCTGCAGCTGCCACTATTCCGAAGGGGAGGGGATGGCACGAGGACCCAGCCACATTCTAAGGAAGGAAGCGTTCCTGACACATGTGCTGAGGCATAGCTGGAAGCAGGGCGTAATTTTGCATGTAAATTTTTAAGGGTTTTCACTTTCCTTTTATAATTTTCCAATGTTGAAGTGAGTCTGGGCCTCATCATTGGAGTAGTTTAACAGAAAAATTATATTTTTCTTTTAGGAAGTATCATTCGAATAATCTTCCTGCCCCCTTACATAATGAAAACAGAGCAGTATATCTTCCCGATACATTAGTAAGAACCGAACAAAACATAGAGGAAGGTGGTTTTTCACTCTTATGGTCCTCTTTTGATGTTACAAAACTTAAAAAAAAATAGAAGTTAGGAAGTATTGTGGAGGAGAAGAAGAGATTATATCGGTTGGCAGATAAAATAGTTTCCTGGAGAAAGGATTACCTTTCATGGCCTTGAAAAGTAGCCAGAATTTGAAATCTCAGATGGAACATTGGGAAGACGGAGTCTACCTGAGAAAAGACTCAACAAGTCTGATGGCTCCTCAAAAGTGTTAGACCTTCTCAAATATTAAAATGAACCCAACTGCAACAAATGGCACGTTGTTAGAGATGTTTGTTGACTTGTGTTTTTACTTTTTTTTTTAATGTGCAAAAAAACTACACGTTTCTAATGCATACGGTTTGATGAGTCCAGACTTGTGCATACACCTGTGAAACCATCACCAAAATCAAGATAAGAAACAAATCTATCACCTTCAAAAGTTTCCCTATGGCCTTTTGGGTTTTTTTTTTTTTTTGGTCTTTTTTTGTTTTTGTGGTAAGAACAGTGAGCACAAGATCTATTCTCTTGACACATTTTTAAGAGCACCATATAGTATTATTGGCTGTAGGTACTGTGCTGTGCAACAGACTTCCAGAATGAATTCATCTAGCATAATCGAATCTTTATACCAATTAAACAACAACTTCTTACCTCCTCTCTGTAATTCCTGGTAGTCACTATTCTCCTCTCTGCTCCTATGAGTTTGAATATTTTAGGTACCTCTGATAAGTAGAACTGTGCAGTATTTGTCCTTCTGTGACTGGCTTATTTCACTTAGCATAACGTCCTCCAGGTTTATCCATGTTGTAACAAATGGCAGGATTTCCTTCTTTTTTAAGGCCGAATAAGATTCCATTGTATGTATATACTACATGTTCTTTAACCATTCATCTGCTGATGGACAGTTGCCTGGCTAGCTCAGTAGATAGAGACTTGATCAGGTACTCCAAAGTTAATGCAGACTTTTTTCTGCTGATCTGAATTGGTGACTCGTATGTTTCCAGGATAAGAGAACTTAATGCCTTGCCATTCCTAAAGTCCCCCAAAAAAGTACTTAAAGCCCTCTAATTTGTATTTTAATCTGTTAAATGAAATGAATACCTCTGTAATGATATGGGGGCAGTACAGGGTACTTACAGGAGAGAGACAACTTTCACTTAACTTTTGCAAATCTGTATTTTGAAGGAGAGAGATATTAACCAGTGAAAGATCTTTCATAGGATTTTGCCTCCTCAGATTTGGGCAAATAATCTAGCTTTGGGTATACTGATATGTGTCTGGCATGTATGCGAAGTAACTGTTAAATGGCCTCTGTGAAGAAGGAGATGATGATGGCACGAATGCCATCAATGCATCGGTCAAAATTAGTCCATCTAAATGGCTCGCACTAAGGTGTGTGTCCGTCACAGATTCGCCAGTTCATGGTTAATGAAGGGCATCTCCCGGTGCCACCAACATGGGTGCGAGACAATTATCTAAATATTTTCAAACAAAGAGTCAAACTCTTATTTTTACAATTTCAGAATTATTCCACTTCTTGCTTTACCTTGCCTGATCAAGAGTAAAACCATTGATAAAAATTGGAGATGCACCGCAGAGGGAAGAAAAATGAAAGTATAAAGGAAAGGGTTGATTTCTATCCCAACCACAGTCAAAATGCAGTAGCTGTGGGTTAGTGTTTAGGTGTGAAACATTAATAGTGGAATACTTCGGGGTCCACTCTCTGCCCACCCATCAAATAGTAAGCTTCTTCAGAGCACAGTAGGTTGCACGTTACAGAGATTCGGTAGTATACCGAATGACTTGGATTGAACTGAACTCTGAAGTGACTTGCTTTAATTGCTTGCTGACTAAACCCTTGCCTGAACATACACAACCCCTACCATTCTGGGGGAGGAAATAGCTGGTATACATGGCTTTCTTAATACGGAAAGTAGTTTTACTAGTTGTTCAAATGTGTTTATGTCTTTGGTCTTATTAATGGAAGTTTTGTAGTCAAGTCTGCATGTGAACTGTCAGCAGATGAGTCCGTAGGGCTGTGTTACACGCATCCTTGTATCATACATTCAGCTTATGCCTAGACACCCTCCCCCAAAGAGAAGTATAGGAGTACTCTCCTGTAGAGCCAGGCTCAAGTTTCATTTGTATCTTTTCCTTTCTTTGACATTCACATCTTGATAGAATTAAAGACTGAGGGTTTTCATAATTTAACTTGCCATCAGCATGCACTGAAACCAGAGCAGAAAAACAAATACACAGTGGCATCAGAGCCCAAAGCCCTGTGTATAACTCAGAGGAACTCAAGCAGAGAATGTAATTGCATGCTGAAATCAAAATGATTATTGATCTGCAAATCCTCACCCATATACAAAGAGAAAAAAATATTCTGAGAACAAAGGACACCCAATGCATCTAAGTGTAATTTCCTGACGTTTTGTTGGCATGTAGATAAAATGATAACTGAGGGCAAGGCCCCACCTATGTGATATTCTCTGCATGTGTATTCCCAGAGATTGATTTTTCTTCAGATTCTTACTTAGCATAACTTCAGATATCTTAGGCTGAAAATTCATGTCCCTGGTTTTCAGTTTCTGCTTTTTTTTTTTTCACTTAGTTAATGTAGAGTGCAGTAGTGGTTTCTGAAGTAGAATTCAGTGATTCATCACTTATATACAACACCCAGTGCTCATCACAAGTGCCCTCCTTAATCCCCATCACCCATCTAGCCCATCCCCCACCCCACTCCCTCCATCAACTGTCAGTTTGTTCTCTATTGTTAAGAGTCTCCTATGGTTTGTTTTCCTCTCTCCTTTTTTTCTTTTCTCCCTTGCCATATGTTTATCTGTTTTCTTTCTTAAATTCCACATATAAATAAGATCATATGGTATTTTTCTTTCTCTGACTGACTTATTTTGTTGACCATAATACTCTCTAGCTCCATCCATGTCATTGCAAATGGCAAGATTTCATTCTTTTTGCTGGCTGAGTAGTATTCCATTGTAGATGTATACCAATTCTTCTTTATCCATTCATCGGTCGATGGATATTTGGCTCTCTCCATAGTTTGGCTATTGTTGATAATACTTCTATAAACATCAGGGTGCATGTACCCCTTCAAATTTTCAGCTTCCTGTTTATAAGACAGCTATAGCCATTAGCATTCATTAAAGTGTACTGATAGTAAATAACATTCAAAGAAGTAGACTTTAATTTACATACACAGAACTCAAACTTGGCATACAATAGATCATGCTTCAAATTATATTTCCTGGAACGCTTTGTTAACCTTGTTTGTAAGAAATTTTTGGTGCATTTTATCTAGAATAAAATTCTGTAGACCTCAGTTGCTCACTCTATCAGTTGGGGTCTAGTGAGGAAACAGAAACATCACTATAATTCGCCCAGAGAAGATTTACATAAAGAATTAATAATGAATAAAAGGCAGTTGAACACTAAATGGGGTAAAAGAAGACTCTAAGGGGTCTAGGGATAGCAAGTTCTAACACACCTACAGTATCTAGGCTGAGGAGAGTTGACAAAATAATCACAGTGACTTAGCAGAGGGTCCCCCCAAGACAGAGGTCCAGACCTCTTCAAAGAGGGCAGGAATGGGCACCCTCCAGGATCGAAGAAACTTTCGGGAGGACACAGATCACAGCTGGTGGCACACTGAAGGTGTGGCTCGCTGGCACTGATCCAGAGGGCTGCTAGGTTCCTGAGCTGAGTAATAAGAAAGAGGGACCAGTACTCGGAAGGAGAGTGTCTTCTGTGCTATTGCCTGACAGTGTCCCTTCAACTTTTTCTATGGCTGAAACAAACATTGCACCACTGGTAAAGAGGCATGTTTATAAGTTGTGCCTCTGATATCACAAAGCAAGGCAAAAAATGGAGGATTTGAGGCTGAGAGTCAAGAAATGAATAATTGGGGCATTCACACATATGCTTAGGTGTCCAAGGTTTTATTTTTTAATATAATGGTCGATATAACATTTAAATGGTTTCTTTCATTATCTCAATCAAGAGTAATAAACTCACATGATCCTAGAAGCCTAGCAGATAAACCAAATGAGTGAAAATAGGATATATATGTCTAACCACAGGGAGTGGTGTGCACTGCAGTGAAGTGAATGTGCCTTACCTCTTAAAAGTGACCCAATTCATACCTGAGTATCTGTAGTCTGCATACAGACCCCATAGTACTGTGTTAGCAATTATAAAACTAAATAATGAAAATGTATGTCTATAAACCAGAGGATTTAGTTTCATTTTGCTGTTTTTGTTTTGTTTTGTTTTGTTTTGGTATGGTGAGTGAGAAATGCCATTCTCAAGTTAGTCATGGAACCCACAGATGCAACCAGTCATCCAACTGATTAGACAGGATCTATCATTCATCCACTGTTTAAATGTTTGCTTTAAGACCGCCGAATAAACAACTCACAGTGTTTAACCACATATATGTATGAGTGGGTTTGGGGCTAATTAAAAGTAATCATTTTTATTTTATATTGGAAAGAAAGGAAATGCGGGAAGCAAAGTTCCCTGTATTTTACTATTCTACATGTTATGCCTAATTTGAATTAGGATACATTTTCCACATTGGCAATTCCCTTGTTTATAATTTAAAGAGCAGTGATAATAGTAGCATCAGACTCTATTACAATTACTTTGTGGAGGTAAGAAAAAAATAACCACTTAAGGCACTGTAATTACATCAATGTTATTAAATCCTCTACGTGTGTTTTTAAATGTCAAAATCCCAACATTAATTACCTTTCTGCAGTGAAGCGTGAAATGGCTTCAAAGTCCTTAGCTAAACAAGGATTGAGACAAAACGAGTAAGGGTAAAGGCTGGACCTCAGAGCACCAAAAAGATGTGGCTGTAGAGGAGAGAAGTGTGTATTCCAGAACCATATGTTTGGTATTTTCCTCATAGACTGTATTTCATGTGACTTTATTTTTATTTTCAATGAAGGTGATATGTTAAACATAAAATTAAATACATTGGGAATTTTATATCTTCATAAGATTTTTCACATAAACATGAAACTCTCTTTGTCAAACCTTGGGTCCCAATTTCTGTTTTGGAAAATCTATCCATTATAACTCTATAACAGAGGAACCCTGAGATTTGCCAACAGTCAAAAACTGAAAGTAGTGTTAGTTACCTGGATTTTAAAATGAGGTGTGTTCGATGGATTACACACAGTATGGCAGATATACTTCCTTGTATTCACTTCTGCAGACTGACTGGAGGCCATACCCTCTAGTGATGGGCACTGAGATGCACTCATCCTCCAGGGCGAGCTTCCCATTCTAGCCGTGCCTTCTACTAGTGATGGCGTCCAGTGCAGAAGACCCAATTGCTGAGCCCTGACTTACTTACCTGGGATAGTAGTTAGCTTCTAGAGCTATTGTAAGGATTGAAACACACTCCCTGCAAAGTACTCAAAACAGAGCTTGATACAATGCATTTTGGCTTTTTTATTTGAAATATACTGCAGTTGTTTGTATCCATATAGTAGGAGTGAAACAAACAATGTAACAGTATAGACTATTTTAGGTAAATCTGACTGTCATTTTGTATTACAAATTTCCCTTATTTCTGCTTATTTTGTCCACCAGCCTCTGCTATTTATTACCTTCATACTTGGGTTCTACTTATTTCTACATTCTGTTTTCTGTAGAAAATATATATGGATTTTTTTTCTCTTCAGAGTAGTCTATCACTCCCCCTCATGTCAGTGGCCGTGTTTCATCATACATTACCTTACTGCAATAAAAAACTGAGTCAAAATGGGGGCACCACCAACCAATGATGAGAAAAGAGGGTAAGAAAAGAGTGGGGTCACTGCAGCCACCTGACAGAATTTCTAAGTAGGCAGTTAGGTGCTGATGGCTTCTATCCAAAGATCTTCTTTTACCTATTGTCAGGTCCTCTCATGTGCCCCCATGCCCCCGCCATCATTCCACCAACCTCTTATATCCAGATGGAAATCCCTAAGATCAATCCAAAAATTCTCTTCTCCCTCAGTACAGACAAACTCCCATATATTCAGTGCACCTCTTCTTAGCTATCAGTATTATTCAAAAGGAAGGAAGTGTCATTTTAGTAATTGTGTCCAAGGTATGAACCTCTTGGATGTGTTAGCAGTTGCAAGCAGAATATTGTAAACCAAGCCAGTCTTTACAGGTAGTATCAGCACCTCCGTGAAGGATACCCTGGAACCCCAGAACTGCTTTTCTTGTGCTCAGTGTGGACTTTCATTCATCACCTGACGAGAGAACGTTTGGAACTTTCTCAGGACGGTGCTGCCTGCCAGCCAAAAGGCGCATTTCTCCAGTTTTGCCACTTCTGTGCCCAAAGCAGTGTTTGTGAAACATTTAGTTTCTTGCACTTCGCCCTTATAATTTTATAAGAAAAATAATTTAAAAAGGGAAGACAAAAGAGAAGGCGGTGAAGGTCAAATCTAATGCAACTGAGAAAAGATTGAAATCATGCTTTATGCCGAAGACCCTCAGTGGACTCACATGCTGATCATAGGTTCAACTGCGGAGGAAAAGAACACGAAGGGATGCACATTAGTAGCTGGGTGTTAAAAGCGGACTGCGGTACTGGTTTCTGTGGAGCCACGAAGAGAACAAGAGGCTGAGTGAGGTTTAAAATCACGATGCAGGAAGTGTCAAGTTTATGTGGTTCTTAATCCCTTGCCCATATCAAAGTATGAAATTGGGAAGACAAAAGGAAGGTTTGAGGGAGCCATTTGTGTGCTGAGGGTACCCCAAAGGTGGAGTGACTCAAGTCAACAAAAGGGCTTTAAGGAGGTAGAGCTAATAGGTGTCCCCTGTAGTTTGGGGAATATCGTGGATCAGTATCTCTCACTGGGAAATCTAAGGGCAACAGACAGGCTACATAGAACACAGAAAAGCAGAGGACAGAACAGGTGGTTGGGTTGGGGAGCCACATGCTCAAAGCTCGCCAAAGCAAAAATGAGTGTTTCTCTTCCGTAGTGGGAAGGGAGGGAGAGCAGGCATGGTGCCACAGGTTTATCTTACGTCCTGTCCCAAAGAGTTGCCTAGTGGGGTGGAAAGACTTAGTAGAAGGAGCTGGAGACAGAGCTAATTATCTGGGAACTGAAGAAGGAGAAGAAAAACTGGAAGGAATACCGAAGTAGCTGTAGGAAAGGGATCCAAGAGATCAGGGTTGTGGGACATATGGAGAAAATTTCCCAAATAATCTCTGTAAATACCCACATGAGAGTCAACTTGAAACATCTGCTATGGCCAGAGAAAACTGTAAGATTGGCATCAGCCAGGTGAGAACTCTTTGTTTCCTCTTCCATCTTGATGTCTTCCAGCCGTGTGGTCCTCAGCAAATACAGAAGTACGACTAGAACTACAAAGTGGAGGGGATCTTAGAAGCCCCCACTCTGCCGCTGCAGGCAGTGAACTTGGGAAAGACTCAGACTGGGAAAAAATGAGCTATCAACTTTCACTGGTTCTGAATCAGTCATCAGTGGACTTTCCCTCTCTTCAAGGAGCTGGTGGATGGAAATTGGGGCTTCAGTGAACTTGAAGGGGAAAAAATAGTTACATAGCTATTTTCATTAACCTCTTACTGAAAGTTAGCCTCTCCTTTAATTATGAATACATGTAACCCCACACAGAAGTATTAGAGGTGTACGTGCCAAAACAAATTAACATAGCCAGTCTGGGAGCATTATCCTTAGAAAGGCCTGCGGGCAAGGTTGACCCCTGGCTAAACCTAGGAACTACAATTTCAGGAGTATTCCCACCCTGCGCTAAGTGATATGGGTGGTTCACCAGGCCTAGATTGTTTGTGCTGACAATGTGGCTTATGAGGAGCACCTGCTTTCCTGCTGGGAGTCCGGAGTTCTGGTACCTGCTAGGTAGGTGGTACTTATGTGACCAGCCCCTAGTAAAAACCCTGGCACTGAATCTTCCCATGGGCTCCCCTGGGAAGAAACACTGCACATATGTTGCTAATTTTTGTTTGGTGGGGGGAGGTGATGGGGGAAGAGTGCACCCTGGCTGACCTCTCAGGGAAGGGAGCAATCATAAGAAAGCCTGCAGGAGGATACCCCCAGACTCCACTTGTGTTTTTTTCCTTTCTGTTCTGGCTATATATCGTCGCTGCGTCACCATAAATCATCCTAGCAGTGATCACAGCTACGGGTAAGTGCTGTGAGACCACCTAGTGAAATGTTTGAATGTGGGGTGGTCTTGGGGACTTTCAACACAACGGTGGAATTTGCTAACTAACCTAAACTCACTGAAATACAGCCCCAGTGTTATTTTGGGGAACAAGGGCGGGGGCAGGGAATGACGAGACCCTGGTAGGTGGGTGGCTGTAGAGTTACCTCCCATAGTATGAAGCAGCAGCTGAGCTGCTGTTTGTGATCAGAGGCAAAAGTTCCCTATGCAATGTCAGAATATTCCATTTTTAGGAGAGGTGGCTGGATAGACCCCCCAGCTATCTGGGGCCACGCAGGCTACGGCCCATGCCGTGAGGGAAAAGCCGCCATAGCCCGGGTGATGATTTGTTTGTCTCTCTCCTTCCTCTGGGCAGGGGGACAAAGGGCCCGAATATACACATTAGTTTGTGGCTGCTCTCTCCTGTGAGTGGGAGGCAGAAAGGCTGGAGCAAGGCTTTAAATAAAACAGGGAAAAAGAAAGAAAAATCTACCCTAGCCTTTTTTCCAGCCTGGCTGCTACTGTAGCAGTCCCCAGCCCCGCAGTCCTGCTGGATTCTCCTGGCAGCCTTGATGTGAACCCTAGAAATGTGGACTTTACTGCTAGGGGTTTGCATAAACTCGTAATGAAAAAAAAAAAGGAATTTTAAATCATAGCTTTGCATTTTGTGGCTATTGCATCCGGATTTTTGATACAAAAATAATGTAGAATGTTACATGTTTTCAATTTCGTAAATGCTAGAGGGGTCATCTCAACCAGGGAAATCTGCAAAAAAAAAAAAAAAGTGTAAATGGAACACAGCTCCCTTGCTTGTTGTCACAGGTGGGTGAATTGAAATTTAAACTTAGAATATTGGAAACAGGTCTCTGTAATTGATGAATTTTTGCTAGGGTTTTGCCTATTGGAGTCTCAAGAGAAAAGGAGCCAATGTCCAGATGAAGATACACTTTGGCAATTTTATAAAGCATTTTTTAATTTTGCTAACTAGTTCTTGGAAAAATCAGATTTCTGACCCTTGGGATCTAATGATTTTTCTGGCCCCTGGTGTGCACATTTTTGCAGGGGGCAATTTGGACCCTAAGACTTACGAGGTAAAAAGTGTGTGGAAAAGCTTTGCTTGTCACTTGGACTTGGAACACAGGTGTCTGGGCCCTACAGTGTCTCAGCTTTGCTGCTGCTGAGGAAAAGCTGCTGGCATTTTTGATTTGCTGACTTCCCAGGTGCTATTTTGCCGGACCTGACTCTAAGTTGAAACCTGATACTGCCTGCCCTGGGCTGTTTCTGGGCCAGGCCTGAGCTGCGCTCAGCTGAAAGCAGACGCAGGCTCGGGGAACAGAAGTCAGACTCCGGGACGGCTGGAAATGTAGGACACCCCTCTATGGGGTCGTAGTTATGAAAATGTGATGGATGCTGGCTAGACCCACTGGGTCACTTGTGGATGTCTAAGGAAAGGGCTTGTTCTTGAATGAGGCCGTATAAAAGGAAGCTGCAGAAGGACTCCATGTTTCTGATGAGAAGCCTGACTGCCTTCCTGACCTGTGATTCCTGTTGAAAGCTGCACACTGGGGGAGTGTGACCCTCTGCCCATCTCTGACAGATCACACTCTGGAACTCCTGGGAGGGTGAGATGTGTCACTGCTGTTGGCTGTATTCTGCTTTCCAGATTAGTCGTGATTTGCAACAATGGCTTGACAGCCCGACTCTACCCCGTCACCTTTCTTCTGCTGTACGCACCTTAGTAAGGCAGTTGGATCGTTCAGTGCAGCTGTCTCCAGAAAGGGATTGATCTTTTCTAGGCTGCTCACTGGAAAAATGATCAGGACAAGAAATCTGGGGAGAGGAGAATTTATGTAAATGCACTTTTAAAAAATATTGAAAAATCAGGATTTCATCCTGACCATTTCTTTGCCCTGGCCACTTCTTGAATATGATATGTCTTTCTGGTTAAGTAGTATAAAAATGTTATTCTGTGAAAATGCTTGTGTCCCTCTTGCACACAGCCCTTCCAGATGAAATGTCTGGGCAAAAAAAAAAAAAAAGAGAGAGAAACGATTACGAGAAATTGTAAAGCTAGGATTAGTGAGTGGAACACACTGACGTTGCAACAACAAAACCTTGGTACATAGGTAGGCACAGGGGTGGAGGTGGGGCATTAATGATCTTGGATTTCCAGAACTGCTCCCAGAAGTTCTTCCCTCTTCCTGAAGGAAAACCATGCTGCCTGTGGCAGCTGTGCTGAGTGCTTCAGATTCCGGAGGACCACCAAGCCCAGGCTGCATGTGGCAGTGTGACACTGAGCTGCGGGCTCCTGCCTGGTCCCCGCAGAGTGCCTCCATGAGCCCTCTACACTCAGCAGGCCACGGACTAGCATTGTTGAAAAAACTCTTCGAGCTGACCACCTCAGGAACTGCCTCTGAAAGGAACCACTGAGAACCCTGAGGTGGGAGGAACCACACTGGGAAGCCACATTGGGGGCCCCGTTAGTATGTACTGCATGACCAATGCCTGGGCTGTGTGGGGTGCCCAAACTTTGTAAACTCTTTGTTTCCAGGGACACATGTACCCTCAGAGACTATTTCTTGCATGTGTGCCCTGACCATCCTGACACTGCCTCAGCGCTGGAAGGCTTGGGGACAGCTTCATTTTACTTGTCAGGCTGTGCTGGGCCAGAATTGATCCTTCAGGTTCGATTAAAAAAAAAAAAGATTCATACACGAAGTTATGAAGGAAGCCACCTGGCTTTGTAAGACAGTGCTTTATGGTTCATGGTCTGTGTTTTAACTGGCTAAGTCCAGAACCCCCAAAAGGCATATGTGAGATCAATACTGTAGGTTGGCCTCATCCTGTTGTGTGGAGTCCTACTGATGATAATTCTGTAAAGACACCTTGGCCATGGGCCAAGGGAGTGGGTTATGCAGACGAGTTAGCATAGCACGAGTGAGACAGCTATCCTTAGAACAGCCTCCAAGCAAAGTTGACCCTTGGCTGACATCTGAGAACCTGCCTTTGCGGAGTGTTCCTGCCCTTCCCTAACTCATGAGTGACTCCCTGGGCCTAGAATGTGCAAACAGTGGGGTTTATACCAAGCATTTGCTTTCTTTCTGTGTGTTTGGAATTTTGGTATGTGCTTGATGAAAAGTGTCTATGTGAGCAGCCCCCGATAAAAAGCCTACACTCTGAGTCTCAAAGAGCCTGCCTGGGCAGAAATATCACATACATGCTGCTGAATTTTCATTGCTGAGGAAGTGTGTGCTCTGCATGACTCCTCATGGGAGGGGGAGAGCAAACAGCCCCTTGCACATGGACACGTGGACTCCTCCAGATGCTGCCTGTGCCTTTCCCCCTTATGATCAGACTATATATCCTTACCACATCACTATAGTAAGTCTTAGCCCTGAACACACTGTATGCTGTGTCCCATGAGAGCTTCTAGCAAATCTGAATGGAGTGGTCACCTTGGGGTCCCCCAATACAGTCACCAACGGAAATGTTGTATTTTCTTTTCATATTGTAGATGTTGTAGATAATTTTGAAATTTCTATTATATTGATGACTGCTTTGAAATGAAGGTACATATTAGACCTGCCAGTAGTTTGGTACTTAATGTATTGATAAGGAAGCATATACGTGATACATTTTAAACTATTTTTAAAATTAGACATTTTTACTATTCTGACATAATTCATTTCTTTTGTAATCCTGAGTATTTTATTTTCTGCATTATTCTGAGAGCCTGATTCTGAGATGTTCAGGCATTCACCAGGCTGCTGAAGGGGCCTGCACATAAGTTGAAGACTTCCTGCGCTGGGTTACTACCCTGGACTTAGATGTATTAATCACTAATGGGCAATTTATTACCTATAAGCAAATAAACATTTAGTGCCCGAAGCTAGTGCCCGAAGCTCTATCCAGGGAGAAGGAAGATCTTGTTCTACAGGTTACATGTACTAGGGCAGCAAGAGTCAACAATAAAGTCACTTTATGATTTTATGTGATGCTTCTTCAATGTGATAGTTACACATGTATCTGAAGGGTGAGATACCACTAGGGGTTTATAACAATGTTGAGCTTTCTACAAGTACAGTGCTTCTTTATAGAAGTTTCTTGTTGAACTTTATTTATTGTATAAAGTCTCAGACTAAATTTCTGAAAATCTGAGGTCACTTTCAGGTGTTTCTGTGATCACAGATGGCCATTTAAGTCCAGTTGCTCCAAGGACAGTCTTCGATACGGGAAATGGAAGCAGAAGTAAAGATAGAGCCGAGTCACCCCTCGCCAATCCTGGCATGCGATAATAGTTAATGTCCTGATGCCACCTACAAAGATAACTTAATTTCTGTTTATGTTGGCTGGGTTTTTGATATTTTTTGAAGCCTTGCTTAAGCTCTGAAATTTTTTACAATCAAGTTAATGGTCAATACCATAACATTTATTATAATTTAATATTACAAATGTGATTTTAGCAGGTTCAGTGGAGTCACTGAAGGTAGGATAATAGCTCATTAGAGCAGTAGTCAACTCTTCCCTTGGAGATGTACAGAGATGTGTTACCTGCTGGCACATGTGTTTCTCTAACATGAAACAGTATGGATCAGAAAGGATTTGCTAATAGTCTACAACTAGAGTTTTTCTTTAATTGAATACAAAAATATGCATATAAAAATAAGAAAGTTTATTTATTTTTTTTTTTACACTCTTCTGCCCCTGGCTCCTTTTTCTTACATGGTCAGCTGCACCCGTGTGGCCCCCCAGGCCTTTATAACTTTGCACAGAGCATCTCCAGTATCATATCATCCATGCTGACGGAACCAATGATGGGCCTGAAGAAGAGTTCCACGATGACATTGACATTGATGAATCTCAGCAGGAAGAGGGCACTATTCAGTTCAGCGATTCTGGCTTGGTGCCTCCTGTGCGTCATCCTGATGTGGTCGATGAGTATCTGCTGAGTTCCCCACTGGAGTCCCTGGATGTACTTCACGCACTGAAGGCCTGGCAGGTCTGGAGGAGAAAAAGGCAGAAGAGACCCTTTATTGTCAACAGCTCACTCAGCAGCCTTAGCTCATCTAAATATGTTCATTTCTGCCCCTTCCCACATAAACAAGAGTTCAAACTTCCTGCTTAAAAGGGCTTTTTGGAACAAGGATAAAATGCCAAACCAGTTCTAAGTTTTCAGAAGCAATGCTTCTGAGAATAAAGGATCATCTAGTTATTTTATAGTCACTGTATCCTCACATGTAAAAACTGCTGGCCCTGAGCCAGCACATGCTCATTTATTTACTGTGACGGTAGAATATCATTTAATGAATTATGGCTTCAGTTCACTGTAGAAATAGGAGGACATTAAGATTATTTCAAGAAGTGAGCACTTGACATTTTACCTATGGGGAACAGGCCATTGTAGAATGACTACAGGTTTTGCCAGATGACAAATATTTCACCATCCTCCCTTGAATTTCCCACCAAGACCATGATTACCCAGCTGCTGGGGTAAACTTCACAGCCACAGTGACTCATGAGTCTCATTCTAATTGTTTGCTGACAGGCTGATTTTAGTCTTGAGTCCCATAAAAGATAACACTGGCCATTTAGCTCACTGTACCATGATTTCTGCATTGGGGGAGGTTTTTTTAAAAACTGATTTTAATGAATATTGCAAAAGCATCTTTTAAAAAATACTAAAGAAGGAGGTCTTTAAAAGCACTGTCTTACAGGCATTAAAAAGTTAAAAAGTAAACATGCCAACATCATCAATTTCAACATGGTTCAAAAGTAACTTTTCAAACAGGGAATGCCTGACCTTCTTGCAGTATTATGTGATAACCCTGGTAAAAGTGAATGAAATACAATGTAGGAAAGATGTACCTGTAAGTTTTATAAAGACAGTGGTAAGAGGAGGCTGCTTTTAAAAGTTCTTTGATCCTGCATGATAGTAATATCACTGTAAAGTTCTTTAACTTGTATTTAAGTAATTACCACTTTACTGTGCTGTTTAAGGGTTGTCGGTGATGATGCAATCATTTTCCTTCCCTTTCCTACAGAATCCAACAGTATTTCAAAAGCACCATGGTGACCAACAGAGTAGCAGGACCAGCCTGCATTCTTTAAAAAATAGTAATAGTAACAGGCGAGTCATTCCTATCAGAGGCAAATAGGTCTGATAAAAGAAGGAAAGTAGGCCATATCCTCTGCTTTCGTAACACACCCTCCTTTCCCACTGTCCCGCCCCCCCCAAAAGGCAGGCCCATAAAGTAAATTCGGGAAAGAGATAATGTGGAGAGATGGACTCCACAATAATAAAAATAATGTTTACACATAAAGATCAGAGGATACACAACAAAAGGATAAACATCCAAGAAAGGCCACATGCTTAGCAAGTGCATTTGTGTTTAAAACACACTCAGCTTAGCTGATTAAATTCACAGTGAAAGGATTCAGAGAAGCAGAGAGAGAGAATAAGGGAGATGCATGTGTGTGACCAAAGTATGCTAAGCAGAGTAGAGGGAAAGAGGCAAACTAGTGGAATGTAAAGTTCTGGAAGCTGAGCCTCTGATTTTCTTTTGTACTCCCAACAGAACAAGGCCCACGGGAGATGTTTAAGAACACTGGCTGAAGGAGCAAGAAAACACTGTATTCCAAATGATCTTAAGAACCACCTTGAGCACTTACTACAAACACAGATTTTCAGACCCTGGACCACGGCTACTGAATCAGAACCTCCAGGGAGGAGCCAGGTAAGACTTTGAACAAATGCCCTCCCCCCCCCGCCCCCTACACACAGGCAAGTTTGGAAAACAATGATATAAGCAAAAGGTGACCTACTATGATCACTGGCATGAGCTGAGAGCTCTAGCTCTTGAAATGTGAGTTCTGAATGAATTATCCTATTAAATATTGCTCTATACACTTTCAAAAAATACTAGGCAGCAGTCAGGGACATAACCGGAGACTTCTGGTATTAGGGGAAAAGGTGTGGAGGGAGCATTAAAAAAAACTTAAGCTTCCTGGAAACTTTGTGCCCGCTTGTGACCCTTTTGGAGGGATTCTGGTCAAAGACAACTCTAGTAATGGGACATACTCAAGAAAAGGTGCTGGGTGGTCCACGGAGATGTTCTCTCATGATTTGGTCGGACTCTGTGGCACAGCACCTAACAGAAAACCTGAAAGTGTGTCACAAGCAGACATCCCGTGGGGGCCAGGAGACCCACGCTCCATGACTCACTGGCCATTACTGTGGAGGAAAGTCATTTGGGACTAGGCTACCAAATCTGCAAATGGGGTGGAGTAAGGGTGAAGGGCAGAGGGGCTTGATTAGGAGATCCCTAGGGTCTCTGCAAGCTCTAATAGACAGTGCTCCTGCTGGCAGTCCCTAGTGTTTTTTCCCTGCCCCCTTGGTACCCCGATACAGACACTTGGAGGATGACATAGTCCAGCTGCTTAGGACCATAAAAATCATTCAGAGGCAGACCCATAAAAGGCTAAGTCCAGTGGATGACAGTGGGGTGGGGGATGGTCTAGGATTCCTTAACAAATGTTTCTTATCAGCCTGAATAGATTTCCTCCCAACAAAAAGTTCTAGTAAATTTCAGAACTGAGTCTCAGAAAGACATGTTGCAGAATTTGCAGTGAACACAAACTTTTTTTTTTTTATAGCTGTACTACTGGATTTAAAAGACTAGAGGAGAAGGACCAGCCCCGTGCCTCGATGGCACCAATTTTTCCTTAGTAGCAGAAAGAGGTAGAGAGAGAAGTAATAGACCTCATCAAACAATCCCCCTGCTCTCTGCTGAGTGTCTGGCAGCAGCCCACCCACAAGGAGTGCTTTCTGGAGTTACCCCAACTCTGCGGAATTACTCGTGATTCTTCGCTGGTGCCCCGACACTCCCCTGACCACCGAAAACTCTTCAGTGCCTGAGCCTCGGGTAGACACTGCCCAGGGTTTTTTTCTGAACAGAGAAAAGCCTGCGCCCGAGGCCGCGCCCTTACCCGGATTAAAGAGCACGGTCCCCTTGAGGTAGGCGTACTCCTTGATACTGATGTTCAGGCTCCAGCACTTGGCAAGGAAGCACTTGATGGCTTGGACTTCAGCGGCCGAAGGCAAACGCCCGGCCTCGGGCGGCGATACCAACGGTGGCTGCCGCGGGGGCAGAGGCGGCGGCTCGTCGCCCGCGGTCTCCCGCCGCCTGGTGGTGAGGATCGTCTGCAGCAGGCTGGGCTCCGACGTCTCCACCGTCTCAAAGTTCAGGCGGTCCTGGGCCAGCTCGAGCAGGAGCAGCGACGCCCAGCAGTTGCGCACCAACACCAGCTGCTGGTCCAGAGGGAGCACCTGGAAGCAGGGTAAGTACTTGACAAAGCGCAGCGTCTTCAGCAGGCCGGCCGCGGCTGCCTCACAGACCACCTGTGGACTCTTGAGGGCCACCCGCCGCTGTGCGGCACACGGGGGGTCCCACCAAGGGGCCGCGGCCTGCGTCTCGGGAGCCCCGTGGGTTTGCTTTGCGCTTGTGGGCAAGTGGGGGAAGATGCCGCCCTGGCTCGGGTGGTCTTCCCCGCAAAAGCAGCAGCGGTACAGGAGCGCCACTGCTTGCCCGCCCGGCAGCTCCTCTCTGCCCCCCAGGCGCTGGGCGCCGTAGGAGCGGTTCCACCACGCGCCCCCCGGCCGCGCCTCGGGCGCTTCTGGCGCCACGTGCGTTTGCTTTGCGCTCGTGAGCAAGCTGTAAAGGATGCTGCCTTGGCGAGGGTGGTCTTCACCGCAAAAGCAGCAGCGGTACATAAGCGCCATGGTCCGCCCTGCAGACAGCCCCTCTCTGCCCACCGGGGGCTCCGAGCCGCAGGAGCAGCCCCAGCACGCGCCCCCGAGCCGCGCCTCGGGCGCCTCCGGGGCCGCGTGCGTCTGCTTTGCGCTCGTGAGCATGCTGTAGAGGATGCTGCCCTGCCGCGGGTGGTCCTCGCCGCAAAAGCAGCAGCGGTACAGGAGCGTCACTGCCCGCCCACCCGGCAGCCCCTCTCTGCCCATCGGGGGCTCCGAGCCGCAGGAGCAGCCCCAGCACGCGCCCCCCAGCCGCGCCTCGGGCGCCTCCGGGGCCGCGTGCGTCTGCTTCGCGCTCATGAGCATATTGTAGAGGATGCTGCCCTGCCACTGGTGGTCCTCGCCCGCCATGGCCCTCGGTGCCCGGAACCCAGCTCTGTCCGGTGGCGGCCGCCTGGGATCTATTTATACCAAGCGCGCACGCACGCGCGTCGGCCGTCTCCGCCAGGGCAAGGGCGCGGAGGGGGGCGCGGCGCTGTGCTCCGATGTGTTTGCCCTTGACCTCAGCGGCTCAAAAGGGACAGATGCTCCTTAAAGGCTGAGAATGAGGGAGGAACGGAGGCACGGGAGCTCCTGAACACTTCCTTCTTTCCTCTCATTACACCCTTTCCTGCCTCTGGAAGACAGAGCAGAGTGCAGGTAGCAGGTATTTGGGGTCACTGTTCAACTCTTTCCATTGAAACCTGGCATCTAATTTGCTCCCTTTAGTGAAAGGGCTGGGATGCCTAATAAAAGGGAGAGAATCTACTTGTGCCATCTTTGAATACTTTCATTAAGTGATTAAACTTTGTATGACTTATATTTTGCAAGTGGATAAGGAAGTCTCATTTTCAGGGAACTTGAAAAGTACAGACCACGGACCAGCGGTATCAGCATTACATGGTAACTTGCTAGAAATGCCTAATCTCAGTTCCCAGCCAGACTTTCTGACTCTGAATCTGCATTTTAATACAATCCCTAGGGGATTTGCATGCACTTTAAATTTTGAAAAGCATTGGTTTAAGGATGCTGTCAAAAGCGTTTTAATTCAATTGATATTCATGAGGACCCACTTTATGTATTTAAGAGCATAAGTGACCAGGATGTAAAAGTGGCTAATATGTGGGGATATAATAATCACAAGGGCTAAGAGGTTGCTACTGTGAAAACTTCAGGTTCTTCTAGTGGTACTACCTTGGGTAGTTGTGTAATTAACATTTCTTCTCCCACCCCTCCTAATTGAATAATGAGAAACACAGATTTCAGGAAGCCTGGCTCCTTTGATCCTCACTTGCTACACAGCTTCCTTTCTTGAGTTCTATACAGGGACTGAGATCGGTGGGTCTTTCCACATCACCACCTGCCCTCGTGTAACTAACTGTTTCATCAACCAGCGGCTTAACTTCAAAATCACAATCCTTTAGCCCTCAAATTCCTCATCTCTAAAATGGGAGATTCGTTTAGTGATTTCGTGGGTCCAGGACTGAAGGTTAATGTATACTAGCTGGTCTGGGATTATCGTTCTCCTTTTGGAGTTTCTCTGGGGTCTAAAGTTCTGAGCATAAGAGAAATACCTAGGAGACACTGATTTGCATTCAACCTGAAATTTTATTCTGTGTGTGAGAGACCCTACAACACGGAGGTTAAATCTCCATCACTGACGCTAGATTGCCTCAATTTTAATTCTGGCTTTGACACTCTGTAACTTGGTGGCCTTGGACAATATATTGGTTTCCTATTGGTGCTGTAACAAATTACCACAAATCTAGTGGCTTAAGGCAACACAAATTTATTATGTTACAGTTCTGGAGGCCAGTGGTCTGAAATCAGTTTCACTGGGCTAAAATCAAGGTGACATTCCTTCTGGAAACTCCAGGGGAGGATCTCTTTTCTTGCCTTTTCCGACATCTACAAGCTGCCTGTGTTCCTTGGCTCCTGGCCACATCACTCTTACCTCTGTTTCCATCTCCGTTCCCACTCTTTTAAAGACCCTTATAATTACACTGGGCAAAGCCACATAATCCAGAATAATCTCCCCATCTCAAAATTTGTAATTAAATTACATCTGCAAGGTCAATTACCATGTGAGATAATATATTCGCATGTTCTGAGTATTAGAATATGGCCATCATTGGGGGACATTACTTAGCTTTTCACAGGACAGTTCCTTAAGCCACCTGTGCCTCACTTTCCTTACTTGTAAAGTGTGGACAATAGTGTCTGTGAGATAATCCTCATACATGAGTTACTCCTATAAAACATTTACCTGGTACATGACAAGTGGGGGATCTATCAACCTTTATTTCCCCTACCTTTTAATATCACGTGGGATAACTTCAGGGCTAGGAGGTGATATTAGACCTATACTGCCAATATTCTATCTCTCCTAGGGAAGCCCACCCTCAGTCTCCACCCAGAAGCTGTCTCTTTTTCTTCTGCGTGTCCACATATCTTGGCCCAGACTCAAAACGCTGCATCTGGTTTACAACGATAATAGATCTTGGAAATGTTATCTCATTGTCCATGTCAGTCATCATTTGCCATTTCCCGCATTCAAGCTACTATTTGCGGTACTGTGATTGCTACTTCAGTGATCTTCCTGCTTGATAAACCCCTGCTATTGGCCTTGCTGAAAAAACCTGGCCTACCTCAGTCCCCACCTTAAGTTGCCAGAGAGAGTTATGTTTTATTATGTCATCCTATATTATTTTCTTCCTAACATTTATCAGAATCTGATATGATTGATTTCATTATTTGATGCTTGTTGATTGTCTCCCCCTACTAGTATAAAAGTCCCAAGAAGGTGAGGACTCAGTCACTCTGTGACCCAGCAACTAGAACAATGTCTGGCATACAGTAGGTGCTCAAACATATTTCTTGGCCAATTGTACCTTTAGAAAAAGAGGAGAAGGCTATAGCTTGTTTTTCAGTACAGAGGGCAAGTGTTCCCACACAACTATTGCTACACTGACCCTGGAGGGAGGAGAAATTAGCAAGCTCTGGAGGGCTGAGCTTTCTGGAGGCCTTTTTTTGATACTCAGAGTGTTACAGGCACTGTGGGAAAGTAACAAAAGGACTGAGTTAACAGTTAAAAGAGGGCTTTGAATCTGGGCTCTTCCACTCTAAAGATAAAACAAGTCACTTAACTTCAGTCTTCACACTTGTGAAATGGGGAAAATTCTATAAACCTGTGTTAACAGGTACACCGTGTTCTTAGTGATTCAAAGGTTATTATTATTTTTCTCTCAATATGGCCCTTCAGAGATGTTTGCTGACTTCTTCATTACATTAAAAATATAAAGCAACTTCAGTTTATATTCATCCACTTTTAGAGCATTTAAGCTTATGTTAGGCTTTTTGCCTATGAAACCAGAAAAAGTGCTATAAACTATTTTAATATATGTACCCTAGCCCTCTGTAATTCAAGGGTATTTCTAAAACCTTCATCTTTTCAACTATATTTTTAAAAAATCCTAGTTTAACCCATTTTTTGTTACTTTAGTCATTCAGGCCTTGCATGTATTTGATGCCTTTGACTTTGGCTTTCAGACATTGTCTCAAATTGAAGCTTCAATACACAATGCTGGGAACCATAAACTTGTAGCATATTGGTTATAATTTCTGTTCTTTCCCAGGAACAGAGTCTTCTGATTTTCTTCTTCATGTTTTTCTTGAAGTTGCAATCTTCTATTTGCAACTCTGAAGGACTTCCTAGGTTCTTTGGAGTGACTGTTTCTAAGGAGAGATTGCCTACTTGTCCTTCACAAGTATTCATCCTTAGAAATGTCAGGAGAAACCTGACTTCATCATTCTACTTTCCTTCCCCCCCCTTAAACAAATAGCTCCTGATAAACAAAATAATCGAAACACACCAGTGCAGAAATTTGCACCAAGTCAAAATTTGCACCTGCCAGCCTGCTGGTTGCTATGGGATTAGTGAAGACATAACCTTCTAAGGCAGGCACGAGCTTCTTCATTTGATTTGTTCTGTGTCCTCAGACCACTGTGACGGCTAGACAAAAGGACACTCATCAACTGCACCTGTCATGTGCTGAGTTTGTCCACAACTGCAATTTGGATATTTACACTGAGTCATTGTTCGGTGACCTTGATCAGTTGGACACCTGCTTTGTAGAATCCATTATCTGTTCCAACTTAGGGTAGGAGTAAAGCTGCTCCGCCTGCTTGAATGCAACCTTCAACTTCAAAGTAATGCACTTTTCACTAAAGGATGTAGGAGTGCAGTACAGGTGGGGATAAAGCTGGGTAAAATTGTAAAGCTGACCTTTGTGCAGCAAGCTGCTCTTGACCTAGGAAGTCATGACGATCTGAAACCTGATAGGAATTTACAATCCAGGCTTAAAAGAGCTAAAATGCCTTGGAATTCAGTTACTTCAGGTAATAGGTGACAGGGAGTAACAGTAGTGTTTTTCTTACTCTTTAAGGAAAATGTTGGGAAACTATTGTAGAAGAAGAGTGACTGATAAAATCCCAGAGATAGCCTCCTTATTTTCTTTTCTAAGACCCAGCATGTTTAAAGCTCTGTCTGTGGAAGAATTAATAGGCTTTAGGTGCTGACTCATGAAACCCCTAAAGAAGATCAAGTCATCATTAGTTATTTCCTCCAGATGAGCTACAAAGAAGCTAATCTGCTGCCTTAGGGGGTCACCTAGCTGCTGAGGTGGAATGATGACCCTTACACTCAAAATAATTATGGAACGTTCTAAAAGCAACATTCCAAATCAAATGACCATTCCATTTAAGGAAAAAATGTTCACCGAATCAATTAATTTTACTGCATCTACCGATTTTGCATTCATCTGAATACCAGATGTTGATCAAATTAGCTAATTAAGTCAGTTGATTGGCAGGTTTAAAAATGATTACCTCTTTGGTTGACAGGCTATTAAATTGACAGGACTGATCAGTTTGTGAATCATTGCTCCACTGGTCCGTCCTCATAGCCCTATCCCCTGATGGTGATGGTAATTCTATTACAGGTTCCTGTCTCTATCAGGGTCTGGAACTGTTGTAATATCTCCCCCCCTCCCAAGGCAATTGCTTTCTTTTTCCCTCTTTCCTGACTTCTCTTAGCAAGTTCCTTCCCACAACCAGTGTACTTAGAGGGCCTTGTACAGTGCCTGGCATATTAAAAGTACTCAGCAAACACCTGCTAAATGAAACAGTGAATGAAAAGTTTCCTCCACAACTGCAGATCTCTTAACTTCACCAGGTTGCCCAATCTGCTTTCCTTTGCTGTGATTGTGTGGATTTTAACAGTCTTGCAGTCCTAGGGGAAAGACCCTAGGTCTCTTCTGCTGAATACCAGCTCTCTCTTTTAACCATTCTGATTACTAGTTTGATCATCTCAAAAACGAGAGTCAATATATAATCTGTGTTTACTTTACATAGTTGTGGAAGGTAGGAAATGACTAACAATACCTCAAAAATGTGAGTTATTACAGTTAGATTGCAATTTCTTTAGGTTAGAAACTTCAGATTGTGCAATTATTGCTCACTGATATCACAATAAGTGATATATTGCCCAACTAAATCAAATTTGTGTGAGAAAGTTCTCTATACATGTACATATTAAATACATTTGAAATAAGGGATCCCGCCATTGATAATAAGTCATTCAAGTTTGCAGTTAAATGCATTTATCATTCATAGTGCCATAAACCTAACTGCTTTGTCTGAGGTTATAATGAAAAAACATACGAAGAACAAAGTATCTGTGAATGGATGTAGGTGAATTTCTTTGCAGCAGAATCAAATCCTGGTCACAAAGAAAATCAGAACTTTTATTTCCAAACTGATGTTTTTGCCATAACAGTTGTGGCGGAGTTACTAAAAAGAAGCTGCCGTAATAGCTTGAGTTCTCTGAAGCAGGCACCAGAGAGAGACCGTGTGTGTCTTGGGGACGTGATTTACTGGGGAGGGTGCAGGAAAAGTGAAACTAGGAACAACAGAAGACCAATGTCAAGGTAAAGTTACTGCTATGAGCAACAGAAGTGACTATCTTGGGGCCTCCCAAAATTGCCCACCCAAAGGAGGAGGCAGCATCATTATCCATTAGTTTCTAGCTCCCTGAGGTTCAATGTTGCCACCAAGTTTCTGCCAGTGTCTGTGGTGTTCCAAAGCACAGTTAGCATGAGAAAAACCACAGCCTGCATGGAACTAACTAACTGTCCACCCACCCATGCTTGGATTTGGATCAGAGGTATGGATGAAAACATACAAGACAGGGAATCAGAGTTACCTGTGAAAGAAGTGCACGGCCTGTCATCTTTAACTCGCGGCCCTGCGGACAATGCCAGCCAATACGGGAACTGGCAGAGGTGAAGCATCTATCTCAGCGCTCTTCTGCTGAGCTTGTTCATCTTTGAAAACCATATTACCATTTTGTCCAAGATCTTCCATTCTTTAGGTAGGTAAGTCTTGAGTGGGAAATCCGGCAAGAACATTTACTCATCGTTGAATAATAGTTTGTCTTGACTGAGCCTTTAGTCAGTGTCATTACCAGCCATTCTCTTATAGACAGACTGGGGGGAAAAACCCACTATTTATCAGTAAAACAACAAAATTTTACCAGATAGGGACAACTTTTTTGCAAAAGTAGAGGTTGTAGCATTTTGCATATATGTATATCTATCTATCTAAAATCTTTTGGATATTTCTAAATACTTTGACACTAGCCACAGGCTCTTAAGGTTTTTCAGTCTGTTCGAAGAAGTTTGAGCAAAACCAGAACCCTCTTACAGGCCTCCTCTTGAGGCTCGAGGCCTGGCTGGACATGACTATTCAAAACTACATTGTGGGGCATATTTCTTGAAGCTTTCTGATCTCTTATTCGAGGTGAGTTATCCTTGAATCATATCCTGCCCCCTCCTCCAATTTAACACGTGGCCATTGCTGTCATCATTACACCCTGGCTCCAGCCACCATCTTGTCTGAGCTCAACTCTTGGAATTACCCTCCTCACCGGTTTCCCGCTTCCATCATCCTTTGCCTACAGCTAGTTGTCCGAGAGGCCCTCCCACCTGACTTCTCAGTCTAAGATAGCAGCCCTGCCACTCCTTACCCTTGTGACCTGCTTTACTTTTCTTCTTGGCCCTTATCATTAAACATATATATTATTTGGATCATTTGTTTACTGTTTGTCCCTCCTGTGAGAATATGCATTCTTTAGAGTAGAGACTGAGGCATTCACTGTTCTGTCCGGACACCAGGAGCAGATCCTGGGACATGGCAAGGGATGAATAATGTGGACTGGTCATTCTCCACATTTCCCGGACCTGACTGCCTGTCTGGAATTTCTTTTTATTCTCTTGTTGACTGAGCAAGCTACTACATGAGCAGTTCCTTAATCCTGACCTGTCCAGCAGCCTGGTCCTTTTCTCTGCCAGGCGGAAAATGACAACCTTCTCTGTAGCTTTCTCATGTGTTTTCTGGGTCATGTTTTCCTCTGCCCTGGTCTATCTCTTGTAACTATATCTTCCTCCCGTCTTCAAAAAATCTATCTGAATCTCTGTTCCATAGATTGTTTTCTTCTCAAAGCTTTAATGGAGCTATCTCATCTGTGCCATTTATGTTGTCATTTCAATAGGATTCTATGAAAAGAGATAAATGTTATGTGTTCCACCTAATGTTTAGCCACAGGCTTTTGATTAACAGTTTATTAGGCATGAAACTGTTAGGACTGTGTGTACTCGTGTGTGTTCCTTAGAAGTTATTTCGTGCGGGACTTAGCCAAAAATGGTCTGGGGCGCACAGGCTCGGGATGGTGGAATTTGGTTTCTAGGCTGGTAAAAGGAGACTGTCCAATGCCACTCCTGTGACTCCTGTCCAGCTGGAATCTAATGGATAGAAGTAAAAAGTGCCATTAGGGACCAGACCCTAAACGTTCATTCAATAACCATTCAGCAGCATTTGAACTGGACATTGCAGATATAAGAAAGGACACATACACATAAGAAATTAAGCTTTCGTAACAATTCTGCTAACGTATACCAAAACTGGAAGTACTGTAATGTAATAATAGAATTTGATATTTCTGTTGTATCTGGAACTGTATGTGGTGTGAGAGAGGTGACATTTGTGTTACTGGTATCTTTTAATTTTCCAGGTGAACTTAAAGCTCATTATAACCTCCTTTTCAGACAGAAAAGACCATCCTAAATGGCCTCTAAATATTAAGCCTTTCTGCAGCCATTCTAAATGGATTTACCTTGTTTGGCATATATTAAATGTTAATTTAGCATTATTAATGATAATTACACATTGATTTGTTTGGTATCTTTTTAACGTTCTTTGATGAAGGATCAACACAACTTAGCCTTTCACGTATGAGGACCATGGAGCCCTGTAAAAAGGGTCAATTGTATTATGTAGTGTTTCGATATGTTCACCTTTTGATTAACACTGCATCCATTACTTGGAAGGGAGAAGGGACGGCTGAACAGTGGACACATGCTTAGTCAGAATTCCCAAAGTAGCCCTGGCAGCAAGGGGGAAGAAGAAAATTGTTCCTTGAGGATCATAATAATGTTTTATTTAAAATACCCTCAAAAAGGGATGCTTGAGCGGTTCAGTCGGTTAAGTGTCTGCCTTTGGCTCAGATCCTGATCCCAGGGTCCTGGGATCAAGTCCTGTATCAGGCTCCTTGCTCAGCTGGGAGCCTGCTTCTCCTTCTGCCTGTTGCTCCCCTTGCTTGTGCGCATGTGCTCTTTCTCTCTCTCTCTCACAAATAAATAAAATCTTAAAAAAATATATCCTCAAATGGGGGCACCTGGGTGGCTCAGTCGTTAAGCATCTGCCTTCAGCTCAGGTCATGATCCCAGCGTCCTGGGCTCGAGGTCCACCTTGGGGTCCCTGCTCCACAGGGAGTCTGCTTCTCCCTCCCTCTGCCCCTTCCTTGGCTTGGGCACACACACACTCTCTCTCTCAAATAAATAAATAAAAATCTTTAAAAAGGTTTTATAACCATTTTATAAAACCAAATGGTTTTATAACAGGGATATTAATGGTTCAGTAAGTCCTGGTTACACCATGTACGGTTCTCAGACCAGCACCGTCAGTGTCATCTGGGAGCTTGTCAGGAATGCAGAATTTCAGGCCTTGCCCCCGACTTGCTGAAACAGAATCTGCATTTGAGCAAGATCCCCAGACAATTTGCACATTAAACCTTGAAAATCACTCCATAAATCGCTGCTTCTCAAGTTTGGCTGCTCTTTGGTATAAAACTTGGGAGTTTGAAAAATTACTGACAGGATTCCACCCCCCAGAGATTCTGATTTAATTTGTGTGGGCTGTGACCTAGGCATAGAGTATGAAAAACTCGCCAGGGTTTTCTAATGAACAGCTAAGTTTGAGAATCATTGCTCTTAAAAATAAAACCCAGCATGATATTCATTATGCAAAAATAACAGTAATAATAATAAGTAGTAAGAGGAGTAATATTTTGAGATAATAAAGGCTTCAGAAAGCACAGATGAAGGAAAACATGGAAACTAATTATTTAAAATATTTTGTCCCATTTTCACATGAATGGTGATGAGTTTATCAGGTGAGCAGAATGATGAGGGGTTAGGAAAGAAGTGGTAGGACTTGAAACATGGGATGAGGCATCATAGGCTAGACCTTAGAAAGCACCAGAATACAGGGTCTTCAATAGCAAAGGTTCAGTACATAAATGAGTGTGGTCAGCACCAAATTTACTTTTGCAAAACTGAGACCCCAGGAAATTACAAGTGGTTTCCCTGCCCTATGGACGGTACTCATACATGCAGTGGACATCTAAGGAATTCACAGGACAAAAGGGGAAAAGTCAGGTCTTAGCACTGCCTTAGTTCTGATCCTCACATACTCTTGATTGTTCTACAGCACTGAGCTCCTAACTGGTCTCTCTGCCTCTCATCATCCCACTACCCCATTCATCTTCCAAATGCTTCCAGAGTGATCTTTCTAAAGTATGATTCTGACCCCATCAACACTTTGCTTTAACAGTACTCCAAACACAGTGCACTGCATGAAAGCTCACCTCCTTACCAAATTGGGAGGGAACTAAGATTTATTGAGCATTAGATGCTTCTTTTGTTCTTCACAGCAAATATGTGAGGTAAGTGTTATCAAACCCATTGTACAGATGAAGAAACTAATACTCTTTTTCAAGGGGAGAATATTTAATGGCAGAGACAAAATCAGAATCCTGATCTGCCTGTATCTTTGCTACCGCCCTAGCATGGTGTATAAGACCTTCATAATCGAACAAGTTTTCTGGATTCTTCGCTCAATTCTCCCCCAATATTACACAGACATTATACATCCCCAACCACATCATGCTTCTTGCTGTTCCTTTAACATTTAATCTTCTTTCACACCTCCATACTTTTGAACATTGTATTTGTTTCTAGAATGTACTCCTTTAAAAAAGGGAACTCTTACAGAGCCTTCCAAATTCAAGTTCACCAACAGTTCCTGCATGAAACATTCCCAGAACTTCTCATATAGGGTTTGCCTCTCCATCTTCAGTGTAATCATAGTATCTTCCACATGTTTTATTAGTTTTTTTACAAAATCTATCGTTTTGTAATTATTCTGATGTACTTATTTCTCTAATACAAAATGATGTTCTTGAGGATGCAAATCATGTCTTACTTTTATAAGCAGCATCTCCTTGATCTTGGGATCTCTATCAGTCAATTCGGGCTAAGTTATACTGTATAACAATTAACCCCCCAAAACTCAATGGCCTACAAACTGCAAAGGTGTGTTTCTTGCTTGCGGTATCATGGGTAGGTTGTGGCTCTTTCTCATGCTATCTTCATTCCAAGACCTGGGCTGACAGAGCAAACTCCATCTGGAACATGTCTGGTTTTGTGACCGAAGGAAAAGAGATAGGGTGATCCGTGAGATTATAAATAAATTTTCTGCTTAGAACTGACACATCACTTCTACCTATATTTCATTGGCCTAAGCAAGTCATATGGCTACTTCTAATTTCAGCAGTGCTGTGATAGATCATTTTAACCCACTGAGCCACCCAGGTGCACCTTGTTATAGATAATTTTACTGCAGGAATGAGTAGTACATGAGCACTACTGATGTCAGTGAGACGGGTATATAAGCCCCTCTCCAGTGAGAAGAGGCTGTGAACCATACCATCTACACAGGGCCATACACCTCGAGAACTCTTCCCATTCCTAACAGTGAAGTTGCATTTTACACAAACTTGTTGTGTGGTCACTTTAAATACTAAGCTGTCAAAATATTAATAAACTATTACATTAAGCATAAAATTGAAAATAACTCAGATTTCTTTCATTGCAATACTCACCCCTAAATCCTAATTTCAAAACCAGAGGGCCAAGTGAATCGAGAAGTCTGCTGTGTTGCCAAGTGGTAACACTGTTTTAGGCGTGCATGGAGACACCATCATCCTTTGTGAGGGCTAGTCTTTATTACAGGACATATCAGGGAACACATTTCTTATATACAATTTCACCTATTACAGGCAAGCCATCCATATTTCAACCCCATTCACGACTCTTGCACTATTAAACAGGCAATTCCCACTTTGATCCCTGACATGACCACTAACCACTTCCCCACAGACTTCAAAGAAAGTCAGATTGCTTCTCCTCCTCATGCATGTAAGGAATGTAAACATAATGTTAAGATCCAGAGTCTGTTTTATAGATTAGATGGCAACAACATCAGATTTTATAATCAGGATCTGTACCATTCTCCTGGTTAATGCAAAAGAACATTTAAATCCTGGTTCTCTTTTCCATTATCCAGGCAATTAACAAACCAGTGACGTGTGCTCAGAAACTTTTTCTTTCTTTGTCAATATTGACCAAGTAAAAACTTGATCTGAGGAGGTTAAACTCTGCCTAACAACTAGTACCAAAAAAGGGAGGATTTTTTTTCCTATCAAATATAGACCTTTTATATTTAACACACCAGTATCATGGAGACATTCATCACAAAGTCTATTACTATAGTTAGTATGTGGCAATACAGGTGTGTTTAGTTAAGATGTAATCTTCTCTCACTCCCGCTCGAAGGGTTCCGTGCACACCCACACATGGCACGTTGCTCCTACAAATAGTGTGATGTGCTTTCGAAACAAGCACTGAGGACATACAATTTTCCATAGCAGTCATTCTGAGGATAAATTAGAAAAAGGTGTTTCACCCAAATACGAGCCATTGACTCAAATAAGATCATTAAAATGTTTTATACCTAAATATTGAAATATTTACTGAAGTCTCTGAGACACTATGCATTTACAGATGTCTGAAAAGTTCAGACTCTGTTAATGAGTGTATTTGTCGATGTGCTCTGCATATTTGCCTTTTTTGCATTTGTGAACAGTGACATTCTTCATTCAACAGATTTTTATGGAGCACCTATTATGTTCCAGGTACTGTGCTAATAAGCACTTTCTGTGGATTCTTTCATTGAGTGTAAGAATCTCAGGAAATTCTTTTAAAAGTGTTTTCTTACAGAAGTATAGTTGAAATACTCTTGTATTAGTTTCAGGTGCAGACATAGTGCTTCCACAGTTCTGTACATTACGCAGTGCTCCTTGCAGTAAGTGTAGTCCTCATGTTACCATACAGTGTTATTACATTATCACTGACTGTATTCCCTATGCTGTCTTGTTCGTCTTTGGGATTTATTTATTCTATAACTAGAAGTGTGTACTTCTTAATCCTTCACCTATTTTGCCTACTTCCCCTCCCCCTTGGCCACCCCCAGTTTGTTCTCTGTATTTATCAGTCTGTTTCTGTTAGTTTGTTCATTTGTTTTGTATGTTTAGATTCCATATATAAGTGAAATCATATGGTATTTGTCTTTCTTGGTCTGACTTATTTCACTTAGTGAATATCCTCTAGGTTCATCTATGTTTTCACAAATGACAAGATCTCATTCTTTTTTATGGCTGAGTAATATTCCATTGTATATATGTACCACATTTTCTTTATCCATTCATCACACAGTAGATACTTGGGCCATAATTTGGCTATTGTAGATAATACTACTATAAACAGCAGGGCACATGTATCTCTCTGAATTAGTATTTTTGTGTTCTTTGGGTAAATATTTAGTAGCACAGTTGCTCGATCATAGTGTAGTTCTATTTTTGACCTTTTGAGGAACCTCCAAATTGTTCTCCAGAGTGGCTGCATCAGTTTGCATTCTCACCAACAGTCAAGAGGGTTCCCCTTTCTCCACATCCTCGCCATCACCTGTTGTTTCTCGTGTTGTTGATTTTAGCCATTATGACAGGTGTGAGTGATGTCTCATTGTAGTTTTGATTTGTATTTCCCTGATGATGAGTGATGTTGAGCATATATTCATGTGTCTGTTGGCCATCTGGATGTCTTTGGAAAGATGTCTATTCATGTCTTCTGCCCATTTTTTAATTGGATGATTGGGGTTTTAGGTGTTGAGTTTGATAAGTTTTTTATAGATTTTGGATACTAACCCTTTATCAGATTTGTCATTTGCAAATATCTTTTCGCATTCCACAGACCACCTTTTAGTTTTGGTGATTGTTCAAATGCTATATTTAAACGTAAGACACTATTTGGCTGCTTTCTTAAGTACACATTTTCACTGAAGTTAATGAGAATTTTAAATTGTGTCAAACAATATTGTGATAATAGAGTACTCCAATAGACAGAAATCCACTTTACACAGACTGGATTTATTGCCTTTCAAAATGTGCGTGATACTACTGCCAGCAAATAGAAACCCTCAAGCATCGTGATATTGGCATCAAGATAAAGCACAGAAAGAATCACACACACATCCCCAAAATCACATGCCTATAGAATGTGTTCTCAGTCTGATTGATAAAAAAGTGGAAAACATGGCCCATTCTATAATTCTGGTCTACCAGATTGTTCCAGTATATTCACTATAAACTTGTCTTTCATGTCTGCAAATGTAGGAAAAGGGGGAATGAGGGTTATTTTTAAATAAATACAAGCATTGACACTTACAAATTAGATAGAGAAAATGTACATTATGGGCACCTGGGTGGCTCAGTTGGTTAAGTGTCCGACTCTTGATTTTGGCTTCGGGTCATGATCTCAGGGTCATTATATCATGCCCTGAGTCGGGCTCCATGCTGAGCATGGAGCCTGTTTAAGATTGTCTCTCTTTCCCTCTGCACCCCCCCCCCCCACTTGCACTCTCTCTCTTTCTCTCTCTCTCAAAAAAAAGATGTCCACTAACTCAACATCTCCATTAACGGTGGTGGTATTATCAACTTGTTGTCCATTTGTTATCTCTCATACCCTGTCCAGCTACATTTGTTTCTTTTTAGTTCCTTGACCATGCCAAGATATTTCCCACCTAAGGGCTTTGGTTCACCTGTTCCTTCCACCTGAAAGGCTCTCCCTTCATGGTAGATCCCATGTACCCCTCAGGGCCTGACTTAAACATCACTTTCAAAAGAAAATATTCCCTTTGGAAATGCATCTATTCAGGTCCTGTGCCCATTTTTTACTTGAATTATTTACTTTTTTGGTGTTGAATTGTGTAAGTTTTTAATATGTTTTGGATATTAACCCCTTATCGGATATATCACTTGCAAATATTCTCTCCTATTCAGTAGGTTGCCTTTTTGTTTTGTTGATGTTTGTTTATTGTTGTTTTGTTGAAAAGCTTTGCTGTGCTTTTCAAAAGTCTTTATTTTGGCGTAGTCTCAATAGTCTCAACTTTTGCTTTTGTTTCCCTTGCCTCAGGAGACATATCCATTAATACATTGCTAATTCTGATGTCCAAGAGATTACTGCTAGTGTTTTCTTTTAGGAGTTTTATGGCTCCATTTCTCACATGTACACATAAATTTGTGTATGATGTAAGAAAGTGGTCCAGTTTCATACTTTTTCATGGAGCTGTCCAATTTTCCCAACACAATTTGTTGAAGAGACTGTCTTTTCCCCATTGTATATTCTTGCCTCCTCTGTTGTAGATTATTTGACCACATGAGCATGGGTTTATTTCTGGGCTTTCTATCCTGTTCCACTGATTTATAGGTCTTTTTTTGTGCCAGTGCTATGCTATTTTGATTACTATAGCTTTGTATCGTGCAGATGGCCAACAAACACTTGAAAAGATGCTCAACGTCACTCCTCATCTGGGAAATGCAAATCAAAACCACAATGAGATATCACTTCGCACCTGTCAGAATGGCTAGTATCAAAAAGTCAAGAAATAGAAGTGTTGGCAAGGTTGTGGAAAGAAAGTAACCCTCCGCACTGATGGTGGGAATGTAAATTGGTACAGGCACTAAGGAAAAGAGTATGGAGGTTCCTCAAAAAATTAAAACTAGAAATGCCATATGATCCAGTAATTCCACTACTGGGTATTTACTCAAAGAAAACAAAAACACTAATATGCACCCCTATGTTTATTGTAGTATTAGGTACACTAGCCAAGATGTGGAAGCAATCTATGTGTCCATTTCACTCATGATATCACTCGTATATAGAATTTAAGAAATAAAACAAATAAGCAAAGGGGGAGAAAAGAGAGAGCAGCAAACCAAGAAACAGACTCAACTCTAGAGAACAAACTGAGGGTTGCCAGAGGGGAGGTGGGTAGGGGATGGGTGAAATAGGTGATGGGGATTGAGGAGGACACTTGTGATGAGCACCGGGTATTGTAGGCAAGTGTTGAATCCCTATATTGTACACCTGAAACTAATATTACACAGTATTACACTGTACATTAATTAACTAGAACTTAAATAAAAAATACAGCATTTGATATTTTCTGCTTCTTCTCTTGGTAATTACTAAATATCTATCAGGATCTTGCCTCATGTTATTTTCTTGGGTATATCTTCTCTGAAAAATGAATTTTCTTTCACCTTCAGATTTTTATTGAAAACTTTTGGAATCTTCAAGTCATTTCAATGTCTCTGCCATGTCTTTTATTAAAAAGCCCTGATTGGATAAGGTTAGGTTTGTCTGTTTGTGGCACTCAGTCATTAAATCCAAAATGTCCCCATACATTGCTATTACAATACCACTGACTATATTCCTTATGCTGTACCTTTTATTCCTGTGATTTATTTATTCCATGACTGGAAGCCTGCATCTCCAGATTGTTTTGGCTGTTTGTGGCTTCTTGTAATTCCATATTCCATCAGGAATGTGGGACCATGTACTATTTCCACAAGTCTATAGCTAATCCCATGGAGTGGGGTATGTTCTGGCTTTTAAGAAACGATTTTGTCATCCCAGCCGCACAGAATTGGTCAGGGTGATAGTTGAGTCACACGGTTGTCATGGAGTCTATCCTACTGTTCAGCTCTTCAAATAATCATATGTACATGGGGTCCTATTATAACCTCCACAGAGTAATGAAGACAAGCATGCAGAATGTCTGCACATGAACTATTGTGGCAATTTCTCTGAAGTTAACTTGAAGGTGTCTAGCTTCAGCAAACAACAGGCATTCAGCAATTGATCAGAACTCGAATTTAACATTCACAAAGGTGTGTTATTGAAACATAATTTTTCACCCTCATTTTCAAAGATAGCCAAATCAAGACTAATTCATTTGAAAAACAAATCCAACTGTAACAAAGTTGGCCTTTTTGTTTACATAAGCTCAGCAAGGGTAGTGATTGACCATACAGATTCTTTAAAACATGCTCTGCTGGAACTTTCATAAGGAATCTCTAGATTGAACCTTTAATAGCCTCCCGAGGCCAGAAGACAAACCAAATACTTGCTACCAGACTTGCCTGCAATACCTGTAGATTTGAGTGAGTTCCTCTTTTTGAGGTCCCCAAAATATCTTGAGGTTTCCAGCACCTGCTAGGAGGTGACATTCTTCACTCACCTGGTAAGGCTGTTGGGAACTCTGTAAGTGAGGTAACAGGCCAGCATTTCCAAAGAGCTATATTAGCTTCATAAAGTCAACCTTAATTCCTTTAAGCTATGTTGTCATAGCTGAGTCTATGCATATCTCTCTCAAATATGACATTCCAGTCAAAGCCTGGGTAATATAACCAATGTTTCCAATGATGTACTATTACAAGGAGAACAGATTCTTATTGAACTTATGAATGCAACTGTAATAAAGAAAGAATGCCCACTTGAAAGTTCTGGACACTGGAGGCTTCAGATAGAAAAATTAAATGTTTCAGTTTGTTCCCAAAGGAGTATTTTATCATACTTCTGTAAGTCATAGATATCTTAAGAGAAAACTTACTTAATTTGAAAGAGCACACATTAGAGAACCAGCAGTATTTCAAAAAAAGAGTCATAAAAATTATAATCCTCTTTCTCAATTCATTTAGTCCCATGTTATTCTGGTTCTGTTCGAATGCAGCTTTCCCATTAGTGCTGGAAATTTCTATTTAACTTGGTTTTACTGTCTTAAAGATATCAGAAACCTGTATTTGTCAAAAGTCCTTCTCAGGAATCTCCTTGACGATGAAACTCATTTTGCAAGAGGATAAGAACAATACTATAGATGACAAAAGACTCAAAAATAGACATGGTTGAAGATCTGATGAGAGTTCATTATAATGAAGTTGACAAGGAAATCCAGTTATTTTTGTAACACACACCATTTCAATAATCAGAATATCAAGTGACGACCTTACACCAAGACATATTAAATCTTTAGGAATTTTATGTATTTTCTAGAACAGTTATAGCATTTTCTTATATAACACAACCTAGGCTTATTATCATTATCTTATTATTGACATACCAAATAAATAAGCCTGATTAGTCAAAAGGTATTCATTCAGAATTTATATCTTGGGAATTTTGTTTAAAAATCTGAGAAGGTTTTGGGGTGGCTGGGTGGTTCAGTCAGTTGAGCATCTGACTCTTGATTTCAGCTCAGATCATGATCTCAGGGTCATGGGGTCAGGCCCCAAGTCAGGCTCCGTGCTCAGTGGAATGGGGAGTCTCTGGAGATTCTCTCCTTCTGCCTCAGCCCCTCCCCCACGAGTGTGCAAGCTCGCTCACTCTCTTTCTCTCTCTCTCTCTCTCAAATAAATAAATCTTTTTTTAATTATTTTTTTATTAACACATAATGTATTATTTGCCCCAGGGTACATGTCTGTGAATCATCAGGCTTACACATTTCACAGCACTTACCATAGCACCTACCCTCCCCAATGTCCATAACCCAGCCACCCTATCCCTACCTGCCCCTACCCCCCAGCCACCCTCAGTTTGTTTTGTGAGTTTAGGAGTCTCTTATGGTTTGTCTCCTTCCTGATCTCATCTTGTTTCATTTCCCTCCCCCACACCCCACAACCCCCCGGCCTGCCTCTCAAATTCTTCATATCAGAGAGATCATATGATAATTGTCTTTCTCTGACTGACTTATCAAATAAATAAATCTTTTTAAAAAATCTCAGAAGGTTTTAAAGCACATGCCTAAATGGGACTACAGATCATTACACAAGTCAATATTTATAAATGACCAAGGTAGCAGTAAGGGATTCTACAGGAAGTTATATAGTTGTTAGCAAAATTTAGCTCCATTAATACTGAGAAGTTTTAACTTTAAGTAATCAAGATAAAGACAAAACATAGAAGCTTTGGTTTTCTGGGTGGATAAAGAAAAGGAAAAAAAAAACTTCGTTTACACTTTTCTTATCAAGAGCAGACCAATAATCCAAGAAAACTTTGTCTTTCTAACAGAGAAGAAAGCAGAATTTTAATCTTATATTTCAGCGTGCCTGGCTGACTCGGTTGGTAGTTTGCGACTATTTATTTATTTTAAGATTTATTTATTTATTTATTTGGGAGAGAGAGAGCAGGAAAGCATGAATGGGGTGGGGTGGGGGGCAAAGAGAGAGGGAGAAGCAGACTCCCTGCTGAGCAGGGAACTGGACAGACACCGGGTGGGGGGGGGCTCCATCCCCGGATCGTGACCTGAGCCAAAGGCAGATGCCCAACTGACTGAGTCATTCAGGCGCCCCTGCTTGTGACTCTTGATCTCAGAGTTGTGAGTTTGAGCCCCACGCTGGGTATAGAGATTACTCAGAAATAAAATGTTTAAAAAATCCATTCATTTCAAACTTAGTCCTGACCACACATAAGATTCTTTTCCAAAGATTCCCCTTCATTAAGCCTACAACTTTCTTTTTCTTTCAGATTTTGTCCTAAGCCTCCTCTCTGTAAATAACCAGTCTCTTTTTAGGACAAAATTACTTCTTTTTCCCCCTCAACAAAATGTATTCCCATTTTTAATACCTTTCTCATATATCTCCTACTTTCCTACATATAGAGTTGCTTTCCTTATTTCCATCAGTCTTAATTATATTTAGCCAAATTTTAACTCTTAGAAGCCTTAGGCTCCAGTGAAAAGTAGTAACTGTATGTTACACCTGAATTCTTTTTGGATTGACAAATTTATGAATACTTTTAATAATTTCTAGAAACATACACTTTTCCATAGTATAGTCTTTTAATAAAGCATAAAACATTTACCAACAGACCCAAGTAAGAAAAAAACTTCAGTTTCTCTGCAGTAAGAAGCCAGAAGCACAAACCTATGTTCAGTAATCAGTGCTTTAGTATTTTATCTTATTTGGAAAAGATTTAGATACCCAATGAATTCAATACAATTTATCGTTTAACTTAGCAACACTTCAAAGTTTCAGATTACCAAAGATTTTTGAAAGCTATTTAAAAACCTTTTTATTTATTCAACCTACTTGTTCTTTACAATTACACATGAAAACTTCATGAGACAGACAAAATTCACCATTATTTTATGTCATCCTTTTGTCAACAAACTGTACCAGAAATAACATGAACTTCTTTAACCCTTAGTAAACCTTGGTAGAATAAAAGTATTATATGTAATGCTGATAACCCTAGCGACATGTCTATCTTTATTAAACTAACAAATTAGCTTTAATACAAAATATGCTGCACCTATGTCCACTAAAACTCAATTTGTTCCCCACTGTCAGTTTTTACCTGGGATGGGTGGTTTAAGCCCAAGGGGGTCCCTGGTCCCTTTCATGTTGATTTGGAAGGTGTTCCAGCTTGAACCTCATAAAGAGGTGGCCCAACAGCTTGGGGTGCCCTTGCCCTTTGCTCCTTGACAGTGAGGGAAGGAGAAGCAGGAGCCAATGGCATTGGAGGCACTGGGGACGGTCTAGGAGCCAGTTATGCCAGTTGTGCCCGTGGTGGTGCAGGAACAGCAGGAGGAGGAGGTGGAGGCACAGGCTCAAAGATGCCACCAGAAAGGCCAGAGGCAGATTAGACTCAAGTTCAGTTTTTTTTTTTCCTCCTGTCTCTCCCTCCTACCAAACAGGTGGTTTTTGTTTTTTGGGGTTTTTTTTGTTTTTGTTTTTGTTTTTTTAAAGATTTTATTTATTTATTTGACAGAGAGAGAGATCACAAGTAGGCAGAGAGGCAGGCAGAGAGAGAGGGGGAAGCAGGCTCCCTGCTGAGCAGAGAGCCTGATGTGGGGCTTGATCCCAGGACCCTGAGATCATGACCTGAGCCGAAGGCAGAGGCTTAACCCACTGAGCCACCCAGGCGCCCCTGTTTTTTTGTTTTTTCTGATTGCTTTTCTGTCCTCTGGACCATTTATTTAAAATGTGTCCTAATGGACTTTCTTTGAGAACAGGAGTATTCCGCATCTTCCTGGGCAAAAGTTCAGAAAGGACACAGAAGAAACAAAACCATGACTAATTGGAGCCCAGAGGACCTCTAGTAGCATTGGTTCTTCCCCCAAAGTGGGAGGGCTTCACCAACTGAACCAAATAGCTTCTTAGTTTCTGCCTCCCCCCAAAAGCTGGAGTTACAGTGACTAAACCAAACAGTTCCTACGCAAGCTGAGAGAGCCAAACCCAAACTCCTTATTTGGAGGCAACCACATGGGAGGAAGGAATCCAAGAAAGCCATTCCATGGCCATCTTTCCTCTGAGCTTAACATGCATGACAAGGCGGTGTTACAATAAAAATCATCTTTTTCGGGGCACCTGGGTTGCTCAGACAGTTGAGCATCTGCCTTCAGCTCAGGTCATGATCCCAGGGTCCTGGGATCGAGCCCCACGTCGGGCACCTGGCTGAGTGGGGAGCCCGTTTCTCCCTCTCCCACTTCCCCTGCTTGTGTTCCCTCTCTCTCTCCCTCTTTGTCAAATAAATTAAAAAATCTTTGAAAAAAAGTCATCTTTTTCTTAGTCACAGGTCCCTGGTGATATTCCTTCAGTTTATTCAAAATTTGGTCTAGGGCTATTTGGCATGATAGAGATAGAACTTCCCATTATACACAAATTTAACATAACACAGCATAACCCCCCTACACACACCAAAACAAATCTGTTCCAAATTCCAAATAAATTGACCATTTATTCAAGTCCCTTTTAGTTTCTTCCAAAGTCACACCTTTCTAACAGGAAAAGCATGGAGGACAAGAAAACAAGAACCACAAATGAGGAACTTGCCTCTGCGTGCACTCCCATCAACTCAATGGGTCCTGAAGCTTGTCAGCTTCCCCAAATGCTCCTTTCCTTTCCACTCAGAGCAAAAAGCGAAATTTGCAGCTAGCATTGCTTTGGAATCAGCAGGGAGTTTTCCCCCTGAGACCAAAATAGTCTCGGCAGCTGCAGGGACAGATGCGTGGATTCCCTCTCCCAGACCACCTGGCCCCCAGCAGCTAACCTCCCGCAGCCAGGGGACTTCCTAGCCCCGGAAATGAACCAGGAAACTCTGGTGCGCTGTCATGGCTGCTCCTTGGGATTCCCAAGGGAACTGGATGCCACAGGGGCCTTGGCTCCTGGCTGGCTGGCCAGAATATGTTACCAAAACCCCAGTTCAGCTGCCCGTTGCTCCAAAGGCCAATACTCAAGAGCCGAGTTTTGATTGGGAAGGAATATGAATTTTATTCAGGCGGCTGGCCACCTGGGGAGAAGGTGAACTCTTGTCCCAAAGCCAACTCCAAGGTTTCTGCCTGGCCCAGTGGTTTTTTTTTGAAGAGTTGAGGGTAGTTAATCAGTAAAGGAAGTACAGTGGTCTCTATCATTTCTTGATTATGTGCAGATTCGATGGTGCCAGCTACAGATGTTTATCTCAGTGCTCAGAGGTTGTGTAAGGGGGTCTGGTTCCTTAGTGCCTGGGGGTTATGCAAGAGTACTCTGTTTTTTTTCTAGGAAAGAATGCAGGCTCTATAGATATACAAAGAAAGGTTACTTAATCACTCGGGCTAAGGGTGCTGGCTAAAGCTTAAAGACTCCTTGGTTGGCCAGAGGGGCCCAGGCAGCTTCAGTCTGTCTAGCTGTTCTGTTCTTTACTGTTAAAAAAATGGAGTAAGAGACTTTTAACTCTAGGAAACAAACCGAGGGTTGATGGAGGGGAGATGGGTGGGAGATGGGGTAACTGGGTGATGGACATTAAGGAGGGCACTTGATGGAATGAGTACTAGGTGTTAAATGCAACCGATGAATCAGTAAACTCTACCTCTGAAACTAATAATGCACTATATGTTAATTGAATTTAAATTAAAAAGTAAGTAAAAACACAAGAGTGCAAAAAAAAAAAAAGTGGACTATTGACATCTCTAGCTATTATTGCTGAACTGTTTCTCCCTTCAATTCTGTCGGTTTTTTGCCTCATATATATTGGAGCTCTGTTGTTGAATGTATCTATGTTTATAATTGCTATGTTTTCTTGATGAATCGACCCACTAATCCTAATAGATTAATCCAGTTACATTTACTGTAATTATTGATAAAGAAGGAGTTACCTCAGCCATTCTGCTTCTTTTTCATTTTTGTTCCTCAGTTCATCCATTACTGCCTTCCCCTGTGTGTAATAGGATTTTTCTTGGACTCTTTTGGTTCCCCTCTTACTTCCTTTACAATATATTGTTAAATTATTTTCTCCATGATTGCTTTGGGGATTACAATTAACATCTTAATTTACAACAATCTAGTTCACATTAATACTAACTTAAACTCAAGAAATTCAAGAATATAGAGAGATGGCTCATGGTTTTAGGGCATAGGGGACAGGGTAACTTAAGGATGCTTCCCAGATGAGGATAAACTCAGAAAAAGCAGGGAGTAGTGTGAAGAGACAAATCCAAAACAGTGCCCAGGCAACCTGGTGAAAAGTAATTCCAAATCAAAGGATTCTTTAAGTGCTTTGGAATTCAAGGAAAGGTAATTTGAAAGGAAAACAGGAGATTCCTACAAGCTCAGGTAAACAGATTAACAGAGCCTTTTGAAATATGTCTTTGATCCAACTCATGGGTGACTAGACAATCCAAATGGTTGAAGTGAACAGTAGTCAACTCAAATTATTTTTTGAGAAAAGATGATATGTAGAATATAAGTCATTAAATATTTAACAGTTGGAATTTTCTGTTTTGGAACATGAGTGAGAAAATATTTGTAGATAGGAAAATAGATGGCAATGGTACACTCTCTATGACCAAGGATACAGTATCACATTTTACCCTGGAGAGAAATTCTGTACCTTCCTATCCCTTGCTTTTGCAAAAACAGTGGTAACCATTACATTTGAAGGATTACTAGAACCCTTATATTTAAAAATATACATTAAGAGTGTTTTTCCAACAAATTCAGGATGAGTTTTAAACAATACCTGCAAGAATGGAAGCCAGTGTTTCCAAATAAGATTTGCTTCTTTCCAAAATTAGGTACATCATCAGTGTATTTACCATCAAAAACTATGGAAAGGAAGGAAGAATTGAGGGAAGGAAGGAAGATAGGGAGCGAGGGTAGGGCGAAGAAAGGGAGGAAAGGGAAAAATGAGAGAATTTTCACCTGTGAAGTCACTTTTAAGAGATAAATTACACAAAATTTTTAAAGACTTTATTAGTTTAAGTATTTGGCACTTCCTTTTTTTTTGATTTAAATTCAATTAGCCAACATATAGTAACACCATTAGTTTCAGATGTAGAGTTTAGTGGTACATCAGTTGCATGTAACACCCAGGGCTCATTACATCATGTACCCTTCTTAGTGCCCATCACCCAGTTACCCCATCCCCCCACCCACCTCCCTTTCTGCAACCCTCAGTTTGTTTCCCAGAGTTAAGAGTCTCTCATGGTTTGTCTCCCTCTCTGATTTCTTCCCATTCAGTTTTCCCTCCCTTCCCCTATGATTCTCTTTGCTATTCGAATAATTTAAATAAGGGTTTTACCTCCCAGGTCAACTATGAAGAGTATATCGAGGCGTGTTTTTGGTGTTATTATTTAAATATTTGTTATTCTGTATGTACATGTGTGCTGGTAAAGCCTAATGAGCCAAAGATTACCAGAGGCGGGCCCATAATCTGGCAGAATCATATTTATTACATCTACAGAGTGGGACAGGTATACCCCAGGGGGACTGTGGATTGCTGCTCTCAACAAGGAGGATGGAGGCATGTTTTGTAAGGTTCAGACTTCTGTTGAAGGATTTCATGGAGGGTCTTAGCAAAGTGAGGGCATTTCCAAACTAGTTAGTGTTCCTGAGGCAGGATCAGGGGAAGCAGGGATTGACTCAGGATTGGGAATTGTCATGATTCAAGGGAAGTTTAGCAACTGGGTATCCCCAATAATAGATAGGAAGAGCAGAGCGTACTTGGGAGCATCATTGAGAAGAAGGTAGTAAATGCTCAAAACTGGGTTGAAGTGGGTGATGCAGGAAAGATGTTAGGTTCAAAGCCAATGGCCAAGAAAGAATTCTTGAGATGTCTTTGGTGCAAAAAGGTGGTTTTGTTAAAGTACAGGGACAGGACCCGTGGGCAGAAAGAGCTGCATGGGAGTCATAAGGAGTGGCCCATTATATACTTTCAAGATGGGAGGGAGTTAGGGATAGCGTAAATCTCTAAGGAATTTTGGAAGCAAGGTTTCCAGGACCTTGAGGGGGCTAGTTATTGTTGGGAAAGGGTCATTTATTAGTGTCTAATAAAACTTAAGTCATGAAACCCTTTGGATGTATATCAGTGGGCCATATGCTTGGGGGATGATTGCCAACATGTATCTTGGGGGAGGGGGTAGAGATAAAGGAAGTTTCCAAAAGAAGTTTTAATATGTTAAAGTAGACTTACAGGATCCTGGGTGGTTGGGCTAAGATTACCTGTTGCCCTTAGCAAAGTGTCAACATCTAGGGAGTTGAGTCCCTAGAGGAACGTCACACTCTGCCTATTTCAAGGACTTGTCAATGGGCTGTAGGTAGTAAGGAGATTTAATAATTTTTCCTTCTGTCTTTGTTTCCCACATCAGTGGGGAGAGTAGTTGTGTAGCCTTGAGTGAACCAGTATTTCCTGTTAATTGTGCGACTACTATTGTCTGTGTCTGTCCTCCCAGCATGATTAACAACAGAGCTGCTTTTCTCTGTTTTAATCCAAAACAGTTTTTTTTTTTTTAGTCTCAGACAGATTTTTTACTCCTTCAGGGTGTATATTCTAGTCATCTCTTGAATGTCATATATAATTAAGAGCTTGTTTAGTTTTAAATGACATTAAGTCTTTAAGGGTACTCTTTTTTTTTCCCCAAATACTTTTATTTTATTTTTTTCAGTGTTACAAGATTAATTGTTCATGTACCACACCCAGTGCTCCATGCAATACGTGCCCTCCTCAATACCTACCACCAGGCTCGCCCAACCCCCACCCCTCCAAAACCCTCAGTCTGTTGCTCAGAGTCCACAATCTCTCATCGTTCATCGCCCCTCCAATTTACTCCAATTCACCCCTCACTTCCCTCTCACAATGTCCTCCATGTTTTTCCTTATGCTCCACACGTGAGACCATACGATAATTGACTCTCTCCGCTTTTTAGTGCAAAAGCACAATGACAAAGTAATTTCTATTCTTTTGGTTCAATTTAAATTCTCTTTTAAAAATGGACTAGGAAGTCAAAGTCTGTAGGATCTCCTTTCCTCTGTCTTTATCATTGACTCTTAGGGGGTATAAAACGGGAGAGTTAATCCAGTTTGGCCTCCAGCAGCTCTGCTATGGTTTTTTAAATCCTTCACACCAGTGAGGAGCTAGTTTCATGCAAAGCCGGGTCATAAATAAACTGACCCGGGGGATCTTCAAACTGCTTGAGGGCAAGGATCTTGTTTTATTCACATTTGTGCCCCCTCACAGCTTAACACAAGGCCTTGTATATACGACTCTCAATAAATATTTGTTGGGTTGAATCCTATTTGGAAAAGAACTTTGAGAACACGCCATAAAAGATTGAGTATATTATGAGACGAGAAAGAGAGAAATGTTGATCTTAACTGTTCCTGGAAGTGTGTATGTCATTTTAATGCTTTCCCAAAGGCTAAGGGATAATCAGTCTTGAGAGACAAAACCACGTTCTTTTTTTCAATTAAAAAAAGGGAGCTTCCACATAGATTTAGTGAAATAATGGCCTATCCTTTATTGAATACCTTAAAATCATGTCTTAGTCGTGTTTTGTTTTTCCACCAGTCTATCTAAAGTTTATTAAATATATAAATATCTATAAAAATGTAGAATCATACTAATGGTATTCATCCTTATTAGTTAACATATTAACCATTACAGTCACAATGACTCTATTCAGCCTGTGACTTGGTATTTATTTCGGGAACATCAAGTATTCCTGAACACAATGAAGTCTATTGGTAATAATGGTATCCTTTGTTATTTTGTCTCTTTAGAGAAGCTATGTCTATGAGCTGTAGAACATTAGGTAATAGTTTGTATTTCTTTTGTTTCACTTTAAAAAACCCTTTTTTTCTTCAAACCTGTTTATTTAAGCAGTGAGGGAAAGCTTTGTTGTGAATTGAGCCTATAGCCATAGTTTGAACAGCACATTTGTTTTAGGATTCCGTGTATGGGGTGGGTGGGGGGGTGGGTGGGGGGGTGGGTGTGTGTGTGTGTGTGTGTGTGATTAGACAGTTTCCCAGGGGTGTGTTCAATAAGAGAGGAACATTCAAAGAGATGTGAGAGCTCAGGCAATTCAGAGATCTCTGATTGTGGGGACACTGGAAGTAATTTCATGGAGGCTTTCAGTGGGCAGCAAGGGTTTCCTAAGGAAGGGGATGGGGTTAATACTAGATGGAGATGAGAAAATCCTCTGGGAACTTCAATTTTCCAGTTTAGCGTGGAGAAGTTTTAAGGTTGATTTGGGTCAGCTATAGTGAGAGGCAGTTTTGATTTGGATTCCCCTCAAAGTTGCTTCTGAGCAAAGGATTTGGGTGAATGCAGGTCGTTTATATTTGGGAATTATTCTTAAGAAGAGTAAATGAGGAAGTGAGATGGTGAAGGGAGAAAAGCACCTCCCCCCTCCAAAAAAATCATTCACTGATGAGTGAGTTACCTCTGTGGGCAGCTGGGGCCCAAGCCCTTTGGGGAATTTCCTGGGAAACCATGTGGAACATAGTGCAGAATTATTCCACTGGCAGTGGGGGAAGCCGGGGTATTTATCTTTGAAGTCTCTTTTCCTACTGGTTGAGAGTTGAAAAATACGGGTTACAACACCACCACACTTCTAGGTTGCTACCGCAGGCAGCTAGTCAAACTCCCAAGTGCTGGGGAAATCCCTCAGACAGAGAAGGAGAAACACAGAAGCTCAAGAAGAAAATGTGACAGCAGGTTGTGAACTGTCTCCATGTGCAGTTTCAGGTGAACTCAGGCAAGCTGAGTATATGGGAAGGGGCATCAAAAGAGTCTACTGTGAAGGCCTTGAATGCCAAGGTGAGGATTTTTCAGTAGCTGATGAAACTCTTGAGGCCAGCTGAGAACTTGAGTGAAGGCAGATGTATCAGGAAGATGCATATAGAATTGCTTGGAGGATAAATACCGGAAGGCAGGGCAACCAGGTGTGGAACTATAGATACAATTTGTGCAGTAGTTCATCAGGTTTTGAATTATCTGTGGTGTAGGTAGAGTGGCTCATGGAGGGAATAGAGAGAAGAAACGTTCTGGGTAAGGTTTCAAGAAAATGTGTTAAATGATCATTTCTGAGTTTATATGATAGAGAGGGGGTTGAGAAGTAATAGGAAGTTAGAAACTTTTTATTAAAAGTAGGTAACTTTTTTTGAGACTGAATCATTTGGAGATTCATCGCAAGCCAGACAATATGCAGCTGTTGAGGGAGGGTGCAGAGAAATTATGAAATCAGTTTTTGTCCAGTCAGTTCAGAATTATAGGGACATTAAGACCTCTCCGATTCTCTCCAGTCTCATTTCCACCTCTGGGACAGATTCTGGTTTGAGTCATGGTTCTCAATTTTGCTACCCATTAGAATTATCTGAGGAGGCTTGTAAAAATCCTGATGTCTAGGCCTCTCCCCAGGCCAATTAGATCAGACTCTCTAGGCGTGACATCCAGGCTTCGGTGGTTTTTAAAGCTCCCTGGACGATCCCAAGGTGCAGCCATGTTCGAGAACGACTGGGTTATAGTCATAAAGTATTTAATAAGTTCTACTTTAATGTTCAGCATTCAGTCATCAGTTCTAATTCTGGCTTTGTCCCAGTAACTGGGTTTTTGCTCTTTCCTGGAAAAAATTATCTTTCTAATTCAACCGCTATGGTAACTGCTTCCTGCTGCCTTGATAACATTCCCAGCACCCAAATCCTCTCTTTCTGCCAAGCCTCCCCAGCCTTGACCAATCTCTGAACTTCAGTTCTAAGGTTAGAGCTTTGTTGGCAGGCATTTCTGATGTCAGTAGCCTGCCAGCCTGAAGGTGTTCATCACAGTCCTGTGTCCCATCCCGAGCCACAGGAAGACTTGAGGCTCAAGACAGCTCAGTTCCTCCCAAGTTCACAGTTAAAGTGAGATTTGTTTCTCCTGATTTATTTTTTTTTATCATTTTTTCCTATTATGTAATAAGAATCTGTTATATTTCCCTTTTCTGGGAGAGCTGAGTGAAGCTTTCGTTCAGATTTTTTGGAAATGTGAAATTACACGGTGTGGAACACTTGCTGTCAAATTGAAGCAAGTTGACCAGACAGAACCTACCTCTTCCTACCTGCTCGCCCCACTGCCACAGAAGGCGCTGAACCCAAAAGGTAGGGTCTTTCACAGCTTCCTCAACACATGTAGCCACTTACCCTGCAACTCTCTCAGCAGGGCCTCTTCCCTCCAGCTTCGGTTTGGGAGATGTTTCTCTCCTTCCCCCATCCGGTCCCAGCCTTCCTGCTATGGAGTCTGTACTTTGTTTTGTTTGTTGGTTTGTTTTTAGCGAGCTTACCTTGTTAATTTTCATCTCCCTCCAATTACTTAGATCTCTAAAAGACTGTTTGTATCTTACATCTTTAAAACAAACAGACAAAAAACAATCAAACAATAATCTCTTCTTTGGTCTTAAATTTTCCTCAAGGCAATATTACCCTTTCTCCTTCCCTTGACTGCAAAATGAGTAAGAAGAGAAGTCTACACTCGGTGAATTCACTCCTTTAATATATTACAGGCAGACTCAGGATACTCTTCTTTACCGAAACTGCTATTACAGGGGTTCTCAGTGACCTTCCTGTTGCTAAAACTAAATGAATGTTTCACTAATTGTTTGAGGTTCACCCTATAGCATTTAACAATTTCACTCAATCTCCCCTTGAAACCTCTTCTCCACCATGGAGTCCCATCACTGTCTTGCGCCTTTGGCCACTCTGCGTTCTTTTCCTTCACATGCTTCTTTCCCTCCACTATTACCTTAAACATTATTTTTCACTACGATCCCTGTGTTGACATTCTTCTAAACTCATGTACTTTCCATGAGTTAATTCTTGCCTATTGTTGATTCCAAAGTCTTTATATCCCCAAGTATCGTGTCCTAAATTGCATTTTTTTTTCAGCCTCCCTCTGCATGTACCATAAACACGTCAAATTCCACCTAGAACTTTCCAAGCCATCACCACCTGGCTACCACCTCTACCACTCTACTGAACATGCTTAGGGAAAGATCTCCAGTGCTCTCCTAGTTGAAAAACCTAGGGGACATTCCCTCCTTATGGAATGTATCTTACTTCCAGGCTTCCAGAATACAGAAGTATTCTCTGTGTCATATACTTCCTCTCTGAACATTTCTTCGCCCTCTCCTACACACTTTTCTTTTCCGGCTTGCTCCATGGCTCTTGTTGTTTCCCATACTTTTGACCTGGTACAGTTAACAGGTGGCACCTACTGAGGGAATCTTCATGCCTGGTGTGGTGGAAGAGTATGTGTCATGGAAAAAAAATTAGGGTTGTTTTTTAATCCATTCAACCTCTCTGTGTGTTTCTGTTTTCTTTTTAAAGTTTTTATTTAAATTTCATTTAGTTAACATACAGTGTAATATTCGTTTCAGGAGTAGAATTCAGTGATTCATCACTTACATACAACACCTGGTGCTCATCACAAGTGCCCTCCTTAATCCCCACCCCCCATCTAGCCCATCCCCCCCACCTCCCTCCATCAATCCTGTTTGTTCTCTATGGTTAAGAGCCTGTATTATGGTTTGCCTCTCTTTTCCCCCTAAGTTCATCTGTTTCATTTCTTAAATTACACATGAGTGAAATCATATGGTATTTGTCTTTCTCTGACTGAATTATTTCACTCAGTATAATACTCTCTAGCTCCATCCATGTCATTGCAAATGGCAAGATTTTATTCTTTTTGATAGCTGAGTTATATATATATATATATATGTATATATATATATATATATATATATATATATATATATATTCATACACATGCCACTTATTATTTATCTGTTCATCAGTTGATGGGCATCTGGGCTTGTTCCATAATTTGGCTATTGTTGATAGTGGTGCTATAAACATTGGGGTGCATGTGCCCCTTTGGATCAGCATTTTTGTATCTTTTGGATAAATAAATACTTAGTAGTTCAACTGCTGGGTCATAGGGTAGTTCTCTTTTTAAGTTTTTGAGGAACCTCTATACTGTTTTCCAGAGCGGCTGCACCAGTTTGCATTCCCACTAATAGCGTATGAGGGTTCCCCTTTCTCCACATCCTCGCCAACACTTGTTATTTCCTGTGTTGTTAATTATAGCCATTCCAAAATGTGTGAGGTGATAACTTGTTTTTTTTTTTTTTAAGATTTTCTTTATTTATTTGAGAGAGAGAGAGAGAGCATAAGGAGGGGAAGCAGCGGAGGGAAAGGGACAAGCAGACTCACAGCCAAGCAGGGAATGCAACACGGGGACCAATCCCAGGACCCCAGGATCATGACCAGAGCTGAAGGCAGACACTTAACCAACTGAGCCACCCAGGCACCCCTAGGTGATAACTCATTGTGGTTTTGATTTTGTATTTCCCTGATGATGAGTGATGTTGAGCATCTTTTCATGTGTCTGTGGGCCATCTGTATGTTCTCTTTGGAGAAATGTCTGTTCATGTCTTGTGCCCCTTTTCCTCTACCCATTTTTAAATCAGATTGTGTGTGTTTTTTATGTGGAGTTTTATGAGTTCTTTATATATTTTGGATGGTTACCCTTTATAGGAGGTATCATTTGAGATTATCTTCTCCCATTCAGTATGCTTTTTATTCTCCATTTCAGTTGCTTTTTATTTTGTTGGTAGTTTCCTTCACTGTGCAAAAGCTTTTTAGTTTGATGTAGTCCCAATACTTAATTTTTGCTTTTTTCCCCCTTGCCTCAGGAGACATATGTAGAAAAATGTTGGTATGGCCGATGCCAGAGAAATTATTGCCTGTGCCCTCTTCTAGAATTTTTATGGTTTCAGATCTCACATTTCAGTCTATAATCCAGTTTGAGTTTATTTTTGTGTACAGTGTAAGAAAGTGGCCCAATTTCATTCTTTGGTATGTAGCTGTCCTGTTATCCCCACATCATTGATTGAAGAGATGGTCTTTTCCCCATTGTGTGTTCTTATCCTTTTATGTCATAGATTAATGGACCATATAAGTATGAGTTTATTTCTGGGCTCTCTATCCTGTTCTCTTGATCTTTGTGTCTTTTTTTGTGCCAGTACTATAATGGTTTGATTACTATAGCTTTGTAGGACAGTTTGAAATCTAGGAGTGTGTACATTCAGATTTGTTCTTCTTTCTCAAGATTGCTTTGGCTATTTGGGGTCTTTTGTGGTTGAATACAAATATTAGGATTATTTCTGCTAGTTCTGTGAAAAATGCTGTTGGTATTTTGACTGGGATTGCATTGAATCTGTAGATTGTTTTGCATAAGATGGACATTTTAACAGTATTAAGTCTTCCAATCCATGAGCATGGAATATCTTTTCATTTGTGTCATCTTTAGTTTCTTTCATCAAAGTCTTGTAGTTTTCAGAAAACAAGTCTTTTACTTCCTTGGTTAAATTTCTTCCTAGGTACTTTTTGGATGCAATTATAAATAGAATTATTTTCTTTATTTTTCTTTCTGATAGTTCATTATTAGTATATAGAAATGCAACAGTTTCCTGTATATCGATTTTGTATCCTGCAACTTTACTGAATTCATTAATTAGTTCTACTAGTTTTTGGGAGGAGTCTTTAAGGGTTTCTATATATAGTATCATGTTATCTGTGAATAGTGACAATTTTACTTCCTCCTTTCCAATTTGGATGCATTTTGTTTCTTTTTCTTGCCTAATCGCTGTGGCTAGGACTTCCAGTAGTATGTTGGACAAAAGTGGTGGGAGTGGACATCCATGTCTTGTTTTGACCTTAGAGGAAAAGCTTACACCTTGTCACCATTGAGTATGATGTTAGCTGAGGGCTTGTCACATATGGTCTTTATTATGTTAAGATATATTTTCTCTATACCCACTTTGTTCAGAGTTTTTATCATAAATTGGTGTTGAATTTTGTCAAATGCTTTTTTTGTATTTATTGAGGTGTTTGTATGATTTTTCTTCATTTTGTTAATTTAGTGTATCATATTGATTCATTTGTGGATGTTGTACCCTTGCATCCCTGGAGTTAATCCACTTGATCCTGGTGTATGCTCTTCCTCCTCCTTTTCTCCCTTCTCCCCCCCTCCTCTTCCCCCTTCCTCCCCTCCCTCCCCCTCCTCTTCCTCCTCCTTCTTTTTCTTGGTATATGATCCTTCTAATGTATTATCGAATTCAGTTTGCTAATATTTTGTTCAGGATTTTTGCATCTATCTTCATCAGGGGTACTGACCTGTAATTTTGTTTTTGTTTTTTGGTGATGTCTGTGTCTGGTTTAGGTATCAGGGTAATGCTAGCCTCACAGAATGAACTTGGAAGCATTTTGTCCTCTTCAATTTTTTGAAATTGGGGTAGAAGGTTAGGTTTTAACTCTTTTTTAAATGTTTGGTAGAATTCACCTGTAGAGCTTTCTGGTCATGGATTTTTGTTTGTTGGGAATTTTTTGATTAATGCTTCAGTATCATTACTAGTAATCAGTCTGTTTTCTATTTCTTCCTTATTTAGTCTTGGAAAATCATATGTTTCTAGGAATTTATGCATTTTTTCTAGGTTGTCCAATTTTTTGGCATATAATTGTTCAAGGTTGTAACAAGAGACAGAGAAGGGTATTACATAATGATAAAGGGATCATTCCACCAAGAAGATATAACACTTGTAAATATTTATGTACCCAATGTAGGAACTCCTAAATATATAAAGCAAATATTAACAGACACAAAGGGAGAATTGACAATAATACAATAATAATAGTAGAATTTAACACCCAACTTACATCAGTGGATGGATCATCGAGACGTAAAGTGAACAAGGAAACATTGGCCTTGAACAACACAGTAGATCAGATGGACTTAATAGATATATACAGAACATTCTGTCCAGAAATAGCAGAACACATGTTCCTCTTAAGTGCACGTGGTACATTCTCTAGGATAGATAATATGTCAGGCCAAAAACCAAATATCAATAAATTAAAGAAGATTGAAATCATATCAAGCATCTTTTTCTGACCATGATGATATAAAACTAGAAATCAATTATAAGAAAAAGCTGGAGAAAACACAGATACATGGGGACTAAACAACATGCTACTGGTCAACGAAGAAATCAAAATGGAAGTAAAAAAATACCGTAGACAAATGAAAATAAAAACACAATTCTTCAAAATCTATGGGATATAGCAAAAGTAGTTCTAAGAGAGAAGTTCACAGGAATACAGGCCTACTGCAAAATATAAGAAAAATCTCAAATTAGCAATCTAACCTTATACCTAAAGGAACTAGAAAAAGAAAAAGAAACGAAGTCCAAAATTAGTAGAAGGAAGGAAATAATAGAAATTTGAGCAGAAATAAATAAAATAGAGACAAAAAAATCAATAGAAAAGATTAATGAAACTAAGAGCTAGTTATTTGAAAAGATGAACAAAATTGATAAATTTTTAGCAGGATCCATCAAGAAAAAGAGAGGGCCCAAATAAATAAAATTAGAAATGAAGGAGGAGACTTAACAACTGATATCACAGAAATACAAAGAATCATGAAAGACAACTTCAAACAGTTATACATCAACAAATTGTGTTTTAAAATAAACTTTAATGATCATCATCGTAACCTTTTCACTCTTGATAGGAACCAGCAATCACCTATGTATCACCTTATTGTTTGGATGTATAATTTGTATTTATAGCTGAGAATAGGGTAAATTTTGAGAAGAGTGTGAAGGTAGAAGACTTCCCTGTACATTATTCAGTGAGAAATTGCTACCAGGTCAGGAGCGATCCAGGATTTGTCACACCTAAAACTTTTAAAATACGGGGTGGGGTTGGGGTTCTTTAAGACATAGGATACAAAATTACATGCAAAAATTGGAATAGGGTTTGGGAGGGGCCTATAAGTTGAGAAGCCCTAAAACTGACGTTTCATTATCTTCATGGTAAATCTTTCCTAACTCCGAATGGCTCAGGAGAAAACCAACCTTTGTTGATCTCTCTATTTGTACCCCTTTCTAGTTGTTTTTCTGCCCTGGGGTTCTGCAATGTTTTCTACTTCCTTAGCATCCTCTCCTTTCTGAATATCATGTTGGTCTGAACACTTTAGTTCAGTCCCAGAAATGTTTGGCTGTAATTCATGATCCCGTACTATTAAGGCAATGGAAATTTTAGCTGCTTTACATCTGGAAGTCTTTTTCTCCCTGTTAGCCATAGTGTAGCATTGTTGCTTCCCATTCCCTTGTTCTTTACTAATAGAGTAACCTTATGGCTCAATTTGCTGAGATAGTCCCAGTTTATGCCTGCTCTCTTGGTATAATTATTAAAACTGCCTCCTGTCTGGAGCCCCAGGGAACCAAAAAGTCCTAGGGACATTGCACAGAGGGAGGAACTTGGTAAAGAGACCTGAGAAAGTTGTTTTTGAACTCCTAGGTTTACCCTCCACCTAGGCATACATAGATCTGGTGTTAGGTACCAAAGGCTTTATGGACTGACCTAACAGATAGACCTCCACCCAGGTCCCAAACTAACCACTGGTGCCCTTGAGGGATAGTTCTAAATTACCTTCAAAGCCTTCAACAACTGCCCTGACTTTGGTACCACAGCCCACAAAAGGTAGGTTGAAACTTGCAGCCTGAATCAAATGGAGTCAAGTACGTGCTATCACAAAAATATCCTAGCCCAGGAAGGGTAGCTGCATACACTGAAGGACACAACAGCAGAATTGGTTTCTTTTGCAAGATTGAAATCACGGCAGGTCTAGAAACTATTGCCCAATTCCATTTCACTGGTATCAAAAAATATTTCAACGCTTATACTCTCACAGACAGAATGAATTGTGTACTGGACACATACAGAGGCATTGCTTTGATGTTCTTATACTTCAAGTTAAGGTCAGAAAAAAACACCAGCTGTGAGAGCAACATCAATGAATTTTAAACTGTGCCTTATCTGTTAAGTTCTCATGCCTAGAGAAGCTAATGTCAGCTCATCACGTGATACTCAATTTATACAATAAATTGTGAACCTAGAAAAAAATTCTTAGCCCATTCAAGTACCTACTAAAAGAATATCAACATCCTTTATAGAATTGAAACGAGACCTAGTCTCGTAATATAATATTCAAAATGTCCAATAAACAATCCAAAATTACTCAGCGTATGAAGTACCCCAGAAATCTCAACTCACATGGAAAAAGACATTGAACAGGTGCCAGCAAGATGACACATATAATGGAATTTTCTGACAGACTTTAAATAGCTGTAATAAAATTGCTAGAAAGACCAATCATACCCTTGAAATGCACATTAAAAGTATCTGCAAAGATACAGAATATGTAAAATACATACTAGAGTATGTATACATACTAATATACATAAAATACATACTAGAGTATGTAAAGAACCAAATGGAAGTTTTAGGACTGAAAACACAGCTGAAATTTAAAAACCTTACTTGATAGACTCATTAGCAGAATAGAGGAGACAGAGGAAAGCGTTAGTGAACTTGAAGATATATTAATAGAAATTATCAAGTCTGAACAATGTGTAGGGAAAAAAAGAGTAAAAGAATTGAGCCAAATGGACCTGTGAGTTTACAATAAAATGTATAACATTCATGTCATTGGAATTCTAAAAGAAGAATATGGTGTTGAAATATACTTGAAGGAATAATAGTTTAAAACTTGCCAGTCCTACAAAAGACCTACAAATTCAAGAAACCGAATAAACCCCAAACAGGATAAACCTCAAAAATTGAAGTGTAGAAACATTATAATCAAAAATCAAACAGCTCAAAACCAAAGACAAACAAAATCTTGAAAGCAGCCAGAGAAAAATGAGGCATTGCCTATAGTAGAATGATTATTTAAATGACAATGGATTTCTCTACCAGGGAAAGGCAAACCAGAACTACAATGAGATATCACCTTACACATGTCAGAATAGCTAGAATCAAGAAGATAAGAAAGTACAAGTTTTGGCAAGGATGTGTAGAAAAAGAACCCTTATGTACTGTTGGTGGGAATGCTAATTGGTGCAGCCATTGTGGAAAAAAGTATGGATGTTCCTCAAAAGTGAAAATAGAATTATTGTATGATCCAGTAATTCCACTACTGGGTATTTACCTAAAGAAAACAAAAACACTAATTCAAAAAGATATGTGCATCCCTATGTTTACTGCAGCAGGATTTACAGTAGCCAAGATATGGAAGCAGAGGTACATATTTATACAATGGACTATTACTTGGCCATAAAAAAGAATGAAATCTTGCCATTTGCAACAACATGTATGAACCTAGAAGGTCTAATATTAAGTGAAATAAGTCAAACAGAGAAAGGCAAGTACCATATGATTTCACTCATATGTGAAATTTAAGAAACAAACGCACAAAGAAAAAAAAAGAGACACACACAAAAAACCACTCTTAAATACAGAGAATAAACATGGTTGCCAGAGAGGAGACAGGTGGGACAATGGTGAAAAAGATAAAGAGAATTAAAAGTACACTTATGATGATGATCACTGAGTAATGCATACAATTCTTGGATAATTATATTGTATACTTGAAACTAATATAATACTGTATGTTAGCTATACTTCAATAAGTATAAATAACAAAATAAAATTAAATAAAGCAGTTTCTCATTAATAACCATGGTGGCCAGAAAAAAAGGGGTAGAACCTTTTTTAAATGCTGGAAGAAAAGAACTATCAATTCAGAATTCTTTATTCAGAGAAAATATCCTTCCAGAATACACATGAAATAAAGACATTCTTAGACAAAGGAAAGCTCTTAAAATAGAATCTCAGATAGAAGGGAAGTGATAGAGCCCTGCTGTGATCAGCCCTGCTGATTTTAGCCCAGTGAGACTATTTTTGGACTTCTGACTTCCAGAACTGTTACAGAATACATATGTATTGTTCCACTAATAAATTTGTGTTGTACTACTAAAAAAAAAATAAAAAAATAAATAAATTCTAGTTAGGTAACATAAAAAAAAGAGAGAAAGGAAGTGATACCAAGGGGTGAAAGCTGGAACATTAGAAATGAAGGAAGAACACCAGCATTTGTAAGTATATGAGAAACAGAGAGAGAAGATTGGAATTACCAGTATCTGAAATGAAAGAGAGGCTATCACTAAAAACCCCACAGACGAGGAACGGATAGGGAGAACATTTTGGACAACTCTGTGAATAATTTAGATGAAATGCACCAATTCCTTGAAAAGCACTAATCATCAAAACTCACCCAATGTGAACTATATAATTTGGATAGCCCTATAACTACTAAATATATGTAACAAAACATAATCTATATCTTGATTATACATAACCTATATCCTGATTATACAGTAATCTGTATCTTGAAAACTACAAAAAGCTGAGAAAGAAATCAGAAAAGACCTCGATACATGGAAAGACATACCATGTCTTCCTGGATTGGAAGACACAACAAATTAGGGATCTTAATCTTACCCAAATTGCTCAGTCATTTCACAACAATACTAATAAAAATTCCAGCAGGATTTTTTTTTGTAACAATAGGCAAACTGATTCTAAAATTTGTATGAAGGGAAAATGAAGTAAAATAGCTAAAAGAACTTTGAAAAAGAAGAAGAAATATGATTTCACTCATATATGGAATTTAAAAAACCAAAGAAAGAGCGAAGGGAAAAAAAAGAGAGGGAGGCAAACCAAAAACCAGAGTCTTAACAATAGAGATGGTTACCAGAGGGGGAAGGTGGGCAGGGGGATGGATGAAATCAGTGATGGGGAATTAAGGAGGGCACTTGTTGTGATGAACTCTGGTTGTTGTATGAAAGTGTGAATCACTATATTGCACACCCGAAACTAATAGTACACTGTATGTTAATGAACTGAAATTTATATTAAAACTTTAAAAAAGAAGAAGAAGAAAATAGGAATAATTCTGCTTGATATTAAAGCTTACTATATAGCTATAATTATAAAGTTATATAGCTTTACTATAAACAAGAAAGTGTGGTATTGGAGGGTAGATAGACATATAGAGCAATAGACAGAACAGAGAGTCCAGAAAAAGACAAATATGGCTGTTTAGTTTTGACAAAAGTGTAAAAGGAATCCAATGGAGTAAAGATAGTCTTTTCAATGAATGATTTTGGAACAATTCATCATCAATATGCAAAAAAGTTAACTTTAACTTACCTCACAATTCCTACAAGGCTAATTTCAAAATAGATCATAGATCACATTCTTTTGTGGAAGCTAAAAAAAAACCAGATGAACAAACAAACAAAAAGCAGAATCAGACCTATAAATACAGAGAAGCTGGTGGTTGCCAGAGGGGAGGGAGAAGAAGGATTGGGCAAAATGGATGAAGGGGAGTGGGAGACACACGCTTCTAGTTACAGAACAAATAAGTCATGGGAAATAAAAGGCACAGCTTTGGAAATATAGTCAATGAGATTTTAGTAGTGTTGTGTGGTGACAGATGGGAGCTACACTTGTGGTAAGCAGAGCATAACATGTAGAGTTGGTGAACCACTATGTTGTACACCTGAAACTAATGTCGCATTGTGTGTCAACTATACTCGAATAAAAAAATTTTAATGGATCATAGATTTAAATATAAAATTATAAAACCTTTAGAAGAAAACATCAGAAAACATCTTTGTGACATGAGTTTAGGTGAAGAGTTCTTAGACATGACACCAAAAGTACAGTTTGCAAAAGAACAAATTGAAAAATTGAAGTTCATCAAAATTAAAAAAGTTTTTGTTCTGTGAAAGACTGTTAGGAGAAAAAAAAAGTCAAGTTATAGACTGGGAGAACATATTTTCAAATCTTATATCTGACAAAGGGTACATATCCAGAATATATAAAGAACTCTCAAAACTCGGCAGTAAGAAAATGGACAATCAAATTACAAAATAGGCAAAGGCCTTGAGCAGACATTTTACCCTGGAGGATGCAAGGATAGCAAAAAAAAAAAACAAAAACAAAAAACAAAAAAACCCAAAACATTTGAAAAGATGTTCAATGTCATTAGTCATTAGGGAAATGTAAATGATCACCACAATGAGATAGCACTATATAACTATTTGAATAGCTGAAATAAAAAATACTGACATTATCAAGTGTTGATGAGGATGTAAAGCAACTGGAACTCACACACTGCTGGTGGGGATACAGCATGGTACGGCCGCTCTGAAAAATGGTTTGACGATTTCTCAAAAAGTTAAACACTTACTATATGACCAAGTTATACCACTCCTGGGTATTTACCCCAGGGCAAAATTTGGCAATCTTTATCTGTAAAGAGGTGGACCATCAATACTTTTGCAAGTCATATGGTCTCCGTCACAACTATTCAGTTCTGCTGTGATAATGCAAAAGCAGCCCAGGGGATATGTAAATGAATGAGTGTGGCTGTATTCCAATGAAACATTATTTATGAACACTGGTCGTAAACCAGGTTTGGTATGAGTGCTGTATGTAGTTTGCTGACTCCTGCCCTAAAGAAATGAAAATTCATGTTCACACAAAAACCCGCACGTGACTGTCTAAAGCAGCTTTATTCATAATTGCTGAACACTGGAACGAATCTGAATGTCCTTCAGTAGGTGAATGGATAAACATACTGTGGTATAGTCAGTCATTCAGTGGAATACTACTCAGTAATAAAAGAACTAACTATTGACAAACAAAAAACTTGGATGGATCTCAAGGGAAATAGGCTGAATAGAGAGAGCAATGGGTAATAAGGAGGGCACGTATCGCAATGAGCACTGGGTGTTGTATGCAAATAATGAATCATGGAACACTACATCAAAAACTAATGAAGTACTGTGTGGTAACTAACATAATATAAAAAAATTAAAAATAAAATTAAAAAATTAAATATAAAAAAAAGAAAGCCAGTATCAAGGTTATATACGGTATGATTCCATTTATATGACATTCCAAAAAAACAAAACTATAGTGATGGAGAACAGATCAGTTATTGCCAGGGGGTAGGTGTGGGGGACAATGTAGCTATAAAGACACAGCACAGGGAGTTTATTGAGGTGTTCTATATACTGATTGTGGTGCTGCTAACACACATTTATGCATATGTTAAAATTCATAGAATTTTCTCCTGCTAATATTTTACACCAATGAAAAAAGCTCATTTTACTTTATGATAATTTCAAAAATAGAACAGAGATAAAATAAAAAGTCTCCCCTTTCTCCCTTAAAGTGTCCCAGTTTGGATGATAAATTATTTGGCCAGCCCATTTATCATCTCTTTCACAACAATCCTATCCCCTCCCAATCTTGTTCCTTATTTACAGATGAGCAAGCTGAGGTCCATAGTTACGTGATTGATTATAGGATGGTTGTGCTAAGGGCTGACCCTGTGATATCTGAATGCAAAGCTTGAGCTTCAGCTCTGAGGCTCTCCGGCCTCCCATCAGGTGGCTGTTGACTAGATCAGCGGCCTTCATGCAGTTGGTCTGATTACATCAGGTCATCCTCTTGGGTGAAACTTATCATTGCGTTCTGAGGTAAGTTGAGCCAGGAGGACCTCTCTGAGGAGTTAACATCGCAGGCCTAAGTGAGAGGAATTGCACCATGTGAATTTCAATGGTAATGTGCATTATAGGTATAGGATTTGTGCAACGTTTGAGGCAGGATCAGACCTGTGTGTACAACAAGTGGCAAGAAGCTCAGTGTGACTCAGAGAGACAGAAAGAGAGGGTCGTAAGATAAACCCGCAGAGAAGTAGACCATGCCCAGGTCATACAGAGCTTTGCAAGTCACGGTGGGGACATTGGATTTTAAGTGGGGTAGGTTGGAAAACTAAGGAAGAATTCTAAACAGGGAAGTGAGTCTTCTGGTTTATGTTTGTGAACTGTCACTCTGCACTGTAGAGGGGCAAGTGTGAAACTGGGGATCGTTAGGAGGGGCGGGGCAGTTAGGAGGTTATGGCCGTATTCTCGGCTGGAGATGAGGATGACCTAGGGTAGGGTGGTAACTGTGATTTATGAGAAGCAGTGAGATTCACCATATAATCTGAAGTCAGCTTGGCAGGATTTGTTGATGGATTAGATAAGAAGTCTAAGAGAAAGAGATGTTTTGAAAGTTTTGTGCTAAGCATTGTAAAAGTCCTATCTCAGTGCAGTGACAGAAATAAGAAGTGCTCAAAGTGAGGATGTATTTTGAAGAAAAAAAAAACAATAGGGCTTGATAATAGACTGGAAGAAGGGTGGAAGGAAAAGGGAAGAATTAAAGATGACCCCTAAGTTTTAAGTCTGAACAAATGGGCAAATCGAGTAACTGCATAATAACGTGCAGGAAACACTGAGGAAGCAGTAGACTTGGGAAGGAAATTAAGAGTTATATTTCTTAATCCAAGTGGAAATATCAAGCAGGTGGTTGCTTATATGAATCTGATATTCAGGAAAGGTATCAGGGCAGAATATATAAATTTGGGGATGATCACCATCTAGATAGTTTTTAAAAGTCACAGGACTGGATGAGATCACCTAGGGATAAGGTGTGGATAAAGAAGAGGGACAGAGACCATGCTCTTAGATACTATTATTTAGAGGTCAGGAAGATGAGAGTAGGTTTTCCAGTGAAATTGGGAAATAGCAAGCCAGAGGGGAAAATCTGGAAGCCCAGAAGAAGGAAGAGTTTCAAGGAAGAATATCCTCAAGTGTGTCAAATATTGCTGAGAGGTCATGTAAGGTAGGGACTGAAAATTGAACATAGGGCTTGGTATTGAGTAGGTTGATTACTGGTGACCTTAACAAAAACCTGGTCAAAGTAGAGGGAATAAAAGTCTGAGAGTAGGAGGTGAGAATGTGGAGACTAACTCTTTCATGCTAGTCCTCTTTCATAAGGGGTGGAATAAAGAGGGGCATGACTACACGTGGATGATTTTTTAAGTGGGCCCAAATGTAACATAGTTCATGGTGGATAAGAGTGTCAGGATAATTACCGTGTTCCAAGGACACATTGTTAAGGAACTCTATTGTAATTAGAGTTTTAAAATCAATAAAAGTTATTTTCTATCTTGAAATATAAATGTCGTGTATTAAATGATGAAGCAGAACCAAGTTAATATTTAATTCAATATGAGGATAATCTTTGAGGTCAATTCCATACATTTAAATGAAGCAAAAGACTAGCTCCAAAGATAGCTTAATAACTTTACATCTTTGAGAGGCATCTCTAAAATCACAGTAGCTGATATAGCTATCTTCAGAGCTAGTCATTTAATACGTGGCATTGACCTACTTTCCTCTTTAATTATTTAAGAGTTAGCTGTTCAGTTGAATTTTGTCCTTGTGATGTGAGGAAAAGGACTGTAACTTGTTGTACATTTTTTAGTTAAAATTATAGAGTTCATATAACAAAAGGATCTGTTGCAAATAAATGTAGAATAAATCACTGGATACCGAACTCATTTTTAAAAAAACGTTGGTTTTCCTGCATGAAGAATTTAGATTACCATTTGTTTCCAATTTTTTGATGTTAGAAAAATCGACTTCCAAGTTATGTACTTGAGTGGTAATTTACATCTAGTGCATGCAATTGTGAAGATTGGGATGTCTCCTCTTTTATGTTCCCTCAGTAAATATAATGTAAAGTGTTTTTGTGGCTGGGGTGAAAAGACGGTCACCTTCCCATCAACGACAAGGCTGTGTTACCTGCCCAAATATACCAACTCTACTGTATGATATTAGGCATTATGATTTCTGTATTTCAAAGCCTGATTTCTTTCCCCTTCCACTCAAGATTACCTACCTCTTGATTCTCTGGCGGGTAATGACGAAACATTGCCCAAACTGCCCAACTGGGCCTAGAGCAGGGATTCCACTAGAACAGCAAGCACTGTCTCTCCCTTTGCCCAACACTGACTCAATCTCTTATAAATTAGCATAATTGTTTCTTATAAATTAGACATATATTTTTCCAAGTGGGAAAGAGAAGTTTCATAAAGCCCAGGAATAAAGTAACTGAGTCAAACTTTTGTGAGCCATCGGGAACTCTAGTGACAGAAATCACACATTTATTTTTTTAAAAGATTTTATTTATTTGAGAGAGAGCAAGAGAGATCACAGAGGGAGAGGGAGAAGCAGACTTGACATGGGGCTTGATCCCAGGACCCCGAGATCATGACCTGAGCTGAAGGCAGATGCTTAACTGGCTGAACCACCCAGGCGCCCTGACAGAAACCACATAATAAACGTTATCAAATTGTTTCCAGTTTGGCTCTGAAGACAAAGCCACGTAGAGATGTGTTTTTTAAAAAACAGAGGAATCTCGAAATAAACTTAAGCCAGGGTAGGCAAATGACAGTTACCTGTCATTAATGATCCGTGAGTCACAGACTTATAGATGTGCGTATTTTTTTTTAAAACCAGTCTTACACATTTTCTGAAATGGTTCCTTTTCTAAAACAAACAGCCATGATCTCAATCTTGGGGAGGGGCATGCTAAATTCTCTAGTATAACTCAAAGTCTTCATAAATGTCAATTTATATGAAACCCTTATAATATCAAAATTTGTAGTAACATAGCAAGCATGATATTGAAATGAATAAATTGTAACCTAACTTAAAGTATGTACAAAATTATCTTTTTATTCTCATTTTCTTCTCTAAGATGTTTGGAGTGCCAGAGGTTGAGTAGGAGGTCAACAATTGACATAAAATAGGTAGAATTTGGATATAAGTTAGAGATAAGGAAAAATAATGATCAGAATGAGGTCTTGGGAAGTCAGTACTTGGAAGAAAGAGATTGAGTGTGTTCTCCCCCAAAACAGGCAGGGTTTGAATTTTATTTTATTATGCTTGTTTGTGGAATACAAAAATGAACATAATACCACAAAATAACATTGAAAATAAGCAAGCAAATCAGCAAAAGGTGTGTAACAGCAGAACAAAGTAAGACAAAGAGGTTAAATGTAAAAAGAAGCACATGGAACATAGCCTGAGAGACTCTGTGTAGTATGTTCTCACAAGAGATAGACCACTCTTTTGGCTCTGTGCTCCCCTGCAGCAAAGGCAAAGATGTAACACAGTAAATTACATCATACCGACAAGTTTTTTAAAACAGCCATACCGTTTCCTAGTATTGAGGCCAGAGAAATAGGGTGCTATATTACACGATTATCAATGCCCTCAACAATCTCCTTTCAGTGAATATAGTGGTGGATTTCATAGGGCTGCTTCTTTTAAGTTTCCTTATTGAGTGACTGTGACGTAATATCAAAGAACATTCAAGGGAACATTTCTAAGAGACACTGAAACAACATGGGACAGGAATGCCTCATGCTTAGTCTGACACAATACAGAATAAGGATTTTAACTTGTGCTGTCCAGTATAGTAGCCATTAGCCATGTGAGGCTATTTACATTTATAGTTAATTTAATAAAAATTAAAGGCAATTAAAAGCTCAGTTCCTCAGTTATATGAGGCACATTTCAAGTTCTCAGTGGCCATTTGTGCCTGATCCTGCACTGTTGGGCAGCATAAAGAATATTACCATCATTGTAGAAAGTTATATTGGACAGTGCTGATAAAAGAGAATGTGCTGAATATTTTTCAGGCAAGCTTGTCTCAGCTAAGCTTGTGATAGTCACTGAGCAATTGTGAGTTCAAGGTTATGCTCTCATAACCACAAATACGGTAACAATTGCACATTATTTGTTAAAGCGAGAACCATCACTTTAATAAGTAATGCAGAGGTCTTACTAATTTCCTCTCAGGACAGAAATGAATGGTAGTGGGCTTAATGCTTATTGAACAAGGCTGGAGAAGGACAGTTTATAGTAATAAGAAGAACAAGATGACACAATAGGAAACAGTTTAAAGAGTTGGAGAAGGTATTTACAGTTGCTCAGAGAAATGAGAATATAAAGAACAATTATCTTTCTGTCACAAATCTGTGCCCTCCTATCCCTCAAAATGCTATGAGCTTGAAGTATTGACTATATACCTATTAATAGTTTTTAACAGTGATCGTTATCCTCACTTTGAGAAGTTTTACCATCGACCTAAGCAGAATATCTTAGAATATAAGAAATACAGAATCTGGAGATCTGTTGCAACTGATTTTGTTACAAACTGATCAGAATTTATAAGCTTAGATAATACTTGATATTATTTACTCTGTCCAGCATTTTTCCACAAAACATTGTTGCCATCCTTTTGGTATCAGCTTTGTACCTATTCTACAAAATACTTAAGCAAAAATGGCATGGTCTCATTGCTTCTATCTTTGTTGTCTTGTAAGTATTCTCAACATAGCAACCAGGGTGATCCTCTATAAGAGTATATATCACGATGATAGCACTCCTGCGTTCAAAGCACTATGATGGCTCGTACCTCACTAGGAATAAAGGCCAAAGTCCCTGTAATGGCCCACCATGCCCTCCATAATCAGCCCTCTTCCCTCTCTTGGCTCCTCTCCTACCATTCGCTCTGGGCTCAGTCAGCTCCGGCCACCCCGGTGTCTCTGTTCTTTTTCAAGCATGACATACATGATCCTACCTCAGTGCCTTTGCTTTTGCTGTGCATGTTTTATGAGCCGTTCTTCCATAAGGCATCACGTGGTTAGCTCCCTCATCTCCATCAAATCTTTGTATAGGCCTCACCTTCTTAATGAGGTCATCTCTATTTGGTGTCGTCACCTGCCCGCCCCTAACCATTCTACTCCCCAGCCTCCATCCCTCATTCTACTTTTATTTTTTTCTACTGCACTTACCTTATAATATATTATAGTGCTATATAATTGATTTATGTCTTACATTCATTATCTGTTATCTATCTTGTCCATCTAGAATTTAAGTTCCACAAAGACAGAGCTCTTTCTTCCTTTCACTGACGTGTCTCCAGCACTAAGGAGAGTGCCTGGCACATAATAGGCACTAAAAAAATATTTGTTGAATGAATAAATGACATCGTAAGAATTCTTCTTTCTAAACGTAAAATTCCTCCAGTTTCAACACTGGTTTCTAGCCATTTCCAGATATCAGGTCACAAAATTGTATAATTTTATTGTTGAAAAGGCTCTTGGCAATAATGTAGCCCAATCACACCTTTACGTGTGTAAGTAAACCATGACCCAGAGAGATTAAGTGACAGCGCAAGGCCAACCAGCTAGTTTACAGCAGAGCTATACGGCTACAGATTCTTAATCCATCTACAAATTAGGATTTTCCAACACTGGGTATACTCAAAAGAATATGCCACTGAGAGTTATACCAGAAGAGAGATGCTAACATATTTTCACCTACAGCAGCACTACTGTAATAAGTGTGTATCTTCATCGGCAGCATGAACCTGAATGCATAAATTTAATGGTCTTCCCTTAAAATAGTCCTAATAAAATAATAAAATAAAATAGAGTCACATAACTTTAGAAATACATCATATAACCCCTCACCAAACTGTAGTTTTTAAATATAGTGAGTGCTGTACTTGGAGTAAAAATTAAGTGTGTCCAGAAAAAAAAATTAGGATCTAATCATAAAAACATAAATTAAACCTTGATCATTTTCTATATCCTTTATATTTTCTGTCACCTGAGCTCTACTTTATTCCCGTGCTGACAGCTGCAGTCTTAATGTGCATCTTTGAGAAAATAGGTGCTTTTTGGTCCAAACCACTTTTCTCTTTGGCTTATTAGAAGCATCCATATATCATAGCCTGGGGAAAGAAGATAAAATAGGGCATCTTTCTTGCATATAAATCATGGCTTGTGGATCATCGCTGTTAATTAAAAATCCTTGCAAGGCTAAATTCAACATGATGGAAGCTTAGGACATCCTTGCTAAAGGACAAACCTGGAAGGCAAAGTATCTTCAAATTTCTCTAAGAAAGAAAGTGGGATTGGGTCCTGATGAAGCTTGACTCTGGAGTGAGGGTTACCATTTCTTGTGCATTCTCAGCTGCACCCTAATTCGTTGCTGACTGGATGTCATGGTACTTTTTTTGTTCCAGCGGTGTTTGCCTGTTTCACTATTAGGTGGCAATGTAATCATTTCAATATTAGCTAGCACAGGAAAGACACAGCCTTGATCATATAATGTGTGAATTTTACAAGGTCAAAACCAAATAAGCAGAATTTTCACCATCCCGTTTTAGTGACATATTCAAAAAAGAGGCACATTAGCCTTGAGTCTGGCTTGCATGGTTATTTGATAACCTTAATGCATAAAGGAGAAGGGTGAGTATAGGTGTCTTTTCGAGTATGAATGGATATTTATTTTAGGGTTGTGATTACTTATGCTCCTGGTCGGTGCCAGTCAGGTCAATAGGATTATATTCCAGAAATTGATTTTTCCCCCAATGAGTAAATAATGAAGCAATTTAACCTCATCTGCTTCCTAATCTAAAACCTTTCACGGGTACTGTGTGGAAAGGTAGCTGCCTCGGCTTGTGATGTGCTCATGCACAAGGCCAATAAACACCTTTGGGTTTTATATGAAGGTCATGGAAAGCTGATCATTTGGGCAATGTGTACAGTCTAAGTGCATCTTCTGTTCCTTGCAGCCATCAATCCTGGCTTGCAGAGATGTTTCCACCTATGTTAGAGGGTGAGCACAATCCTGCATTAATCAGGGACATGGTTTCTGTCCCGAGAATTTCTCTTTCATTTATTTTAATTTAAATGTTTATTCAGATACTGGCATGGAAAGAAAACAGCACTTAGCTGCAAATGAAAATAAAGACAGGTGGGAAGTAGTAATTGCTTAGATTATGAATTATCTGGGTTTGCTTTATACTTAGCCTGTTGTTTTGTTATGGCACAATCTGTGACTTCTCAAAGGAGCCTAACACACCTGGAAATCAAAATTAGCCTTCAAGATTTGACTCTGCTGTCATAGATGAAATTGCCTAGTGGTCAAAATCGTCCCTCTTGCCTTCTTCAGGATTCATGTGGCTAATAACAATGACAGTATCCAACATTAGCACACAGTTACTGCACACCGGGCTGGGCACTGACACTGTACTCAAATTATCTCATTTAATTCTTTTGGGATCGGGCATCTAGCTGGCAGTGGCTTCAGAAATCAAGGTCAGGCCATTCAATTCCAGAATCTGGGTGTCTGGGCAGTGGACTTCACAGCCTCCTGTCCCTATAGTTACTGATACACAACAAAAATCATTATCTTCCACGTCATTCATTTGCTGGTTATACTTCCTGTGTACGTAGAGGACTGTTATAGAGAGGTACCTTTGGGAGCTTCCCATTCATGTGAGGAAATAAAAGATAAAAAGGCTGGGAAGTGCTATAAAAAGCGATAACTTACTTGAAAATTATTTTTCATTTCCTTCCCTAATGTTTTAAAAATTGGTACTATCTCCTGTATGATAAATTTAGAACTTCGATGCAATTTTGCTTATGCCTTTATTTTTAGTTGTCTGAGATGGTTAATGAAAATGATGATTATGATATTGAAAATTTAAAAATAGATAAGTCTGTCTTTTCTAGTAGGCAACATTTCGATATATGGGGTTGAGGTTAAGTGGCTTGCATGAGGAGACTGTAAATTCTGTGAGGAGAAATGTGTAAGCAGTCTTAACAAAAATATTTTTCTCATTTATTCCCCCAGACATTTGTGAGGTGCCCACTGAATATTAGATGAAGTGCTGAGCACTAAGACCTATCAGTTTTTGGTTAATTGCTCCTCTTAACTACTGCCCAAAACTGTTAGACTTTCCCCAAACTGTATTTTAGATTTTCTGATGATTTGTCTTCTTTCCCACTAGACACCATGAGAACAGAAAGCATGTCTACTATGTTCATTAGACAATCCCAAGTGCCTAAGAGAATATCTGGCACCTGAGTACACAGCTAGATCCACTTTTTCCTGTCTCCATTGTAGTTAGGTGTGAACATGTGTCTGAGTGATGGTCAATGGAATGGTAGCCACCGGGCTAGGTGACTCTTCCAGGACTGGCCCATAGAAACCTACCACTCATAATCCTTTCTCTTTCTCCATCCATAAGCTTAATGTAGAGGACTCTGAAGACCTCAGGGAAAGCCTAGCTGTAAGATGGAAAGAGCTTTGGTCCTTGAGTGGAACACAGCCTCCTCTCCCTCTCGTCAACCCTCACTGGGGTGGAAAGGGAGAAAAAGAAATTTTTTATTGTGTTAAGCCAGAATTTTCCAGATTTATATGTTGTGGAAGCTGGGCTTATTTACCTTAACTAATACAGAGGGATGAATGAGCATGTCTCTGGTCAAGGGGTTCTCAGATTAATTCTTCAGCTTTGGAAATATCTTTCTCTTTCCTATTTGAAGAGCTTTTTAAGAATCACTGGGTAGTTGCAAAGATGAAAAATATTTTTATGACAGTTGCATAAAATGTGCTCTGGGAAACTATGTAGGAGTGTTCTAATGGGAATCTGAAAATCATTTGCCTCCACACGTGTAAGATAAGCCAATCCCAAAGAGTATGAAAATAAAAGACAAAATTCATGCCCTCAGGGAACTTGCATTCTAGTGGGGTGGAGAGGTAAATTAGTAGAAACTTACAACTCTGTCTTATGATTCCTCAAGCAATCCTCTCTCTTCTTTCCATGCCTTCTCCCAGACATTCCTGCCTGTGGCTTTATCATCTGTATATTGACAGCTTTCAGTGTATGTCCCTACCCCCAGACACTTCCTCTGAGATCCGTGGGGGTATACTCACTGCTTACCTGACATCTCAGTTGGAGGTATCACCATCTCAAAGTCACTATGTCCAAAAGTGAACTCGGAATTGGCCCTCACCAAACCCGCTTCTCCTCTAGTGTTCTCAACACACAAAGTGGTACCACCATTCCCCCTCCACAGTTGTGCAAGTGCCAAGTTCGTGAGTCATTCCTGACACCTTCTTTTTCCTCATTCCTTATCTCATCTCAACAATGGAGTCCTGTCAGTTTTACCTTCTCAGTATTTCCTCAATCCTTCCAGTCCTCTCCATCTTGGCCTCTGTTTTATTCTAAGCACATAGCAAATGCTACCAAACTAGCTGCGCCATATATATTCCAATCCATCTTTTATCCATTACCCGTAGTGCATCTGGAATGACATTTTAAAAATAGAAATATGATTATGTATTCTCTTAACTGAATGCCCTTTGATGACATCGCATTTTCCACAGGGGGAAAGAGAATCCTTAACAATTCCAGTATCCTTGAATTTTCTGGCCTCCATCTACCTCACCACTGCCATCTCACACTGATCTCTCTCCATGGCCCATCACCCTGGCCCATTTCTCAAATGTGGGCCATGCTTCTTGCCATAGCAAGGTGTTCTCTTACCTGGAATTCTCTCCCCATTCTATTCTATGTCAGCGTAAAGATCATACCAAAGGGAATGTGGCCCAGCCTTCCTGCTATATATCAGGTTCCTTTCCTTCTCCTTACACAGTAATTTATAATGGCAATTAAATATATCATTATAAGTCGTTATTTAATTGTGGCCTCCCCTGTTCGACCATATGCTCTGTGAGAACAGAGAGAAGGCCTATTTGTTGACTGCTATCTTCCTAGGGCCTAGTATGTGTCCGGCACAAGGAAGATACTCAATAAATATGTGCTTAATTAGGGGCTCCTGGTGGCTTAGTTGGTTAAGCATCCGACTCTTAGGTTTGGCACAGGTTATGATCTCAGGGTTGTGAGATCAAGCTCCGTGGCAATTTCAGCGCTCAGTTTGGAGTCTGCTTCAGAATCTCTCCCTCTCCCTGTGCCCCTCCCCCTTCTCGCTCTCTCTCAAATAAATCAATCAAATATTTAAATATATGCTTAATTAATTTAACACATAATGCAATATGGACATTGCAGGAAAAGAATAAACCATACTAGGGGCATCAGGGATGCCTTGCCTGAGCTTCTTCTTTTTTTTTTTTAACATCTTAATTTTATTTTTTTCAGTGTTCCAAGATTCATTGTTTATGCACCACACCCAGTGCTCCATGCAATACATGCCCTCCTCAATACCCACCACCAGGCTCACCCATCCCCCCACCCCCCTCCCTTCCAAAACTCCCAATTTGTTTCTCAAAGTCCACAGTTTCTCATGCTTCATCTCTCCCTCCAATTTCCCCCCAATTCACTTTTCCTTTCCTTCTCCTAATGTCCTCCATTTTATTCCTTATGCTCCACAAGTAAATGAAACCATATAATTGACTTTCTCTGCTTGACTTATTTCACTCAGCATAATCTCCTCCAGTCCCGTCCATGTTGATATAAAAGTTGGGTATTCATCCTTTCTGATGGCTGCATAATATTCCATTGTATGTATGGACCACATGTTGTTTATCCATTCGTCTGTTGAAGGGCATCTTGGCTCTTTCCACAGTTCGGCAATTGTGGCCATTGCTGGTGTGAACATTGGGGTACATATGGCCTTTCTTTTTACTACATCTGTATCTTTGGGGTAAATACCCAGTAGTGCAATTGCAGGGTCATAGTGTAGCTCTATTTTTAATTTTTTGAGGAATCTCCACACTGTTTTCCAAAGTGGCTACACCAATTTGCATTCCCACCAGCAGTGTAAGAGGGTTCCCCTTTCTCCACATCCTCTCCAACATTTGTCGTTTCCTGTCCTGTTGATTTTGGCCATTCTAACTGGTGTAAGGTGGTATCTCACTGTGGTTTTTATTTGAATTTCCCTGATGGCTAGTGACGATGAACTTTTTTTCATGTGTCTGTTAGCCATTTGTATGTCTTCTTTGGAGAAGTGTCTGTTCATGTCTTCTGCCCATTTTTTGATG
>CM052901.1:80831902-80850399 GCA_028534135.1 Potos flavus | reverse complement strand
TGGTTCTTCTCCCCCTCTGATCCCCCCCCTTCACTTTTCCCTTCCTTCTCCTAATGTCCTCCATGCTATTCCTTATGTTCCACAAGTAAGTGAAACCATATGATAATTGACTTTCTCTACTTAACTTGTTTTACTCAGCATAATCTCCTCCAGTTCTATCCATGTTGATGCAAAAGTTGGGTATTCATCCTTTCTGATGGCTGAGTAATATTCCATTGTATATATGGACCCCATATTCTGGATCAAGTGTTTTATAAAAGGCAATAAAATTCAGTTGATTGAAAGTGCTGTTCAGTTCAATGATATCCTTACTGATTTTCTATCTGCTGGATCTGTCAGTTACTGGAGTGTTGAAGTCTCTAACTATAATTATGAAGTTGTTAATTGTTCCTTGCAGTCCGATCAGTTTTTGCCTCATGTATTTTGATGCTCTTTTGTTAGGTACATACTATTAAGAATTGACCCCTTTACAATTACATAATGCCCCAGTTTATCTCTGATAAATATTCTTGCTCTGAAGTCTATTTTGTTTGGAATTAATGTAGCTACTCCAGATTTCTTTTGATTAGTGTTGGCATTGTACATCTTTCTCCATCCCTTTGCTTATAATCTATCTATGTCTTTATATTTATAGTGGGTTTCTTGGAGAGAGCATCTAGTTGGGCCTTGCTTTTCTTATCCATTCTGACAGTCTCTATGTTTTAACTGGTATATTTAGATCACTGACATTTAAAGTGATTTTTGATATACTTAGTGTAATATCTACCATATTTTAACTGTTTGTTATTGTCCTTGTTTTTTGTTTCTGTGTGTGTGTGTGTGTGTGTGTGTGTGTGTGTGTGTGTATGCGTGTTCCCCTTTTTTCCTGCATTCTTGGGTTTTAATTGAGTATTTTATATGATTCCATTTCTCTGTTCTCTTAGCATGTTACTGTACTTCTTTATGACTTTTTTTAGTGGTTGCCCTAGAGTTTGCAGTATACATTTACAACTAATCTAATACACTTTCAAATGACACTATATCACTTCATGGGTAGTGGGGATACCTTATAACAGAGTATATTCAATGTCTCCCTCCTGTCCCTTATTACACTGTTGTTGTTCATTCAATTATGCATAAGCTATAGGTACCAAATACATTGTTATTATTTTTTTTAAAGATTTTATTTATTTATTTATTTGACAGAGAGAGAGAGAAATCACAAGTAGGCAGAGAGGCAGGCAGAGAAGAGAGGGGGAAGCAGGCTCCCTGCTGAGCAGAGAGCCCAATGCGGGTCCCGATCCCAGGACCCTGAGATCATGACCTGAGTTGAAGGTAGAGGCTTTAGCCCACTGAGCCACCCAGGCGCCCCATTTTGTTGTTATTATTGTGAACACACTGTTAACTGTTAAATAAATTAGACTAAGAAAAATAAAAGATTTTATTTTACCTTCATATATTCCTTTCTGTATATAGATCTGTGTTTCTGACCTATATAATTTTCCTTCTCTATGAATAATTTCTTTTAACATTTCTTGCAAGGAAGGTTTCCTGGTGACAAATTCCCTCAGTTGTTATTTGTCTGAGAAAGTCTCTTCACTTTCGAAGGGTAATTTTGCAGAATACAGAATTTGAGATTGGTTTGTTTGTTTGTTTCAAAACTAAATATTTCACTCCACTCTCTTCTTGCTTGCGTGGTTTATAAAGAAAAGCCTGATATAATTCTTATTCTTGTTCCTCTGTATGTAAGGTAGTCCCTTTATCTCCCCTCTGACTTTCATCAAAATTTTCTCTTTGTCTTTGATTTTTGCAGTTAATTTATAATATACAATTGAGAGTTGAATTGTGTCCCCCTGCCCCAGAAAAAGGTATTTTGAAATCCTAACTCTCAGAACCTCAGAATGTGACCTTATTTGGAAATAGGGTCATATTAGATGTAATTAGTTATGATGAGGTCATACTGGAGTAAAATGAGGCACTACCCCACCATGACTGGTGTCCTTATAAGAAGATAACTGAAAACACAGAGACACACAAGTAGAATGCCATGTGAGTATGAAGGCAAATATTGGAGTTACACAGCTGCAGGCCAGGGAATGTTAAAAATGGCCAATGAACCTCCAGAAGCTAGGAAGAGGCAAGGAATGGTTCTATGCATTTCAGAGAGAGCATGGCCTTGCTGATACCTTTATTTCAAACTTCTAGTCCCCAGAACTGTGAGACAATAACTGTTGTTTCAAGCCACCCAGTTTGTGGGACTTCTTTATAGCAGTCCTATGAAACTAACACATGTGTGTAGGTGTAGATTTTTGGTATTTTTTTTCTGCTTCATGTTCTCTGAGCCTCTTGGATCTGTGGTTTGGTGTCTGTCCTTAATTTTGGAAAATTCTTACCATGAATCTGTTTCTGATGCTTTTTGTGCTGTATACATTTTGATTTTGCTTTTTAGCAGTCTTAAAAATTTTCAGTGAAAGGTAGACATGATGTATTGCATAAAAGAAACTAAGTAAATATGCCTTTAGTGTGAGCTTTCATGTGTATCTGGCTAGGAGTTAGGCCATTTACTGTTTGCTATAGCTGTGCAATCAGGGACTAAAATGTCATCTAGTGTTCTGCGTTTTGTACCCCCCTCCCTTTATCTTTGGGTTTCCCTAGAGATTCCTTCTTAGAGTGGGTCTGAGGCTTCTAGTTCTTTCAGCTATAAGCCCCTGTTATTATACAGGGGCCACATTGATGCGGTGTTAAAATTTGGGGGTTGGCTGTACATTCTATAATCTTATGATTAAGGTTCAGTCTTCCGTGAGTCTGTGACCTTTCACAAGTGCTTCTCGGCCTTCTCTCTGTCCTTAAGTGAGACAGGAAGGCTAGAGGGACCTGAAGTTGGATATTTCCCTTCCCCTATTCCAGGTAGGCTGTGGTAAAATCTAAGTGGGTTAAGCTCTGGTAAAATAGTTTCCCTTGAGGGTGGGCTGTTGTTAATGAGAATAAAATGCTCTGGGTTCAACTTAAAGTCATTATTCCCACATCCTGACCATCACCTGTAGCACAAGGGGATTCTTCTCTAATCTTCACCCTGAGAACCTACCAGGCTCCTAGAAGTAATACTCAAAAAATCATGGAGGTCCCTATTAGACTGTGACCCAGACATTTTATCACTCAAGCTAGCCCACAGTTAATCTCTAGCCATTAGATATTCTTTCAGTAGGAACACTTGAAAACTATCAAGCTCCTGTAGCAGCTTCTGTTCAGGTAAACTGTGATTCTCTGTATCCTGTGTGTTTCTAGTTTCCAGGGCAACAGTGTGCCCTGTAACCTCAATCCTCTAATGGATCTAAGAAGAGTTGTAGAGTTTTAGTTTGTTTACAAGCAATTTTCTTGTTGTGAAGATGGAAGGTCATCTATGCTTTTGATTGACTAAAGACCAGAAATAAAAAATGTTTATTCTTGAAAATTAAGAAAAATAAGCAAAAAGAAGAACAAAGTCATGCATAATCTCATCACCCTGAGATGCAAGTTAGAATATTTTTTCTATCTGGGTATTTGTTTTATGTCATATTTTAAACATACGGAGAAGACAAAGAATACCATAATTACCATTTACCCTCATTCATTGTTTGCTCCATTGTTTTCTGGGTCTTTTCTTTTTAAGAAGTACAGTGTAATAAGAGCTGATACCTTGTTTGCACCCTTCTCAATTCTTTTCTCTCCACAGAGATAACTGTCATCCAGATTTTAATCTATATTTTTCCTTATACTCATTTTGTTCCTTTTTAAAATAAAAAATGCATGCTATTAAGCAATTCATAAACAGAATCGTATTGTATGGCACCTTCTACAGGTTGCTATTGTCAATCAACATTTTGCTTTGGTGATTTATTCATGTTGAAACTTGCAGATCTGGTGCATGTGTTTTAACTATTTCTGATTCTGGGTACTATATGACCTTACTTACTTTGCTGGTCCCTTCTCCTATTAATGAACATCTAAGTTGCTTCTGGTTTTTCAGTCTTATAGGCAGTGCAGCAATGACCACTCTTATATGTGTCTCTATGTGCACATGTGAGTGTCACCAGACTCCTTATGGTGTAGAATAAAAGAGCACAGGCCTTAATAGCAGCACTGCCTCCATTCATATTTCCACTTTAATACTTAGCAGTACTATAATGATTGTCAACCTGTGTATTGGAGCCCTATTATTCAGAATACCAAAGTGAGGATTTAATACTTGATTGAATAGGAGTCATTGGAGATTTTGAGCAGGGAATGATCAGATCAGATTCACAGTGAGATTTATCTAGAAACAGTGCAAACCATGAAGTGACCTAGAAAGTTGAGAAATTGGGAAGCCAACACACTCCACCAGTATTTCTGGTTGTGTCACCTGTCGAAGTTTTCAAACCATGACCTATTTCAAACCAGATGGAATTCTGAAGGAAACAGTCTGGGTAAATAAAATAAGATTCTTATTTTCTGTTTATTTTCCACCTGATGGCGATCCTTTTTTCTTATCTTCCTCAATTTTCTTTTCTGGCGTCCCAGTTCCTGGATCCCATAATGCATCTTTATGCTCACTTACACTTCTTCCATTTCTTTTTCCCTCTCTGCAAAGTAGGAGTTGAAATCACTCACAGCAAGAGCATTAGAGTTGATCATCTCCCCCAATAATTCATACTTTTAAAACTTCATTCTTTTATATCAAAGGACTACATACACATGACAAATAGTTAATACAGAAAAGATTATAATGAAAAGCAACCATCTCTAGGCCTAGCCGGTCACACCATCACGGGCATTCTCCAAGGACCACCTCTTTAACTTTTTTAGTTCTTTGGAAATTTATCTTAGTAACTTCAAATAGCTCAACATGCTTATGCATCAACTTCTTGCTTTACTGACTTTAAATTACATCCGTTTACTACCATATATTAAAAATGTAAATTTAAAAAATAATTTAACCCCAATTCCTTACCTCTCACTTCTATTTTTTCTTAATTATGCTAACTTTAGAATTTCCTATTGATTGCTTTTATAACTTTAAATAATATACATAAAACTCTACTTTCTTCATACCTTCTTTCTAATTTATCTAAAGTATAGTATTATTTTTTCTATCGCTTGCTTTTATAGCTTTAAATAACACACATGAAACTCTATTTCACTTCCTATCAACTTTTAAAAAAGATTTTATTTATTCATTTGAGAGAAGAGAGAGAGAGAGAGAGAGAGAGCATGGGGGGCAGAGAGAAAGGGAGAAGCAAACTCACTGCTATGCAGGGACTTATTTCACTCATTTCACTTAGCATAATACACTCTAGCTCCAGCCATGTCATTGCAAAAGGCAAGATTTCATTCTTTTTGATGGCTGAGTAATATTCCGTTGTAGATGTACACCATGCCTTCTTTATCCATTCATCAGTCGATGGACATTTGGGCTCTCTCCATGGTTTGGCTATTGTTGATAATGCCGCTATAAACATCAGGGGGCATGTACCCATTCAAGTCTATATTTTTGTATCCTTTGGGTAAATACCTAGTAGTACAACTGCTGGATCATAGAGTAGTTCTATTTTTAATAAGAAATAATTTTTTAAAAGTAAATCCCACATTTTATTTTTGTCTTTGTATTTCTCTTTTCTGAATTTTCTAACATGAAAATTATCTTATTATCATAAAAGGTTTGTCAGTTCCAAAAAAAATTATGAGTCCACATCATGCTTCTCAAACTCAAACCATTTTTATATGCAATTTGTAGTGGATTGAATTGTATCCCCCCAAAAGATATATCTGCCCTAATCTGCAGTACCTGTGAATGTGACCTTAATTGGAAATAGAGTCTTTGCAGATGTGATTAGGGATCTCAAGATGAGGCCTTACTGGATGTAGAGCCTGCTCTCAATCTAGTCAGTGGTTGCCTTTACTTGAGACAGGCAAGAGAAATTTGAGATTTAGAGAGACATCGGGAAGGAAGCCATGTGTAGACAGAGGCAGAGATGGGGGTGATGTTTCTAGAAGGCAGAGAACACCAAGGATTGTCAGTACCACCAGAAGTTATGAGAGAGACCTGGAACAAACTCTCCTTCAGAGCTTCCAGAAGGAACCAACCTTGTTGACACTTTGATTTCCGACTTCTGTTGCTTTAATCCACCAAGTTTGTGGTAATTTGTTTGAGCAGCCTTGGGAAACTAATACACCATCCCTCCTCATACACACATTCCAACAAAGATGCACCTAGAGTAATGGCCCCACTTGAATGCTAAACTTGCCATGAAGTCATGTTACCAGACTTTTATTGTTTTCCTAATACAAAAATACCTACGGTGATTGGGAAAGTGTGTACCCACTTCCTACATCACCTCTCTGTGGTCCCAGTTTTCCATAGCCCCGTGGACTATGAGTCAGCATCAAGCTAACAGTTTGTCAAAGTAACATCTGTAAACATTTCAACTTTCCCATCCCATGACACATTTCATCATTTTCTTCTTTATGGCAGTTGATAAGGCCAAAAAAACAGAGTATATCTCTTCTTGTAATTTGTTTTTTACTTAGAGTCCTAATTAGCATAAAAGGAGTTGAAGAGTAATTTCTATGTGGAATACTTATTACCAAGGTTAAGAGACACTATGCTTAACATTTAATTGGTTTATAGTGCTGTGAAGCTAGTCCTCAAGGTCATAAAAATCTTACTTATGAACACACCAAAAAAATGCTAACAGCTGTTTCAAAAACATCAAAGTTGCATTTTCTTCTTGAGCAATGAGGAGTTGTTTCTTGCACAAAACACCAAGTTTAATGTATCTTTAAATGTTCTTTTGAGTACTAGAAAAAATAAACTTGACCCTGTTTTAAGAGCAAATGAGTTGACTGCAAATGTGATGTCTTTTGATTTCCCAGCATCCCCTCACCGTGCACAAACCAATCTGCCAGGCACTCAGCTTATACTGACAAGGAAGTAAGACCCACTTGGGGTTCTGCCACAGTCTAACAATCTCCCCTCATGCAAGAACATGGCAGCTCAGTGGTTCACTGCCACTGAAAGTACTTGGATTATGGGTAAGCCTCGTTGAGTGGACTAACCCCAGATTATCTCCAAACTTTTCCCTAACCTTCCGTCTACCACAACCCATTTTTTATACAGAAGCCAGAATGACCATCTAAACATTTAAATGAAATGTTCTACTCTCTGGAAAAACTCTTTAAGGGCTTTCTACTTCCTTTAGAATAAAATCCAAACACACTGCATGATCCAACCCCTGTCTACATCTTATTCTTATTTCCAGCTCAGTATTTGCCATTCCTTCTGCCTGCAGTGTTCTGCCCACAGATTTTCCCATTGCTGGATGTTTCTCATCAGTCAGAATTGAACTTAGTGGTTACAAATCCCAAGGAGCTTTCAAAAGAGGTGCTCCATGCCCATGGCCAGTCTGTCTATATAGCATAACCCATTTTTAATTTTTCTGAAATTATCATTTATTGGTGGACTTGCTGTTTGTCCCCGTCATTTTCACCCTAAATTCGATTATTAACTCCATTAAAGTGGAGACCTTTTCCATCTTGAATTCTGGCCTGTCCCTGAAATAGTTCTTAATGAAATATTTGTGGAATGAATGAATAATTGTAACCATTTTGAGAAAAGCCACAATGAACATAGGTCCTCGCTCAAAATTACCCCTCATTTATCACTAATAATTCATGTTCCCTTAAAAAGATATCCTGTATGTGATTATATACTTTGCCCTATGACTACTGTATTCATTATTAATGGCTCAGTAACAAATTACCCCAAATCTTAGTGGTTAAAAACAGCAAATATTAATTACCTCATTGTTTCTGTGGGTCAGACGACTAGGAATGGCATAGACGAGTCCTCTGGACTCAGGGTCACTAGGACTGCAGTCAGGAGTTAGCCAGGGCAGCAGTCCTCTCACAGCTCCCAAAGGGGAGTGTATGCTTTTGAATTCACCCTGGCTGTTGGAAGGATTCAACTTCTCACAGGAGGTCCGACGGAAGGCTGAATCTGACTGGCTGTCGGCAGAGGCTTTCTTCAGTTCCTTGCCGTGTGGGCCTTCCCTACAGCCACACAACACTTGGAATCTTGCTTCAGCAGAGTGAGAAAGTGAGAGAGAGTAAGAGACCCTAAGCCACACAGAAATGAAATCATTTTGTAGCCACCTCTTGGAAATGACATACCATGACTTTTGCAGTATCCTGTTTGTTGGAATTGAGTACTAGGGCCAGCCCAAATTAAAGAGAAAAGAGATTTCTCTTGAGTATCAGGAAGCAGGGGTCACTGGAAGCCATTTCAGAGGCCACCTACCACAGCACATACCTCTGTATTTGCATAAAGTGTTTGTCCCTCCTCTTACTCTGTCTTGTTTTCTTGGAATTTTCTACTCTTGAGGGCCAAAGCTCTGGTCATCATGTCCCCTTCCTGTCGCTTGCCAGTTATTCTTGAAAACTTAGCCATTTTGAGTGGAAAGTTTCAGTTTAAGATCCATAGGAAGCTGGGACAAACAGCAGGTCACAAAACTGCAATAATATACAGGTATCAGAATTGTATGTACGAAGGACTGGGTATCATTAGCAGACAAATATTCATTCGTTCTTTCAAGAAGTATTTATTGAATGACTATATGTGCTAGGCACTGTTCTAGATGCTGAAATACATAAATGTACGAAACTGGAAAAATAAAACTTGCTTTCACAAACCTTTATAAACTGATGTAGAGGGCAGATAATAAACAAGATATGAATAAAAATACGTAGTGTGTTAGTGCTAAGGGGAATGAGAGGGGGTATAAGGTGCCAGAGTACGGGGGGCATGACATTTTAGCTGCAGTAGATCACCCTCCTCCCTATCCAGCACCTTATATCCCCTCTCTTTCTCCTTAGCACTTAGTACTATATCCTCATTGAGAAGATGCCCTTTGAATGAAGACCCGAAGGATGACCTCCAAATATCTGGGGGAAATCATCCAGGCAGGTGAAATAACAGGTACAAAGGAGAGACCATGACCAATGTGTGACAGGAAATCTAAAAGTACAATGTGTCTGAAATGAATGAATAAAGGAAAGTATAGAAGGAAATTAAGTCAGAAAAGGGGGGTCAGATCATACAAGGCCCTGCAGACCATTGTTAGAACTTTGACTTTTCCTGAGAGTGATGTGGGAAGCCTCTTGGTGGATTTTGAGCACAGGAGTGGTCATGATCTGCTACAGTATATTAACAGGGTCCTGTTGGCTGCCATGATGAGAGGGCAGACTAAGAGGAACTTGAGAAGAAAGAATGAGAAACACCCTTTATGTGACCACTGCCCTAAGCCAGATAAGAGATGCCGGGCACTCCAACTAGAGTAGTAACAGTGGGGCTGAGTGGGAAGTGATCAAATGCTGGGTATAGTTTGAAAACAAAGCTGAGAGGATTCATTGGGCGATTGGATAGTATATGTGGCAGAAAGGGAAGTCATGTATCACTCCAAGGACTTTGGCCTAGACCAACAAAGAATGAAGTTGCCATAACTGAGACTGGAGAGTCAGTCCGTGGGAGGAGCACTTTTGGGGGAAGAATACCAGGGGGTCAGTTTTCAACATGTTAACTTTGAAAAGCCTTTCTAGACATCTGAATGCAGATGTTGAACAGGCAATAGTCTGGAGTTAGAAAAGAGGTTAGGTCTAGAGATAAATATTTGCAAGGACTTAGCATATGGTTAGCATTTTAAGCAATTAAGACTGGATGAGATCACCTAGGGGTTGAAGGTACCCAGAAAAGACAAGAGGTGAAAAGGAAAACATCAGAGTCAAAAGCATGATTCTTGAATCAGCTCTGTGCTCAAATTTGGTCCAACTACTAGGAACCTGATGGGGATCTCCTGCTGAGTAGATGACTGGGGTGCTCCCAGGAGGGTCTGTTGCAATTTCTTCTAACCAGGACTAATACGAGTCAAATCAGATCTTCCTCCTGCCTTCAATCAGGCAAGCCTCAAGGCAAGCTCCACTGCACAGATGTGGGTTTCAAGAAAGCCTATCATTTCCTTTCTTCCAACTTGGACCTCTATTTCCTCTCAGTGGGTGATTTTCAAGCATCAAAGTGCGTAAGAATCCCCAGGAGGGTTTGTAGTTTCCTCCCTCCAGAGTCTCATTCTGTAGGTGGGGCTAGATGTCTTGGTTCTTAGCAAGTCCCCTGGTTAATCTTGATGGGGCGCTCTACTTTGAGAAAGCTAGATCACCATAAAAAGTACTAAGTATTTTATTACTCTAGAAAGGTAAGTTTGAATACTCACAGTGGCTGTTGACCTTAGCTTTCTAATGGCAATGTAGTTACTTCCTAAAAGCTGTCATAGATTTGAGGCTTTATATAATAAATTATCAGTTAATTAACTACTTGAAAATACACTTGAAAAACAAACACTCCTACTCTATTATTTTTTAATTTTTTTAAAAGAGTACCAATCAACTATTATCGATTCAGAGAGAGGTTCTGAGCATGCAAAAAGGCATTTCTTTTTTTTATGTTAGTCACCATAGAGTACATCATTAGTTTTTAATGTAGCGTTCCATGATTCATTGTTTGCGTATAACACCCAGTGCTCCATGCAATCCATGCTCTCCTTAATACCCATCACCAGGCTAACCCATCCCCCCACCCCCCGCCCCTATAAAACCCTCAGTTTGTTTCCTGTAGTCCATAGTCTCTCATGGTTCATCTCCCCCTCCGAATCTCCCCCTTCATTTTCCCCTTCCTTCTCCTAATGTCCTCCATGCGATTCCTTATGTTCCACAAATAAGTGAAACCATATGGTAATTGACTTTCTCTGCTTGACTTATTTCACTTAGCATAATCTCCTCCAGTCTCATCCATGTTGATGCAAAAGTTGGGTATTCGTCCCTTCTGATGGTTGAGTAATATTCCATTGTATATATGGACCACATCTTTATCCATTTGTCTGTTGAAGGGCATTTCAGCTCTTTCCACAGTTTGGCTATTGTGGACGTTGCTGCTGTGAACATTGGGGTGTATATGGCCCTTCTTTTCACTACATCTGTATTTTTGGGGTAAATACCTAGTAGTGCAATTGCTGGGTCATAGAGTAGCTCTATTTTTAATTTTTTTAGGAACCTCCACACTGTTTTCCAAAGTGGCTGCACCACCTTACATTCCCACCAACAGTGTAAGAGGGTTCCCCTTTCTCCACAACCTCTCCAACATTTGTTGTTTCTTGCCTTGTCAATTTTTGCCATTCTAACTGGTGTAAGGTGTTGTCTCAATGTGATTTTGATTTGAATTTCCCTGATGGCTAATGATGATGAACCTTTTTTCATGTGTCTGTTAGCCATTTGCATGTCTTCTTTTGAGAAGTATCTGTTCATGTCTTCTGCCCATTTTTTGACTTGGTTATTTGTTTTTTGGGTGTTGAGTTTGAGAAGTTCTTTATAGATCTTGTATATCAACCCTTTGTCTGTGGTGTCATTTGAAAATATCTTCTCCCATTCCATGGGTTGCCTCTTTGTTTTGTTGACTGTTTCCTTTGCTGTGCAGAAGCTTTTTATCTTGATGAAGTCATGATGGATTTTCTAATGAGTCCCAAAAGTTCATTTTCGCTTTTGTTTCGCTTGCCAAAAGGCATTTCTATCTAAAGACTGGTGCGATAAGGACATCTGTGATCCCCCATATCCAGTCTTACTCTCCTCCCAGAAATAGAGTATTACACCTTGGGAGGGCCACGTCATTAGTTCTGGTCAATGGATTGTCAGCAGAAATACTGGATGTCACTTCCAGACCAAAATATTTCAGAGTCCATGTTTGACCTTCCAGTAGTTTCTTCCTTTGCCAAGCAATTGTAGAGGAGGTCTTATGTTGAGTTAATGGATATGGAAGACCAAAACAGCCTGTATCTCTGGTCATCTGATTGCAATATCTACCTTGGAGAGTCTCTGGACTCACAGCAGACTTTGTAGGTGAAAAATACATTTTGTGTTAAACCACTGAGATTTTTATTTGTTTGTTACGTTGGCATAGGCCTGTCCTATCCTGACTCATCACCTGCCAATATATCATAAGATATCTATAAAAGTATGGATCTAGAAGAGATTTGATTAATGTAAATTTTTAACTGATTTTCAGATCTCATACCACATATTGAAATGCTTTCCTTGCTATAAAATCAATCAGATCACCTTTCACATAACAGCTCTTGGTCTCTCTTATGTATACAATTTGAAATTGTTTGCTAAATGTAACATGAAACTTTGCTGCCTGCATGTTCCAGAATATTCTACTGTATTGATATTTATGTTAGTAAACCGAAACAGAGTGCATCCCATTTTTCACATACTGCTTCCTTTAGGAATTGTTTCCTGTCCTTTGCTCTTCCCCTACCCCTCAATAAGCCTGTTCACCAGCTCACATTTCTCATTTTCCTTTTTACCCAGGCCAGGCTGGGTGCCTACCCAACATCTCCCTTGCTGCCCCCCATGTGCTTCTGTAATATCCTGTGCATCCATCTCACCACATGATATTAAAATTTGCTGTTTCCATATCAGGCTTGAGCCTTTACCTACACAGACTATATCTCACTTGTACCTAGTACCTAGAACATAGAAGGCACTCAGTGAGTGTTGTTTCGAACCTGACCCCTTGAGTCTCGTATGTCAAGGCTCTGTGTAGCTCTGCAGAGGGCAGGATAGATTCTCAGGGGTGGCTCTTCTTCCAGACCTCAGGTAATGCCCCAACTTTCTCTGGTGATACTCATAAGAGACCCTTATGCTTAAAAGGAATATCGACAGCTATTAAAGACACAAAATACTAGCTGATTGTTCATATCAGTGTGTCAAAGGAATCATAAAGGCATAGAGGATGTGGCCACTTTTTAAAGGAGTCACCATAGGCAATGAATACTGGCTGATTTCTAATTCGTGAAATTTTTATTATCCATCTTCTGAAAATGAGTTGGGAATCTAGTTTTATAGACAACCTAATTTTATTTGATTAGTTTAAGAAGCAAAAGCACGAGTTAATGGTGTATTACCATTCCCATGTACTAGAAGGATGTGTTAATGAAATATAATTGTCAACTATTCCATATGTTAATGGGAACTATATGTGGGAATTTGATATGCTTGCTTGCTCTATAAAACATCTTGAGGAGGCTTTTATGGTTATTTTACAGCTAATTCAGAGATCTCAACCATGGCCAAGTCAGAGTAACTTGATTTTGCATTGCTATCTACCTTTCTGCAAAGTGATTATCATTGCAGTTTGAGAGCAGAGAACGTTTTATCCAAACTGTGTTTTTATAGAACGCTAGTAAACTTTGAGATGTTCGTAAGACCCTGTGAGCACAAGTTTTGGAAATGCTAGGTAAAACAAAGGTAAACAAGTTTTCTCTTTGTAAATCTTCTGTGGGTCTTTCCCGTGCCTTATGAATGGGACTGATCTATCCAGTTGCCACAGTGCCAGGGGCCATAATACCTTTAGGAGCCCACAAAAATATTTTCATTTCTTCTAAAATAAGAAGAAAAACTGAAAATGTAATAATAATGAATATATAATAATGAATTCAGCCTGGATTATATTAATCTTTACACCAATGTAGTCATAAAACATATTTTCATAGTTTTTTATGGAGGAAGTAGCCCACGCAGGCAAAAGTGTCTAGAGCCCTTAAATATCATAATGCAGCCCTGGTTATAATTCTCTTAAAAAGTGTGATACGTGGGATTTTTCAGAAGGTACTTGTGCATGAGTATCTTTTTGTACAGTTTCTCAGAGGACCAAGGTTACGAACATTTGGAAATACTTATGTATTGAGATAAATACTGGAAGAATTGGATTTTAGTGATATCTGCTACTAACTAACCATGCATCTGTGAGTAAGCCAAGCAAAATCCCTGGCCCCCAGATTGTTAAGAAAAAGATGATGGTGTTCAACTGGGTGTCTTAAAATATGCTGTCCAGCTTAAAGTTAATATTATTTCATAGTTTGAATATCCTTGCTTGGTTAGCTGGTTTTTTTGTTTATACACATAGGTCAGAACATAAATTCTGAGTGAAAGTGTATTACTCTAGGCTGAAAGTCAGAAATAAATGTTTTATGCCTGCTCTTGGCCCTAACTAACTTCTACCAATAAGAAAATATGCTCAATGTTTGTCTCTCAAAAAAGAAAAAAGAGTAAGAAATTAAGGGATATTCCCATTTTGAATGTGTTCTCTACTCAGATAAGTAGCAATTAAACTGAAAGTCTTCTTTCCCTCTGATGGGGGGGGGGGTGCTGTGTTGGGGAGGGTGGTTGGCCAAGAAGGCAAAGGCAAATATGTCTCTCAAGTTTTGAGTGTGGGTGACTGCTTGGCTAGTTGTGCCACCAACTCACTTTTTGACAGGTTGAGTTTTTGGTTATTTGTAAGTTAACAAAAAGAAGATGCCCCACTGAGGATTCTACACATGAGTCTGAAATTCAGGAGAGAGACCAAGTCTGGTGTCTTGTATCTGGGAATCTTCAGGCCAGTGGGAGTAGTTCAAAGTATTGGAGTGGAAGAAAGAATCCTAGGGAATGAGAGTGAGAGGGATAGTGGGCTAAGGATATAAGTATGGGAAGCATCAACTGTAAGGGGTAATTATAGCAAGATAAACTCCCAAAAGGGAGACAAAAAAATGATAGAAATGGAAAAACTAGAAAAGGGTATCAATATAGAAACAGAGCAGAAGACGTTATAATGGAAATGGAGTAGAAAGTTTTAAGACAAAAAGGAAAAGAAAGGAGGTACTCACACTCATTGCGGATGAGATCACAGGTAACTCCTACTTTCCTAGGAGCCAATTCGGCATTGTACAGCAAATCCCCAAAAAACAGTTACACCCTAGGACCTGGTCATTCCTTTTTCAATAATTTATGCTAAAGAAAGAATCCCAAGCAAATTTTCAAAGACTTATGTTCAAGGATGTATATAACACTTTTATTTATAATAAAGATTAAACATATGGAGCAAATAGCCAATAGTAGAGGAATGCATCGTCTCTGACAATTTATTTCATAGAATATCATGCAGTTATAAGCTTCTTCAAAAAATATTTAAAGATACGGGGACATATTCACAGTATCAATCTATCGAGGTCTATGTGTATAATGTCAAAATGTTAACGGTTATCACCGTTTAGTGCTATTACAGGTGAAGTTATTTTTCTTTTTTGTATTTTCCTGTATTTTCCAAATATCATGTGATGGCTATTGTCTGAATGTGGTGTCCCTCTAAAATTCATAAGCTGCAATTCTAACTGCTAGAGGTGATGGTATCAGAAGGCGGAGCCTTTGGAAGTTGCCTCAGCCCTTAAGGTGAAGCCCCCGTGAATGGGATCAGTGCTTTATCGAGGGGTGATGAACCATGAGAGACTGTGGACTCTGAGCAACAGACTGAGGGTTTTGTAGGGGTGGGGGTGGGGGATTGGCTGAGCCTGGTGGTGGGTATTGAGGAGGGCACGTATGGCATGGAGCACTGGGTGTGGTACATAAACAATGAATCTTGTAACACTGAAAAAATAAAATAGAAGTATTTGGGGAAAAAAGAAAGAGGCTTCCGAGAGCTCCCTCCCCCTTCTGCCATGTGAGGGTCCAATGAGAAGGCTGCAGCCTGGCAGAGGGCCTTCCCTGGCCATGTTGGTTCCTGTGTCCCAAACTCCCAGCCTCTAGAACGGTAAGCAAGCAAGTTCTGTTGCTTCTAAGCTACTCAGTCCATAGTATTCGGTTATGGCAGTCTGACTGCATGGACTCAGGCAGTAATGAACGGTCAAGTACTGATTTTGTAATCAGGAAAAAAAGTCACATTTTGAAAGGAGAACGCAATTAGCAGTGTCAAAGAGTGAAGTCCGGTTACACGAGACTGGAAAATGTATATTAGACTTGGCAATGAGGCATTTGGCATCTGTGATGATGGATCTTTGGGAAAACACTTGAGTTGGGGAAGGAGGAAGGCCGGGTTCAGAGCTCAAGGAGGAAAATGGAAGTGAAAGCCCAGGGCAGTTTTTCTGTGCGTGGAGGACCAGAGAGCAGCTAGATGGCAGTGGAATAGGATGCAGGTGTAAGGGCCCTTGACGGTGAAAAGGTCTTCAGGTGTTTATAGACAGAGGGGAGGATCCAATAAAGAGTTTGAGAAAGACAACTGACAGAGTAAGGTCAGGGCAGGTACAGGAGATTGAGCGGGACCACCAGCATAGCTTGGCCTTGAACTGGGAAGGGACACTGCAGACTTGTGGAGGGAAGGACAGAAGGGAAAAACCAATGAATATAGATACGTTTACAGAGAAATTGAGCGAGACCTCCCTGATGACCTCAATTTTTTCACCGATGTAAAGGCAAGGTCATCTGCTGAGAATGAAATCGGCAGTTGTTCGGGGTTAGGACTTGGGGTAAGTTTTAAGTTCCGGGCTCGTCAGTGGAGGGGAATGGAAAAGAGAGCTGACCAAGATCAAGTAAAATGACAACGAGCTTGTACTGGGAGGCGAACCAAATTGGGACACGATACATGTGTGTGGAACCGTCACGATACATGTGTGTGGATATTTGTAGAGTCCTTTAACAGAGTGAGGCTACCAGGTGGGAATCAAGTGGTGAGAAAAAGAAAAAGTAGGAAGTCGTGAGCAGCAAGCGGGAGGCTAAAAGTGGAGCAGTGTGTAAGGCATGACAAGGTTCCGGGTGTGAGCTTTTACATAGAGAGCGAAAGGAATGACGGACACTAAGTTGGATAAGGTATCTCCATGAATGTTAAAATCTAGAATTCCTCCAGGAGAGGCAGACTGGGAGCCGGCCTTTTTTGGTGAGGGGACGGGTAACCAGGCGGCCAGCAGATTGGCCAGCATGAGGAGGGACTGAGGGTGGAGTAGTAACTGTAGCCAATCTGCCAAGAGAATGCCATCTTACCAGAGGATGGCGAAATGCTGTCCAGAAGCAGCACTGATGAATGCCGCCTCACCTGTTGGGCTCATGGCTCGCTGAGTGGGAGATCTCGGCCTCTACGAAACGGGCTCAAGGGAGGGAAGTGGGGGACTGAGGAAGGAGCTAGTTAAGGCAAGAAGAGAGGGAGCTTTTTGCCCTCAAAACTTGAGATGTATCAGAATTTGTTAACGCCGGATTGAAGTTTTCAATAGGATCCACAGTTGAATGGGGCCAGTAGTTAGAGGGATCAGGAAAAGAAAACATAGAGGATAAAGATCTAAGAGAATAAAACAGGCTTATTGTTCAGAAGTTAACCAAGGGACATAGAGGGGCCTTAGATGCCTACATTTGGACCAATTTTTGGGACCAGAACAAGGGGCCTCCGAGGCAGTATCTGCCTTAACGAGGTATGAGGAAGGCCTCGTAAGCACATATTCAAAAACCATGATGAAATATGGAAGAAAACAGCACTTTTTTTCTTCATTATAAAAAAATCTCTGGTATGTTTGACTACTGTATTTCTATTTTCTAAAAGCTATGACATCTTTTTAAATTATCTGAGGAACCTCCAATTTGTGTTTAGAACTAACAGGCCTGTCACATTTACTGAATATGTAGCTGAGGGGAAAACTCTGAGTTTTGAAGAGCTCAACTTAGGTTGTTTTGTTTTATTTCCTCATGGAAGGAGCTACCATATCTGTTTTTTTCCCCCCAGTTACTTCAGTTGGGAAGAAACATTCAGTCTTAGAAACAGATTTTTTTTATGCCCAATATCTGAATTCTCACCTATTCTTCTGTTGGGAAAGTGCCTACATGATGCGTCACTTTTCCGAGCTGCCTTGTGTCCATGGCCTGGACCTGCAACCCGGGCCTGACCCATCCACTGTGCACACACCAGACTTGGAATCAGTGACTAGGGAGGCAAAGAAGCTGAGACAGAGGCATTTTTTTTTTCTGGCAATAACAGTCAGAGGAATGCAGTATTAGTGGCGAGAGTTCAATGCTGACGATGCCAGCTCTGAGACCTGGAGTATTGCATGACTGAAACACAGTTCTCCTGACGCTGGTACCATGGTGTGGCGTTGGCTGTGTTCCAGCCCATCCCCCCCCCGCCACCACCTTGCTCCTCACCTTTTCCTGAGCCTATTTCTCAAATCCCGCCAGTGATTTTATGACCTATTAAATGGTCTTTCAGTAAATCCTTTTTTTCTTAAATCTACCAGAGTTGGTTTCTGGTGCTTGCAACTATAAACCCTGACTGAAACTTGGAGACAACTTCTTATAGTTCCCACCAATTGCTGAGAATTCGGAACATAAACTTACCCCGTGACCCAGCAATTCTACTCGCAGGCTTAAACCTCCATGTTGTGATGCCGACATTCTAGTGCATGTTTGCATTTCTGTGCGGTTTAAGCCTGCGAGTAGAATTGCTGGGTCACGGGGTAAGTTTATGTTCCGAATTCTCAGCAATTGGTGGGAACTATAAGAAGTCTCCAAGTTTCAGTCAGAGGGAAGGGAGGGATGAATTCGAGGAAATTGGAGGGGCGAAGAACCATGAGAGACTGTGAACTCAGAACAAGGGACTGAGAGTTTTGGAG